>OU862919.1:49865052-51096801 GCA_917880885.1 Limnephilus marmoratus
TGCTCAATGTCACATCTAATTTTATCGATTGCAGTTAACAAATAATAATGTAAAGTCAATTGTTTCTTTGTTTTAAACAATGAAAAGTTTAATAATGCTTGAATATCAAACCAAAAAGATATTTCGACCTGTATAACTAATAAATTATTCATAATGCAGATAAAAACAATGTGATTTTCTTGCAATATGTATTTTGAAATTGCAGTAAGCGATTAGTAAATTGTATATAAAGTTATTAATGAATTCGAATGTTATATTAAGTTAATTTTAGTAAGTAATAAAGAGAAAGAATTTTACAAGTGAGCTTTCGTTGAATAATAGAGCGTACGTAGAATCAGCAGGTTAGAGCTTAAACTGTGAGGTTCTCTACTTGGCGAGTTTCTAAATACTAGTAGGAGGTGGCGGATATGGGCTATGGTGTAAAGCAGGGCATTACAACATTGTAAACCTAAAAATTTCTTCTACTTATAAGTTTACAACGATTTTTCATATGACAATTTTGAATTAACGTAAAATACGTTTTAGTAAAGAGATTATTTTTCATTATTGCAAAAATTTTTATGATCATCAAAATTTTACAGAAAATAACGCAGTTTAAAATACATTTTTTGGTTTTAGTCAGAAGAAAGGAATGACCGAGGAAGTCTTAGCACGATCAAATAATTTCAATTTGGGAGGCGGGTATGGGAACTGCCGTCTTGGGAACCATTTATTGGATAACCAACACCTCTGCCATAGGTCCTATACATACCTCAATACCTCACCCCATATGTTTGGTTGCTTTTGGTGATTTAGCAAGGGTTACCGGATTCACGAGGTGAGGTTTGTCAAGGTCTCGGCGGCGGATGCGATTGTTCACTTGCTGAATAGTGGGCCGGATCGGGAGAGACTGGTTGAGGGAGACCATTTGGCCTCTCCAATTGGTCTCTTTCGACCCATTTGCCTTGCGTCGCAGGGATGCGAGGGATGGATTCGTACATCCGTCACTCCTGTAATCACTGATCCCTAGATTCCTCATATTTTTTCCTTCCCAGAACTTCCTCTCCTTCCTTTCCTTTAAAAGACCCTCCATACAGCATCCCAAAAGATTCTCATGCTAAGTCACCAAACGTAGCGAATTACTTGGAGTGACCTATGGCAGGGGTGTTGGCTATCCAATAGGCATTCCTAGGGCAGCTGTACCCATAACGGCCTCCCAAATTGAATTGAAATCCCCTTAAATTAAATAACAAAAATCACACTTTTAATAATAACGACTTTTGGATAAATATGCAATATTTCTCTTTAATTTTTTTTAATATACCCCCTCTTGTAATTAAAACCATTAAAAAAATAAACGACTTTAAAAGAAGCATTAAGCTATGGATTATGGACATGGGAAGGAAGAATATAGATACAAATTTGCAACCTAACTAAGATTAATGCTTGTATTGTGTTTTCTTCTGATATCTTCTGATATTCTGATATATTATGATGCACTCCTCCGAAACGGCTTGACCGATTTTTAAGAATTTTTTTATGTGTATTTGGTAGGTATGAGAATAGGTTTTAGAGTATATTTCATACCGCTAGGTGATTAGGATGTCTCTACTCAGATTTTTTTGACAATTTTTTTTGACATCAAAAAATACCTATAATCCCAAATTCTAATCCAACTACCCCCACCCTCCCATTTCTTTCGTATTTCAAACAGAACGAAATTATTTATGTTATTGAATGATAGATGGCGCTACGTCATCCACGAGAAGCGTCGCGTCATTTTGATATTTCATTCGGCATCATGTTCTCTGTGGGCAAACCATCGAGCTTATTTGTTTTGGCTAAATACGGACTGACAAAAAATATCGTACACTCAATTGCTCTTCTCTACTTTAGTTGGTGTTTTTTTTTTGTTACAGCGCTCCATTCCTCTTTCTGTCATAGATCCCATCTCCTCACACTTACAATACATTCGTTATTTTTTTTATTTAACAACCAAAATATTCACTAGAAATAATTTATGTTGCAGAACAACGTTTGTCGGGTCAGCTAGTAACTTTATAATTTTCTCCTTGTAATGTTTTAACATAGGTACTTACTTATAATTCAAACATGTGAACATATACAATGTCACATTAGAACGGGGTTCCACAGAAAAAACACATTCTTTTCAAAAAAATTGAGAAAAATATATGTATATATACATATTTTTTTAGAAAACCACCGTTTCGAAAAAGATATGGACGCGACTCTTCAATTCAGCTTTCCTGAAGTCACCTCTTATGGCCGACATTCCGGAGCTTTCAGGCTCGGCTCTACTGCTTCTGCGCTCCATTTGTTGTGGAAACGAACTGCGTTATTTGTTTATACCTCCAAAAGGATGTCACATTTATGGCTGATGTTTGTTTTTCTATTTTCATGTGACATAAAACCTGAAATGAGTTATTATGTCTCTCTTAATGGTTGCTGTAATGTCAAACGCGGAATTCTAGACGGGTTCAACGACGGTTAATATATTTTTGATTGCTTAGAAATTGATTGTGCACTTAAAATGATTTCCTTTCCAATTTCAAATAGTTAGATTACTTCGTAAAAAAATATTCAACTTCAGACTGAATCCGATATTTTTAACCACGCAGGCCTCAAGCCTATTTCTTCGGAAAGTCAAAATACTTCGGCTTTGCAATAAAATCTAAACAAATGGGGTATTTCTGAATTCACCCGAAAACTAAAAACTGTTTTTGACAGATGATGAAATACGTTTTCAAATTTCATAATTTGAAATAAAAATATATTTTTTAAATATAAAATCTTTGAACACGAACATAAAAAAATTAAAAAATGGCTCTTCTTATGTTTTTCTAAGTAAAATTACTGATAATGAAAAAAAACAACGCACACATATTTTATTAAGCTAATATATTATAAACGTTACTCTCAGCTTACTTTTTTGTCGTTTCATGTAAAAAAAAATTATAATAAAAAAATTAAAAAAATTCCCAAAGTTCCATCATTTTTTTTCCAAATTGTTGCAGAAAACTTTGTATTCATTAAGGTGTCCATAGTAATTATTTTATGGTTATTTTTAAGGTTGAAAATAAAGCGTTATGTTTTCTCTTCCTAAAACCCTATAGACCAGTGTTTCTTAAACTGTGGTCCACGGACCCCTGGGGGTCCGCAGACTCATCTCTAGACCATTTAACAATAATAATTAAATGCCAACAAAAGTTTCGTAATCGCTACGCGTCTTCGTTTCGGGATCATTTTTCAGTGCCCCGACAAAAATAAAAAAATGGATATTAAACACTTTCAACACAGATGTTAATGATATTACTGGCTTGACAACGGCCCAGGAAAACCAATTAATAGAAATATCTTGTGATGCAGCTTTGAAACGTAATAACCTCTTAAACGTAATAACCTCTTTATCAAGTTTTTAGATGAATATAAAGAAAGATTATTAGAAAATATCAGAAGAGGCACTGAATTACTGCTTTTCTCAACAATATACCTCTGTGAAAAGGTATTCTATGCTCTTGTATTAACTAAAAGCAAAAATAGAAACACATTGCAAGTGGAATCCGATTTGTAATAACTTAGTATTAAAATCAACCAGAATATCACTAATTTAGCTGCAAAAAAGCAACACCAACATTAAATAACCGTTAATAATTAATGTGAATGTTGGTGTTGCTTTTAACGTATTTTTATAAAAAAGATTTTTTTTTTGTATTTGTAGTATTAAAATAAATGGACCGAAATTTATTGCTGGTTTTTTATTACGGGGTCCTTGTGCTTGATTTCCTGGGGGTCCGTGGCTGAAAAAGGTTTTGAAACGCTGCTTTAGACCAAAATTCAAACCATTATAGTAAGGGTAAGGGAGACGCAACGATTTCTATGAGACGTATCTGAGTTGTTCCGAAAACCGAACTAATTAGCTTGAGGGATTAAAATAGGAACTTAGAGAATTACTAATATAATTTCAAACTATTGAACGTTCGTAATTTACTATTTATGATGCCCTATTCGATTTGTTTCAACGTTACAGTATATTTTCTTCAAGAATTCATTTTCTTTTGAACCCCTTTAAAAGACAAAAATATCGTATTATTTGTAATTTTAATCCCTTGAAGATGTCATATGTAATTTTTTAAGTAAATTAAAAATGTTGTTTTTTTTTTAAAATATTAAATTTGTCTGATATAATTATGAAATATCAAGGCGTTAGCAGGGTTCTAGCTTTAAATAACGTAACTCTCACTTAATGTGATGTCTAAACCAATTCCCATCTTTCAACGCAAATAATTTTTTTGTTTTATTGTTTGCTATATGAACCCAATAAATATCGGTTTTAAAACAATAATAAAAAATTTAAATTTATATTTTTTAAAATAATTCCGAGGTAGTCAAAAGCAGTAGAATTTTTGATCGCGCAATTTTAACGTCTTTGTCCAAACATATTGTCATGGTAAAGTTATCAAAATAAAAGTTTTAAATTACAATATTTCGATCTTCCAGTTGATTAGTCAGACATTTCCAAATGCTCACCATAAATTTCACATTATTTAAACGTGTCTGTGTTTTTTCAAATAAAATATGCTTTAAAATGACATCGGGAAGCATAATGGTCCACTACACTAGTATCAAATTTTGAAATTTCCTATTAGTAACCCAGATCATCAATTTTTTCTGCAATATAACTGATTTGGTGGTGTTTATGAGTAATCTGAGTATTGTTTGATAAAATACGTATAACTGCCTACTCAACTCAAATTTCGATTCTCCGGAGATGACTGACTAATCAACTGGATAAGGATGATGATAGAAGTACATACAGACGAAATAAGAACGATTATATTATTATTGATGAATATTCTGCTGGAAATTTACATTTATTTGTTCGTTCAATTAAAATTTCTTCTTCCAACTTCTTAGCTTTAGCGTCATCAAATTTGCACATATTTTCATGCTCAGAATTTCAACACCAACTATTTTCAGCTTAAATTAATAATTATAATTATTTAATTACGCCATTAATGTATTCTAATCACAATTTTATGGAAAATACGTTCGATAGTTTTTGAAGGGTTTAATTTTTTTATCACTAAAGTAGTTACCTTCCAAAGTAACTGATTGGCATCTACGAAGGCAGACATCATCGATTGGACAAAAAACATGCGGTCGATATAAAATACTCTGGTAGCCATGTGAAAATTCCCACACTAATCAATGGTGACCTATATGATAGTTAGCACATGTTACCTGTCAGGACTTGCTATGTACAAGTACAAACACTTAGTATTCGTCAAATACATATTTTTTATTGGTTATGTTGACTTATGGCAATCAATTTGACGACTCCAATCGATTCGTACCACATTTTTTTTTAAATATAAAAAACTGACGAGTTCATAAGTATTGACTGTCCTAATTTTAGGGCGAAGAACAGTCATTTTATGTCAAATTCCATTTGAATTTAAAAAAAATTTGTTTGCATTTTTTTAATATAATAACACTGTCGAGTTTATAATTATTGTCTGTCCTAATTTTAGGGCAATGAAAGTTATTTGTTCTGTAATTATATTCGAATTTGTTTTGATTTTTTTTAATAGCAAAAACTCGAGTTCAAAAGTATTGACTGCTCCAATGGGGCAATGAACAGTAATTTCATGTAAAATTATTTTTGAGAATTTATTTATTTTTATTTTCAATTTAAAAAAAATATACATATATTTTCGATAATTTCAGTTCATTTTTATAATTATTACTAGCTGGTTCCCGGTATGCGTTGCAATGCCATATTCAAAGAAATAAATTGTTTCTCCCTGCATGTCCTTTCCCGTGCACCCCCGTACCCCTCCCGCGTCCCATTCCCCTCCCGCGTTCCTCTTCCACCTTCCCTCTGCCCTCTCCCGCTCCCCCATCCGCCAACCCCCCGCCATATATTCAGTCCTAATAAATTAATTTTTCAAACAGCTCGCGTGCCACCTATTCAATTTTTAATGTATTACAAATATTAATTTTTGTATATTATAAGAACAATCAATCACTTTTGGCACCTATTTCAGGTACCTAATTAAAATATCAATAATTCTTGATTCGATTCAAAGTATTAGGCGAGTATTTCAAATAAATTAATTAATTTAAAGAGTTTCGATAATTGAATTTTGATTTGACAATCATTGTTTTAAAAAACATCATTCTCAAATTTTAACACTTTTGCATGAGTTTTTGTAATGATTAAAATGGGTTTACCTAAATTTGTACGTCTGTCAACATTCTGTATCATAGTTTAGTTATAGTATTCTCCTGACGAAGGAAGGGTGCTTCCGAAACCGTTTATAAAATAAAAATGATCTACAACAAATTTATATGTGTGTTAATTGTAAATTATGGCGAGCCACAAAGTTAATGCTTTTTACAAATATGAAAATACTTCAGTTTGTCTATTTATTGTACGGTCTTACAAACTAATATATTTAAGTTTTTTTTGCATTTTTATTTTGCTTAGACATTATTGTAAAATTATAAATACTTATGATAAAAAATAATAACAAAATGTACATAATTTTAATAGTTTTATCTTCACGCCTTTTAGTTTTTTTGAATGTAGGTATAAATTAAAGCAAATTTTGTATGAAATAAAATCAATATTGCCTTATTACTTAAAAAAGCTGGTACGGAGAATAATTAATCTTTCTCATTGGAACCGCCCTGTAAGATCGCCAGAACATCTTTCGACAAAATATGAATTCTCGGCCACTGCAGCTGGCTGGTTGATGGCCCTTAATATTTTATACCCAGAGTAAAAGCCCCATGGGCGTATAAAAGAGTAAATAAAAAAACGAGAGGGTTTAAATAATAGACTTACTTCACAATTAATAAAAAAATAGTTTTATTTATAGACTTATTTCCCAGGCGCCTTGAAGTGCGTAGTGCGTGGGTTTTGATAATAAAATCTCAAGTTTGTGATCTTGAAAAAAACAGCCCGCCTTCACCTTTCACGAAAAACCCCAGCAAGTAAATTTGCAGAATTTTTAGCTATA
The DNA here is from genome assembly GCA_917880885.1 of Limnephilus marmoratus. NCBI lineage: Eukaryota > Metazoa > Arthropoda > Insecta > Trichoptera > Limnephilidae > Limnephilus > Limnephilus marmoratus. The sequence continues at coordinate 49,872,078 of OU862919.1, forward strand.
TTTTAAACGTAATTAATAGCAATAAAATATTATGGTGGAGTGAAAGAAATTTGGGTGGTGAAATTTCTGCCAATTTACGCTTATTATTTATGTTCATAGGATTTCCAAAAACCGTCAGTAACGAACACATAAATTAGAATGATACATGTGCTTTTCATCATCATCATCATCACTATTGGCTCTACAAACCCTGGTGGGTCTTGGCCTCCTCAAGAATCTTCCTCCACTCTTCTCGGTTTTGTGCCAGCCCTCTCCAGTTTGGAAGCTCCAAGATAGATATGTCTTTGAGGACGTTGTCGCTCCATCTTAGTCTTGGTCTTCCCAGGCTCCTTCGCCCTATTGGTCTTGAGTTCAGCAAGGACTTTGGTGCTTGATGCTCGGTCATTCTCTCCACATGACCCAGCCACCGAAGTCTTTCCAGTTTTATAAATTTCGCGACGTTTAGCTCCTTAAACAAAGTGTAGAGCTCATTGTTATAACGTCTGCGCCAAAATCCATTTTCTAGAACCGGTCTGAAGATGCGTCTCAAAATTTTTCTTTCAAAAACGTCCAGTGCATGTGCTATTACATTCAGTAATCCGTCAGTTGTTCCCCAGACATTTAGCCCCCGAAATTATTATGATAAATTATAAAACCATAAATTTTTGTGCATAATTTATCAGTTTCAAAGATTTCAAACCTAAAATCAACTTCACAAATACCTTTAATATCACCAACTACTTAAAAAACCGCCCTCAAGTGGTAAAAATCAATCATGTTAATAGTGATCAAGAGATTTCAAGCTTTGGAATCCCGCAAGGTACAGTGCTTGGACCAATTTTTTTTACCATATATGTAAACGATATTTTTTTTCAACATTTAAATGGTCAAATTACATCATACGCCGACGATACATTATTAATAATAAGTGAAAAGACTTGGGAAAATATAGAATTAAAGGCCACAGAAGACATCAACACGCTTAAGAATTTTTTCGACACTAATTTACTATCACTAAATAGTGAAAAGACATTTGTAATTCCATTTGCAATCCATCCAAACGATGCTCCCAAAAATTTTAACATTGTCATACACGATAATACTAAAATTCATAGCCAAAATTATTGCAAATCAAACTGTACAATATTAAAAACAACAAATAAAATTAAATATCTCGGAGTAATTATCGACAAAAATCTGAATTGGAAGGAACAAATATGTCAGGTAGTAAACAAAATCAGAAAATTAATATATATATTTTTAAGAATTAGAAATTTTCTGTCGATAAAAAATCTATATTTAATCTACTATGCCTTAGTTCAATCCACTCTACAATACGCTATTATTAGTTGGGGATCCGCGAATAAATGTAACCTTCTTCCAATAGAAATTGTACAAAGAACAATTATTAAAATTATATTAAAAAAATCCTTAGACTACCCAACAGAACGCCTGTTTGAAGAATTTCAAGTACCCACATTTAAAGATTTATATATTAAAAATTCATTAATTCAAATTATTAAAGAAAAAGATAAATATCCATTTTTAAATGAAAACAGAACTCGACTTAAACATGTTTTTCTATGCCCAAAACTAAATACGTCTTTTGCACAGCATCATTATACTTACCAGGGAAGAACTTTTTTCAATCGTCTACCAGAAGAAATCAGAAGCATTAATGATAAAACCCGAATACTACTCTCTGTCAAGAGACATTTTAAAAATATTCTTAAGAAAAAAACTACTGTCAATTAATCTTACAAATATCCTTAGTTTTCCATAACATTCTTTCTTTTTTAAAAAAATACACACCATTATCAAATAAATACTGCAGCTCACCTATATTTATGTACAATTAGTTATTTAAGTACTAACTTATAACTAATAACTAATAGCATTTATGTACACTCCCCTTCCATACACAAGCAAATGCTTTAAATGGAAGGGCAGTAAAAAAAAAACCTGTAAAAAAATATATATTTTGTTGTAAAATTGTAATTGTAATAAATGTTTCAATAAATAATTTAAAATTATTTTTTTTTATTTATTTAAAGTGTCGATTATTTTTTCTTATACGCTAGTGTACAGTATGTAGACAAGTAGTTTTATCCTTGATACATTTGAAAGAAAATATGTTTTATATTTTTGATATTTGGCGGTACATTTTTCCTGCACACCCCTTTGGGGTTACTTAATTATATTTTGTGTAAGAAGGTAAACCTTATTTTCCCAAAACTGACCGCATATTGTATGTACGTATGCCGGGGGTCCACTATCATATCATTAACTGCCATGGAATCATTTTATTCTTTTAGTTTAGTTAACTTTTAGTTTGACGACCTCCGTAGCCCAGTGGGTAAGACTCTTGACTCACAGTCCGGAGGTCGCGGGTTCGAACCCGGCATGCGCAAATAAATTTTATTTGATTAATTTGTGTTATTTCACAATTAATTAATTTAAAATAATATATAGTATATTTGCGGCATGTTCCAGAGTGGAAGATACTATCAGTATCGCCCTGGTGTAAGACCACCATTCAGAATTGAAACGTTGCTTAAAAATGGCTTTAGCCGTGTTTGGTGACCAGATCTGAATAGCCAGGTACTTCCCAACCTTCCTCTTCCCCACCTCCTTCCCCTCCCCACTACCTTCAGCCTCACAACATACCCCAATTGGGGATGCCATAGTCTCACTGGCTCCAGACGGGAGCAGTTGAGATTCTTGTGCGGTATTCACTGTAAAAAAAAAAAAAAAAAAAAAAAAAAAAAAAAAAAAAAAAAAAAAAAAAAAAAAAAAAAAAAAAAAAAAAAAAAAAAAAAAAAAAAAAAAAAAAAAAAACTCTCCCGCAGCCAACAGGTACCGACCCCAAAATTACTATCCTTCTTGTATCTACTTAAATACATGAAATATATTTTCAGTATTCTAGGTATTCCTGCGCAAAGGATTAATAAATAATGTGCCGTTTAAAAAAAAGTAGTTTATCGCAGGTAAAAAATATTTTGTCAAATATAGGTAATATTCCCTGCCCAATAAATGGACAAATAACAAAAAATAAATAAAATGATTTCTATGGTTTAATTGCCCATAAAACCGAAAAATGGATGGGGTCATCGGGCGACCCACTTGATTACGGACGTTATTGATTTATTTATTAATTAGCCGACAATAGTCCATTAAAAACATAATAATAAAACGAATTGCGTATCGACTGCCGAAAGTCATTTAGTTTTACACCACAAAAATTCAATGCTTTGACTTGCGTTGACAAGTCTCGACATTCTGGATAAAGTAGAATGGTATCCACAATTAGTAGAATGTTGATTGAGGAACAGCAATTCATTATTTATATATAGTATACGGGAAGGGATGTTAAACTGGATGAGTTGTAACAAAGTGGGTGTGTCAGTAATACTGTTGATAATTTTAAATATGCAAATTAGATCACAGTCTATTCTACGTTCTTGTAAATAAGAAATGTTTAAAATGTGTTCAGCATATGTGTACTCGCCTCTTTCAAGACCCAACCTCCAAGCAATTCCTCTTAAGGCGATTCCAGACTCACGGCGAGAAGTCTCGGCGAGAATTTCTCGCCGAGACTTCTCGCGAGAACAAGCACTTATCCACACTCTCATTTTTCTCACTCGTGATCTGTTTCCCATCCGGTATGGACGACATTACAGACGATATTCAAAACGCTGCAGGTTTGGCTCTGTGCGATAAATTGCAACTCTTGTTGATTGTTCCACATTTTTAACACAAGGAAACAAAATTTTCGAAACAAAAACAAAAATATGACGCACGTCTACTCTCAACCGCTTACTAAACAACACTGAGACAAAACGTGAGTGTAGTAGTCTTCTCGCTTCTCGCCCGAGAAATCCTTTGAAGCGGCCAAATTTACCGACAGCTATCCGAGAACAGCCGAGCCCGAGAAAGAGAATGCGAGAAACTCATCACATTCACGCTTCTCGGGTGTTCTCGGGGCTTCTCGCCGTGAGTCTGGAGGGGCTATTAGGAAGCGATGTTGTACGGATTCGATGTGACAGATGTGGACAGCATAGAATGTTTGGCATCTTGGCCTGTCAAGAGTTTTTGGGAGGCGGGTATGGGTACTGCCTAGGGTTATTTCCCGGGAATTCTCGGCTCGAGAATTCCCGGGAAATCGTTGGGCTTTGTTCCCGGAAAATCAAGCTCGAGAAAAGTCGTGAACTCGAGAAATCATGTACCTATATCGATGTACAAAGCATTGCTTTCAGTTAAGCCTACTTCAACTGAAAATGAAAGTGTTTTCAATTTCAGGAAATATAGTTAATAAAATAAGAAACCGGCTGTCTGATAAAGCTATAAATGCTTTAGTTTTTCCAAAGGCATATTTCATCAGACAGAGTAAGCTGACCTAATTGTTATGTATCTGTCTGTCTGTATGTTCAGCTCCTCAGCGTGAGATGTTCCATTGATCTTGCAAAGTTTTCATTTGTTTTTATTCTAATTAACATGCCATAAATGATGCTGTGATTGTAATTTAATTATAATTTACATTTATTTTCTACCTGAATTTTAGATGTTAACGTTTTCTTTCATGTTATTTTTTTGTTTTATAGAAGCTATTTTTGTTTACAAGTTTTAAGTTGATTTGTTTTTCTAAATAACCAGCCAAAAATGGTGCTGTGATTGTAATTTAATTATAAGTTAAGATATTAACATTTTCTTTCATGTTGATTTTTTGTTTAGTTTAATAGAAGCTACTTTTGTTCATAAGTTCTAAATAACCAGCCAAAAATGGTGCTGTCATTATTATTATGAGTCTGAATAATATTATTTCTGTAATTTAAAAAAAAAAAGTTAATTAGCTTATTCATAAGATTAATGTTTTTGAATATAATCAATAAAAGTTTTATAATTAATTTGATACTTTTATTTGAGAGGAAAACCACTGAATTTGTTGACGTTATTGGAACCAAATAATATGAGAAAACGTACGTAAATGTAAATTTCTCGGTAACCCGAGAAGCCTCGAGAAATTAGCCTCGAGAATTCTCGAGACTCGAGAAATTGAAAAGCTCGAGAAATCATGAACCCTAACCGCCGCCCCGGGAACCATTTATTACATTATCAACACCATTTCCCCAATTGGCTCGCTATGTTTTATGATTAAGCAGGGTCCGGATTCATGGGGTGAGGTTTGTAAAGGTCTTGGCTGTGGATGTTTCTGTCCACCTACTGTCAGCCAAACTATTTCCACCCATCGTCTTGCACCGTAGTAGAAAAGATAGATTCACCCGTCACTCCTGGACACATTGACCGACAATTTCCCATCCACCCCTTATACCCTTTTCCTTCCCAGAACTTCTTTTCCTTGCTTTCTTTAAAAAGGCCCTCAAAACAGCATCCCCTAAGATGACAGAGGCCTCAAGGGAAATTATTTTCCTCAGGGCCTCCATGGAAAAAACCTCCATGTGTGCAGCTAATGTAAAAAAAGTGGATGTAATTACTGTATAATGTGCGGGCATGTTTCGTGAACACCTTCTTAGGAGAGCCTGTACCGAGATGTTCAATCGTCTCATTGTTAGAATAATAGTAATTGTAATAATATATAGGTTTGTTGAAGGTAGAATTTGTGACTCACATTGCTGGGGTGTAGGAGGCTGTGGCTCAGGCATGCGCAGGGCCCCAGGATGCTGCAGGTAGTAGGCGGGTGTGCGCTGCCGCAAGTCCAGGGGAGCACGCTCGGCCCCCGCGCCCAGCAGCGCCCCCGACACCTCTGCCGGATCGGAGCACACAGCCGCGTAGTGCAGCGGCGTGCGACCTTCCTGGATTTCGAAAATATCTAATTAGATACACGTCGACAGAAGAGCACTCACATGGGAATACCTCAGCACAGGTTCACCTAGTGAGGTGTTCACAAAATACTACTACTAACCTATATACATACAGTTAGGGATCATTAACATTTTTTTTCATATTACTAAACTTATTATCTACTAGCTGACCCGGACACGCGTTGCTGTGGCTAATAAAACACAACGTCATCTACTGGATGGTTGTCCAACCACCGCCGTCTTTGAGTTTATCGCGAAGAGACAGACAGATGCCGCGAAGGACTTTAATTTATAATACGTAGAGATGGTGTGAAAGATATTAAGAGGGCATTACCAGAGAAAACCGGAAATACGTCATTTTCAAAAAAGTTTTTAGACGTATTGACTCTTTTCCACAAAAAAATATAAATGGATTTCGAAAGATTGTTATTTTATCTAGCATTCGTATGTAAAAAATTTTGAGAAAAATTTTTAATTTTTAGTATAATAAGGTTATTCCATAGGTCGTTGGCAGATTTGTTCAATTTTCAAAAAAGTTTTTGTATTATACCACACCCATTTCAAATAATAAAATCATGCAGTAAAATAAATCAATACATTATCTAGCAAACGTATGTTTTAGAATTTTAATTTTAGTTTCAATAAAATCATTAAAAAATATGTACGTACATGTGTTTCTTGCCGAAAATTGGTCCGTTTGTGTATTTATTTGCGCACTTACAAACTATATATTTCAGATTTTTTTAATATTCTTATTAAATTTAGACATTATTGAAAAATGATAATTACTTATAATCAAAAAATAACTACAAAAAGTACATTATTTTAATAGTTTTATCATCACGCCTTTCAGCATTTTTAGATGAAGGTATAAATTAAAGCTAATTTGAATTGAAATAAATTCGATATTGAGTTATAATTTAAAAAAGCTGGTATGGAGAATAATTAATCTTTCTCATTGTAACCGCCCTGCACGATCATAAGAACAACTTTCGACGAAATGTGGATTTTCGTCCGCTGGCTGGTTAAACGCTCTTAATAATGTGCATGAAATACTTGGGGTAACTAACGTATTTAAGTTAATAAGGATTAATACTGTATCCGTCTAAATAACCATTCAATTACCGCAAACGTGACCATTTTTTTAGAAGATAGAATGGGTTTAGTAAGCTATCCGTAAAAGATAGATATATGCCTTCGCGGACTTTTTTGTAGATCTATAAAAGAGGAATATCCTACCATGCATTGTTTTGTTATATTCCAAAAGGATTAGGCAGCGTTTTCGATGAAAGCTACCAGGCGGTTTGACTTTTTCCGACACTTCTAACAATTATCGTTATGTTTCAACCAATTTACACAAATCCTTGACAAATTACATACCTAAACCTTCCTCACGAAACACTCATCTATTGGTGAAAACCGCATGAAAATCCGTTCAGTAGTTTCGAGTTTATCGCGAACAGACAGACAGACAGACGACGCGGGGGACTTTAATTTATAATATGTAGAGAAAGAGATAGAGATAGAGATAGAGATAGAGATAGAGATAGAGATAGAGATAGAGATAGAGATAGAGATAGAGATAGAGATAGAGATAGAGATAGAGATAGAGATAGAGATAGAGATAGAGATAGAGATAGAGATAGAGATAGAGATAGAGATAGAGATAGAGATAGAGATAGAGATAGAGATAGAGATAGAGATAGAGATAGAGATAGAGATAGAGATAGAGATAGAGATAGAGATAGAGATAGAGATAGAGATAGAGATAGAGATAGAGATAGAGATAGAGATAGAGATAGAGATAGAGATAGAGATAGAGATAGAGATAGAGATAGAGATAGAGATAGAGATAGAGATAGAGATAGAGATAGAGATAGAGATAGAGATAGAGATAGAGATAGAGATAGAGATAGAGATAGAGATAGAGATGGAGATGGAGATGGAGATGGAGATGGAGATGGAGATGGAGATGGAGATGGAGATGGAGATGGAGATGGAGATGGAGATGGAGATGGAGATGGAGATGGAGATGGAGATGGAGATGGAGATGGAGATGGAGATGGAGATGGAGATGGAGATGGAGATGGAGATGGAGATGGAGATGGAGATGGAGATGGAGATGGAGATGGAGATGGAGATGGAGATGGAGATGGAGATGGAGATGGAGATGGAGATGGAGATGGAGATGGAGATGGAGATGGAGATGGAGATGGAGATGGAGATGGAGATGGAGATGGAGATGGAGATGGAGATGGAGATGGAGATGGAGATGGAGATGGAGATGGAGATGGAGATGGAGATGGAGATGGAGATGGAGATGGAGATGGAGATGGAGATGGAGATGGAGATGGAGATGGAGATGGAGATGGAGATGGAGATGGAGATGGAGATGGAGATGGAGATGGAGATGGAGATGGAGATGGAGATGGAGATGGAGATGGAGATGGAGATGGAGATGGAGATGGAGATGGAGATGGAGATGGAGATGGAGATGGAGATGGAGATGGAGATGGAGATGGAGATGGAGATGGAGATGGAGATGGAGATGGAGATGGAGATGGAGATGGAGATGGAGATGGAGATGGAGATGGAGATGGAGATGGAGATGGAGATGGAGATGGAGATGGAGATGGAGATGGAGATGGAGATGGAGATGGAGATGGAGATGGAGATGGAGATGGAGATGGAGATGGAGATGGAGATGGAGATGGAGATGGAGATGGAGATGGAGATGGAGATGGAGATGGAGATGGAGATGGAGATGGAGATGGAGATGGAGATGGAGATGGAGATGGAGATGGAGATGGAGATGGAGATGGAGATGGAGATGGAGATGGAGATGGAGATGGAGATGGAGATGGAGATGGAGATGGAGATGGAGATGGAGATGGAGATGGAGATGGAGATGGAGATGGAGATGGAGATGGAGATGGAGATGGAGATGGAGATGGAGATGGAGATGGAGATGGAGATGGAGATGGAGATGGAGATGGAGATGGAGATGGAGATGGAGATGGAGATGGAGATGGAGATGGAGATGGAGATGGAGATGGAGATGGAGATGGAGATGGAGATGGAGATGGAGATGGAGATGGAGATGGAGATGGAGATGGAGATGGAGATGGAGATGGAGATGGAGATGGAGATGGAGATGGAGATGGAGATGGAGATGGAGATGGAGATGGAGATGGAGATGGAGATGGAGATGGAGATGGAGATGGAGATGGAGATGGAGATGGAGATGGAGATGGAGATGGAGATGGAGATGGAGATGGAGATGGAGATGGAGATGGAGATGGAGATGGAGATGGAGATGGAGATGGAGATGGAGATGGAGATGGAGATGGAGATGGAGATGGAGATGGAGATGGAGATGGAGATGGAGATGGAGATGGAGATGGAGATGGAGATGGAGATGGAGATGGAGATGGAGATGGAGATGGAGATGGAGATGGAGATGGAGATGGAGATGGAGATGGAGATGGAGATGGAGATGGAGATGGAGATGGAGATGGAGATGGAGATGGAGATGGAGATGGAGATGGAGATGGAGATGGAGATGGAGATGGAGATGGAGATGGAGATGGAGATGGAGATGGAGATGGAGATGGAGATGGAGATGGAGATGGAGATGGAGATGGAGATGGAGATGGAGATGGAGATGGAGATGGAGATGGAGATGGAGATGGAGATGGAGATGGAGATGGAGATGGAGATGGAGATGGAGATGGAGATGGAGATGGAGATGGAGATGGAGATGGAGATGGAGATGGAGATGGAGATGGAGATGGAGATGGAGATGGAGATGGAGATGGAGATGGAGATGGAGATGGAGATGGAGATGGAGATGGAGATGGAGATGGAGATGGAGATGGAGATGGAGATGGAGATGGAGATGGAGATGGAGATGGAGATGGAGATGGAGATGGAGATGGAGATGGAGATGGAGATGGAGATGGAGATGGAGATGGAGATGGAGATGGAGATGGAGATGGAGATGGAGATGGAGATGGAGATGGAGATGGAGATGGAGATGGAGATGGAGATGGAGATGGAGATGGAGATGGAGATGGAGATGGAGAGGGAGATGGAGATGGAGATGGAGATGGAGATGGAGATGGAGATGGAGATGGAGATGGAGATGGAGATGGAGATGGAGATGGAGATGGAGATGGAGATGGAGATGGAGATGGAGATGGAGATGGAGATGGAGATGGAGATGGAGATGGAGATGGAGATGGAGATGGAGATGGAGATGGAGATGGAGATGGAGATGGAGATGGAGATGGAGATGGAGATGGAGATGGAGATGGAGATGGAGATGGAGATGGAGATGGAGATGGAGATGGAGATGGAGATGGAGATGGAGATGGAGATGGAGATGGAGATAGAGATGGAGATGGAGATGGAGATGGAGATGGAGATGGAGATAGAGATAGAGATAGAGATAGAGATGGAGATGGAGATGGAGATAGAGATAGAGATAGAGATAGAGATAGAGATAGAGATAGAGATAGAGATAGAGATAGAGATAGAGATAGAGATAGAGATAGAGATAGAGATAGAGATAGAGATAGAGATAGAGATAGAGATAGAGATAGAGATGTAGAGATGTTATTCTTGACGATAATTTTGACGAAACGGCAATTAATAACAAATAAAAGAAATGGGTTCCGGAACATTATTTTATTAAATAATAAACAAATGTTATGTGTAAATGAACTACTAATACAATATTATTGAGAAAAAATACATTTTTTGCCTTGGAATATCCGTCTGAAGTTTAGACTAAAGTTTGTGCTGGCTATTGTCATTAAATCTTGGAGATGTTCATCGGTAAGTCTGTTCCGGAATTTATTTTTAATGAAGTTAATCTTGGAAAATGCTGCTCGTTCCAACGTGCTCCACCGATAAATGGGTAATTTCCTCACCAATGTAAATTTGGTGTTTATTTAAATTTCCTACGGTTATTGGTGTTTTCAATATTTGCACGTCACCCCAAGTAGTTCGCTACGTTACATGACTTAGCAGGGGTGAGTTTTGTATAGGTTTTGGCGACGGATGACCTGGAAACACTGAACCTTAGTTTCCTACCCACCACTCATACCTTTTCCTTCCCAGAAGTTTCTCTCCTTCCTTTCCTTAAAAAAACCCCTCCACACAGCATCCCCAAAGATGACATAGGCCCCGAGGGTAATTATTTTCCTCAGTGCCTCCTATGTGGACAAATGTAAAAAAAAATTGTGTCTCCCGAGATGAGAGTACGAGATGAGAGACTCCCTCAAGTATTTTCTATAACTTTTGAGTTGTTGCTTGGTCAGGCAGTGAATATGTTCAAATTCGTGGAAAAAAATGCCAAATATGACAAATTAATTGAAGGACCTAAGAAAGCGTAATTTGCATGATTTGAAAAAAAAAACATTACAGATGATTCTGATAACACGACTTTAAATAAACCTAATTAACATCATTATGGTTTATGAATTATTTGTCTAATCGAGAACTTACTGTCTGCATCAAAGGTCAACTGTCCTACACATTTAAAGCTACAAGTGGCGTGCCCCAGGGCTCACATCTAGGACCCATTCTTTTTAACATATTTATAAATGACGTTACAAATGTATTTACTCGTGTCTTTATATTGATGTTCGCAGATGATATGAAAATTTACCAAATTATAGACAAAATTAATGATTGCTTATTCTTACAATCAAATCTCATTAGCTTTTCTGATTGGTGTATCCAAAATAAATTAACCCTTAATGTAAAAAAGTGTCAAGTCATGAGATTTTATAGGAAGAATAACCCATTGATTTTCACATATAGGATGAACAATCGAGCCTTAGCATCTGTACCCGAAATAAAAGACCTGGGGATAATATTTGACACAAAATTATCATTTATCTCCCACATTAATAATATAACCACTAAAGCGATGCAAATGCTGGGTTTCATTTTAAGAACTTCAAAAGATTTCAAAAATTTAAAAACTTTAAAAATATTATATTCAACCATTGTCAGAAGTCATTTAGAATTCAACTCAACCATTTGGAATCCATTTTACAATATTCGTGAAAAATCCATCGAGCGAATCCAACATAAATTTTTACGAAATATAAATTATAGATTAGGAATTCCTATTGAAAATATTAGCTACATGTCACTGTTGAAAATTATGGACCTCGCTACATTAAAAGGAAGAAGAATATGTACTGATCTATTTTTTCTGTATAAAATTGTTAATAACATGTTTGACTCCCCTGAACTCCTTAGGCTGATTAATGTTCATGTGACTAGTAGAACGGTTCGTCAGATTGTACCTTACCATTGTAACAATTCAGGTACCAATTCAGAAATAAACTCAGTAATGAACCGACTGCACAGTACAGGGAATAAATATTACATGAATACCAACGGTACTGAAAGTCTATCAACCTATAAAAACATTGTTATTAAATCTGTATGTCTATCTAGATAAATTTGAAATGTTCATAAATTTTCAATATGTGTCGAATGTATATGAATGTGTATCCTTTATTTTATTCTGTTGCTTTTAAGCTGCAAGAAAATCACTTCTTTAAATGTATATGAATGTGTATCCTATAATTTACTCTTTTGTTTTAAGTTAAAAAATCTATACTTGATACTTATTTAATTGTTATCTCTTAATTCTTTGATTATAACAAATGTATTTTTAATTTTATCATATGTAAAAGCCCTAATTGGGCGTGTACAGATAAATAAATAAATAAATAAATAAATTATGATATAATATAAATAAGATTTCATTTCATCTCTAACATTTACACATCTGCCCTGAAGATGGACACTGTAACGCTGTCCGAAACGTTGGCTAAAGGAGGAGGTAGCGCAACACGGCATAATACCCCAAAAGGAAATAACCATAAAATTTTTGGCCGTGAAAATCTAAAATCATATCTAATATAAATAAGTTTATTAAAGTACTGAAATATTCGAAATAGAAGCACTTTCCAGAATTTCGCTTAATTCTTTACATGTCATGAACCAATATTTGTCATTTTGATTTCAACGGAATACTTTAGTAGGCAATCGCAATGAGTGGTATTGGAAAATTGGAAATATTCGTGCGGTGGAATTTTAATAATTAAATGTGAACTTTTCATCGTCTACGTCCAATCATTGTCGAGTTCGGTGTTTACGTCCCGTCTGAGATCTTTATCGATTGGCGTTTTGAAATAGCTGTTTGAATGTTCTAATACAATGTGAAATTAAATCGTTTTTGTTTTGTTAAACAACCTTTAGCATAAAATTAAAAAAAAAGTGTAATTTATTTTTTTGTGCTATTTAGTGAAAACCCTTTTCATTATTTGATTGCAGGAATTATATATTTTTCCACGATTCGATTTATTGGAACAGATAATAATATTAATATTAGTTTCTTCTGAATGTTCTTCTGTTTCTTGGAATCAATTTTACTAAACTAAAGACTTTCGTAGAAATTGTCTTCCGTTTCCGGTGCAACCATTGTTAAACTGATAGTGACCTACATACATATAAAAATAAAAGATCCTTTCAAAGCCTGACCTTTTGTGACGATGCATTTTTACTGATTGGGTTAGTAATACAAATACGGTGAACGCTCATTTGACGATTACGAGGTTAAAAAGGTTTTGTCGCTTATTTGGGGCGGCTTTTTATCAAAATATTACCACGCATTTATTTATACACCCTATAGAAAATCGGTCGGTAAATACTCGATATTCTGTTGTATTTTACGTTTTTGTATTAAAAAAAACACATACCAAACATAACTCTCTTTACGATAAAGCGCTTATGTGTGGGTATTTGAAATACACAATATTAATTAGTAAACACATTTTAAAAAAATTGTTGATTGCACAAATGACGAACAAAATTAAAATTGACGAAAAAAATCTGCCTCAATTGTGCAATTTTATAATAACATGTATCATAAGTCGAGGGTCATCCGCATATACATTTAATTTCCGTTAAATTAAACACATTCTTTGAATGTCATCTTTATCTTCAAATGACGAACAAAATTAAAATTGACGATAAAAATCTGCCTTAATTGTGAAATTTTATAATAACATGTATCGTAAGTCGAGGTTCATCCGCATATGCATTTAATTTCCATTAAATTAAACACATTCTTTGAATGTCATCTTTATCATCAAATGACGAACAAAATTAGAATTGACGATAAAAATCTGCCTCAATTGTGCAATTTTAATAATAACATGTATCTTAAGTCGAGGTTCATCCGCTATACATTTAATTTCCATTAAATTAAACACATTCTTTGAATGTCATCTTTATCATGCATGAAAAACTCTTGAATAAAGAATTTACCGAAAACATAGTGGAGTGTTTCTTATTTTCCACATTCTGTCTTGATTTTGCGAGACAGTCACTATATTATTACTGTGGCTAACGAAACACAACGCCATTACGCATACGCAACCTTTATAAAATCCACACCACCCGCTTGCGAGCTGCCCGCTGCCTGAATTGAATATTTGAATTTCTCGGCTTTTCTCTGCTAAAATAGGCATGCATTATACATATAAACCTTCCTCTTGAATCACTCTATCTATTAGTGAAAACCGCATGAAAATCTGTTGAGCGACTTCATTTTATACTAATGATAATGATAATGATGATGATAACGTCATTGGTTGAAGCAAAGGAAAATCCAAGCCGTTGGAGTTTTCTACGTGACTTGAAGCAGACACAATTAATTTACTCGAGTTTTTAAGTTTCTTGAAAACATTTTAAGTCGTATCTGTGTCAGTCGATGTGTTGCTACCAAGGGCAATAATACCCTCTGAAGTACCACGTAGGTACTAACTTGTTAGTAGGACATGTGACAAGACCGGCTGACCGATGAATTATTAATAGAGTGATTATTGTCTCGTACAATAAATTTATTTATTGATTTTGCAATCATGTGTATTGAAATATAGCTAGTGAAATAAAAGTAGATAGGTATTATAACATACTATACTAAAAATCAGTAGGCCAGATTAATTTCTCCTCGTCCCAGTGAAGTGAAAGTGGAAGATAAGTTCAGTATCGCCATGGTGAGAGAGTTCACTGTACACTTCACAATGTAAACGATGGTATGCAAGCAAAATTTCAAGAAATGTTTTAAACCATGTTTTAGTTACCAGATCAAAAGAGATAGGTTGTTACATAAAAGTTTCTGTAACAAGGTGTGTGCACCCTCTTACACACACTTTATTTATAGTTTCGGTGTGTGGCACCTCTAGTGCTTGCCCATTGACATTTGGGCATTGGTAATATTGCGAGCCCTGCAATATTTTTATATGCAACAGTTGCTGATCCTGGACAAGTTCAAATCAGGAGATTTGAAAAGAGAGCTCCTCATTCTTTGAGCAGCCACAGGTGACCTCGGCCACCGTCCCTGTGGCGGCTCGACGTAATCAAAGAGTCATATTCGCCATTATTTTATCAACATGTGAAGATTGATATATATCCGCGCCCATCAGCGGCATCCATCATTGAGGACCATCAGGACAATGATTAAAATCCTGGATCAGCAGCGGAGTACCGTGGGAGCCCATTATTTCTGCTGGTTTTAAAAACACATCCAGCATCTGCGGACGCAGACATGACAAGACCTTCCGACTACACCTGGAGCCAGAGGTGCTCGCATAGATGCGGCCGAAGATCGCCCACCTTGGCCGTCATCAACATAGTCGGCTGGCTGGCAACCGCCCTGGGACGGGACGTCGCTGGGAAACCGCGGGACTGGAGGCCTGATTCGTCGCTCCAGCCTGCCGTTCAGCACATGTCAGCAGCGGAGGGAGCTGACCGCACATCTCCGAAGGCAGCAAGCAGCATCATGGAACGCCTACGTATGGCATCACCCATTCATCAACTTTAAACGGTACTAACGCTCCATAACATTGCCCATTCAGATTTACCTGCCAGATTTACCATTCAGATTTGCCCATTTAGTCTAGCCCTGATTTTTTAATTGTATCTACTTATAAATAAACTAATTTAACTGTCTCAAAGCAATAATCTCTTTTTATTAAATATCCTCATACAAAGTATTTTATAGCCGCCTGCTTAAGGTCCACGCCTGAGATACAAATTCTCCAGAAATAATCTCTCTTGTCTCTTGCTCTCCATCTTACATTGGAAGCTTATATATCCATAACATTTTGGCTCCAACGAAATATTTTCATAACATTTTGGCGCCAACGTGCTCTCTATCAAATATTCTCATAACAAGGTTATTTCCACCTCTTTCTTGTTCCCTCTTCAACTTGATCCAACCATTTTCAGTCTCTTAACAATATCACAATTAGGTTTGAAACATAATAAAGTTAGTTAATTCCAGAATGTATGCAGGGGTAGGGTATTATAATGTATTTCATATTTCAATAACAAAAAGAAAAATTAAGAAGTACATAATAATACACAAATAAAATTAAAAAAAAAAACAAATAAGCATTATAAATGAAAATGAAAAATATTGATAGAGAGCACTATCAAATATTCTCATAACATTTTGGCGCCCAACGTGGGGCAATAATAATGTTACATATTTGCTACCTGCTATTCTTTATTATTTTGCAATTTATTTTTCTAATTATCAATTCTGTCGTATTTTCAATAATAATGCATCATGTATTTTACGCAGTCAATATTAAGAATTATTTTCGACAATAATTTCTTTCATTGTAGGTAGTCTGTAACATTATGGCGCTCAACATAATTTGATATAAATCTTTTGAGATAATATAGTCATAAAATTTTATATTTTATTGCTTGATGGTAAATTTCTTGTCCGACACTATGTCACATTTCAATTGTACCTAAAGATTCCCGCATGGTTTCTTTTGTAAAGATGGATTTTCAATTCATATGTAACAATCATATTGTTGTTTGCGATTATGGCGATTTTATTTCATACATACTATTGGAAAATTTTACGGCTGTTTAAATGCTTTACTATGTATATTAAATATTGTTTATCTACATATCTACAGATACGCGTTACACCTATTGATTTTTTTTTTAATTTTCGTGCGCGTCGCTTTATTATCAATGGTCAATTCGCGTACGTTATTTTTAACCTCAAAGAAGTTGATATCAAAGTCATTGGCTGTATTATAAAATGTCTTAATTTTACACAGGTATTTCAAATTGATTTAATGTCATTACTATCGCGACGTACATTGCTTATTAAATATTCTTGCATTATATTTTAATTATTGAGGTTTTATTACGCAGTGTAGTTACAAAGGTGAATACCAACTTAAAAATATAAAAAAAATTGCAATACTATTTTTTCATCGGGTTAATAAAATGTGGAACTTGTCAATATCGTGCAAGAGTTTTTTAAAAACTATTCTAGTATATTCAAATATCTTTTATGGTATTATTATTACGATTCTATATTATCATTCGTTTTAAATATTATTTTTTTTTTTTTTTTTAATTATTTATTTGGCTTTCACCCATTAAGGGTGATCTTGGCCATTTATTAAAGTAAGTTACATATTTTTAAAATTATTTACATTTCCAGTTTTTTTTTTGTAAATTAGTTACATTATCAATTTTTTAAAATTATTACATTTTCAGATTTTTTTTTTAAAATTAGGTACATTATCAGTTTTTTAAAATTAGTTACATTTTCATATTTTTAAAATTAGTTACATTTTCAGTTTTTTACATGGAATAGATAAATTATATTAGCAGATATAGACAATGGGCCAAGACAAATATTCATATGATTATACAAGTTGTACTAACATACAGAGTTGGTATTAGTAGTAATTACAAAATTGTAGAGTAGGAAGATGCACAGGTTCCCAAAAATAGGAACCTATACAACTATACATACAGAGTAACACACAGAGTTGGCATTAATAGTAATTACAAAATTGAAGAGTAGGAAGATGTACAGGTTCCCAAAAATAGGAACTTGTACATCTTCCATACTTCCATCTTCATACAGAGTAACACACAGAGTCGGTATTTTAATAGTCATTACAAAATTGTAGAGTAGGAAGATGTACAGATTCCCAAAAATAGGAACCTGTACAACTGTACATAATAACACTGCAAGAAACAAATGTATACATATGGAAGAGAAAGAAATGTGATTGATGCTTAAATGTTGAGGCCATTTTTGTAAATAAATTTTGCTAACAAATAGTGAATTTCAGGAGAGTTGAGACTAAGAAGGCAGGGTACACTGGTAGGGAATTCAATTTTAAGTTTTAACAATTCAGGTATGAAGTTTGGAAATTGGTCATTGATAGGACACTCAAAAAAATTATGGTCTAAAGTATCCTCTGAACCACAATCACAATAAGGCGAATTGACTATGTGGAATCTGGCGAGATGGCTAAGACAACAAGTATGACCTAAACGCATTCGAATAATGGAAGAGATGTATTTTTTAGGCATGGAAGTGTATTTGTGAAACCAGGGCTTGACAGGAATAGAAGGTTGAATTAAAGAGTACTGGTGACCTTTTAACATGGAGGATGATTTCCATTCAGAGGACCATTGGCGTTGTAACTTATTGTTTAAAATAGGAAAATAGTCTCTAACAGGAATGGGAATACTACTTAATGGACCATGAACAATGGATTCCTTAGCAATAGAATCAGCCTTTTCATTTCCAATAATACCAAGGTGTCCTGGGATCCATGCCAAGACCACTGACACGTGAGCCAGCGACAAGGAATGCAGGAGGTCTCTGATAGAGCAGGTAAGAGAGTCGCTATTGGAATTGAGAGGGGATGCGCTTATTTTTTGTAATGAGCTAAGTGAGTCTGAAAGGATGAGGGCATTTCTAATGTTGAGAGATTTGACGAGACGTAAAGCTTCTATGATTGCTATGCATTCAGCAGAGAAAATGGAACATTCTTTGGGAAGTCTGTGTGGGAAACACAATTTCCTGTGAGGTGCATAGACACTGGCCCCACAATGGGAGTCCGAACTGAGTTTGGAACCATCTGTGAAAATTTTTATATAATTTGGCCAGTTGTTTTCAATAATTTTGTTGAATTCTGCATTATTGGATTGAACTGAGTTTTTAATATTTTTTTTGCATATTCCTATAAATTGGTGCACCTTTGGATAGAAAGTAAGACTTTCATAGGGATAAGAGTATAAGGGGAGAGATTCATTGCGATAGGAGTTTGTGGAAACAGCCAGGAAAGTATTGAAGCAATTATAGAGAAGGGGAGGGGAATGTTTTTTCCAAAATGGATTCAAATTAACCTCATACTTTAACGATTGAAGTTTGGGAATCAAGGGATGAGAAGTTATTGAGCATGTTTTGAAAATATATTTTTCTGCTAGGCATCGCCTTCTTATATTTAAGGGAGGTTCGCAGCATTCAACTTGCATTGCGTTGATTGGGGAAGATTTCATGGCTCCTAAGATAAGGCGAAGAGATTTTGACTGAATTTTATCTAATTTAAGCGAATTTGAAGTGGACATTGGATCAAACAGACAAGATCCGTAATCAAGATGGCTTCGGATGAGAGCATTGTACAGAAGTTTTAAAGATGATGGGTGTGATCCCCACCATACTCCGGACAGAAATCTAAGGGGATTTATGTTGCTTTCGCATTTCATGATGACATGATTTATGTGAGAATTCCAAGTAAGCTTTGAGTCTAAAAACATTCCCAGGAACTTAACTTCTTTAGAGATAGGGATGATTTCATCGCCAAATCTCACTTGAATTTCTGGGAGCTTTCGACGACGAGTGAAGATGACAACTTTGCTTTTGGAGGGGGAAAGTTCAAGGCCATTAATATTTAACCACGCCAAGAGTTTTCTAAGAGCATTGTTGATTGCTGATGCTGCGATAAAAATATTACGGGATATTTTGTAGAAAGTCAAGTCATCAGCATATTGGAGTATGTCGCACAAGAATTGAATAGATTTTTCTAGATCATATGTGTAAATATTGTACAGGATCGGGCTTAAGACTGACCCTTGCGGGAGACCTTTGAAAATGTGTCTAATGTGGGGAAAGGATTCAGACCCATCTACAAAAATTGTTCTCTGGGAGAGCAAATTGACAATGAATTTTACCAATTTAGGCGGAATACCTATTGCCAGTAACTTTTCTTTCAGGATGGGGATATGAACATTGTCGTATGCTCCACAGATGTCTAAAAACACTGCAATGCAATATTCATTTTTAGATAATGCTAATTTGATGTCTGTAACAAGAGAGGAAAGGTTGTCAAGGGTACTTTTACCCTTTCTAAATCCAAACTGGGAAGGGGAAAGAATTTGATTTTTTTCTACGAACCAGTCCAATCTATTCTTAATCATTCTTTCAGATACTTTGCAAAGAGTAGAAGAGAGGGCGATAGGTCTGTAGCTCGAACCTATGCTTGGATCTTTGCCACTTTTGCAAATGGGAATGATATTTTGAATTTTCCAGTCTGGGGGAATAATGCCAGAATCCAGAAAGACATTGACGAGAGAAAGAAAGTAGGAAAGAGAATTGTCATCAGAATGACGGATGAATATATTCAGGATTTCATCCTTGCCCGGAGCTGAGTCATTGAGGATTTCAATGGCTCTTTTCAACTCATCAAAGGAAAATGGAGCATCTAACCATGAAGAAGATTTTAAAGTGAAAGGCAAAGAAGGAAGTTCATCAAAATTAGGGACATAAGAGGGAGCTATTTTATTAATAAAGTCATCAATCCAAATAGCAGAATTGCGAGATGGCTTTGGCAGGGAAAAGGAAGATCTAAACCTGCGAATCATGGACCAAACCTCCCCTGCTGGAGTAGCAGGGGATATATTGGTACAGAAATTACGCCAGCTGTTTTTTTTTTTGAAACGGAATGTACGTTTAGCAACAGCTTGGGCATTCTTGGCTGAGATGTAATTATCCATAGTCATCTGTTGGCAGTATGTCTTATTGGCCGCTTTCCTCTCCTTCAGCACTCTAAGGCATTCCTCATCCCACCAAGGGGGAGGGCGAGCCTTAGAGCCTACAGGAGATGATTTGGGGATAGACTTGTCAGCCGATTTTAGAATGGAATCAGTCCAAGATTTATAAGAGGAGGTGCAGTTATCAGAAGAAGGGGAAGGCAGGGAGAGGGAAAGATCCTGGATAGAGTCTCTGAAACGGGACCAATCCGCTTTTTTTGTAATAAATTTGGGCTTACTTTTAAAGTGATTGGTATCCAACCGTTGAGCCAAATTCAAAATAATGGGATAGTGGTCACTGCCGCATGGGTCTGAAGTAATTCGCCAGGAGATTAGTGGATAGATACTCGGGGAACAGAGGGATATGTCCACCGCACTAGGATTCTGTCCAGGGTGACTAAACCTTGTTGAGGATCCATCATTTAGGAGACATATGTTCAAGGAGTCCAAAAGATCAATTATTTTGACACCTGAGGGATCCGAAGAAGAAGAACCCCAGAGTGGGGAGTGGGCATTGAAGTCACCCAAAATGACCAAGGGAGAAGAAATTTTGCTAAGCATGTGAACCCACAGTGGAAGGTCAAATGGGGTAGAAGGAGGGATATAGAGAGATACAAATGTAATATTGGAGACAGTGGCTGCCACTAATTGGAAGGATGTATTAGGGGGTTTAATGGAAATAGGGGAGAAGGGGAGAGAGTTTTTGATGAAAAGGGCTGCACCACCCTTCCCATCAATGCGGTCGTCCCGCAGACATTGATAGCCACTCACCTTGAAGAGTTGAGATGGCTTGAACCAAGTCTCAGAGATGGCAGCAATCGATATGGAGTGTAAATGTAGAAGGCGGATGAGGTCATCCTTATTGGAGGTGGCGCTTCTACAATTCCACTGCAGAATTGCTGCTGTTGGGGCAGCCATTGGGAAGGAGAGAATACAAGGAGGAGAGTAATGAGGCAGCGTTGGACGGTAGAGAATTATTATTGTTAATAACAGAGATAAGTAACATGAGGAGAGTTTGGATAAAAGAAGAATTGTCATTAGAAGTATTGTTGTTTATGGAATTTGCATTTAGATCAGGATTGAAAGCACTGCTGTTAGTTGAATTGGAGTTAGAAAAGACGGGGTTTTGAGGAAATAGAGAGCTGATGTTACCATTTGGGAACAAGAGCTGGGAATTATGGCCAAATTGATCATATCCAGGGGTTTTAATTGGACGAGAAGTTTGTTTTGTCATTACGATTTCTTGTAAGACAAGTTTGAAGGAGCACTAATTTGGGGTTGAGAGGCAACTTCAGCAAAAGATTTTTTAGAAGGAGCTATTAATTTGGAGGCATAGAAGTAAGAAACGCTATTGGAGGCCATATAACTTTTTATGTTTTTTTGGCGAGAAAGTTCGGGGCAGGATGGATGAGTGGCTGTGTGCGAGCCTGAACAATTGACGCAAGTGGGGGAATTGGAAGGGGAGGAGCATTGGTCTGCTAAATGATTTTCTGCGCATTTAAAGCAGCGGGGAGAGGAGCGGCACGATTGTTTCGAATGGCCAAACCGACAACAATTAAAACATTGGATTGTCGGGTACGAATAAATTTCCACCGGGAGAGAGTTGTGGAATAAATAAACGTGAGAGGGAAGTGACTGTCCTTCAAATGTCAGAACTACAGTTTGAGAGGGTTTCCAAACTACAGACTCAGATGATCGATCTTTGAAATTAAGACGCCTAGTCTTAATAACTTTTCCTGAAGATGCTGGAATAATGAGTTCCGAGATGAGCTCTTCTTCAGATAGGTCTACAGGAATACCTCTAACGAGACCCAAGCGAGAGATATTGAAAGAAGGGATATATGCTTTAAATTTTTTTGCAGAGAGGGAGTCGATGGAATTTATGAATTTGTTGGCATTCAACGCGGATGTGAACTCAACACAAATGCGAAATCTGCCCTCTGATCGGATACCACCTGGGGAAATGCCAAGTGGTTTTTTCCAATGAATTTACCAAATTCAAGGGGATGTAAAGAGTGGCCAGGAGAGTTGTTTTGAACATAAACTATGAAGGGAGCTTTTGCTGAAGTCGGATACAAAGAAAGAGGAGAAGCTACAGGAACTGAGACCTGCGAAGAATCAGTTTTTGGAAGGTCGCAAACTTTCCTCTTTTTTGGAGTAGAAGATGGAACTTGAAGGACTGTTATCTCTACCTCACTACCGATGTCAAAATTAGAAGGGTCAGGGGGAGCGGGATCAGGGGGTTTCTTCCCCATGGCAAAGGCCATTGGGGCAAAAGGATATAAAACAAAAATAAAATATCACTTACTGGACTTGGTCAGCAATAAACGAACTCAAAAGAGGACAAAAAACTAAAAATATAACTGACTAAATGCCAAAAATTCGATTTTTCGTATTAAAACGAAAAAAAACGCAACAGTGTTTTTCAACTGTCAAAATTCGAATCTTTAAATATTTTCGGGACTTGATTTCAAAGCAACAGCTGTTACCTGTCAAAATAATAAATTGTTGACATTTTCAAATTTCAATCTGACATTTCATAGATAATGTTGTTTACAATCTCAAAATGACAGTTCTGTTATAATATGGTTTGTGAATTATTTTGTTTACTTTTCACTTTCATTCTAAATAATTATTCTTTGCTAAATAGAAAACGGTCTTACATTCTATTTCATTAGCTACGAAATATTATGTGACAATTGTTACTATATCTCATTACAGCAACAAATTTACAAACATTTATTTTAAATTGTCAACGCGAAGAGGGTACGTTCATTCGTAAATTGTTTTGGATGAATTTAACATCTGATTTGTGTCAATCGTGACATTTTCATAAATTTGATAATTATTTCAATTTTTTTCAATTACGGGCATAATGTTTTAGTAATTTTGTGGACTTCGAGAATAAAATTTTTTTTTTTTTTTTTATGGACGTCGATGTTATTTAACCAGGGTTTTTGTTTTCCTGCCGTGCTTGAAGTACCGCGAGAAACATGTTTACACTCAGTTAACACATCATTATAAAATTATGGGAGTACAATTGGAGATTGATACTTTTCCATGTTTTGTTTACAAGTTCCGAAGAGATGAGAGTAGTGTATGCCGCTACCTATTCGTAACGTTTCGAATTCTTCGATCGTTCATCTTCATTCCAGGAGACGGAGTAACTATGGACAGATTGATATGAGATTCTGTGCCATGGCAGGGCCGTTGCCTGACGTTTCGGAACCGATCAGAGTGAAGACGGAGGATCTGTTGTCTGCGGATGTTTTCCCTGCAGAAGACAGAGGGCCGTTGTCATGCTGATCATTAATGGACATACCAAAGTGACATCGTGTAATGTCTCGAGTTTGTTCGGTTTTTTTCGATTTAAAGTATTGTCAATCCTAACAACTCGCTCTTATCATATTACTCTATTGAAAAATCGAGTTATGTATGCATAGCACGTTACTACTAAAAGTGATAAATAAATCGCTTCACAATTCTCACATCAAGTCACAATATACAAAATCAATCCTATTACATTATCTTATATTGAGCTCTTGGAAAGAGACAAATAATGTTTTTGAGCCCTATACATTCAGCAAACACGCTTTTACCAATAATACTTCATAAAAAATAAAAAAAAACAATAATACTCGTAAACTCAAAATTTATTGTCTAACAAATAAATCGTAACCAAGTTTCATAATACTCTAGATTCAAAACTTTGTTCGCATTAATTTACACTTGCTTCTCATCCGTAATATTTTACAATAGTATGTCTAGTATATTTTACAATAGTATGTCTACAATAGTATGTCTAGTATAGTATTGTCTAGTATATTTTACAATAGTATCTCTAGTATAGTATGTCTAGTATATTTTACAATCATATATATTTTACAACAATATATTTACAAGTATATTTAGTATGTTTACAGTAATATTTTTATAAAAGAGTGTTTATTTTTATGATTAATTCATACTTTTATTTTTGTTCTCAAATGTAGAATACATTTATGATTATGTAAAAATATAATCTTGCCTTTTGAATTACTTGATTCTGTTTTGACTTTTGTTTTAAATTTTTCTTTTGCAAATACCTACAGAACTGTTTTGGTGTTTTTCAGGGGTCGCTGTGACAGAATTGGGTGCTTCAATTCCATTGAAGACGTTCGCCTCTAGCTTCGCGAAAACCTCGAGACTCGAGAGTTCGTCCAGATGGCATTGGATCGTCCATCTCTTCACTTGCGGGCACCCATCTACTATGGTTTATAATAATCTGTTATTGTATAGTTTTTACATATTATGCTTATTTTTGCTTTGAGTTTAGCTTAGATTTCTTATGGGCTTGTGTTTTTTAGGGAGTGTTTTTAAAAAAAAAAAATTATGGAATTTTTTTTTTTTGTGTGGGAACGGCGGAAATGTTACATAAAAGTTTCTGTAACAAGGTGTGTGCACCCTCTTACACACACTTTATTTATAGTTTCGGTGTGTGGCACCTCTAGTGCTTGCCCATTGACATTTGGGCATTGGTAATATTGCGAGCCCTGCAATATTTTTATATGCAACAGTTGCTGATCCTGGACAAGTTCAAATCAGGAGATTTGAAAAGAGAGCTCCTCATTCTTTGAGCAGCCACAGGTGACCTCGGCCACCGTCCCTGTGGCGGCTCGACGTAATCAAAGAGTCATATTCGCCATTATTTTATCAACATGTGAAGATTGATATATATCCGCGCCCATCAGCGGCATCCATCATTGAGGACCATCAGGACAATGATTAAAATCCTGGATCAGCAGCGGAGTACCGTGGGAGCCCATTATTTCTGCTGGTTTTAAAAACACATCCAGCATCTGCGGACGCAGACATGACAAGACCTTCCGACTACACCTGGAGCCAGAGGTGCTCGCATAGATGCGGCCGAAGATCGCCCACCTTGGCCGTCATCAACATAGTCGGCTGGCTGGCAACCGCCCTGGGACGGGACGTCGCTGGGAAACCGCGGGACTGGAGGCCTGATTCGTCGCTCCAGCCTGCCGTTCAGCACATGTCAGCAGCGGAGGGAGCTGACCGCACATCTCCGAAGGCAGCAAGCAGCATCATGGAACGCCTACGTATGGCATCACCCATTCATCAACTTTAAACGGTACTAACGCTCCATAACATTGCCCATTCAGATTTACCTGCCAGATTTACCATTCAGATTTGCCCATTTAGTCTAGCCCTGATTTTTTAATTGTATCTACTTATAAATAAACTAATTTAACTGTCTCAAAGCAATAATCTCTTTTTATTAAATATCCTCATACAAAGTATTTTATAGCCGCCTGCTTAAGGTCCACGCCTGAGATACAAATTCTCCAGAAATAATCTCTCTTGTCTCTTGCTCTCCATCTTACATTGGAAGCTTATATATCCATAACATTTTGGCTCCAACGAAATATTTTCATAACATTTTGGCGCCAACGTGCTCTCTATCAAATATTCTCATAACAAGGTTATTTCCACCTCTTTCTTGTTCCCTCTTCAACTTGATCCAACCATTTTCAGTCTCTTAACAATATCACAATTAGGTTTGAAACATAATAAAGTTAGTTAATTCCAGAATGTATGCAGGGGTAGGGTATTATAATGTATTTCATATTTCAATAACAAAAAGAAAAATTAAGAAGTACATAATAATACACAAATAAAATTAAAAAAAAAAACAAATAAGCATTATAAATGAAAATGAAAAATATTGAACACAAAAATGAATGCAAGCAGCCGTTTATGGAGGATATTTCCGTCTCCGGAGGGCCATCAAGGGGGATTCCATCCAGGCAGTCATGGTAGTGATGATAGTATTTTCCGATTGGCGTAGTCTGCGCCATAAGCTTCCCATGCAGTCACAGAGAAGTGCCCTGAAAGTGTGCACTCATTCCTCCAGGAACATTTCCGAAACGCTGCAGTATCTCGCTAAGCAGAATAATTGGCGATTGGTGTTAAATAAGGCAAGGCTCACTCTTAATTTTGGTCCCATAATCAAAAGCTCAGCTATTTTTTTCAGCATTTTTTTTATTTTTGTTAACATGTTTTTATGTTTGGCTGATTTAAAAAAAAAATCTTAGATATTAGGTGATGATTTTAAGTACCTGAGAAATTCTTAGAACGTTTTTAAAAATATTCACATTTCTAATTAGCTTTTAGTAACATAACTTTTAGTGCTGAAACACGGCAACACGCAGTTGTTTTTTTCAGTCGTTCACAACTTGTTCATTAGGGAAAACGCCTGTTTTATGGGTGCATTTAAGGCCATAAAGATATCAAATATAAGAGGAATATAAACGCTAGAAATATTTCGATTCTCACGCCTTCAAATTTTAAAATCGAGCGTCTTATTTGCACGAGGCAAGTAAGCGCCAAAGTGGTTTTTTATTTATTTTGTGCACAATTTTATAAGAATGAAAAAAAAGTTAGATCCTACAAAACGTCAAAAATATTCGTGGTCTTAGCCATAAAGGGGTATTTTTAAAAATTGTTTCTTATATTACTTCATAGTTAAGTCATGATAAAACATCTTTTTTAGTAGTTCACGCTTATATTTTTTGTTAAAAGGTAGTAAAAGCTTTAATTTATCCGTAGCATATTTTTGATGTTCATAATGTAAACCGATTCGTTGTAAAGATTAAACTAAATTACTGTCTTAGTGTTAATAATTACTAATTAATGTTGTGGAGGATTATTTGTAAAAATTGAATTCTTTTCCACATTCAAAGCTAAACTACTAGAAATATTGATTTTTTAAAAATTTTTATAAATCGGTCGTCAAAATGAACAATTTAAAAAAAAAAATCAAAAATTTTTTTTTCAATATTTTACATTAAAAAAACCAGGTGACTGCGAAAGTACAATTAACATTACTTCAGGTTTCTGATTTAGTAAAGCGTAATATGAATGATCAGTCAGGTTATGTAACTACGTCTCAAGGCACGTCGGCAACGTCGTGCCTGATAGCTATTATAACTTGGTAACTATGTTATGAAGTTGGTAGCAGTAATCAAGGTACTCACACTGTCCTTCATGTGCACGGTCTGAGGGTAGTTGTCCAGGAGGAAGGAGATGATGTCCCCGTAGTCATAATACACAGCCTTGTGCAGGAGGCCCACCCCCGCGCGGTCTCTGCACAGAGCCAGGCGTTTACGCATCGGGTCGACATCCAGCACATCCTTGCGAAAAAATCATACAGAATATTAACAATTTGTACATCGTAATGCATAGTAGAAAGTTGAATCTGTTGATCATCCATACATATTCTTTGTTTGCATCATATTGTGATCTTACGTGTATTGTATAACACTTCCTGTTACTAATGGCGTTAAAAACCCACTCCAGCGTCTGGAGCGAGTTAAAAACCCGCTCCAGGCCCTGTGAGTCGGCTTCTCGTTCGACTTCGCCCAGTTTGAGTGTTTGGTCATTTTAAAAATCCGATAGGAACTGGTTCCAAAAATAGCCGGTTCCTCGGATCCACTGTGATCCAATGACAGCTAGTCACAGGGACAAAGCAACCGCGACAGGCTGATGTCATATGTAATATATAGAAGCGAGGTAGAAACCACAACTGCCAGTTACAATAGGAGGCGTCTATAGGAATTCCAAAAACTGAAAAAATCTAACTAATATCTATGAGAAGGAAAGTGTTGACGAATATCTACAGCTCAAACTGTTGACAAATATCTATGAGAACCAAAGTGTTGACGAATATCTACAGCACTGGCAGAGGTTGGATTTGCAATTATGTATAGCATATTGGAATAACGTAATATTGCGTATGCAGTTTAAAAAACTTAATTTATGTAAGTATGTGTGTTAAAACCCTAATATCGGACTATTGGACACATTTAGCTGATTAATCCAACCTACGCTCTGTAGATATTAGTTCAACCTACGCTCTGTAGATATTAGTCAACACTCTGAAGTTCGTGATATTAGTTCAACATATGAGCTGTAGATATTCATCCGACATACAGGCTGTAGATATTAGTATCTGGAGTCGTTACAATAATAATCATATTATGGTCAATCTCTCCATATCTGGAGAGATCATGCAGTTACAAATCGAATAGTATTTACGCCTGCCAGGGTATGCTAATCAAGGGCCATCTTTTGGCGACACTGTTGATTCTGTTTAATTACAAAAGTAGATTTGTAAACATACAAACTCCATGTACGGAAACGGTTTTATGTACGGTGCGGCATCAGAGTTGGCGTCTTAGCCGGATTCTTAAATGTCAACCGTACACATCTGCAGGTTCTGCCCTGATGATGGAAACTGCAACGCTGTCCGAAACGTTGGCTAAAGAAGGAGGTAGCGCAACACGGCATAACACCCCAAAAACAAATAACGAAAATACTTTTGGCCATGAAAATCTAAAAAATGTATCGTACAGTCTCTGGTCTACTAGTACTGTTAGATTAATTGGGGCGACGATTGTATGTCGTATACCCACCTTGAGTCCTTGCAGCGATCCTTCCGTGACGGCTATGTGCAGCGCGTCGCACTTGGCGGCCAGCTGCGGGAGATCGCGCAGGAAGGAGCGGGCACGCTGTCCGGGCGCGGCGAGCCCGATGAGGCGGTGCGCGTGCCCGCCCAGCGCCGCTTCGCGCAGCCGTTCCACGTCGCCGCCGCGCGCCCAGCGACGGGCGTCCACCACTGGGGAATAACAAAAATTGTTAATCGAAAACTTCATTGGTGTCATTTTTTCTACATTCATCGTAAAAATACTACCAAAGACACCTCCAAGAAAGAAAAAAGGTGTCAAAAGTGTTGAAAGATCAATATCGGAGTCAATAGAAAACAATCTGGGAGCTCCCCAAGGATCGCCATTGGGTCCAATTTTATTTATATTTTACATAAATTTTGTAAACGCAACACTAACAATAAAAAATAACCTTTTTTAAGATCGTTTCTTTTCTTATTATACCTATTTGTACTACAAGTATTAACTAATTAGCAAATAAAAACAGATAAAAAAGCGGAAGGGCTCTGATAGGCTTCTCCCAATTAAGTAAAGTTCCCTGATGTTAGAGTGTGACCCCTTTGTACATACAACAGCAATTATTAGAACGTGGGAAAAAATTAACCTATCACATAGGTAACAATTCATTTTTCTATCCAAATAAAATCATTTTTTAATGCCTCCGTAATACATGTATGTCGTATAAATTCATTCGAAATTCACTGAATCCTATCATAAAGAAATTTACTCCCAATCGGAACTAAAGAAATTAAAAAAACGCCTCTGAAATAGTGTATTTTGACATAAAATCGGAGTTTTCCGCCTTAGCCTCCCTTGTAGCAATTTTTGACCAAATTTTTTTGAGAACTCTAAAATTTCAAGATTATCACTAAATAATGTATCATTTTAATTGTAGTTCATCCACAGCCCAAATTTTTTAATTTTATAAAAGCCAAAAGGAACCGATTCCAAAAAAGCCGTTTCCTTGGGAAATAATATGGGGCGGTCCAGTGACAGAAAGTTCACCGGGACAAAAAAAACGTGACAGGAATATCGTCGCACATGAAGATGGGTGCATTTTTAATTGATTTTGATTTGGATTGAGTTTTAATTGAGTTTGTTTGGTTAGACATTTACATTTTGATTTTGTTGTTTGAAGTTTACAAACATTTCAAGTTGGGCAATTTTGGAAACTGGAAAATTTTATTGTTCTGAAAAAAAAAATTCTCGGAAAAATGGTTGTGAAATTTTTTAAAAGTCATTTACATTTTTGTGGTATTATACAAAGTTTGATTATTTTCCATCTTTAGAAATTTTTATTTTTCTCTAAAAAATTTTAAAATCAGATAATTTTAGCAAAGAAAATTGGTAGGAAAATGAATCTGCAAATTTTATAAAAAACTTTTATTATATTTTTGATTTTCTTATTTGAAGTTAGAAAATCAATATAAAGAAACACATATTTGTACCGATCAGAAATAATAACATGCGAAGTAATTTGATAACACGAAATCGTTATAATTTTTATTTATGATGAAGAACTTATGTACCTACCCGTCTATGATTATTTACTTACCCGATTAATTTAAACTTTTCTTTGTGCAAGTTTCACAGCCTTTGATTCACAAAATTGTTTGATAGTATCCAATCTTTAGCATTATTTCAGTGCTTAAAATTTGAAGAAAATAATTTGATATTTGGTGAAGTTGTGAGAATTTCTTCCTTCAATTGACATACAAAACTGTGTTTCTTTATCAACTTGAATACTGGAAGTGAGTGAGCAACGTACTCGTATGAAGAGAGCTTCGATTATGGTTGCAGCGGGTTGCATATCATTGTCAGTGCAATATGCAACCGGCCGCAATGCAACTGGGCCCAATGTGAATTGTTACATACCTGCCACTGGCTCGGTCCCACGGTAGAGTTTAATTAAAGGTAAGGGAGGCTATACACTATACACATTCAAGTATGCTTGAGCGAATATTATAATAGTAGGATGCATATTACAAAGTTTGATAAGTTTCCTGACTTGTGAATTTGTGTAGTAAAGTCTCAATTATTTACAAAGGAGCTAAATGGTTTTATTAATGATACCATTCTTCACTCGTACCCAAATTTTCAATTTGGGAAGCGGGTAGGGGTCCCATTTATTGAATAACTAACACCCCTGCCGTAGGTCCCCCTAGGGGTTCGCTACGTTTGGTGACTTACAACGGGTGCCCGGGTTCAAGGGGTGAGGTTTGTCCGGGTCTTGGTGGTCTGCCCACCAGCTGCGTGGCGGGCCGGATCGAGAGAGACTTGAGGGAGGTTTTATCACCTCTCGCCTTGCACCTCAATTGGGAGGATGGATTCATAGGTATGTCACTCCTGGACACACTGACCTCCAGAAAGCAATTGCTATGGATTTACTCGTACGTGAATTACCCTTTAAGATGAATATATACGTGAAATCCTATTTAGATACTATTTTGATTAATCTTTACGACGAATCGGCTTACAGTATGAACATCAAAAAATATGCTACGGATAAATCGAAGCTTTTGCTGGCTTTTCTATGTATTGGAATTACAATAAAATTATTATTTACGTAACAAAAAATATAAGTGTAAATCACCAAATAAAATGTTTTTTCATTACTTAACTTTGAAGTAATACAAGAAACACTTTTTAAAAAATACTCCTTTTGGCTAAGACTATTTTTGAGGTTTTCCATGTTCTAACTTTTTTTCGTTCTTATAAAATTATGCACAAAATAATTAAAAACCACTTTTTCGCTTAGTAGCCTCGTGCAAAAAGACGCTCGATTTTAAAAATTTGCAGGAATGAGATTCGAAATATTTCTAGCGTTTATATTCCTCTTAAGGTACAGAACTGATTAAATATATATTTGAAAATTTGACCTGTCTTTACACCGAATAGCATATTGTTTTCTGCCCTTCTGTTTTTTTTTTATTATAGCTATATCATTAGTCCAATGACATCTAAAGCGTCGTCAGTGGATTCCATAGTTAAAATTTTGTATGTTATTCGTCAGAACTGACACCACACAAGCTTACTTGAAAGTGCGTGGTCATAAGGCCGCTCAAGTATACTTGCGCAAGTCTTCAGCTCAAGTAGGTAAACTTGCAGGTGTGTGGCCGGCATAATAAAATACGAATATTTTATTGTGACAAAAGAAAGGCTTTTTTTTTGTGGAACGGAATAATAAATACGTAATAACATGCTATTAAAAAGAAAACAGGTGCGATTGCACACATTGCTCACACCAGTAGCGTGCAATGCACAAGAGTTTAGTAGGGTATTTTTTAACCTTTTCCACTCCGTAGGCAAGGTAAGGATTAGGGATGTGACTTTTTCATAAATAATC
Organism: Limnephilus marmoratus; assembly: GCA_917880885.1. Classification (NCBI taxonomy): domain Eukaryota; kingdom Metazoa; phylum Arthropoda; class Insecta; order Trichoptera; family Limnephilidae; genus Limnephilus; species Limnephilus marmoratus. Next base: position 49,904,687 of record OU862919.1, read on the forward strand.
GACTCTTTTCCTTAGCATGAAAAATCGATTTATAAATAATCGATTTGTCTTGAAAAATAATCAATTAATTATTTTGGTGTAAGACCACCATTCAGAATTGAAACGTTGGTTGAAATGACTTTAGCTGTGATTGGTGATCAGAACTGAATATCTAGTTATTTCTCCACCTTCCTCTATCTCATCTCTTTTCCCTCCATAACACCTTCAGCCTCACAACTCCAGCTGGGGATGCCATAGTCTCACTGGCTACATACGGTTGGGAGAAATTGAAACTCTTGTGCGGTATTCACACAACAATAATAATGAAAAAATGTTTCCTTTTTTTCGTAAAAATTATTATTATTTTCAATAATCGATGTCAATTTAAGGGATGCTATGTGGAAGGTCTTTTCAGGAAAGGACGGAGAGAAAGTTCTGGGAAGGAAAAAGGAATGAGGGGTGAGTAAGAATCTGGGAGTCAGTGTGTCAGTGACGGACGTATGAATCTATCCCTCCAACTGCTGTGCAAGGCGATGTTCCGAGAGAGTCTGCTGGATAAGTCAAAAGGTCTCTACCGATCCGGCAGCCGCATCCGCCGCCAAGATCCAGAAAAACCACACCCGAACCCGGGCACCCCTGCTAAGTCAACAAACGTAGCGAACCACTATGTCAGAGGCGTTAGTTATCCATTAAATGGTCCTCGAGCGGCGGTACACATACCCGCCTTCCAATTTATCTTAAATTATTACTGGTTCAATGAAAGGTTTTCTCTCGAGAACTTCATTGGATTTTGTCGACCTTGCGATATATGTTCCTTGTTTTATAGCCCCCAACCATCATAAGCATTTCCGTAACACATAATTTATGATACCTTAGGAAAGCATAATACTGCACATGATTGTGCAATTAAAACGTTATTGCACGCAGCTGCTCTATTTATTGTTAAAATACCTCTGATATTAAGATTAATGGTTTGCTTGAACTTCAACACAAATTTTTATAACATGGCTTACCTAGCTAAATAAAAATTATTTGTATTTTTAGTACTATATTTTTAACTAGGTTTTGCATTATCGACAAACTTGGAGTTTGTGTATTTGGGAAATATGTTTGCGAGAGATGGGAAAGCTGATAGAGGTATTGAAAGAAGGGTAAATGCAGGTAACTCCATTAATAAAGGACAGGAGGCGGTTGGCGCTAAAACTGTCCAATGAAGTGAAGCAGCCTTTCTACTTTCATTCTTCCTCTGCGAACTGGCAAAGGAAGGATGAAAGTGGACGGAGTGCTGTAGAAATGAGATCTATAAGGCGAATGTTTGGCAAAATCATGTATGATCGTGGGAGAAATGTAGAGATCCGCAAAGAATGCAAGGCTGATGTAAGCTAATGAGTAAGATTAAGAAAGGGGTGCTCTGATGGTTTGGGGATGCAGAGCGAGTAAAGGGAGAAAGGAGTATAACGGTGAAGATATTTATTTTTTTCTTTGTTTACGCCTTGATGGCTTTTACATGTAAGGTAAATTGTACAGGAGCATCATAACAAGTATGTAGAATGATAACAAGTACATAGCACATAAAATAATAAACAGAGCATGACAGACATAAGTTGGCACAACTCAAGTATGAGTAATCGATACAAAGGAGTTACAAAGGAGTACAATCAGCATATTCGTATTTGGTCTTAGGCTACAGTAGTTTCAGAAATTATTGTCACAATATTAAACAAAACATTATTACAAACATACTCGAAGCAAACCGGTTGGCAGAGGTGTAAAACATTTTTTTTATTTTTTTTATTTAAATTAATAAATTACTTCGTTTTTACCACTTTTATTATTTACATCAATAAAAATTTATATCAATAAAAAACCCTGAAGAAGTGAGCATTGCTCACGAAACATGTTGGTTTTTGTAAATTTTAAAAGTGGTAAAAACGAAGTAGGTAATTTATTAATTAAATCAAAATGGTGCCACAAAATAAGTTTGCTGTGTAGAAGAAGTAAAAAATTTTTTTTGCGGTTGATATAAAAATCGGTAAATTTCTTGTAATTTTTTTTTGTGCTATATAAATGTACGTAAGTTTGTTATTAAATGTTATTATTATAAAAAAATAGTGAAAAGTACACAGTAATTACACATATAAAGAAGGAATTAGGTACTATGAAAGTAGTTTCTTAACAGTACCTTCTTAACAGCACCAAATCAAAAGCGAGTCCAGATGGAATAAGTTTTACAGTTTTGAGAGATGCAATGCCAGTGATAGGACCTCATCTACTGGATATAATAAATGAATCATTAAGAAGTGGAAAATTTCCAAACACATGGAAAACATCTACTGTGATCCCGATTCCGAAAGTTGTTGATACCAGAAAATGTGAAGAATTTCGACCAATAAATATGTTACCAAAATACGAACAGGTACTAGAAATTGTAATAAAAAACAACTCGTTGAGTATTTGGAAAAACATAACATATTATGATAGGAGCAATCAGGATTCCGGAACAACAACTCTTGCGAAGCGGCGATAAACATAGTAATTGATACATGGAAGAAAGAAACAGACAAAAAAAAAATAACCATTGCAGCATTCTTAGATTTCTAAAGAGCATTTGAAACGATAGAAAGGAAAATACTATTGGAAAAACTAGAAGATATAGGTCTTTCTGACGTAGCTCTGAATCTATTCAAAGAATATCTCCAGAAAAGAAAACAGGTAACGAAAGTTGAAAGCTCAGAATCAGAACCGATAGAAAACAACCTTGGTGTTCCGCAAGGGTCGGTATTAGGTCCAATTCTATTTATAATTTACATAAATGATATCATCAAAACTATTAAACATTGCAAAATTAGACTATTTGCAGACGATACCTTAATCTATATTTCGTGTGAAGATTACATAGAAGCAATTAACAAAATAAACGAAGACCTACAAAATATAGCAAAATGGCTGAAATTAAACAAGTTGAAACTGAACGTAAACAAAACAAAATATATGGATAAATTTGACAATTAATGGTGAAAAATTTTAATTAAATTTGGGTTAAATTTGACAATTAATGGTGAAAAAAAATGGAAAAGTAAATGAAATCAAATACCTGGGTGTAATACTCGACTCAAAACTGACTTTCACAGCAAACTTTGAATATGTGCTAAAAAAGGTAAATTTCCTTAGAAAACTAAGACGTAAATTAAATAGAAACACTACGGAGCTCATTTATAAAACTATCGTTGCTCCTCATTTGGACTACTGCTCTACGATGTTATATTTGGCCAATGAAGGAAGTTTGAACAAACTAGAATTTATACAAAACAAAGCTATGAGATGTGTACTAAGGAAAGGCAAATACGCAAGGATTAATCAAATGAGAGAGGAGCTAAATTGGATTTAAATAAAAAAGAGACTACTATTTAATGTGTTAATTTTTGTGCATAAAATTATGAAAAACCAAATGCCAAAATACTTTAAGGATGAAATTGTTTTTAATAGAGACATTCATAATTACGAAACAAGAATTAAGGGTAAATTGTACAGGAGCATTATTTATTATGAATTTATTATGAATTTATTATGAATTTCCCGCCCGGCTGGGCTTTTACACGTTATTTTTTATTATTTACTAGCTGGGTTACCCGGCTTCGCTCAGGACAGCCCCGGATCTTCGTTTTTTTTTAGGCGGGGCAAAAACTGAAAAATGCCGCCCCCGCCCACTTAGGTATTTATTTTAACCTTGCTGGGGCGGGGGGGGGGGGGCATATTCGAATCAAAGAACTGGTTTTACTGTAACTAATTAAGAAATTTAATTATAGCTACACCCAGAACATGCAAATGGTTTTCCTTAAATTCTGGCTGCATATAGTCTGCAACCAGAATTTTAAAACTGCACTTTGAACACGAGAATGGTTTCCATCAAAATGCTTCAGCAGATGAAATCACAACTGAAATTTATCTTGCTGGCTGCTTATTCGTTTTAAACTGCTACATTGCATTGTATTTAAATAAAAGCTGAAATAAAAAGGCTGTTTTACTTCTCAGTCATATGATGGCTGCCATCGTGTAATAAACAAATCATGACACGCATAACGACGTAAAAATTTTAAGTAAGTTTGAATAATGACGAATTGACGACGTCAGTGATTGCACGTATTAAATTGAGTTTAAAAAATAAATATAGTAACTTAAAAAGCATAAGATAGTTATATAAAATACTTACCCAGAAAAGCGATCGATGAACTGTGATAGATTTATTGATGCGACACTAATGACATCAGTATTGTACCTTCGGTTGATCAACAAGTACTAAAGAGTAAAAATAAACAACACACTTTTGACACATTTTTAAAACAAAACACTGTCGTGGAGAGAGATCGACGAGGGAGTTTTCGAATATAGCTTCATCTCTTTCGCACGCACGGTAACCAGAGCAGACGCGTGCTGCCGCGATCTGTGGTTCCTGCGGGCGAGCGGGTCGGGTGCGTATTTTGAACTATGCCTACGCGCCTCGCGAATAATAAATGTTCGTGCAGCACGTCTCACTCAGGGCTCTGGGTATCAGTCGAGTTAATATGGCCGTGAAATTTCTCTACTTGTACTATTATTTATTCCGTGGTCAAAGTTGAGTTTGGCCGCCCTCTGAACTTGCCGCCCGGGGCATGGGCCCCGGCTTGCCCCCCATTAGATCCGGGGCTGGCTCAGGACAACACTCGAGAGTGTTCTGAAATGTTTCACATTGATGTTCTCGAATCCCTATTCCCGAACTTTCCAGAATGTTCCGGGATGTTCTGGAACGTTGTGGAATGCTCTGAAATACTCTGACTGGGTTTCCGGCTTCGCTCAGGGAGTTGATGTGAGATTGAATTGACGTTCGAATCCACAACGGATCTTGCTTTATATACCCCATATGGGTAGCCCCATAAAAAAAATTCAAATGTTCCAGATCATTCCACAACATTTAGGAGTGTTCTGGAATGTTCCACAATGATCTGGGATATTCCGGTATATTCCCAAATATATTCCGGAGTGTGTTGGAATGCTCAAGAATACTCTGGAATGTTATGAACTATTGGAAATTTCAAGGGGCGAGACTTCCAGCCCTTATATCTTTAAAAGCACACCCTTCAGGTAAAACTTATAACTTTATTCATGTATGTGGGATAGAGGGCTATCACACAATATAACTCCTGTTATCATACCAGGACTCGTCTTTGAGTTTTAGCGGCATGCACATTGAACACTTTTTTAATAATGTATATTGAAGATAAAGATTATCCAAACTTTCCAGAAGCTTCTAGAAATTCTATCCGCTACTCATTTCTGAAGCTTCTAGAATTTTCTCCTTCCGTAACATCCTAGAGCATTAAGGAGGCTTCCAGAACTATCTAGAACCTTCTAGAATCACCAACACACTCCATCGCTCCTTTCAAAACTTTCTAGAGCTTTCTCGAGCTTTCTAGAACTTTTCGGAACCTTCTGGACTCAACGACATACTCCGCCACTCCTTCCAAAATTTTCTATAGCTCTATCGATCCTTTTAGATCTTTTCGGAACCTTCTATATTCACTGACATACTACGCCACTCCTTTCAGAACTTTGTACAGCCCTATCGAACCTTCTTGGACTTCCTACAGCTTTATGGAACCTTCTAGGCTTTTTCGGGACCTTCTAGACACACCGACACACTCCTCCACTCCTATCAAAACTTTCTACAGCTTTACGGAACCTTTTAGAACTTCTACAGTTTTATCGAACCTTCTAGAACATTCCGGAAACTTCCAAACCCACCGACATATTACACCATTCCTTTCAGAACTTTGTACAACTTTATCGAACCTTCTAGAACTTTCCGAAACCTTCTAGACTCACCGACATACTCCGCCACTCCTTCCAGAACTTTGTTCAGCCCTATCGAACCTTCTAGAACTTCCTACAGCTTTATGGAACCTGCTAGAATATTCCGAGACCTTCTAGACACACCAAAACACTGCTCCACTCCTTTCAAAACTTTCAACAGCCTTATGGAACCTTCTAGAACTTTCTACAGCTTTATCAAACCTTCTAGAACTTTCCGGAACCATCTAGACTCACCGACATACTCCGCCACTACTTCTTGAACTTTGTACAGCCCTAAAGAACCTTCTAGAACTTTCACAGCATTATGGAACCTTCTGGAATTTTCTGGAACTTTCTAGACTCACCGACACACTCCTCCTTTCCTTTCAGAACTTTGTATAGCTCTATCGAACCTTCTAGAACTTTCTCCATACACAATTTTCTAAGCATTTGTGAACCATCAGATCCTTCTAGACTCACAGACTAACTCCGCCACTCCTTCCAGAACTTTGCTCGGCTTTATTGAACTTTCTAGAACTTCTTACAGCTTTGTGGAATCTTCTAGAATTTTCAGGAACCTTTTAGACACACCGACACACTCCTCCACTCCTTTCAGAACTTTCTACAGCTTTATCGAACCTTCTTGAACCTTCCAGAACCTTCAAGACTCGCTGACATCAGTGGCGGCTCGTGACTTTTGGGTGTGCTAGAGTGCTGATATTACAAAAAATGGCATTATTGATGTTGTTGTAGCTGAAAAATTTTTTTTTGAAAATTAATTTTTTGTATGAAAAATTTCAGGAAGTTTCAGTTTGGCCGCACGGATTTCCTGAAAAATCTTCATACAAAAATCGATTTTTGAAAAAAAAAAAAATTTTTTTTTTGCCTACGACAACATCCGTAATGCCATTTTTTTAGTAAAAGCATCCTAGCACACCCAAAAGTCACGAGCCGCCACTGGCTGACATACTCCTCCATTTTTTCTTCCAGAACATTCCAAAGTCTTATCGATTTTTCTAGAAGTTTCCGGAATCTTCTTGAAGTTTCTAGAGTCTTCTTAGAACTTTCAGCCCTTATATCTTCAAAAGCAAGCCCTTTAGGTAAAAACGAATACCCTTATTCCCTAGGGGGGATAGAGATCTACCACACCATATAACTATCTTGATCGTACCGGCACTCGTTTCGGAGTTTTTGCGTTCCGCACGTTTTTTTGGACTTTCTTTTATAATATATATTGATTACAAAGAACATCTAAGTTAAGCTTAACAGAATCAAAGCAAAATCAAAAACAAAATCAAAAACAAAATAGAAGACAAAATCAAAAACAACATCTAAAGCAAAAACAAAGTAAAAAACGAAATAACATCGAAACTAAATACTCCGCCATGCAAGATAGAAAAATGTAATACTAGGAAAATTACAATACATTGGTAAGGTCTATAACACAAATGTGAATGGTGGAAGAAGTCAGGGACGCCCGAGGAAGATATGGCGCGTTCAATTGAGTCGGGCCATGTCAAGAGTGAGAATAATAGACGAATATGTATGAGACGATGTATGAACAAGAATGAGGCAAGGAGTGTGTAGGTACCAGGACCGAGTTGTTTAGCAGTCCATTCTCTCTGCCTACCCGTCAGTTGGAATGACGTGAAGGTTTGTTAGTTAGGTAGTAACTATTATATAGCGAACTATAAAGGTCCAAAGTCATGTAGATATAATATTATGATAGGCGTAGTAGTTTTGTTCGATAATTTGTACGGCGCAGTTTTTGGGAAAAAAATACCTGAAGGGCAATATACAAATATTACTAAAACTATATCATTGCAAAACACGTGCGGTTTTTTTAATGATTTTATTTGAGCTAAAAGTAAAATTCTGTAAAGTACCTTTCCTAAATAATTTATCGATTTATTTTATGATTTAAAATATGTTATATATTTCATTTCATATTTGATACATTATTTATTAACATTTTAGAGTATGATTAAATAATGTTGGCCTCACTGGGTAGCTACCCGTGTTGAGGCCCCCAATATATGTTCATACAACAATTTGAAAATTGAACACATCTGCAAACGACCAAAGGTATAACTTTATTATAATAAAAATAAACATATTAAAAAAACTTTACTAAATAAAAAACAATTGTTCGAAATCGAATATATATAAATATATATTTTTTTAAAAGAGTCGACACGTCTAGAATTTGATTTAAGAATGATATACAACGTGTCCGGAAACTCGTAGTACAAGCGGGAAACTGGTGAATCTACATCACGTAGAGAACCCAAAAAACTTATTTTTTTCGATCTAAGCATTTCGATTATAATATTAATTTTTTTATATTTTTCCATTTTTTCGGCAACTAAAGGGTTAAAAAAAATTTTGAGCCCGGTTTACCCTTCGTTGCATTTTATAAGACATTACACAGCTGAAATCAACCCCCTAGTGAACAATTTTTTCAACTTTAACCTAAAAAATTCCAACTTCGGACCCGATTTACTCAAAAACGAAAGCTCAAATCAAAAAAAGTTAAACCACAAAATCGACTCCAAATGTGATGTTGATTCTCCAGTTTCCCGCTTGTACTACGAGTTTCCGGACACTTCGTGTTAAGCGCCTTTATTATTACCGTGACGATCCACGGTTACGGTACCGTGACGGCACAAAGAAAGCATAAAACGTAAGTTCTTTAGCCCAATAATGCTGCAGCTCTATTATTTATTAACTATTTGGGAGGCGGGTATGGGTACCGCCGCCCCGGGAACCATTTATTGGATAACCAACACCTCTGCCATAGGTCACCCCAAGTGGTTCTCTACTTGGCGACTAGCTGGGGTGTCCGGGTTCATAGGGTGAGGTTTGTCTGGGCCCTGGCGGCGGATGCGTCTGCACAGCAGCTGCATGGTAGGCTGGATCGAGAGAGAATGGTTGAGGGAGTCCCTTTGACTTCGACAGCTGTACTCTCTCGGAATATCGCTTTGTACCGCAATTGAAGGGATGGAATCATACGTCCGTCACTCCTGAACACACTGAACCCCAGATTCCTACCCACCCTCATACCCTTTTCCTTCCCAGAACTTCCTCTCCTTCCTTTCCAAAAAAGACCCACCATGACATAAGCCCTGAGGGGAATTATTTTTCTCAGGGCCTCCTGTGTGGGACTAATGTTAAAAAGCTCTTTCTGACACATTAAGACGAGACAAAAGATGAGACACATAAACACATGAAAAACATACGTTTGTTTCCTCCGAAGTACTACTTTTTTCCTTTGGAGGAAACAGATATATCTTAGGGAACGTACCCATACTACGTGACCAACTTTTTGCAATTTTGGTGACCAAAAACCTAAGCAACCCGCCGCTCATTTTTACCAAGCGTGGTATTTTGAAGACCCCCCCCCCCCCCTCCCGAACGTGTCACGTAGTATGGGTACGTTCCTTTATTACGGTTCAGCTACGGCGACGGGAATTGCGTTTTATTTTCTTTATATGTGTGAGGGAGATGCATGATAATGATTGTATGTTTCCTTTGGGTGGAGGGGGGTGCAGACATACGTTCACCGCTTGTCTCATTTTTGACTGTTGTTATTTAGTGTGCAAGAAAGAGCAGCAGCAATACATGTTTAATAACAAAAACAAATCCATCAACGCACTGACGTTTGACGTTTTGTATTTTTGAAATTGATTCACACTTCAATATTATCCTTGTAAATACATATAATTTGGAATATGCATTGTAAATGTATATTCCATACTTTCAAAATTAGTATTGTAGGGATCTACGGAAACGTAGTGGTGCGGTGTGTGAAAGAGATGTAAGAAAATGATGACTTTTTCCCCTTGGAGGAAACAGACCTACGTACATTGTGTAGCTCATCTTTTGAAAGAGCTGCTTACATCATACTACGTCACATAAAACAAATTTAGAACACTCCAGACAAACTCTCGACCCATCGCCTTACACCGCAGTGGAAGGTATGTCTTCATATATCCGTCATTCCTGGACACATTGACCCCCAGATTCCTACCCACCCCTCATACTTTTTTCCTTCCCAGAACTTCTCTCCTCCCTCTCACTAAACAAACCCTCCACACAGCATCCCCAAAGATGACATAGGCCTTGAGGGGAATTTTTTTCCTAGGGGCCTCCTGTGTGGAGCTAATGTAAAAAAGCATTATTGTCATAACTGATAAGGAACGTATGCGTATTGCCTTTTTTATGTCGTCACGGTACCGTAATCGTGAATCGTTACGGTAATAATAAAAGCGGTCATTACCTCTTTCAAGAACGGTGTATCATCAGTGAGGCTTAAGTATCAGTCACTCTTATGACTTGTGACTAGATACTTAAACCTCGATTACAAAGCGAGTTGACAAGCTACTAGCCGGGGTGTTCACTATCTCAAAGGGCGTCACAAATATTAGGATTAACGCTTAGAATCACAAATTGCTTTAAAAGTGCAGAATTCACTTTAACATTATATAAATCAATTGTGCGAAGTATTCTCGAATACGGATCCACTATTTGGTCTCCCAATTATGAGATTCACAATTATAGAATCGAATCCATACAAAGAAAATTAACCCGTGTTATTGCTTATCGCGAAGGTTTATCTGATCAATTTTGGAACGTAAAACGACCGAATTCTAGACTATAAACTACACTCTCTGACAGGAAGACAGAAACTTTCCGATTTATTGCTTTTGCACAAAATTATACATGCATCAGTTGATACACCAAACATTTTATCCCAAATTAACATTAACACACGATCAAGAAATTCAACAAGGAGGATGCAAGATATTTTCTATATATCTACCTACCAAACAAATACAGGATATTTCTCCTCTTTACCACGAACATTAAGATATTATAACACTATGCACTGCTCTAATAATGAAATTGACATTTTTAATAACCCATTTAAACACTTCAATAAATATATTTTACCATCAATCGTGTAAAGATGGCATTGTGATAAACAAAAATTTTAACAAAACAAATAAACGACTTCAAAAAATGCACTAAAAAGTGAAAAAATAATTTCGTATTCTTCTACAACTTAATAATCAACTTACTTTTTCTACTCATCAATATGTAGGTACGATTGTTATTTTTGGAGTCGGTGTCAGCCAAGGTAGGTTTGTAACTACATACATGGTTATAGGTGAGATGTGCTTGTGTCGCACGCGCGACTTGATGAGGCGAGAGCGGGCCGCGGCGGGAGGGGAACTGTCAAGTGAACACGCCGAGCTGGGTACCTTGGCTGACACCGACTCCAAAAATAACAATCGTACCTACATATTGATGAGTAGAAAAAGTAAGTTGATTATTAAGTTGTAGAAGAATACGAAATTATTTTTTTTCTTTTTAGTGCATTTTTTTAAGTCGATTTTTTGTTTTGTTAAAATTTTTGTTTATTTTTTTATTTTTAGTGAATCTGAAGTACACTAACTAATTCGATTAAGATTCGGCCGAGTGTCGTTAATTTGCTCTTAAGAATTGGATAGTTCCGTTACTTTGTCATGGATCCCATAATCAGAACCTAACCAAACTCTCATCAAACTACCCTTGAAGCACATCCTTTCCAATAAAAAAAGAATCATCAGAATCGGTTGGCGTGATATTGAGTTATTCGACCATTTGTCGCGCACATACTTGATGCAAATTTAAGACTTATATGATTTTCTCATGGATGCCATTGTCAGAACTGGACCAAATTAAAATGGAATCACACGGGAAGCACCAGCTTTCAAATAAAAAAGAATCATCAATATCGGTTCACCCAGTCGAAAGTTCTGAGGTAACAAACATAAAAAAATACAGTCGAATTGAGAACCTCGTCCTTTTCGAAGGCGTTTAATGAAGCCCTTTATTCAAAGACAGGAAATATTGTACCTACTAAATCATTATCCCATCAGCACAGGTGCCAATAATAAGTTGTTGGTGATACTTTTGTATTCTACCTTGTACTCATTCTTGTTTGTCATTCACTTTTGAATATTTACGAGTAGCTAATTTTTTTGATACTATTTGTGTTATAATGTCTGTTATTTAAATCATCCATGTATATAAATTTTCGGGCATAATGCCGGTTTTATGTACTTAATAAAAATAAATAAATCTGCTGGCAAATCCCTTACTTGTAAATTTGCTAGTTAGCTAGTAATAAATTTTTAAGGTTGAACCTGAAGAATCGCTTTATGAATAATTCCTTCTCAATGTACTACCAAAACGTTAGTGGCCTAAATACAAAACTGAACACTATTCGCTGTAACGTCAGTGTATGTCATTACGACTTTTTATTTCTTACCGAAACATGGCTCTCTGATATTGTCTCATCTGCTGAACTTGGACTGTTCGACTACAACATTTTTCGTTGTGACCGTTCTACTTCTTCTGTGAAGTGTAAAGGTGGTGGAGTGATGATATGTGTAAATAAAAAATACCCTTGCCATATTCTAGAAACATCTGACAATGTTTCTGATCAATTGTTCCTATGTGTTATATTTGGTACCAAAAAGCTTGTACTTGGTTGTGTTTACATTCTTCCTTCCTCTTCAGTAGAAGTCTACAAGTCGCATACTGCTTCAATTGAGCATGTCTCTAGAAATGCTGATTCCTTACTTATTTGTGGCGATTATAATTTATCTAAAATATTGTGGCTGAATGACAACCAAGGGGTCAAAACTCCTACTAATAATCTTTCCCAACAAGCTATTGAAATTGTAAATTTTGTTGCCTTAAAGAATATGTTTTAAGTAAATCCAGTCACTAACTATCTAGATTCTTGCCTGGACTTAATTTTCACTAGCATACCTAATGTCATTGTAAGTGAAGCTGATGTCTCGTTGTTACCTATTGATGAATATCATCCACCTCTCTCTATTAACATCACAATTTTTTAAAAATTTGAATCTTTGAAACCAAGTGTCTCGTATCACTTCAAATATCTTAATGGTGACTATTCTAACACGAACAAATATCTTTCCCTGATTAATTGGACAAAACTATTTTTAAATTCTGATATAAATGACGCCGTATTTAAATTTAATGAATGTGTAATACGTGCTATAGATTTGTTTGTTCCCAAGGGATGTTACTCTCAACCCAAGTTTCCAAATTGGTTTAGCTCGAAACTTAAGCAGTTAATAATTGAAAAAAAGAAAACTGATAAGATATTTAAAGAAACTGGCAACTTAAAATTTTATCAAAAATTTTCTCAATTAAGGGAACTGTCTCAAATCGAATCAGCCAAATGCTATAAATCTTTTGTAGAAGTTACTGAGACAAAATTACTTAAAAATCCTAAACAATTCTGGCAATTTGTTGCGCAAAAGCGTATAGATAATGATATCCCTTCAAGTATGTATTATCATGAAACTCACGCTACAAATGGTCACGACATCGCCAACCTTTTTGCTAAACACTTTTCCTCTGTATATTCTGATGCTTCATGCACCATCCCTCCACTTAACTATGACTCTAACTTGAATGATTGCCAAATTTCACTTGCAGAGGTTTACCAATCCTTAAATAAATAATCTTTCTAACAAAAAAGTACCGTACCTGATGGCATTCCAGAAATCTTGCTAAAAGAATGTAAATATTCATTATCTAACCCAATTTGTATGTTGTACAATTTATCACTCTCAACCGGAACATTTGCTGACTCATGGAAAATTTCATTTATACGACCCATTTTTAAGTCTGGAAACAAGTCAAATATTGGAAATTACAGACCAATTATCAATTACATCTAATATTCCAAAAATATTTGAGTCGATAATTACAAAGAAAATCACTCCTATTTTCAAAAATGATCTGATCGAGGAACAGCATGGATTTAGATCGGCGAAATCTACAACAACTAATTTACTGTCCTTTATAAATACCATTCTTAAAGCCTTAGAAGACAACACTCAGGTTGATGTCCTCTACACTGACTCCTCCAAAGCCTTCGACAAAGTTAATCACCGTATTCTCATGACCAAACTTTATGCTATAGGCATTAGAGACCCATTGTTATCATTCTTTCACTCTTACTTGAGTAATAGAAAACAAAGGGTTAAAATAAATAACTTTGAATCCTTTAACATTGATGTAACTTCCGGCGTTCCGCAAGGAGCCCATTTGGCCCCGCTTCTTTTTAACCTTTTTATTAATGATATCATAAAATTTTTTTCTCACTCACGTTTTGGCTTTTTGCGGATGACAATAAGATTCTTAAGATAATTAAATCCCATCTTGATTGTATACTTTTTCAACTTAATATTGATTCATTTAATGATTGGTGCAAAATTAACTGCATGGAACTTAATGTTGATAAATGCAAAATTTTGTACTTTTACAGAACCAAAAAACCTATTCAGTTTGATTATAAACTAAATAATGTTTGTCTCTCTACTGTCACATCTATCAAGGACCTTGGGGTCTCTCTGGATTGTAAACTTTCTTTCCGGGATCACATTAATAACATCGTAAACAAATCACTTAAACTACTCGGCTTCATTCATAGAATTACCTCTGACTTTAAACATATAAATACACTTAAAACTCTTTGCTGTTCGCTGGTCCGCCCTCACCTTGAATATGCTAGTGTCATTTGTTCTCCTTTTTATGCTATCCACATTTGTTACATCGAATCTGTACAACATCGCTTCCTACGAGGAATTGCTTGGAGGTTAGGACTTGAAAGAGGAGAATACTCGTATGATGAAATTGAACAAACTTTAAACATTTCCTCTTTAGAAAAAAGTAGAAAGGACTCTGATCTAATATGCATTTTCAAAATTATCAACAGTATTACTGACACACCTGCTTTATTACAACTCATCCAGTTCAACATTCCTTCCCGTAGACTCCGAAATAATGAATTGCTGTTCCTCAATCAACATTCTACTAATTATGGATATCATTCTCCTTTATCCAGAATGTCGAGACTTGTCAACGCAAATCAAAGCATTGAATTTTTTGGTGTAAGCCTAAATGACTTTCGGCAGTCGTTACGCAATGTGGTTTTTTAAAGTCTTTTTAAATCCATCTTCAAGCTACTTATAGTTATCTTCTCTATGTACTTTTATATATATATACACACAAGCCTTGCTTAATTATGGGGGTACATCAAATATTCTACTATGTAATTAATTACTGTATAAAATTTATTTGTAATTTATGTACCTTCTATTACTAATAAAAAAAAAAAAAAATTATATGTATTTTGTCAATGATCTTCATCTATATGTAATCTCCTTTCATTGTGATCTCTCTTTTTTTTCTATTCGTGTTATTGTTATATTGTTAATTGGACATTTGTCCGTAAATAAATAAATAAATAAATATAATTACACTGAGCGAGTTCACTAGCAGATAGTGAATAAGCCAGCTAGTAGTTTGTAAACTTGCTCAATGTAATCGAGGCTTTAGTTCCAGTGTAAGTATAAGGAGATATTTTAAAATGTCCAATTTATATTTTTCATAAAAATCTGTATCGTGTTACTTATATGTCACAAATAGATTTCAAATTGAAAGTTCACACACGTAATGCTCATTCTCATTAGGCTAGCCATAAAATTAATGTCTCACATGCCATTTTAATATTAGTGCTATGACAATAGCAATCTCACGAAATATCTAATCAGTTCGATAGAATGGACAATGGCTAAACATAAAGCTTGTGAAGCCTACCCTTTAGATTGGGAGGGACCTTTAACAAATGACATACTCGGGGTGCGCAGTGCGCACGCCCTCCGGACCGGAGGTATTAGACATGTACGGGCCACTCGGGCATTGAAGGGTTGGTCTAGGTTCTAGATTCTAGACTAGAGCAACGTTGAAAAAAATAAAATGTGTATATCTCATGTGCCTCTACCAACTTTTTTAACCCCTCAGCTAATTGATTGTTCGCTTTTTGGTTCAATTCGTATAGGTCTCATAGAAATCGTTGTGGCTCCATATTACTATCGTGGTGAGAAATATGATAAAAACGCTGTTAGGAAGAGAAAACATAATGCTTTATATTTAAATCTAAAAGTTTATCACAAAATGATTAAAAATAACACATTTATGAAACCAAAGTTTCCGACAGCTATTGGAAAAAAAAGAAATTTTTGAATTTTTTCAGTAATTATTTTCATATGGAAAGACAAAAAAGTGAGTTGACAAAAAGGTTTATAATATATTTGCCTAAAAAATTATGTGTTTGTTTTTGAAGTGAAACTTCCTTAGCCCCGATAGCGATTCGGAATTCGGATGAAACGGAAATGACGCGAACACACACCTGCGAAGCATTATACTCCTATCAAGGCTATATTGGTTGAGAAATAAAACGGAAACGACGCGAGGTCTGCGCTTATTGGCCTGCTCACTGCGCTTTGATTATGACCTCACTCTTCAAGGCTCCTTGGTTCTTCATAGTTTGAGATTGTTTTGGTAAAATTTCGCTTCTACCATGTGTTAACTGCATTCGATTTTTTTTTCGAAGCAGGAGCTCCAGACCAGAGGTGGCTGGTCCAGATCTTATCAATATCTCTCCCTTTCCATACTCATTGGTGATGCCGTAGTGGCATCTGCACTGGATCCGGTAAGAAGGGAGCATTTCGGACGAATGTGCGGTGTTACACATATGATTATTAAATTACGTATAATTATTAAAAAAGGCAGTTCAAGTATTTCTGACCCCATGGTGAGTGTGATGGTTGTAGTCTTATGGTGAATAAGTTCGTTTTCTACATTATTTGATTAATAGTATTTCTTGACATACCTACCTACATAGAACAGAGGAGTATTCTAAGTATGTTCGAATACAAGAAATTTGCAATATGGTTAATAACTTAACGTGTGCAATATAGTGTGAATGATGAATATTTGGAGCAGGTGGATGAGTTTGTGTATCTGGATAGTAGAGTAGAGACATAGGAAGACTGATAGATATTTTGAAAAAAGGGTAAATGCAGGTAACTCCGCAGGTGACTGAATGCCGTTGGCGGTAATAAAAAACTGTCAAAAGAAGCGAAGCCTGCAGTCCACAATGAAGTCCTGGTCAGTGGCGTAGCTAGCATGGGTGGCACCCGGGGCGGAAAACGTGGTGTCACCCCCCCCCCCCATTAAATTATACTTTGAGAAATTTAAAACGCAAATTTCGACCTCCTTAAATATAATAAATACTAGCTAGTCAAATGTGTAACAAAACAAGAAAAAAAAATTGGGAATCCCGACCGACTGAGCCATAGAGCTACAAATAACAGAGTTCCGAGTGGAGTCTTCAATTCTAATAGGCTGCAAAATTCTGAAGAAAATCATTTGCTGGCTTTAAAACATCATTTTAACAACACATATTTAAGTTAAAACCAGTTTTGTGTTCTGAGTGTAACGATAAAATTTCAATTATGAAATAGCTAAGGTGTAAGTCCTCATCTTTAAGTATTAATGCACACAGTACACGAAAATGGTTCTCCTCCGATCTTTGCAGCATATATTCTGCAACTTTCAAATCTTGCACCTGGAACTTGATAATGGTTTCCTTCGAAATTTCATTTGAAAATATGTTCATCTGCGGACCAATTTCGAAGGAAACCATTACCGAGTTCCACTATTGTGAGATATTCCCCGAGTTGCAAGATATGAAAGTTTCAGAATACGTGCTGCAAACACCGGAGGAAAACCATTTTCATGTTATGGGTGTAGTTTTAACGAAAACGAGTTACCGAATACAGATTCAATTTTAAATTTCAACCAGTTTTGAAATAATTAATAAGGTTAAATTTTTATTTAAGCCGGTAGACTCTTACCAGATTAATTCTCAAGTTAAAACAAGTCTTGTTTTCATAATTTCAAAAAAATATTCAGATGGGGATGCATGTACTGACGCATTTCGAAGGAAACCATTCTCATTTTCCAAGTAGAGTTAAAAAAATCAAGTTGCATACTATGTGTTGCAAAAATCAGAGTAAAACCATTTTTGAGTTCTGGATGCAGTTTTGAACCTGGGAAAACGCACACAGAAAGTTAAAACCAGTTTTGTTCTCCAAATGCAGGATAAATTTCGAAACCGTTCTAAAGTTCCGAGTGGAGTCTTCAATTCTAATATGCTGCAAAATTCGGAGGAAAATCATTTGTTGGCATGAAAATATAGTTTTAACTACCCATTCTTAAGTTAAAACCAGTTTTGTGTTCAGAGTGTAACAATAAAATTTCAATTGTGAGATAGTAAAGGTGTGAGTCCCCAGCTTTAATTTTTAATGCACGCAGTATACAAAAATTGTTTACCTCCGATCTTTGTAGCACATATTCTTCAACTTTCAAATCTTGCACGTGGAACTTGAAAATGGTTTCATTTGTAACTCTGTTTAAATGCGGACCCATTTCGAAAGAAACCATTACCGAGTTCTTTTTGCAAAATATTCCCCGAGTTGCAAGATAAGAAAGTTTCAGACTATGTGCTGCAAATATCGGAGGAAAACCATTTTCATGCTATGGGTGCAGTTTTAATTAAAACGAGTTACCGAATACAGATTCAATCTTAAAACCAGTGTTGATATGTGCTTAAAATTTGAGTTGCACACCGTACGCTCCAAAATCGAAAGAAAACCATTTGCTTGTTCCGTGTGTAACTTTTATTCGAGCTTTTGGATTCTCACACAGACTGACTCTTTACCTAAATCTGGAAAAATGTGAATTAAGTATAGGCCGGATCAACGAATGAATACACCGTCAAGACGCCGTACTCACGTAACGTCGCCAATCAAAATACTTTTTATTTTTAAAATTAGGACTAAGGCAAAAACATGATTTAAGGATTACTAGTTTATCGATTATACTTGTACATTTAATTAAATTATTAAAAATATACATTATCTTTATTTTTAGTAACTCAAACTGGATTTTGGATAATACCCAACCAAATATTGGATAAAATAATTAAGGTATTATGATTTACAGCGCTAGTAATGCGAATGTGACCTCTTATCCAAAGAATCGACAACTGATCGAAAACTGAGGGTGCTCTTATATTTGGTAGGCAAATTACCTTAGCTTGCAAAACTACCCCATCGTATAATCGTTTGGTGTAAACACTGTCGGCAGTTGACTTGGTAATCGGTGTAAATAGCGCTGCTATTCAAAACGCATATTTCGAAATCATAAAAAACGTTTTCTGAAAACCTCAAAATTACTTATTATCCCTTGTATTTATTCATGTGCACAAAACAATATAATATAGAAAAAACATACAGATGAATGAGCATTTTTATAATTCATCATTTGATCATTTGGTACAATTGCATTCAAGTTTTGTGTCTATTAGAAAAGTTAACTATCTAATCAACTTACATTGTTTTTTTAAATGATCTTTCAACACTAATAAAAACGCTAATAGAATAACAATTTTTTCACTAATTCAAGTCAGTCAATAGATAACAATTCACTTCACGAGTTTACGTTTACAATAAAAATAAAATTACGAAAATGGAATGACACAAGGAATATTTCAGGGAAATCCCTGACTGAGCAACACTTCGAGCTAGGAACTAAAATAAAAAAAATATGTATTTTTCGGGTATCCCCGACCAAACGAGCCATAGTGCTAAATAACTGTCAGTGTTCAAGCGAAAAATATTTTTTGTGGCAATTTTGCACTTTCGTAAGTTTTTTCTCCACGTCCGGGTGTCACCCCCCCCTCGGGTTGCACCCGGGGCGGTCCGCCCCCACCCCCCCCCCCCTCGCTACGCTACTGGTCCTGGTACCTATCCTGATGTATGGCACTGGGGCAAGGAACCGGCAGAGGAAGGATGAAAGTAAACTGAATGCTGTTGAAGTGAGATCATACGTTCATATGTCGTAAAATCGTGTGATAAATGTGGATATCCGCAAATAATGTAAAGCTGATGTAAGCATAATGAGTAAGTTTACGAAAGGGACATGAAGAGCGAATGAACGAAGAAAAAAGTGTAAATGACGAAAATGTGAATGGTAGAAGAAGTCGGGTACGCCCGACGAAGACATGCCACGATCAAGTGAATCATATACTTGAGTCGGGCCATGTCAAGAGTCAGAATAATAGATGAGTATTTATGAGACGATGCATGGATATGAGTGAGGCAAAGAGTGTGTGCCAAGACCGAGTTGTTTGGCGGTCGTCCTCTCTGCCTACAAACGGCGTGATGGTTAGTTTTTAGTTAGTTAGTTATGTAAGTACATAAGGGAACGTACCCATACTACGTGACCAACTTTTTGCAATTTTTAACCCCCCCCCCCCCCCGGTGACCAAAATCCTAAGCAACCCGCCGCTCATTTGTATGGAGCGTGACATTTTGAAGACCCCCCCCCCCCCTAAACGTGTCACGTAGTATGGGTACGTTCCCTAATGTGCTGCAGTTGACAAAGCTCAGACGCTATGCAGATTGCAAAGCTAAAATGTACCAGGTGTAGTGGTCATATCCAATGTTATTTATTAGTATTAGACACTCGCCTAAAAGTTGCCAATATTTCCTTATGAAAAAAAGAATTCATAGATCAGATAAAAATATTCCATAGATCATTAGTTTGGTTGGACGGGGTTCTACCTTCAGTGTAACTTGTTTTGAGATATGAGGTGTCAAAGGTTGCAAAGACGATTTGATTATTTTCTCACTAGCTGACCCGGACACGCGTTGCTGTGGCTTACTAAACACAATGCCATCTACTGGATGGTTACCCAACATTTGATAAATTAACGCATGCGCAAATAAATTTTATTTGATTAATTTGTGTTATTTCGCAATTAATTCATTTAAAATAATATATAGTATATTTGCGGCATGTTACAGAGTGGAAGATACTATTAGTATCGCCCTGGTGTAAGACCACCATTCAGAATTGAAACGTTGCTTGAAAATGGCTTTAGCCGTGTTTAGTGACCAGATCTGAATAGCCAGGTACTTCCCAACCTTCCTCTTCCCCACCTCCTTCCCCTCCCCACTACCTTCAGCCTCACAACATACCCCAATTGGGGATGCCATAGTCTCACTGGCTCCAGACGGGAGCAGTTGAGATTCTTGTGCGGTATTCACTGTAAAAAAAAAAATCTACACCGCCACTGTCCACCATATACAAACATTCTCTTTTTATCATTACATAGCATTTTTTTATTTTTTATTATTCTTTATTCATAAACATATAAAAATATTTTTTTTCAGGTATACAGTTTTTCAAGTTTTTCGACTGCCACACTAGGCACATGCCCGTATATAATGAAGTCGTTCCCGCTGTCTGAGCGCTTAGATATTTTAAACTACGCAACGGATTTTCATGCGGTTTTCACAAATAGATAGTGATTCATGAGGAAAGTTTTAATTTGTCAAGGCTATGTGTAAATGGGTTGAAATATATAAATAAAGGAAGCGGGCTGGCAAGCGGGCAGCGGGCAGGGTGCTGGCAAGCAGGCGTTGTGGATTTGATTTAACATATGGCGTTGGTTATAAAGGTTGGGTAATGGCGTGGCGTTGTGTTTCGTTAACTACAGCAACGTTTGGCCGGGTCTGTTAGTATATTATATATTTCAATCAATTTAGGTACCCAAAACCTTGACAAATTATATATCTCTCTTACCTGTTGATAAACACCATCCCCCTCTTTATATTAATCTAAATGTGTGTAGCGTCAAACCAAAACACGTTGAAGAGACTCTCAACTACAAACGTGCAGATTTTGAATCTATAAATTATCATCTTTCCCGTATCGACTGGTCTTTTTTATCGGACGTGAATACTGACAAATCCTTATATAATTTATATTCAATATTGTCTAGCACCATAAAATCATATGTACCACTATATACTCCTAAAAAACATACATATCCAACTTATTTCTCACCAGAACTAAAAGCCTCACTTCGACAAAAAAAAAAACTTCATAAAAAATTCAAAGAAACTCGATCGATGATCGACTATGCAATTTTCAGTGAAACTAGAAAACAATGCAAAGATCTTTCTAAAATCTGTTATAAAACATATATAAACTCTATCGAAAACACAGCTTTGCACTCAAGTAATCTCTGGAAATTTATCAAAACACAAAACAACGACAGCACAGACTATCAACCACAAATGCATATGGACGACAAATGTGCTAACAGCACACAAGATATCGTAAATCTTTTCTCAGATTTCTTTAAAAATGTTTATGATGAGGAAACACCAGAGGAAAAAAATCCTTCATACACATTTAACAAAACCATACATTTAACAGACTGCTACATAACAGAAGAATCTTGCAAAAAAAACTATGTTCCTTAGACATTAACATATCTGCAGGCCCAGACTCCATCCCGCCAATTTTCCTAAAACATTGCTCGTCTGTATTGTCTAAACCACTAACCATTCTATTTAACCAGCTTCTATCTTCTGGACATTTTCCTGTCTACTGGAAATCCAGCTATATTATCCCAATACTAAAAAAAGGCGATGAGACTGACATTTCAAACTATTGACCTATATGCATTCAATCTGTATTACCCAAAATCTTTGAATCTCTAGTTCTTGATGAAATATATCCCACGTTAACAGAGATAATAAATGACAAACAACATGGCTTCATTGGTAGATCAACTTCAACAAACTTATTACTCTTTAAAAACTATATATTGGAGTCTTTTTCTAAAAACAAACAAGTTGACTGTATATATACTTGGGAATGTGTAAAATGGGAATCCGGTAGGACCCCACATCCTGAGTCTGACGCGCGCGCTCAACGCGCTTAAAGGCCGTAACATAGTTATCGGAGGTGACTTTAATGCACGCTCACCATTATGGTTCGACTCTAGCGATTGTAGAACGGAGCGATCAGACGCCGTTGAGGACCTGATTGCAGCGCAAGGTCTTAGCATCATCAACGAACAGAGTTCTTTTTGTACCTTCTCGAACATACATGGTGAGAGCAACATTGATCTAACTCTTTGCTCTGGATCAGTTGCGACCAGGATTTCAAAGTGGACAGTCCATGAGTGCGAGATTAATTCGGATCATAGGTTAATTACTTTTACGGTTGGTGTCAGAAAAACTGAAGCTCCAAGATCCTCCTGGAATTTCAACACCACTAGGGCGAATTGGGATAACTTTGGGGAAGCGCTACGAGATACGTTAAGGGATTTTCACCACGTAGCAGCTACGGATCCGGATAATTTGGGGAATTTCTTCAACAGGGCAGTTGTATCTGCTGCCAACTCGTCTTTGGGAAGATCAAACCCAAAGACTAGTATTAGGACGCCGTGGTGGTCACCTGAGCTGACTTCGCTGAAGGGGGCCTACAAGAGGGCCTACAGGGCGCTGGGGCTGTCCAGGAGTGGCAACTGTACGGAGGAGGAGACGGTTGCGCTTCAGGCGAGCCTCAGGTCTGCCAGGTCGGCTTTCAAACGGGCCGTTCTCCTAGCGAAACGAGCTGCTTGGCATAATTGGGTTAAAGACGTGGGTAACGCCAACCCGTGGGAAATCCACAGCGCGATTGCAAAATCCGGTAAAGGCTCTGACCGGTACTTGTCAACCGTAATTGGGATCACAGATGGGAGGAATGCTGAGACGGTGGATGTAGCCTCTACCCTCAAAACACTTTTGGGTGAGTTAGTTCCTGTAGAGTCAGTAGTTGGGGAAAGTGACCACCATAAACAGATCAGAAATCTGTCACGGCTGCCACCTAGAGACCTCGCCCAAGAGGATAACTTCATTCGAGTCACTAAAGCGGAAATTGAAGTGATAATTAAGGGTTTGGGTCCTAAGAAGGCACCAGGGCATGATAGGCTTAATGGCGTAATTGCGAAGCAAGTCTGGGTCCACGCCAAGGAGGAGCTCTTCCAGGTGATGGACACGTGCTTGAGGAGGGGAGTTTTCCCCTCTGAGTGGAAGCGTGGCGTGCTCCGGATTATACCAAAGGGGAACGGAAAACCACTAACGGACATCAAGGCCTACCGGCCGATTACCCTCCTTCCCGTTTTAGGCAAGATCCTTGAAAAATTGATTAGGCAGCGACTCCGACAAACTCTGTCTCCGGCCAGTGACCTGCAGTTTGGCTTCGTCCCCGGTAGATCCACGGTGCACGCCCTGTCGTATGCGCTTGAATGGGTGAAGGCTTGCCCAAAGAGGTATGTAGTTGCAATCTTCCTCGACATCACTGGTGCCTTCGATCACGCGTGGTGGGCAATGATACGTACAAAGGTGAAAAACAGGCAGTGTTCCAACTTATTGTTCAAAGCCATCGATGACTACCTTTCTGATCGTACCATTACGATCAGTTTCGGTGACTTTTGTATCCAGAGAGAATCAGACATGGGATGCCCGCAGGGCTCCATCCTTGGACCTGACTTGTGGAACATCTCCTTTGATGACTCCTCCAGGTTACCCTTGCCTGAAGGATGTATCGCTGTCGACTACGCTGATGATAAGTTGTATCTGGTCGCTGGGGACAGTAGAAAGGAAGTGGAGAGCAAAGTCAGTGAAGGTTTGCAGATGTTCCTGGACTGGGGTGAAAGAAACAAGATGACCTTCGCTCCCCATAAGACCAAGGGCCTCCTGATGAAGGGCCGTCTCAGTAGAGAAAGAAATCCTACCATCAGAATGGGAGATTCTAACATCCGGTTTTTTGAAACAGTGAAATACTTAGGCGTCACACTAGATCGATCGTCCTCTTTTCTGGCTCACGTCAAAGAAGTATCCAGCAAGGCTCAGGCTCTCTTCTTGAAGCTGAGGAGACTCTCCACAGCTGAGTGGGGATTGCGTAATCCGGTTCTGCGAACGCTATATAGGTGCGTATACGTGGCGCAAGTCTCGTATACCGCCTCTGTGTGGGAACACCGCCTGGACAACTCGCTCATTCTCTTAGCTCTCAAGCGAGGCCAACGAACCCCTTTGCTGGCACTCTCTGGTGCGTATAGAACCGTAGCTTCGGACGCTTTACCCGTTTTGGCTGGCATTTTGCCAATCGATCTGGAAATCAGGGAAGTGCTTACCAAGCAGAAGTTAACCAGAGGAACCCCGGCCACTCACCTAGGCGTTGTTCTGACACCGGGCGGGCCGGGGACTCTCCCTGGGCTGCTTCGTGAAATGAGGGATCTGTCGCTCCAAGAATGGCAGGTCCGTTGGGATAGATCGAATTTGGGAAGATGGACCTTCTCCTTCTTCCCATCAGTTAAAATCAGAATGGAAGGGGCTTATCTCAGACTGGATCATCACATTACCCAGCTTCTGTCTGGGCATGGGGAATTCAGGGGGAGACTTCACACCCTCTCCCTGTCCCCCCACCCCAACTGCGCATGCGGATCCACCAACCAGTCGGCCGAGCACATTCTGTGGCACTGCGAGATCTTGACGGATGCCAGAGAGGAAATGCTCGATGGTTTGGACGTAGCTATCAGACCAGTGTGGAACACTGATCTGGTATCGAACAAGACGAACTTCGAGTGCCTGAGGAAGTTTACAAGGATCTGGGTTGAGACATGGCCTGAGCTTAGAGTCGCTGATTAGTAGATTTTGACACCAGGTGTACTTGTTCCTGACTTACCACGGACTTTCTTTGCATCTTCTCTTCGATCAATATTGCCCAGGATGTTCAGCTTTATATTTTATTTTACATTTTTTGTTTATTATTTACACCTTCACATTTTTATGTTTTTTTTGCTTTTACAGTATTTATACATATATATATATATATATATATTTTTTTTTTTTTTTTACATTTTTAAGTTTATTATTTACACCTTTACATTTTTATGTTTTTATGCTTTTACATTTTTATGTTCATGGTCTTCTGTTTACAGATGTCTATTTTCTCATGATGTTTACTCATGTCTATTTTATGTTTTTTCTTTTTCTTTCTAAATCGCCATTTTATTTTACATGTTTATGATCTTTAGTTTGGTTATATGGGGCATTCACATGCCCAGCGCTGACTTCCACACGCTCTTGTTTATTTTTTTTCTTTTTTGCGATTTACTATGTTATCAATAAATTTTTCTTTTTAGTTATGTTTTTTTTTTTTTTTTTTTTTTTGTTAGAACTGAACTCAGTTGCTCGTTTTGTGCCGTCCTTCTCCCCATATAAGGGGTTGGACCCTGGACCGTGTCCCCGCCTATATACCATGGCCGGTCTTCTGGAACTGGTGGAGCTGCACCTGTCTGCCGCGCCACCCCCTGTGACATGAAGAGGCTGGGGAGAAGGCTGAACGACATCTGGAGGCTGTCCGTCCCGCCTCCGGCGATCCGACGCTTCTCTCCCTAGGGTCTTCTTCTATGATTTCCAATTACTCTCGTCTAGGCACCACCGGCTAGCTGGCTTACGGACGACGCTGCCGGTTGTCGGGAGGCCGGACAATCAGCCTCCTTCACTGTCTCGGGGACCGCCGGTAGCCAGTTTGCGGTAACATCAGTTCTACTCTGTACAAATGTTATTTTACTTTTGTTGCTTTTTTTTATGAACAGTACTCGGTGCCGCCCGCTGGATTGCGTATGGTCTTTCGCTGTCATGAGCTGATTACTCATGACGGCTGCTGTCTATTTTGTTCATTTTACTTTTTTATGTCGATGTTACTAACCACTTGTTTGACTGTCCACGAGGCTCACTGCTTTGGCGGTGACTACCTCCATGGGCTTTAGAATTGTAGAAATGACCATTACAGTACAGTCCTGTAGGCGCGATCGCATACCGCCACCTAACACAGTATGAGGGGACATTGAAGGTCTAGATTCGTTACATTAAATGTAGAGCCGTTTATTCAAAAAAATTAGATTCTTGTGAGAACTCCGAAGGGGCGACCATAAGTTGCCTATACCGGGGTGGGACAGTGGTGGGTACTTCAATGTATATATACTGATTTCTCGAAGGCTTTTGATAAAGTGTCCCATAAAATACTGATCCGAAAACTTCATGCTTTGGGAATCAGAGCAAATATGTTGAGCTGGCTAAGTAGTTATGTATCAGGTAGAACTTTATTTGTAAAAATAAAATCTTTTATATCTAAACCATTTTCCGCCACTAGTGGAGTACCGCAAGGTAGTCATCTTGGCCCAATTCTATTTCTTGTTTTTATAAACGACATAGTCAACTGCTTTAAAGACGTCAAAGTATTGCTTTTCGCTGATGACATTAAATTATATAAAGAGATAACTATCCTTAATCACTGTGAAATTCTTCAATCCAATATAGACATGCTAAAAATTTGGTGCTCACAAAACAATCTATATTTAAATGTAGAAAAATGCAAAACTTTGACCTTTTCCAGAAAAAAAACATCACTGTCTTTCGAATATTCAATAAATAAAATAAAATTAGAAAGAGTATCGGAAATGCGGGATCTTGGCATAATAATGGATGAGAAACTAGACTTCACGGTTCACATTCAACAAACTGCAAATAAGGGTATGAAAACATTAGGATTTGTATTAAGAACAATTAAAAACTTTGAATCGTTACAAATCATTAAACTACTGTACACATCCCTTGTCTAATAGAATATAACTCCATAGTCTAATAGAATATAGCCTAATAGAATATAACTCCATAGTCTGGTCGCCCTTCTACAAAATTCATATTCATACTATTGAAAGAATTCAAAGAAAATTTCTACGTTTTGTAAATTTTAAACTTAACATCCCGTCGTTAATGAATACTTTAAATATTCCAACATTAGAAAACAGACGAAAAATAAACGACCTAACCTTTTTATTAAAATTATTAAACTCTAAATTCGACAGTTGTGAACTCCTGCAATTAATAAATTTACATGTACCTACACGAACAACTTGACAAACATTGACATTTTATACACGTACATCTCATTCGAACTATGATTTACATTCTCCAATACAACGTTTGCATAGTCTTGGTAACAAATACTTAAACAATCTGGATGTATTTGACAATAATTTGAACTTAGCAAACTTCAAACGCCATATGTGCCAACTATTTATTTCTACCTATCCCATAAACTAATGTGAACAACAATTTTAAACATTACCTGCTTTATGTCAACTCATATATTTTATGGACTATATTTTGTTTCTTATATTTTATGATACCTGTATTTTGTTAACGCTAATATTTTATGTAACCTAAATTTTTATTTTTTTTAACCCTTATATTTTATGTAATCTATATTTTGTTTTTAACAAATATTATGTTACTTGTATTGTGTATTGTATTTTGTAAACTCATTATTTTCACTGTAATTAAAAAAAATGTACTGCATTCATATTATGTAAAAGCCCTATGGGCGTTTAAATAAATAAATAAATAAATATCTACATCTTTCTCATGAATCTATCACTCTATCTATTGGTGAAAACCGCATGAAAATCCGTTCAGTTTATCGCGAACAGACAGACAGAAGCGGCGGAGGACTTTAATTTATAATATGTAGAGATAATTATTTACCGATTTCCGATTTGTGATTGAATCTTATGTAAAATTTTTAAATTCGACTTTATTTACTTAATTATTATCTTCGCCCCAACTCGCCTCCATCGTATTGCTATACATGACCTCCCTCAAGATATTTCGTCTGAGGATATTATCTCGGCGATTCATCATCAATCTTCCAACGACACCGGTCTCTCTTTAGAAAATTTAAAAGAAAACATATCTTTCTCTCATAAATCCGGCCCTCGCACTGGTAACTGCATTCACATTTTTAGAGTCCCTTCATCTGTTCGTCACTCTCTAATATCCCGCACAAAACTTACCATTGACTGGCAGCTACACCGTGTAAGAGACTGGGTAGACAGCCTGAAATGTGGCCACTGTCAATTATATGGCCACATAGCTTCCAAATGCCAAGCAGATTTACCCACCTGTGCCCACTGTGCCAAAGTTGGTCACAACCGTGATGCCTGCGCCAAAAAGGAGAAATCTCCATTATGCGCCACCTGCACTTTCTTCAGAAAAACGGCTTCCCACAAAACTGGAGCTCAAGAATGCCCTGCCCGCCAAGCTGCTGAGAGACGTGAACTTTCTAGGATAAATTTTTTAGGTTGAACCTGAAGAATCGTTCTATGAATAATTCCTTCTCAACGTACTACCAAAACGTTCGTGGCCTAAATACAAAACTGAACACTATTCGCTGTAACGTCAGTGTATGTCATTACGACTTTTTATTTCTTACCGAAACATGGCTCTCTGATAATGTCTCATCTGCTGAACTTGGACTGTTTGACTACAACATTTTTCGTTGTGACCGTTCTACTTCTTTTTTTTTTTTTTTTTTTTTTTTTTTTTTTTCTTTCTTCTGTGAAGTGTAAAGGTGGTGGAGTGATGATATGTGTAAATAAAAAAATACCCTTGCCATATTCTAGAAACATCTGACAATGTTTCTGATCAATTGTTCCTATGTGTAATATTTGGTACCAAAAAGCTTGTACTTGGTTGTGTTTACATTCCTCCTTCCTCTTCCGTAGAAGTCTACAAGTCGCATACTGCTTCAATTGAGCGTGTCTCTAGAAATGCTGATTCCTTACTTATTTGTGGCGATTATAATTTACCTAAAATATTGTGGCTGAATGACAACCAAGGGGTCAAAACTCCTACTAGTAATCTTTCACAACAAGCTATTGAAATTGTAAATTTTTTTGCCTTTATGAATATGTTTCAAGTAAATCCAGTCACTAACAATCTAGGTTCTTGCCTGGACTTAATTTTCACTAGCATACCTAATGTCATAGTATGTGAAGCTGATGTCTCGTTGTTACCTATTGATAAATATCATCCACCTCTCTCTATTAACATCACAAATTTTTTTAAATTTGAATCTTTGAAACCAAGTGTTTCGTATCACTACAAATATCTTAATGGTGACTATTCTAACATGAACAAATATCTTTCCCTGATTAATTGGACAAAACTATTTTTAAATTCTGATATAAATGACGCTGTATTTAAATTTAATGAATGTGTAACACGTGCTATAGATTTGTTTGTTCCCAAGGGATGTTACTCTCAACCCAAGTTTCCAAATTGGTTTAGCTCGAAACTTAAGCAGTTAATTATTGAAAAAAAGAAAACTCATAAGATATTTAAAGAAACTGGCAACTTAAAATTTTATCAAAAATTTTCTCAATTAAGGGAACTGTCTAAAATCGAATCAGCCAAATGCTATAAATCTTTTGTAGAAGTTACTGAGACAAAATTACTTAAAAATCCTAAACAATTCTGGCAATTTGTTGCGCAAAAGCGTACAGATGATGATCTCCCTTCAAGTATGTTTTATCATGAAACTCACGCTACAAATGGTCACGACATCGCCAACCTTTTTGCTAAACACTTTTCCTCTATATATTCTGATGCTTCGTGCACCATCCCTCCACTTAACTATGAGTATAATATTGACTTGAATTGCCAAATTTCACTTGCAGAGGTTTACCAATCCTTAAATAATCTTTCTAACAAAAAAAGTACTGGACCTGATGGCATTCCAGAAATCTTGCTAAAAGAATGTAAATGTTCATTATCTAACCCAATTTATATGTTGTACAATTTATCACTCTCAACCGGAACATTTGCTGACTCATGGAAAATTTCATTTATTCGACCCATTTTTAAGTCTGGAAACAAGTCAAATATTGGAAATTACAGACCAATATCAATTATATCTAATATTCCAAAAATATTTGAGTCGATAATTACAAAGAAAATCACTCCTATATTAAAAAATGTTCTGATCGAGGAACAGCATGTATTTAGATCGGCGAAATCTACAACAACTAATTTACTGTCCTTTATAAATACCATTCTTAAAGCCTTAGAAGACAACACTCAGGTTGATGTCCTCTACACTGACTTCTCCAAAGCCTTCGACAAAGTTAATCACCGTATTCTCATGGCCAAACTTTATGCTATAGGCATTAGAGACCCATTGTTATCATTCTTTCACTCTTACTTAAGTAATAGAAAACAAAGGGTTAAAATAAATAACTTTGAATCCTTTAACATTGATATAACTTCCGGCGTTCCGCAAGGAGCCCATTTGGCCCCGCTTCTTTTTAACCTTTTTATTAACGATCTCACTCACGTTTTTGGCTTTTTGCCGATGACAATAAGATTCTTAAGATAATTAAATCCCATCTTGATTGTTTACTTTTTCAACTTGATATTGACTCATTTAATGATTGGTGCAAAATTAACTGCATGGAACTTAATGTTGATAAATGCAAAATTTTGTCCTTTTATAGAACTAAAAAACCTATTCAGTTTGATTATAAACTAAATAATGTTTGTCTCTCCACTGTCACATCTATCAAGGACCTTGGGGTCACTCTGGATTGTAAACTTTCTTTCAAATCACTTAAACTACTCGGCTTCATTCATAGAATTACCTCTGACTTTAAACATATAAATACACTTAAATCTCTTTACTGTTCGCTGGTCCGCCCTCACCTTGAATATGCTAGTGTCATTTGGTCTCCTTTTTATGCTATCCACATTTGTTACATCGAATCTGTACAACATCGCTTCCTACGAGGAATTGCTTGGAGGTTAGGACTTGAAAGAGGAGAATACTCGTATGATGAAATTGAACAAACTTTAAACATTTCCTCTTTAGAAAAACGTAGAAAGGACTCTGATCTAATATGCATTTTCAAAATTATCAACAGTATTACTGACACACCTACTTTGTTACAACTCATCCAGTTCAACATTCCTTCCCGTAGACTCCGAAATAATGAATTGCTGTTCCTCAATCAACATTCTACTAATTATGGATATCATTCTCCTTTATCCAGAATGTCGAGACTAGTCAACACAAATCAAAGCATTGAATTTTTTGGTGTAAGCCTAAATGACTTTCGGCAGTCGTTACGCAATGTGGTTTTTTAAAGTCTTTTTAAATCCATCTTCAAGCTACTTGTAGTTATCTTCTCTATGTACTTTTATATTATATGTATTTTGTCAATGCTCTTCATCTATATGTAATCTCCTTTCATTGTGATTTCTCTTTTTTTTCTATTCGTGTTATTGATGTATTGTTAATTGGACTAATTGTCCGTAAATAAATAAATAAACAAATAAATCTTAGAACATACCTAAATATGCAGATATAACCTTATACAACCTGCTAGGTCATAATAATTCATTGAAGGTTCTAACGACATTCCAAGAAAGGGCCACGTTCTAATTTAACTTTTTTTTATTCTTCACAGAAGACAACTCCGAAGCGAGTGGCATGAACCAATCTCGGACAAAAACCCTCACATATCGCCTGGAGCAAATATTAACAACCAGCATCCTCCCAGCAATTTTTTTTTAGAATTTGAATGTAAAAAAAAAAATAATAAAGCAAATTAACTAACTTTAAATATGTGAGGCATTCTTTAAAATAGTTACTTCCCTTTTATATTCAACCAAATATGAACATTTAGTTCGAGATGAACCTTGCAATCATACATAAAGATAGCAGCCAATAAAAATATGCGTTGAGAGAATGAAGATAATGTCGGTAGCTCTTTGTCACAGTTATATATATATTGCTCATACAGTTATCAGGGGATATGGTCCTGTTAGCTCAGTGGTAGAGCATCGCCCCGGCAAGGCTAAGGTCATGGGTTTTATTCCTAGATGCGACCGTATCTTTTTCCGATTTTCTGTTTCAAATTTTCGATTGAGAGTCGCTAATATTTATTTATTTTGATTACGCCGGGCTGGACTTTTACATGTTATTTATTTATTTCTCACAAAAAACATCTAAAAAAGCACTAAAAAATTAAAGCAAAATCAAAAAATGAAATCAAAAACAAAATAGAAGACAAAATCAAAAACAACTGTGAAACAAAAATAAATAAATTACGATATAAAATCAAAACTCTGTTGTCTTAATCTTTAATGATCGAAATAAAATAATTTTCTGATCATAGGTAGGTGGTACCAACTTTATCGTTTTATTTGACTTCTCACTTCTCACAGATAGTTCCAATTTTGAAAATTGAAAAAACGGGGACTGACAGTATCGGTTCACGAAGTGAAATTTTATTTATACTTTAAACGGCTGTATCTCCCTCAATTTTGCCGAGCGCGCCTTAATTTTTTTTTATTCAGCTTCTCCACACTTTTCTCATCTAGAAAGTGCCTTTTTATTAAATTCCCAGACATTGGCAGGATCTGCATTTCACCCACAATAATAAATTACATAAGTTTTCACTGATTTTTTGGTTTTTGGATGTTTCTCTTCCTAAAACGCAGACGCTTGCGTTTAAGAGGGGCGAGCTTCGGTATGAAATATATTTTGTATCTGTAATTTATTATGATTTAAGGAAGTATGAACTTTAAAAAAATTGACGTGTATAAAATTTAAATTATGAAGATAATTTAATAATTTGGTTATTTTTACTTGTTATAGTGAATTGCTCTTCAATCGCTTTTAGCAGGCATTTATCGTCCTCGATTGTTCTCATCTTCTCGGGTAGGCTGTTGAAGTACTTTTTCCCTAGATATATGTAATGATGTTGTGCAAATTTGATGTTACATTTTTGTATTGGAAATATATGTTGTTGAGGAGTACGACTTCAGTTAAAAGCTGTGATTTAGTTTGTCTTTTATTATTTGTATTATTATGTTTACGGTTATGTTTATGTTATGTTTTTGGTTATTTTTACTTGTTTTAGTGAATTGCTCTTTAATCGCTTTTAGCAGGCATTTATCGTCCTCGATTGTTCTTAACTTCTCGGGTAGGCTGTTGAAGTATTTTTTCCCTAGATATATGTAATGGTGTTGTGCAAATTTGATGTTACATTTTTGTATTGGAAATATATGTTGTTGACGAGTACGATTTCAGTTAAAAGCTGTGATTTAGTTTGTCTTTTATTATTT
Source organism: Limnephilus marmoratus (assembly GCA_917880885.1). Taxonomy (NCBI): domain Eukaryota; kingdom Metazoa; phylum Arthropoda; class Insecta; order Trichoptera; family Limnephilidae; genus Limnephilus; species Limnephilus marmoratus. The sequence continues at coordinate 49,938,307 of OU862919.1, forward strand.
GAATTATTATGTTTTTCGGACTAGGTCAATAAATTTTTCAAAAATAAGGTTGTGTTGGATGGATAAACTTTGGTTTTTTTTTTAAAGTTATTATTTTTATAATTAGACGTTCCACAATTTCAACAGGGAGTAGATTTGTATTGTATGCAGTTCCCCAGCTTACTACAGCGTTTTGGAGATTTGAATGTACTTACTATATATATATATTTTTTTTACGTTAACTCCACGGGCCTTTGTCATCTGGGATGCTGTGTGGAGGGTCTTTTTGAGGAGAGGAAGGAATGAACATTGGTCTTGAAGAGACCCATGTTGTAGGAAGGAGGAAACACAGAGGCCGGCAAATCATTCCACAGCCGAGCTGTTGAACACAAGAACGAGTCGAAGAAATGACCCGTTCTCATGTGGCAAATGTCAACCGTGTACAAATGTTGGGCACGTTTGGCGTGTTTCCCGACTATGCACCGGTGCCGAAAGGATCAATGATGCTAGTTCCTCGGAGCATCTTCCATTGTAATACCGGTAGAACAAGGATAGCATTCCCACCCGACGCCTGTGCTCTAAAGATTGCAATCCGTCTGTTAAGATGGGAGAATCTATCAAACGGACCGCCCGTTTCTGCACAGAGTCGAGGGTATTTTTCAGGTATTTTGGAGCTCCAGACCAGAGGTGGCTGCCAAATTCAACCGTGGGGCGCACTTGTGATTTGTACAGAGTTAGCAGTTGTGTACTATTAAAGTATCTGCGGGCCCTGTACAGTACGCCCAGTTTCTGTGAGGCTATCTTTACTCTGGCTTCGATGGAGCCCCCATACCTGAGCTGGTCACTTAGGGTTACACCAAGCATTTCGATGGAGGGCCTGTTCGGAAGATTGCTTCCGTTGAAAGAGACTAGATTTTCATTTCGATCCCTTTTAGACGTAATCAGACAAGATTGGGTCTTTGAAACATTAAATTCAACGAGATTATTTTTACCCCAAGAGAAAACACTCTCGAGGTAACCGTCCATTCTTTGCTTCAAAGCCCTACGAGCTGTTGGAGTTCGTGAGCCCTTTGGGGGCTTGTCAAACAAAAAGCTATCATGAACTGTACTGTCATCCGCGTAACAGTGAATTGGTGCACATGACAAAAGGTCGTTGATGTGCAACAAAAACAAAGTCGGAGACAGAACCGATCCCTGCGGGACCCCAGCATTTATCGAGTGTGAGGAAGAGGTGAAACCATCGACTACCGTCTGAATCGACCTCTCCCTCAAGAAGTCGGCAATCCACGTACACAAGGATGCGGGAAGTCCGTAAGAATGCAGTTTGTTGACAAGTCCTAGGTGCCAAACCCGGTCAAAGGCCTTGGAGATGTCCAGTGCAACCGTTTGGGTCTCACCGAAACGTTCCAGGCATCGCCCCCAAATATGCGTCACATACGCGAGAAGATCACCGCACGAGCGGTTCTGCCGGAATCCGTATTGACGATCGATAATAATTTAGTTCTTCTCGAGGTATGTGAGCAGTTTGTCGTTGATCACACGTTCCATCACTTTAGACAGAACTGATGTGATCGCTATGGGGCGGTAGTTGGCCGGGTTGGAGCGGTCACCCTTCTTTGGAATAGGATGGATAACCGCTTTTTTCCAACCAGAGGGCACAGAGCCAGTCTTCAGGGACCTATCATACCTGATGTTAAATTTTGGTGTAAAAAACTGATATAAAATTCTTTTCCCGTACCTCATATTGCATTTTACTGACTCATCTCCCTTTTCAAAAACAGCACAGAATTATTGATTTTATCTTGTCAAAAGTATAACATTAAGCAAAAGTAGTGTGATGTGTTTGGAGTAATATCACCCGCCAGAGTGATGTCATTGACTTTTATACTAGAGAAATACTTCGATTATCAGATATTGCCGGCGTGCATGACTTTAGCCTAACATTATCGCCGATCGCAATGAAGCAATATCATGTTTTCAATATCGTGAAAACAATGCAGTACCATAATGTGTGCCATGAACTATCCACCATACACCATACACCATATAATAATACCAGGCGATCAGCCACACAACCCGCTATGCGCCATCTGAGTAATGCACGAACACACTACGATTACTTCACCAATAAATTATTTATTCATTCGTATATTCACAATGCAAAAAATACTCTTTAAACCTATCTCATGCAATTAAACGATTAAACTGTGTAGAATTGTAGAATACATTAAGTGTATTACGTGAGGGATTCCTGGCGGCGAGGCGTTTTCCACAATTTCCTCTCCGGATTTTGTCGACACCAGTGGGCATCCGGGGCAGATAACGTGGTGTCACCCGCCTTTAAAGTTGACTTTGAGAAATTCAAAACGCTAATTTCGACTTCATAAAAAATAAAAACATTGCTCCCTAGTCAAATAGCCTATAAAAAGATCGTTAGACACAAAATTCTCCCGTTTCGGGGCACTCCATGGGGAGCCACAGAGCTAAAGACCGTGCTCTTGGGGGGTGACACTCGGTCGGGTGGCACCCGGGGCGGGTCGACGCCTCCTAGCTACGCGCCTGACACTTTTGCAAATATATTTTTGTATAATATAGATATTGACCACTAGTGTGTCAGTATGTTTTGCTTTTTTGGTAAGTTACTGTGATTTTATTTAGATACTGTCAACCTGATATGCAGTTGTCCCTTTCGCATAATAATTTGTACATTTTCTTGTAAAAACAATAAAATTGATGCGAGACTTTGGTTTTGGGGATCGGAACTGTCTTGGCAATGGCTATCACATACAATTTTAATACATCTGGAAAAATAGGTAACACAAACACCCTACAAAGAATAGGGAGGTTTAGTGCCCTAAAAGTCCAAGCCAGATTTGCCCTATAAATACAGACGAAAAATCGGTCATAAATCAGTTAAAAACTACCATCCAAGAAGATTTCTTCTTGGATGGTAGTTTTTACAAAGAAACCAAAGTCTTCAAGTTCTAACCTATTTTAAAAGTGTTTTAATAAGTCTTAAATTCAGTTTACCTTTCTTCCCAGTACCCCAGTCTCCTGAAACCCAAAAGTCCCAGTCTCCAAGAGTCTCCAAAGTACAAATATATATTTTTATTCAGTACTAAATTTAGTTTTTACCATTTTACCTAGAATCATTTATTAAGCAGTAAATTTATCCAAAATACCATTGGCGTACTAAATTCCATTGGCGTACCATTGTGTCCAGCTCCCTATTTTGTTTACAGTTAAGTACAAACATCTCGTACATCTTGCATCTCTCTAACACACTGCACCGTGACGTCTCCGTAGACGTGACGATTATTTTTATTTTTATTTATTTCATTATTTTCATATTACATTTGGTTATAATAGTGACGTATTGCCCATCTCACTAGGTGTGAAACGCCTGTGTTGAGATGGCAATTTACAGAGTGGTTATCTATGATTTTGTTTAAGTAATATTTTGAAAAATATTATGAAAGTGACAGGTTGATATAAAATCTTTTTTTTTCTTTAAATATACAATTCAAGTATGTTACATATATATAGAAGATTACAGTAGCTACATGGTTACATATATATACACACAGTAGGTATAAAGGTAAGTATGTTATTAAATACTCGTGATGGTAATGTTTATTTGAAGTGATCAATGATTTTACTTTTAAATGCATTTTTGGATTGCGTTTTTCTAATTTCAGGAGGTAGAGAATTGAACAGCTTTGTTGCATTATATTTAAAACTTCTTTGCCCATAAGAGGTTTGACAAACTGGGATGTTAAAGGATTTTACATTTGACTCTCTTAAGGCTCAAGTGCTTATTCGTTCTTCAAACATGTGTGTATTTTTAAATTGATAAAGCAGGATATTTTTTGAATACAATTTTTGCAGGTCTTAAAAATAAAATCAGTGCTAGTTCTCAACGGGACTTTAAGAATGACTTTCAAAATTAGTTTTTGGATCTTTACTAAAGGCTCCAGGCAAGTATTTGCAGCACTTCCCCAGCTGATGATACCATATTCAAGTGATGATTGTATAAGAGCATAGTAAACTTGATGGTTATTTCCTTTTGGGGTATTATGCCGTGTTGCGCTACCTCCTCCTTTAGCCAACGTTTCGGACAGCGTTACAGTGTCCATCATCAGGGCAGATGTGTACACTGTAACGCTGTCCGAAACGTTGGCTAAAGGAGGAGGTAGCGCAACACGGCATAATACCCCAAAAGGAAATAACCATAAAATTTTTGGCCGTGAAAATCTAAAATCATATCGCATAGTAAACTTGTTTCAGTTGTTTTCTATTTAATATATCTCTAACATTTTTAAAGAAGTAGACAAGTTTTCTCAGTTTTGTCGTTAGGTTTGTGACATGTACGTTCCATTTAAGAAGATCATCTATTTGAATACCAAGATATTTAATACTGTCAACTCTACTTACAGAAGGGCAGGTACATGGAGTTAATAACGGGTTACAGCTGTGAAGTTTAAGGCTTTGTTGTGAAGGCAAGAGCTTATTTGATATTCGAAATGTTAGGAATTTGGTTTTGTCTGTATTCAGGGTTAGTATGTGAGCGTTAAGCCAATCTTTAACAATGCGAAAGCCATTTTCTGCCGTTTTAAAGACTTCACCCCAAGATTTGGCGTAAAATCGAAAACGATAATTTCGAAAGTATGGAATAAAGTTACAAGGATAATATGTTATAGGGAAATACGAGTGAGTGAATTCCAAAAATTCAAAAACGTTAAATGTCAATGCGCTGATGGCTTTGCTTTTATTCTTGAGCATATAATGCTGCAGCTTTCAATTTGGAACCTTTATTGGATAACCAACACCTCTGCCATAGGTCACCCCGAGTGGTTCGCTACGTTTGGTGATTTAGCAGGGGTGCCCGGGTTCATGGGGTGAGGTTTGTCTAGGTCTTGGAGGCGGATGACCAAGACACACTGAACCCCAGATTCCTACCCACCCCTTAAACCCTTTTCCTTCCCAGAACTCTCCTCTCCTTCCTTTCCTTAAAAAAACCCTCTACACAGCATCCCCAAAGATGACATAGGCCCTGAGGGAAATTATTTTCCTGAGGGCCTCCTGTGTGGAGCTCATGTAAAAAAAGCTCTTTCTTACACACTAAATAACAACCTTCGAAAATGAGATAAACGTGAACGTATGTCTGCACCCCCCCCCCAAAGGAAACAAACAATCATTATCACACAAAAAAAAATTAAACGCAATTCCCGTCGTTGTGGCTGAGCCGCAAGAAGATATATCTGTTTCCTCCAAAGGAAAAAAAAAGTAGTACTTTGGAGGAAACACACGTATTTGTGTGTCTCATCTTTTGTCTCACCATTATTTAATGTGTAAGAAAGAGCTGCAGCATTATAGCGATAAGGGATGTATGTTTATTGCCTTTTATGCTATCACGGTACCGTAATCGTGAATCGTTACGATAATAATAAAAGCGCTCAATGGCATTATAGAAAATCCTGCAAAAATGGTACGTTATGAACATTTCATTCGAATTAAATCAGGAAATTATTCAGAAAAGTCATGTACAGTAAGTATTTCGTTTTTTTTTTTATTTTTAAATTTGGCATATTGCAATCATCATTATAATTTCATGCAATCTTGCATAAAATGGTAAACTTTTTACTGCTATCAGAACCAAAATCTAACAATAACAAAATGACACCATCAGAAATAGTGTTTTCATATAAAATACACTATCGTGCAAATGACAGTTTTCCCACAAAAAGCAAACCCTTTCGCGGTCCGCGATATATTTATAGTATCTTCGTACCTAAATTCAAATACTACTTTGTGTGAAATCTGTATTAAACCGTGTATGTTATTGGTGACTTAGCAGGGGTGTTCGAGTTAATGGGGTGAGGTTTGTCCGGGTCTTGGCGGTGGTTGCGTCTGCCCATCTACTGCATGGTAGGCCGAATCAGTGGTTGAGGGAGTCCCTTTGACTTCTCCAGCCATACTACACATAAAACACAGTGTTTTTTGCAAAAAAAATCACAGTGTTTTTTTAAATGATGTTTTAGACATTCCCCATTAAAGATGTTTGCTCTTATGGGGAACGAGTCGTGTATTATCGTTTTTAATATTAGCGCACTCCCTCTAACATCCGTATTTATATAGCTCTCTATCTTCTTCTTTTTGAGCAGGTACTACTGGGTCTTAAGTAAGTGGCTTTGCAACGCATGCCAGGAGCTCGCTAATTTAAAATAAAATCTCATGAATATGTCGAGTAGGCACTGTAGGCAGTAGAGAGTAGACAGTAGACAGCCCTTTGGTCGACACGAGAGTCACGCAACCCGGAGCCACTCTACCCGTCAGCTAATATAGGCTAATTCCAACTTCCGGCCACTGAAAAGCTGTTTCCTGTCTTCCTTCCGGTAGTAGCACGCCATCCCCGGCCCCACATTCCGCCGTAATAACATCATAGTCCACGTAGGCAAATTTAATGTCAGGTGCCGTTATGGCGGGCCCACAGAAATCGGCTATGTTTATTTAAACTGTATTTGCTTAGGCAAAGCCCCGCAGGTTTGATGAATTATTCACAGATAGTCTACTTTATGTTTGTCCAAGTACGTTTGAAGGTGTTAAAACACCGCACGTGTCATAAAAAGCTCTAGACGGTTCGGATATCGAATCGATATATTGTATTCACATAATGAATACCATCATCTGTTCTCGGAAACCAACGATTATTATTATTACAAATGACGACATTTCCCAATTTAGAATGCGTGCTACTTTTTAACATATATTTAATTTTGTATGTAAATAATTAAAAACTTGGTTTGCCGTTAAATGTCTTGTATCGACAATATCTTAAACAGTATCGACCACCTTAAATTGACCACCACAACACGGGCACGTGCTTAGCATGGTGGTCGAAAAATCCTCCATTTATGTCATTAACAATGCAATGAATAAAGAAAAAATGAAAATAATAATATGTTTTTTATAAATTATTAGTAGCTTTTATAATTTCCACGGTTACGGCACGAAAGAGACACAAAAATGTAACAAACGATGTACGTATGTCTGCTTCCTTCAAAGGAAAAAAAAGTATCACTATCTTGCATCTTCCACCCTTATTAAGCTCCCGAATTCCGCATTTCACTTGAACACAATGTATGTTATTGTATAAATGTACGTAATCTGTACATTAATTTGTAGAGCTGAATTCTGTATTAGAATATCTTTGGCTGAAACGGTAATTATATGAAATTTCCTCGAAAGAAAAAAATCGAAAGTATGCTCCGAAAATTATTAAAAACACATTTTATTTTGGGTAAATATGCAGTTAATCCACCTCAGGGATAATACGGAACGGTCGTGTTGTCGAAGTTTGATACACGGATAATACGGAATATTCATTTTTTAACTAATAGACAATCAAATATGACAATTGTCAAAAGTACCAATCTTATAAAATAAATTCTCTAAAATAAACTCGCATTTCATCATAATTTAAAAAAACATCCCAGGTTTTGAATGGTTTGTTTGGCAAAGCAGGGTTTGTCTAGCGGGTTTGTGTAATTATTCAAATACATTTCTTTCCATGTTCTACTGTTATAAATACAGGTACAAACATGCATTCACTTTGGATAAGTTTTAAGATTTTCACGGCCAAAAGCTTTTTCGTTATTTGGTTTTGGGGTGTTATGCCGTGTTGCGCTACCTCCTTCTTTAGCCAACGTTTCGGACATCGTTGCAGTGTCCATCATCAGGGCAGATCCGGCAGATCCGGTAGATGTGTCCGGATCTGCCCTGATGATGGACACTGCAACGATGTCCGAAACGTGGCTAAATAAGGAGGTAGCGCAAAACGGCATAACATTCCAAAAACAAATAACGAAAATGCATTCACTTTGTTTTACGCAAAAATATTTTTTCTATGATTGGCAGCATTGTCTATGAAATATTAAAATAAAAACGATGGATAAACAATGGCGTTACCGCGAGAGTGAATTAATTGTAACAAAATTAAAATGTTAAATGCATATTTTTTGCATGTTTTTTGGTCTCCCTCAACATAAATACTCACTTTTCGTAATAATAAAGCTAAATAACTGTTTGAATAAAAAAATATTCCGTATTAATGAGTAAGTGGTTTAGTGCATAAATAATTTATTCTGTTATTTAACATGTTATTATAGCTATGAAAAAATTCACAGTGTGTCACAAATTAATAGGAAATATCTCCTCTTATGGCTTCAATAACTGCTTTCACTCGTTTTGGCATGGACTCCGCTAGTTTTTGACAATTTTCAGAAACCCTCTCATCCCGAAATCAAACCTGAAAGAGCGTTTCTGCCATCTTTCTAAATTATGAAATATTTCCAGGATAAGGCGATAACTGTTTTAGATTGGCCCGGGAAAACATCAGATATAAACCTTATTGAGAATTTATCGGCCATTTGCAAAGTTAGATTATGCAAAATCGGCTGCACTACAAGAACAAAGATGGCAGAATCGCTCTTTCAGGTTTGATTTCGGGATGTGAGGGTTTCTGAAAATTGTCAAAAACTAGCGGAGTCCATGCCAAAATGAGTGAAAACAGTTATTGAAGCCATAAGGGGAGGTATATCCTATTAATTTGCATAAAGTTTGTTGTATAATTATATAAAAATATAATTTTATAAGCAATATATGGTTTTACCATAATATTTGATAATTGTTCCATCAATTTACACAATACTGCATATAATACAACGAAGTAATTTATTTGTATATATTGGTTGGGTCAGTTCATTTCCGACATTTATAAGTTTTTTCTGATCTAAGTTGAGTTTTATTTATTAAACTCGTAAAACAAATTGTTGGCTGCTGGTATTTTGCAAAGTGCACTTTGAAAAACTGAGATTTTTTTAATGTGAATGCCACACAAAAGTCCCAACTGCTCCCCTCTGGAGCCAGCGAGACTATGGCATCCCCAATCGGCGTATATTGCGAGGCTAAATGTAGTGTGGAAGGGAATGAGAAGGGGAAGAGGAAGGTGGGGAAGTATCTTACTTCTCAGATCTGGTCACCAAAGACGGCTAAAGCAATTTAAAGCTACGTTCTAATTCTGAATGGTTGTTTTTCAGCAGGGTGATACTGAGAATATCTTCCAGTCCGCAACGTGCCGCAAATATACCTCCATATTATTTTAAATGAATGAATTGTGAAATTTATTTGATAAATACAAATTAATCAAATAAAATTTATTTTCGCTCGCCGGGGTTTGAATCCGCGACCCCCGGATTGGGAGGCCGTCAGTACGAGGAAAAAAACAGCTTCATTTGATATGCCTGAACCATCCAATAAGAAAACAAATTACAAGTATGCAGCTCTCACGTGGTAGAGTAGTACCGTGGTAGTACCTTCAGAAAACTAAAGTAGACAATAGTGGGTAGGCCTCGAAGCATTGCACAAAAAGGAGACCGATAGGCTACGAAACACCTCACAAAGAGGAGATCGATTATTCTATCTCATTCTCTCGCAGGCTAAATCCTATAGATGTATGTGTTTGTCTCTTTTTAGTGTCGCTTTTTCGTTTCATCGAGTTTCAAATCACAACGGTGCTAAAGAAGTTTTCACTTTAAAAAATCTATAAACCAAAAGAAGACTCTTAATAATACGACAGATAACCGTGATTAGTGGTTACTCTTACATTTCTCTTTGCAATTGAAGACTGGGTCCAGTATGAAAAACACAAGACCTTCGGATTACTAGTCGAGAGTGTAACCCCTCGACCACGGAGGTCGTCGAGACAGGAAGTAACGTGGAAAATAAAGATTTAGCCAGGGCCCCACGAATCGTTTGGGAACTGCTGACAAAAGGTTAGTGAGTAGGTACCAAAGATACCATTGTCTAGGAATGTACAATTGTTTCCTTTTTTACTACGATGATGTTTTTATCGTTGTTGATGTTATCTAGGTGAAAATGCGCATTCCAATTTGTAAGTAAACATGGTGGCTAGATTTGACGAAATGTGGCTGAATTTCGAAGTTGAACTCACAAACAAATACATTAGTGAAGTGAACTTTATTTTATACAGAGTGGCTTTCATTCCAATCCACAACAAACACAGGGGGCATTCATTCACCATCCTCTTGATAGCTTATCTAAAGTGCGCTTTTATATTAACGTGACGATTCACGGTTACGGTACGGTGACGGCAAAAAAGGCTATGAATATAAATATTATGTTCGTTATCGCTATAATGCTGCAGCTTTTTCAATAAGCTACTGAGAGGATTGTGGGATAACCTCTATATATAGGTACGTATTATAGCTATATTATTTAGGTATCTGTTAGGTATTCAGTCGCAATAAAAAAAATCTGGTGAAATTTTGTAAAATGTCAAGACATATGAGTACATCTACCATTCCACAACAAAAAAAATAATGAATATTGAGATTGGTTCGTGTTAGAAAAGTATTCCTCAAGCAGGTGGGAGCGCATTCTAACTATCTGCCTATTTAACTAGTAAAAATGATAAACAAAATAAATAAAAATACTAAAATAATTGGCGTGGGTTTTAAAAAAATATTTCACTTGTGTTGTCATATTTTTGTGTTTAGTGTATATTTGGAATGGTCCAGTAGGTGCCTAACAATAATATATTAATTTATCCTTGATTTAAAATCAGCAGGTATCGTTACCAAACAAGAAAAAACATAAAAAAAAAACATTTAAAAAATGTAGTAAAAGTTCGACAAATTGTCCTTACAATACATATAAAAGTGGGTTCCTTTTTAGAAAAAACGATTTCGTTTACTGTTAAAATAACTATAAATTATTTACAAATGTTTTTTTATGTAAAAGGGAACGAATATTACATACTTCTTGCTCTTGTATGTAAACAACGTGCTATCCGGATTCTTAAGATTATTTAATATCTACTTTGACAGGTGTTAAGAAAACCATATTAAAATCTATAAATTAATAGATACTATCTTTTCAACATTAAAAACTATTAAAATAAGTAAAGAATTAAACATACTCAGCTAAAGAAGTCATAAATGTGAGGTAAAATCAGTAAAGAATTAAATGTAGGTACACAGCAAAAACAGTAAAAATGGGTGATAAAATCAGTAAAGAATAAAACATACACACCACAACCAGTAAAAATGGGTGATAAAATCAGTGAAGAATAAAACATACCCAGCAAAATCCGTAAAAATGGGTGATAAAATCAGTAAAGAATAAAACCATAGCAAAATCCGTAAAAATAGGTGATAAAATCAGTAAAGAATACAACATACTATAGTAAAACCAGTAAAAATGGGTGATAAAATCAGTAAAGGATACAACATGCACAGCAAAACCAGTAATGGGTGATAAAATCAGCAAAGAATACAACATACATAGTAAAACCAGTAAAATGGGTGATAAAATCAGTAATGAATACAACATACACAGCAAAACCAGTAATGGGTGATAAAATCAGTAAATAATACAATATATACAGTAAAACCAGTTAAAAAATGGATGATAAAATCAGTAAATAATACAACATTCAAAGCAAAACCAGTTAAAAGTGGGTGATAAAATTAGTAATAATAAAACATACACAGCAAAACTAGTTAAAATGGGTTGTAAAAATGGTAAAGATTGGTAAAAATTTGTAAAGATTAAAACAGACATTCTAAAATTAGTCAAAATTATAAATAAATATAATGAATTAGTCTCCTTACATCTTGGTGGACTGTAGTGGATGTATAGGGCATCTACCGGGGATCCCTTGTCCCTCCTTCCCGCCATCACGAGAAGATCATGTGTTGGAAAACATCCCCTGACACTGGACACTTTAACTTCCTTCCCCTACTGCCCGCGACACACTGCTGTCACTTTTCAGTTGTGTTGTTGCTTTGAATAGTGTGAACCTATTTTAGGCTATTCGCTGGTTATTCAACTCAAAATATGAAAGGAAAGAACTTTTGCACGGTTCAACAAGTTTCTTTTATCGAATTTACATGAATTGAAAGAAAATCGATAAAGATTTGTAGAGTTTCTGAAAACGTTAACACTTCGTATTTATAATAAAAATATATCTGTTTTATGAATGACGTAAGTCGTATTTTGGTTTATTGGTGATTTAACAATTCTAAAGTTTTTCTTCTACAACTAACTGTCCAATTTATAACTTTACGTATTATTATGAATAAGTTCGGAAAGTTTTTTGATCTTCTTAATGTGATACTATTGTTTTATACTATGCTAATTAATGTTTATCGTAATTTTTAACTCAATACGTAATATTTTTAGTATTGATTATTTTTATTCCCGATTTAAGATATTTAACTCCGCAACAATATTTCAATGATATATTTAGTGCCTTCATTTTGATTGACAACTTTGATTCCATTAATTTTATTAAAAGCACCAATATTTTAACGGTGTTATTTTTGGTTTCATGAAAACACTGTATATTATAGTCGATGGCGACTTATTGATCGTCTGTCTTTTACGATGAAGCAAATATAATGATAACTGTTAACTTCGGCTGGACAGTGTCCGAAAGACTGCAAATCCGCTGGTGATAAAGTTGACACTGCCGAAGAAGGGAAAATCGAACCGTTCGAACAGTTAGTAGGTTATTAAGGCGAATAGGACACGATACACGCTCCCGGTATGGTACTGTCCTAACTTCATAATCCAAATCTACAAATTCCTTTGGTTAGTTTGTTCAAAGCACATTAGAGTATAAATACTAGCCAAGGTGTACAATAGATAATATATTATGTTACAAGATTTTCAGGAGGTGTTTTTTTAAATTATTTACTTATTAATTAATGCCTTATTTAGGGACTTTTACAAATGTGTGGTAAAAAAAGTACATTAACTAGCTGGGGTACCCGGCTTCGCTCAGGGAATTGATAAGAGATTGAACTGACGTTCGAACCCACGAGGGATCTTGCTTTATATACCCCTACCAATGGGTAGCCCCACCCAAACAAAAAAGGCTTTGAATGGTCCACAATGTTCCAGAACATTCCACAACATTCGAGAGTGTTCTGGAATTTTTCACAGTTCCCGATTCCCTATTCCTGAACATTCCGCCATTTTCGGGAATGTTCCGAGATGTTCTGGAATGTTGTGGAAGTCTCTCGAATACTCTAGAATGTTCTGAACTGTTATAATTATAATTTCGAAGTGGTCGAAGAGTTTACCTACCTGGGCTCCATCATAACGCAGGACAATGAAGACCCAGTAGAAGTAAGAAAGCGCATTACAGCCGCTAACAAAACTTACTTCGCGTTGCTGCCAGTGTTCAAATCCCGAAACGTCCATAGGAAAACCAAAATAACCTTATATAAAACAATTATCAGAACGGTCTTGGCCTATGGATGTGAGGCGGGAACACTGACAGCAAAGTCAGCGGAACGGCTGGACATCTTCGAAAGAAAGGTACTTCGAAGAATCTTAGGAGCGGTGCGAGAGGGAGAGGCATGGAGAATCCGCCACAATAATGAGCTCTATGATATTTACCAAGCTCCCAGACTCTCCACCCATTTAAGACTCCAAAGATTAAGATGGGCCGGACATGTGCACCGAATGCCAAGCACACGAGTACCGAAGAAGGTTCTGACAGGACACCCGGGAGGTAAACGAAAGGCGGGCAGACCTAGACTGAGATGGGAGGATGATGTCAGGAAGGATGCAAGAGGATTACTCCAGGTTGCAGATTGGAAGAAGACGGCCGAGGACAGAGGGCGGTGGAGGCTTATTTTGAAGGAGGCCAAGGCTCGAATTGGGCTGTAGCGCCATTGAAGAAGAAGTTCTGAACTGTTCTAAAAATTTCTAGAGGGCGAAATATCTTCAAAAGCACGAACTTCAGGTAAAAACTTAAATCTTCTTCATTATCTGTATCGGAACTCGTTTCTGAGTTTTAGCGGGACGCACGCTTTTGTACACTTTTTGTACCAATTCTGATAAAATCAGTAGTTTCAGATAGCAATATATTGTTAGCATAGATTGAATTAGACTAGAGAGAATTTGACGGCTTCCATGGTCGAGGGATAAGACTCTCGACTAGAAATCCGGAGGTCGCGGGTTCAAATCCCGGCGCGGACAAGCAAATTTTATTTCCAATAAAAACCTCATACATTTGTTCTAGACCACTCTAATTTTATTTTCACCCCACCGGTTTCGGAAGAACCCTTCCTTCATCATGAGAATATTAAAACAAACCCACGATATAAAATATCAACATTTATATCTAAAAAATAATGTTTAAAGATTATTTTTTAACAATTACAATTAAATCACAAAAAAATGCTAAAATTACTCCAAAATTAGCAAAATTAAATTATTTAATCGCCTATATTTTAAAATGTAAAACATAAATAAATAAATTAGTACATATCCATACTAGATATTTACCTATTACGGACATGTACTGATTTATGTATGTGCGTTCTAGATATCTTTTCATTAAAAAATAATTATTAAATTTGGTTGAATATTTTGGCCGCAAGTTCAAATTTAAGTTTTGTATGAAAAAGGCCGCGCAGCCATTCCTTTGTAAAGCTGCACTGATAAACTGGATTTTTGCAACATTTTTAGTGAGATATTTTTTAATATATTTCAATAAAATTAGTAGGTTGCGAATATTAGAAATTTTAATAACATAGTTAACACATCACTTTCACGTAAATAAAATATTTTACAACATGCAATAATATAATAAAGTCTATAAAAGGCAAACCAAAGCTGTCGCAGTATCGTAATTTAAGTGAGCCGTGTCCCATTAACGTCCCTTTTCACTGTGACCCGTATTTTCAATATTCCAACAGCTGTCAAGGAGTTTCCACTCAAATGATTACACGAAATAAAGCTTGTTAGACTAATTAGAAAAAAGCGTGAAAATAACAATTCTTATGCGTTGAACTGAATATTATTATATCGAAAGATTTCAATTATGATAAGTTGATTTACTTCAAATTTAGGGCCTAAAATCATTAGGGCTAATGGTAGGTACCAACTAACTTAAAGATTATCGTGAGGATAATTTAGAGGTACCTAAGTAATAGAGTTTTTAATGAATTTCTTGATTTGATTTAAATTAGGGACACGAAGGACTGTTTTTATCACTGGGTAAGTACTTATTTAACGTTTTTAGAGGTAGTTTTTTTAGTTTTTAATTATAAGGTAACCCCTCAAGTTTTTGGCCTATTTTATCGGATTTCATTTTTCCATTTTTCAATAAAATTCAAATAAATGGAATATTTCTGAACGCATCCAAAAAACTTAAAAACTGTTTTTGAAAGGTGATGAAATACGCTTTCAAATTTTATAATTCGAAATCAACTATAATTTTTTAATATAAAATTTTTGAAACCAAACATAAAAAAAAGCTTTAAAAATTGCTCAACTTAGGTTTTTTAACTAAAATTATTGATAATGAAAAAAAAAAAATATCCGTATTTGATTAGTGTCACAAAAGTTATCGTCGACTATCTTTTTAGTCGTTTCTAAAAGTTAACCACAAATTCATTTTACGGTTGATTTGATGACTACCATAATACGGGCATGAGCTTAGTGTGGCAGTCGAAAAACTTGAAAAACTGTATGCCTGAAAAAATATATGTTTACATGTTTATGAATTAAGAAATAATAAAAAATAAAGTTTCTCTTTCCAATGTTTAGATAACATTTCTAACTAGGATAGTAAGGGAGACACAACGATTTCTATGGGACCTATATTAGTTGTTCCGAAAAGCGAACAAATTAGCCTGAGAGGTTAAGTACATTTTCTTAATCGTTCCTACTTTTGGCGTTATTGTTAATACATGTGGCTCTGTCGATCGTTGTATTAAATATTTAATACACGAGCCTTGAGTTGAATCTGAATAAATAATTTTAAATCGATTTTAAATACATTAATTCTTCGAGAAACTTAATTCTTATTCTTGTATTGTATGCCTACCTGAAAGGGAATGTATAATGGAATATCTTCTAGGTAATCTAGATTATGAGAATAATTTATGTTGAATTTAAAACTATTTTGACCGGAGTCCCACGACAACTCAGAACCATGCAATTTCAACACCCCTTTGAAAAGTCATTAAAACATATGAAAACAATCATTGAGATATAGTCCACAAACTAAGCGATCATAACCTATTTCACTATTTTTGTTTCATAATTTTTAAAAACTTTTAAATGGAGGTGTTGGAGTTGCATGATTCTGCAATACATGATTATTTTTAATTAAATATCACATTTTTTATTGATATTCATTTTTTTCCGATTATTTAAGCATATTGTATATAAATTTATTTCAATATTTTAAAATTGAATATATACAGGTAAGTATAAAGGTTAAACGGAACGAACGTTACGTGGCGTAGCTAGCATGGGTGGTACCCCCCCCCCAATTTCGACTTCACAACCATCCTGGGGGAGGTGGGGGGGGGGCAGAGAATTTCAGAAATAGGCTATTTTCGTCAGTAAAAAGACCGTCAGGCACAAAATTCTCAAAAATAAAGATTAAATAAAACCAAAGATTCCAACCAAAATTTGAAAAAAAAAATTGGAAATTTTGGGGATTTTTAGTAATTTGGGAAAAGTAAGTGACAAGTTGGGACAATAACTTTAAAATACATTTGCCTAATAAAATTAGTATCTGTTTTTATTTTTTTCGTCATCAGTAGATCATTTTAGTTAGAAAAAACGCAAAGCGAACCATTTTAAGATATAATGTTTGAATTTTAAAAAAATTATTATCTATCAAAAATTATGTTTTTTTCGAATTATAAAATTTGAGAGCCCTTTTGAGCCCAAGGTGATGCCTTTTAAAAAACAGTTTTTAGTTTACGTATTCGTTCAGAAATATTCCATTTATGTTGATTGTATTGCAAATCTGAAATATTTTGACCTTCCGAAAAAATAGGACCGAGAGGTTAATAAAATTTAATGTTAGAATTTCTGCTCTTGCTGTGATGAAGGAGTTTTTGAAACTTGTCGGCTCTATAACAGAAAATAATAAAATAACACCATGACAAGATTGACGAAGATATTCGTATGTCTACATTTTAATTTATGTTACATACGTACGTATTTCGCGCATTTATTTAAATGTCAAAAATTATGTTTTTTTTAACGAAATCTAAAACATACGAACATTTTTTATCTTTAATTTACCTGGTTAGATAAGATAAGGTTTAACACTTTTTTTTCTAAATTAATATTTTACGATATCGAGAATAAATATTCGTTATACCGAACCGATTCACATCGAAGTCTAACAGTGAGTGAGGCATGCCTCGTGGCTCATCGACCGTCGGACTAGAGACACAATAACTATCTGCCATTATCGATAGCATGTGCAATGTGAAAAGTGCAGTGTGCAACCTACTCCATTAATGCACGGAGTATGATTTATGCACACGTTATTTTTTATTTAAGTCTATTTAGGAAATATACAGTTGTATAAAAAAATCATTATCCGCTTAAAAAAATCTCAGGGGAATGTAAGATTTGCAGTTAGTAGCAAGGACGACCGGCGTGGTCTATATCGTGGAAGATATTTTCAGTATCGCCTTGGTCTGGATCTTACATGATCATCGTCATCTTCTTCCCCTTGTCCTATTCGCGTCGAGGACCCATTGCATCGACAAGGCTCCTCCACACGTTCCTGTCTTGCGCTGTTTGTTCGGCCTCCGTCCACGGTAATCCCATCCTCTCCTCACACAGTTTCTGAAGTTGCCTCGCCCAACTGTGTCTGGAGCGGCCCACTGGACGTCTACCCTCTAGAATCGCACTCAGTGTCTTCCTCGGAATTCGGTCATCAGACATTCTTGGTACATGCCCAAGTCACCTCATTTTTCAAGCGATTTTTCTATGAAGAGTAGCAGTGGTTTAATGTTTAGATCATCTCGGATCGTCGAGTTTCTCATATGATCGCATTTCGTAACCCCTGCCACTCCTCTTAAGTACCTCATTTCGGCAGCTTGGACACTAGAGCGTGCTTGTTCGTTTAGCGTCCATATTGACAAATTTATATAGTGTAAGACCATTCATAATTGAAACGTTGCTTGAAATGGCTTTAGCTGAGTTTGGTGACCAGATTTGAATAGCCAGATACTTCCACACCTCCCTCTTCGCAATTTCTTTCCCCTCGCCACTTTTTTCAGCCTCACAACATACCCCAATTGGGGATGCTATAGTCTCACTGGCTCCAGACGGGAGCAACTGAGATTCTTCTGAGGAATTCACATAAAAAAAACAAAGAGTATTGTGCGTATTTAGATTTGAAGAGTTCTTGTATATAAAATAAGGTACTCGAACTGGTATTGCGTTCAGGTCAATACCAGTTCACAATTTTATTCAGAAACTGTACGTCAATTTTTTTTCTCCATTTGTAAAGAGCAATAGGGTGGCATTGATGATTTTCAAAACGATGCGACAGATGCTTCTAAACTTTTTTTTTTGAATTCCAAACGACATACACAAATTCGAGATGAGATCTTATCTATGCCATATAGTATAGTTTGGTAAGTGAATGGTTTCGTGACGAGTAGAATGAAGACCAGTTGTTGGGTAGGCTTTTTCTAAGATTTGTTCAAAATGATCTTTAAATTGTAATTTTGACTTTGCAGGGGTGCCTGGATTCATGGGGTGAGGTTTGTCACTTGGTGGCCGATGCGTCTGCCCACCTGCTGCGTGGCATGCCGGATTGGGAGAGACTGGTTGAGGGAGATCCGTCGACCTCTTCAGCAGGACTCTCAGCAGGATTTAGACCACAATTAATTTGTTCGTCACTTCTGGACACACTGACCCCCAGATTCCTACCTACCCCTCATATGTTTTTCCTTCCCAGAACTTCCTCTCCTTCCTTTCCCTGAAAAGACCCTCCACACAGCATTCCCAAAGATGATATAAGTCCCGAGAGGAATTATTTTCCTCAGGGTCTCCCGTGTGGAACTAATGTAAAAAAAAATTCTAAGGTTTCTGATTTTTTCTACTCGTTGAAAAGGAACATGGTAAGTATGGCTGATTGTGTGGCGTTTACATTAAAATGTTATCGCGTTACATTCATTTATGTTTAGAAATAATTGATTTTCTTTGCAATATTCTTTAATTCTCTTAATATATTCTTGTAATATTTTGCAATCATCTGCTGAACTATGCATTTGTATAATTTCATATTGTCGGCATAAAGAATGAAATCAGAATGGCTGATGAAATGTTTGATGTCAATGATGTACAAAGTAAAGAGCAGTTAAATATAGGGTGGGCCATAAACATTTGCACTATTGAAATAATCCTGAAAAAAAAATTACAGATTGTATTTAAATAAATCATAGGTTCCCAACCTTTTTTTGCCCACCGCCCACTTTGAGAATATTTTTTTTTCTAGCGCCCCCCAACTCGTAAATCTGAAAGAGCAATTGTCGTCACGATTATATTTACCAACGGGGGCGGGGGGGGGGGGGGGGGGGGGGAGATAGGTTGGGGCAAGATGCGTTATTTTATTTTTTATTGTAAATTTTATTTGGTGACCGGCCAACTCAGAATGAAACCAACTCAGAAGCACCTCATAAAGGTCATTAAAGAGTGATGATAAAACAAAATATTGATTAAGTTAGGTTAGGATTACCGGGAATTTTAAATGTATTTTTTCATACCTTTTAATGACCTTTCTGAGGTGTTTCTGAGATGGTTTAATTCTGAGTTGGCATGAAACCGTTCTGAATTATTTTTATTTTTTTACTTGGGTTTTATTGCTCAGAAAGATTACACTTGTGGTAATTCACGTGACACGTTACAGTGGTATTGTAGACCAATTTCCGTGTTTTGACGTCTAACTTTCCCTTTATCCTACTTTTCTTTTTCATTTTAATCTTTTCTGCAATTTTTTAATTTAACATTTCAAAGTCAGTGTTTAGTTTTAATTTGTTATAGATTATGATTCCTGAGTATTTAATTTCTTCTACTTCTTCAATATTTTGATTTTCTATATTAAGGGTAGTAATTTCGTTGAGTTTCTTCTCTAATACCATGAATTTACTTTTAGTTACATTTATTTTCAGTTTATTCGAAGAAAAAAACACTTTAATATATAATATAGAAGTGTTCTTTAAAAAAAAGCTTTTTCTGACAATGCATCTTCGATATTATTTGGTATAATATATAAAAGTGTGTCATCAGCAAAAGTTTGATAGAACAATACTTTAGGCACTTCACTATATCATTAATATATATACTTAATAAATAGGAGCGGTCCCAATACAGATCCTTGAGGAACTCCGAGATTTACTTGTTGTTCTTCAGATATAGCATCTCCAATTTTGTTTCTTTGTTTTCTATTTTTAATTTTATTATTAGTATTTCTCTGTCTATCGTTTCAAAAACACGTCTAAAATCCAAGAACACTACTATCGTATTTTTCTTCTGATCCATACTGGTTTTCCATTATGAATATTTGTTTCTAAACCCTGCTGTTTTACAAGAATGTTATTTTTTTTTCAATAAATTTTCTCATCTCTTATTTAACTATGGATTCTAGTATTTGTTCATATGTAGGTTATCCATTTATTTTTCTGAGGTCTTCGAAATTTTTAGCATTTATTATTTTGGGCACTGGTGTTATTATGGAAGTTTTCCATGACTGCGGAAAAGTTCCCTTTAACACAGATTAATTTATTAGTGTAACTACTTAAATTTAATTATGCCTATAGTAATTCCAGACGTCGATGATTTTTGCGTCATTGTATTAAAAATTTTCATTAAATACTCACTGTTACCTGAAAATATTATTATTTTCTCTTCTTTCCGATGATTGAGAAGAAGTATCTGTGAATAATGAAATACTCTTATTTATATTTTCGACACTTAGTATTAAATTTGGCTATTTTAGTTTTATCATCTTCAACTCCATCGGGAACCGAACTTCCTTAATGTTTTCCCTCTGTTTGCCACTTATAATTTCTTCAAGTGTAGTCCACATTTTTCTTGAATCTCTTTGAGAGGTAATAATTTTTAGCCTCGAATACGAATTTTTGGTATGTTTTATTTCTGTACCTATACATGTTTCTAAGTTTCTTACAGGCTTCCCACCTCTCTTCTGAAAATTGTATTTTACAGGCTTTATAAGCTGTATCCCTTTGTTTTTTTAGAAGATTTAGGAATTTCGTAGGTATACTATTTATTTGTATCTTTTAATATACTACTAGCTGGTTCCCGGCATGCATTGATATACCATTTTTAAAGAAATAAATTGTTTCCCTGTTCCTCTCCCGCATTTCCTTCCCCTCCCGCGTTCCCTTTCCACCTTCCCCGCCTACCCCCTCCCCTCTTCCACTTCCCCGTCCCGCCAATCCCCCTACCGCGTTCCATATAACAGTCCCAGTACATTCAGTTTTCAAACATTTTGCGTGCCTCCTATTACAATTTTTTTATTCAAATTTTCACTTTTCATTCAAAACAAATATTCATTTTTATATATTATAAGAACAATCAATAAAATTTGGTACCTAACGTAGGTATCTATTTAAAATATCTATAATTTAAATAACCCATAGATAATTCTTTTTTTAAAAAAAAAAACGTTCGAAAACATAATTCAATTTCGTCAAACGCGCGAACTGTCAAACCAAACGTGTGAAGTTAAAATAGTCGTTAAATTTTTTAAAATTATCCAATTTTCTGAGCAATTTTCTTAAATTTTCTTCCCGTAAGAACCTTCTACAAAGTATTGGGAAACTTAAAAAAAAGTGAAATAAAGGCGTGACTAAGGGAAACAGGAATTCATTTTATATATAAATACTATCTGGTCCCGGCATGCGTTGCTATGCCATTTAATAAAGAAATTGTTTCTCCATGAGTGTCCTTTTCCATTCGTCCCGTTACCTTCCGCCTCCCCTTCTTCTCCTGCGTCCTCTTCCCCTCTCGCGTTCCCACTCCATCACCTCCACCTTCCCTCTCCCCGCTCCACTCCCCCCCCCCCTTCCCCCGTCCCGCAAACCCTTCTCCCGAGTTCTCCTCCCCCTCCCACGTTTCCCTCCCCCTCCCAGGTTCCCCTCCCCCCTCTCGTCTTCGCCTTTCATCTTCCCCGCCTTCCCTCTTCCCTTTACCGCTCCCTCGTACCGCCAACTCTCCTCCCGCGTTCCATATATTCAATCCCAGTACATTCAGTTTTTAAACAGCCCGCGTGCCACCTTTTACAATTTTTATTCAAATTTCCATTTTTCATGTATATTAAATTTGGTACCTAACATAGGTACCTATTTAAAATATCTAAAATTCTTGATTCGATTCAAACTATTAGGGGAGTAACTACTTTAAATAAATTTATCAAAAATATAGATTTTCAAAAATAGAATTTTATTTATCAATCATTGTTTTGCAAAATATCCTTCTCAAACACGCGTACTGTCAAACGTGCGATAGTCGTTTAGGTTAGTAATAGGTTTTCTAAAATTATCCAAAATTTCTGCGCAATTTTCTTAATTTTTCTCTCCGTAAGAACCATCCTCGTACTTCAAGGAATATTCGAAAAAAAAAGAATTAGCGAAATCGGTTCAGCTGATCTCGAGATTTGCGCTTGGCAACAGATTAAGCGATTCATTTTTATATATAAGAGAAGATATATTCGTTGTAGGCATTAGTTCATTTACTACTATTTTCAGGTGTCCTATTAGTTCATCGGCTTTTCTGTCTAAATTTCCTTGGTTATCGCAGATCTACTTTTGGTTTTGTAATGCCGTACACAATTTATCCTTATTATAGTTCTTTTTATTCCTGTATATATATTATACTTCGTGTTCCCTGAGGCTTCAGACTATTATATCTAATTTTTGTAATAATTGTTTCGTGATCAGATTGATTTTGAATTCTTCCGCAGCATTAACTCCCGCGTAAAAGTCATTTGAAATTACCAAATTAATCATGGCTTTAGAGTTTTTTCATATTTTTGTATAATTTTGGACAAGTTGCTTTCTACCCAGGCAATTTATGATGATTTGTAATCATGTGCTTTTTATACTGAATATTAAAATCTCCACAGATGATTTTCAAGTCTCTTGTATTTATTTGCTAAAGGCACCATTCTTCAAAAATTCTAAGAATTTTGTATCATTTTGATTTAGGGAATGATAAATAGCTGCATAGGTTCCCAGCTTAAAATCCTTCAATAGCCAGTAGGTATCCAGGTATTATTTTTATCTAGTACCGCATTTGTTGTGACTTTGTAAGAGATGTTGTTTACACACTCACACACATACACTACAGAATTAATGTGATAACTCCACCTGTATGCCTGCTGCTAAATGAGTCGCATCTAATTGTCTAATAGCCCTGAAATGTTGTTTCATTTTGGTTAATTTCTTCGGTAATACATGTTTCGCTCATCATCACCATGTGCAGTTCGTATTCTTTTAGCATGTCTTCGACTTCTTCGATATGTGCTAGCAAACTAGCTATGGGTCTCTCTGGGTCTCCTACCGCCCCCCTGAAAGTCTGAAACGCCCCCCAATTTTCTCTTTGCCTTCTACCGCCCCCCTGAAGGTCTGAAACGCCCCCAAGGGGGCGTTATCGCCCACGTTGGGAACCTATGAAATAAATGGTTATTATTGATAAGAACAAAAATATGCTAGAAAATCATTTCATAAATATAATTTGGTCAAAATGGCCGTCATCTCGCCGCTTCAAATCAGGCATTGAGATTTTCGAAAACTTTTCGACACAAATCTCAGGCTATGTTGATCATTTATTGATGGATGTTCACCTTAATTGGATTATAGTCGCTGATTTATTTACGTAGACTCAACTTGTAAAATAATATATATATATATACACAAATATATCTCAAAAAAGAATCAGCTGGGGTTAGACCTAGGCTGCGGGGAGGCCATGGAATATCTCCTCTGCGCGAGATCAGTTTGTTAGGAAACATTTCTTAACCAATTTATTTTGATCCATGGCCGCCCTGTTTGTTTTCCTGCTGGTTTCTTCGAAATTTTTAAACCATAATTTAATTTAATTAACACTTGGGCACTGATTAGTAATTGGTGATGCGACGAAATAGGCGGCGTGCATCATTGTTTTGTAAAACAGAATAGAATAATTGTTGAACAGAAAATGACAAAATCATTGTTTTTGAAAAAAAATGTTTTACCCGGAAAGTGCGTTGCTCTCCCGTAAAGCGATCCATTGTGACTAAATTTCCGATAAGCGAGGAGCCACGCATAATTGACCCCGCTCTCCTCCCCCGTTCGGAATCCCCGCTAGCACGATTACAAAAGTTAAAATATTTTGTGGCCACCCTCTATTACAACACTGTACTAAGAGTATTTTGAAAGACCTGCATTTATTAAACCTTTACAAATAACTCAGTGTATTTATAAAAGTTATGTATACCAAATAAGATAAAACATTCTCGACCTAGTTGTTGTATAAAAAAAAACGCTTTTAAAAAAAAAAAAAAATTTGTAATGTTTTAAAAATGAATAAATTGAATTGAAACTAAAATATTTAACACTATGTTTTTCCCGCGGCTTCGCTCGAATGGTATTAGGGGTTTCCCACTCCGCCTCCTCCACCTTCCCTCTCCCCACTCCACCACCCTCATCAACCCCCCTCCCCCTCCACCCACCCCTCCCCCCATTCCACTCCCCCCTTCAACCACCCTCCCCCTCCCCCCTCCCCTCACCCCTCCCCAAACTCCTCCACCCTCCACCTTTCCTCTCCCAACTCCACTCATCCATCGACCCCACTCCGCCTCCTCCACCTTCCCTCTCTCCACTCCCATCAACCCACTCCCCCTATATCTCCACCCACCCCTCCCATCACCCCTACCCCTTACTTCCCTCCGACCTCTCCCACCCCACTCCGCCTCCTCCATCTTCCCCCTCCCCACACCACTCCCCTCATCAACCCCCTTCCCCCCATCCCCTACTCCTCCCCACACCCTCCTCCATCCTTCCCTTTTCCCCTTCCTTTCCTCCCGCCTCTCCCTCCCCTAACCCCCTCCCCACTCCCCCCTCTCACCTCTCGCATTCCACACATTCATTCCCGATACATTCAGTTTTCAAACTACTCGCGTGCAACCTATTAAAATTTTTTATACAAATTTCATAATGCCAGAATTCAACGGTAGTTTTATACAAAATAACGAACAACAAAAAAAAGAATAGTTATTAAGTACGACGCCTGCAAAGCAATCTTTTTAGGGTGAATCGCCAAATAAAAAAATAAAAAAAAACATTGTTTCCAAGGTGACAATTGGTTTGTTTTTTCTGACGTTTGCAATAAATCGATTTTGTTACCGACAGAAAATGTATGAAAAATAATTTCATAACGCCAGAGATTATTCATAACGCCCGAGCTCTAAGCTATAGCCTATAGACTATTCTGATGTATGAGCTATATTATTGTAAAGTTTCATTCAAATCCATTCAGTAGTTTTCGCGTTAAAGAGTAACAAACATACATCCATACAAACTTTCCCCTTTATAATATTAGTAGGATTTTTAAATAAATTTACAAAAAAAAATTTTAAAAAAATTAAAAAAACAGAATTAGTAAAAAAACTAAAAATCAAATCTATTTTATACCCCCCCAAACCAAATCAAATTAACATAAACACGTAGCAGTTTTATTGGTATTAGTACATTTAATCTTCCACCAAAACAAATTGAAATCTCTACTAAATTAAAATCCTTCACCGCGTCTGTTTGTTTGTCTGTCTGTTCGCGATAAACTCAAAAACTACTGAACGGATTTTCATGCGGTTTTAACCAATATATAGAGTGATTCATGTGAAAGGTTTAAGTATATAATTTGTTAAGGTTTTGTGTATATTGGTTGAAATATAAAGGAGAATGGCTGTATGTGGTGGAGAGCGGGCTGGCAAGCGGGCAGTGTGGATTAGATGTGTATGCAAATTAACAGATGGCGGTGGTTATAAAGGTTGAGTAACCATCTAGTAGATGGCGTTGTGTTTCATAGCCGGGTCAGCTAGTGACAAATAAAATATCAAATTATCTGAATGATTCAGATGTTGAAACGCTTTTCCTATAAAGTATTTCTAAACCTTCTTGTTTCACTTCTCATTTGCTTGATATTGTATTTAAGTATTTTATTTTATTTGAAAAGCATATTTTTATTTTATTAACATTTTTATGTTATATTACCCACAGACAGGCAGTGCCTTTAGTGGGTTTCCATTAGATGCATTTGTTTTGAAATTTATACCTATGTAATTTTTTTAATGTATGCACTTATGTTGTAAAATGATTGTGCAATAAAAGGATTTAAAAAAATGCAAGTGCAGTTAACACGCTGTAGAAGCGAAACTTTGCCAAAACAATCTCAAACTATGAAGAACCAAGGAGTCTTGAAAAGTGAGGTCATAATCAAAGCGGAGTGAGCAAGCTAATGAGCGCAGATCTTGCGTCGTTTTCGTTTCATATCTCAACCAATAGAAGCCTTGATAGGAATATAATGCTTCGTAGGTGCTGTACACGCCATTTCCGTTTCATCCGAATTTCGAATCGCTAACGGGGCTAAGGAAGTTTCACTTAAAAAATGCAAGATAAAGCTCATCAGTAACTAGAACCACAGTATGCCAGAGTTTATAAAATTAAGGTTCCTAAGGGGTCGTCTATTAAAATCACGTGAGGCTCGAAAGGGGGGGGGGGTGGGTTCGGAAAAAAATCACGAAATACCACCAGGGGGGGGGGGGTATAATGAGATATCATGTGTATTTATTTTTCGTGATATTTTGAAAATTTCAAAATACTTTGTAGTAAAAAAATACACTTGATTTATAGGGGGGGGGGGGGTAGTCTAAAACCTCACTACATATCACCACGGGGGGAGGGGTTAACAAGTTGCTAAAAAAACATCACTTGATTAATGGACGACCCCTAACCTAATGTTGATTTGTTTTCACTCAATTTTTGTTTTCATGTATTTCTAGAGGTTGCAATCGTCTCCCTGAAATAGCGCAAATAGCTTGAGCACAAATATAGCAAACACATTATGAATTAGAAACCCGACCAAGTGCTAATATGTAGGTATATTCAATAATTTCATAAACACTGAAGAAAAATTAATTATGATTACTTTTGTCCAAAAGTTAAACTGACAGTTAGAACGGGTTATTTCACGGAATTTGAACAATTCATCAAATTTCACCAAGTTAATTTTGTGAAAGTTATATTCAGTTATAAACAATTGACCAATGGTGATATAATAAAAGAACTTGAATGAAACTTTCACAAACCTAAAAATTAAATTTGAAATTTGGTAAATTTTTCAAATTCTGTGAAACTGTAATTTGTAATTTGTTTGTACAATTCATCCCGATTAGTCATAGACTGCATTTCAAGAAAAGATTTAGATTTGTCTATGGAGTACGCCTTAATCAGAGGTTCCCAAACTTTTCCCCCGTAGACCACTCGCCGAATTTTTTCCGTAGACCCTCTCCCCTGCCTGTTGAATATAGAATTTTCCCAAACGTCAGATGTGTTTTTCAGAGCTAATCACCAAGCTAGAGTTTTTTTTAGTAGATGGACAATTATTGTGAAAAATGAAAAAAAGAATGTATACAATTTTTGTACACATTATTTATAATATCTTTCTGAAGCCAGAACTGTCACAGTAGTCTATATAACAGTAAGACCTCGCAAAAGTATTTTTTTTTAAATAATTGAATTAGCCCCCTCTACGAACGTGTAGATTCGAACAAACAATTGTAATGTTTATTTGTAAACCCCCTTTATTTGATTTTTATACAAATCTACAGTTCTATCCCGTTTTTGATGAACTTTTGAGTACTTACTTCACCTTCAAAATAATGGGAAGGTCACTGTCCACATGAGATTTCGAAAAACAATCCCACATCCACCCGCTAGCGCCCCCGACTGCATAGTTATGTTTGACAATCCGAATATTTATTTAGGGATTTAGGGAGGGAACGATATTTGTGCAAAGATATTTACGAATTAGGGATTTTAGGGAATTTAGGGATTAACCTCAATCTGATTTGTTAGCTTTTAGGTCAGCTCATAAAGGTCTCAAACAAATCGTTGTGTCTCCCTTACTGACATGCTGAGAAATATGATCTTAACGGTGTTAGAAAGAGAAAACAACAAGCTTTATATTAAAATCTAAATGTTGACCACAGAAGAATTAAAATATACACGAGATGAAACCAAAGTTTCCGAATGCAATTTGAAAAATATTTATGAATTTTTTATTATTTATTTTCACATGAAACGACAAAAAGCGAAATGACAATAGCATTCATAATATATTTGTCTAATAAAATATGTTAGAAAAGATGAGCCATTTTTAAAACTTTTTTATGTTTGCTATCTGTTGGGTTTTGAATTGATATTGTGCTCAGTACCTACCTGAATGTCATTTTTCGATCCTACCCCCACCAACCATGTCACCTTGCTGAAAAAAGGCTTGGAACAATAACAACCAGCAGTGTGCACCTACAACTGATCGATTTGTGACATTGGAAGGAACTGGTTTTTCTTTTAAGTTTGTGCTCGTCTTCGAATTTGGTAAGTGACTTGGCTTTCCTTACTTCCTTCTAGTTCCAGAGATTTACCAGACACATATAAGCATTCAATTCATTTCGTAATTTTTGTTTATTTAGCAATTTACAGTCCACCATTCGCCTGTTGCATTTGAGGCTGTCATTTCGGACAGTTTCGGATGCAACATATTGGTCCAATCGTGCCAGATTTCGTGAGCATTTTGGAGTTGAATGCTTGTATGTGTTTTTCCAATAACCTTGATCCTGTGTTCCTAATATTCCTGGCATTTCGGCTTTCGAATTGGGCACATTGTCACCTTCAAAAGGGGTTAAATTTCGTGGTAAATTTCACATTTTTCGTTTGTTGAATTTCTATTTTCAAATATTATCAAAATGGCTGCTTCTGCTAGTGTTCGCAATAAATTGGCCATTCTAGGTCTCCGGGAGATTCATGATTCATCGATCAGAGCAGTTGTTTCTGGTAATTTATTAGATAGAAATAATTTACTGGTTAGAATTAAGGATATTGAAAAGCAAAGGGATGATTTTGTTGAATCTTATATTATTCTAGAAACGTCAAAAAGTGAGGAGTTAAAATTAACAGATTTGGAAAATAAATATAGATCTTTTATGAACATGTATTTTGAAATTCATACGAATTATCTAGCAGTTTTTCCACCTAAGGAAGATTCTATAAAAACATCAAATAGTCACGGTTTTTCACTTCCTAAAATTAGTTTGCCAACTTTTTCGGGTGGAATTACTGAATGGATAAACTTTATAAATACGTATGATGCAATTATTCATGATAATGAATCTCTAAGTGACATACATAAATTACATTATTTGTTAGGAGCACTATCGGGTGACGCGTTGAAAATTATAAAGCATCTTCCTGTTTCCGCAATCAATTATCCAATTGCTTACAATTTGTTGAGAGATCGTTTTCATAACAAACGGATAATTGCGGACAGACACATAGAGAACATTATCTCATGCCCCATAATTAAAAAGGATTCGCTTAGATCTGTCGTTAATGTTTTGAAGGAAAATATTCAGGCATTAGAAGCGTTACATTTTCCAACAGATCAGTGGTCATTTTTATTACTACATATCGTTTTGAAGAAAACTCCTGATGACGTAAGAACTAACTTCGAGTTAATAGGTCATAAGGAGGAAATTCCATCATTTTCGCAATTATTGTCATTTTTAGAATCACAATCTAAAATTTATGAATCGGTTCATGGGTACGGTGTGAAAAATGAAGCGCCAAAAGCAAAAACAAATCGCTTATTAAATTCTTTTGTCAGTACACAAAAGTCGGTGTGTTTAATATGCAAAGGTGGACATTTTCTCTCAAAGTGTGACCAATTTTTAAAGCTACAACCACTTGCTAGATTTGATGTTGTGAAGAAATATAAATTGTGTCAGAATTGTCTTTCCGCTCAGCATTTGGTCAAGAACTGTTCGTCGCGTTTTAATTGTTTTCAGTGCCATAAAAATCATCATTCTTTGTTGCATTTTTCTCGTGACGTAAATAGGCAAGAACAGGCGTCAAATAGCAACAATTACGATAACACTTCTAGACAAGAAGTACTCGATTCGCCACCTGAGACAATCGACCCAATCGTATCGGCCATCGCGGCAACCACACCCCATTCGGAGAGGCTTAACAATCTCAACGTTTTATCGAGCTCTAGCCAATCATCAGTTTTGTTAGCTACGGCCATCGTAGAAGCTCGTGATAAAAAGGGTCATTTTCACAAGGTTCGTGTATTATTGGATTGTGCCAGTCAGGCAAATTTTATTTCAAATGATTGTGCAATTCGTTTGGGCCTCGACTGTTCTAATAAACAAATTCCTATTCGAGGAATTGGACAGTTGACGGCCATCGCGCAGAAGGGACTGGTCAAGTGTCGGATCCGTCCTCTATGTTCGAATGAGCTTTTTGATGCGGATTTCGTCGTGTTATCAAGCATTTGTGCACAGTTGCCTAGTTCTCCCATTCGTCGGGGAGACTGGGATCATTTGAAAAATTTAACTTTGGCAGATCCAAATTTCGATAAACCCTCTGCAATCGATATTTTATTGGGTGCTGGGTTGTTTTCATCCGTTCTTCGTTCAGGACGGGTGGTAGGAAAATCTAATGAACCGATAGCTTTGAACACGGCTTTTGGTTGGATTTTAATGGGAAATGTCGATCACAGCGTGTCTCCTCCCATGAATTCGTTTTTGACGACGTCAGAATCGACAATTGAGACTGTTCTGAAAACGTTTTGGGAAATCGAAGACCTTCCAAATCATCCTTCACCGTTATCTACGGAAGAGTTGCTTTGTGAGGAAATATTTTCAACGCAGCATTATAGAAATGATGCGGGACGTTACGTTGTCCCACTTCCATTCAGGGAAGTTAAATCGGCTCTTGGTGATTCATATCATTCGGCAGTATCTCGTCTGCATCACCTCGAGCGCCGTTTCTCTCGGCATCCAGATATAAAATCTGATTACATTCAATTTATGAGAGAATATGAATCTTTGGGCCACATGATAGATGTGACAAGTTCATCAGTTTCTATTGGAAAATATTTCATTCCTCATCATTGTGTGATTAAGGATACTGGATCCATTAAAAAACTTAGAGTTGTTTTTGACGCAAGTTCAAAAACATCTTCTAACCAGTCGTTAAATGATATACTTTTAGTAGGACCTAAACTTCAACAAGATATTGTGAAGTTAATTTCCAATTTCAGAACGCATAAAATTGTCTTTACAACAGATATTTGCAAAATGTATAGACAAATATTGATTCGACCAGAGGATAGATCCTATCAACATATTTTATGGCGTGAGTCACCGGAACAAATGATTAAAGAATTTGAACTGCAAACTGTTACCTACGGAACGGCTTCCGCACCGTTTCTCGCTTTACGTACTTTACAGCAACTCGCATTGGATGCAGATGCCAAATTTTCGACGGCATCAAAAGTTTTGTTAGAAAATACGTACGTTGATGATATTTTAGCTGGAGCATCCACACTTGAATCGGCACGTAAATTGCAGCGAGACTTGGTGGAACTACTTAATCTTGGCGGTTTTGAATTGAGCAAGTGGTCGAGTAATTGTCGTGAACTGCTTTATGATATTCCAATCTCACATCAGGAAGCACCTATAGAAATTGATTTAGATCATGCCAATAACATTAAGATTTTAGGTATTGTTTGGGATTCGCAAACTGATTCGTTCTCGTACCGAGTGAAAACATCACAAATAACATTTTCGAAAAGGTCAATCTTATCAACAATTGCAAAGATTTTTGATCCACTTGGATGGATTTCCCCCGTCACATTTTTGGCTAAATGTCTGTTACAACAGTTGTGGAAGCTTGGATTGAACTGGGACGATCCAGTTCCTGTCATGGTTCAATCTCATTGGACGGCAATAGTATCGTCATTGTCAACATTAGCCAATATTCAAATTCCGCGTTACTTAGGGGAGAGTAGTGATAATACATATCAATTAGTGGGATTTGCAGATGCATCCGAAAGGGGCTATGCTTGTGTTGTGTATATTCGGTCCCAACACTCAAAGCAAGAATTTAACATTAGACTTTTGGTTGCCAAGTCAAAGGTGGCTCCAGTGAAAACTCTTTCTATTCCACGTTTAGAATTATGTGGTGCTTTGTTACTTGCTCGACTTTTGGATTATGTTTTGAAATCATTCGGTACAACTTTACATATTGACAAAGTGTTCGCATTTACGGATTCTTCGATAGTTTTATCATGGATTCATACACCTACTTATAATTTGCAAACCTTTGTTGCCAATCGAATAGAACAAATCAATGAAGTTAATTCGTTGATCAAATGGTTTCATATACGTTCTCATTTAAACCCAGCTGACGTATCCAGCAGAGGACTTTTGCCTGATCAGTTGGTCAATACAGAGTTATGGTGGAAGGGGCCTCCTTGGATGCTCTCACCCGTCGATGAGTGGCCATTGGTCCATTCTTTCAGTGTAAAACTTGATGTTGTTCCTGAGCTAAAGGCCAACAATATTCATGTATTGACTACAACTGATTCGTGGAATGATGAGACGTTAAATAGATTTTCTTCATTAACAAGATTGCAACGTGTTACAGCATGGATTTTGAGATTTGCTGTCAACATTCGAAAGAAGAAAGAGGATCGTATATTTGGAATGTTAACCGTCGAGGAGTTGCATTCATCTCTGAAATTATGGATTTTGAAAGTACAACGCGTGCATTTTCATATTGATGCAGGAAAAAATTGTCGTAACTCGTCTCATGTTCAAAAGTTAATGCCTTTTTTAGACCCGGTTGGTCTGCTCAGAGTCGGTGGGCGGTTACACAATGCCCCTATCGCCTCTAATTTTCAACACCCTATACTTTTGCCCAAAAAAAAGTCACCTTACTAACTTGATTATTGACTCGTTTCATAAGACTTATTTGCATGTGGGGCCTAGGACATTATTGTCAATTCTACAATCAAAATATTGGATTGTTTCCGCTCGAAACGTCATTCGGTCGCGTCTAAGTAAATGTATAACATGTTTTAAGGCTCGTCCTGTTGGGGTACAGCCTATGATGGGAGATTTGCCCCAAATTAGATTTCGTGAAGGACGTCCTTTCCTCAACGTTGGAGTGGATTTTGGTGGCCCGTTCTCAATAAAGGAAAGTAGGCGTAGAGGAGCCAAAGTTTTGAAGGCGTATCTGTGCTTATTTATTTGTTTAAGTACCAAGGCAGTACACTTAGAAGTTGTGTCTGATTTATCCTCGGATGCTTTCTTAGCAGCTTTGGATCGCTTTTTAGCCAGAAGGGGATTATGTTCTTGTATCCTTAGTGATAACGGCACAAACTTTGTCGGCGCTAACAAATACTTATCAGCGCGTGATTACCTCACATCTGCTGCCACCACGCGGCAAATCAAATGGTACTTTCATCCCCCTTCTGCACCTCACTTTGGAGGCATATATGAAGCAGGAATAAAATCTTCAAAATATCACCTAAAACGAGTAATAGGTGAACAAGTACTCACGTTTGAGGAATTAGCAACATTATTTAGTCGAACAGAAGCCATCTTGAATTCTCGTCCATTATCTCAATTGTCTTCTGATCCATCTGAACTTGAAGCATTGACGCCTGGTCATTTTTTGATAGGGGCTCCTCTTACATCGGTTCCGGAACCTGACTGGTCTGAAGTACCGATGAATAGATTATCACGTTGGCAATTGTTGCAAAAATAACTCAGGCATTTTGGAATCGATGGAGAAAAGAATATTTGCACACCCTTCAACAACGTGGAAAGTGGATAACTTCATCACCTAATCTTAATGTTGGAGATTTGGTGTTATTAAATGATGGAAAAATTCCATCCATGCACTGGCCACTGGGACGCATCGAGGAATGTCATCCGGGTCCTGATCGAATCGTACGGGTTGTGACAGTTAAAACTGCACAAGGAACATTTCGTCGGCCAGTTGTCAAACTTTATCCATTACCACTTTGAAACATTTTACTCATAAGTTTATTTTAAGTTTTATATTTGTCGTCTTTATTTTCTCCTTACTTTTTGTTCGTTTTACCGCGGTGTCAGTTGCTATGAAAGATAGGTCTTCACTAACTTATCTTAGGAACATATTCCTTATGGATTAATTTTAGTTTTATTTTAGACTTATGTTTCTTACATTTTTTTTTTTTTTTTAATTTCGTTAAGTTGTTCGTTGCAAAAAGATTGAATAATTGTTTGTCGTTTTGTTAATAATAGGTTGTTATTAAATTCATTTGTTTGTTGTCAATATTCGGAAATGTGTGATTTACCATCGGTCGTAGATAAGAGATTTCAATCTCTTCTCGGGGGCGGGAATGTTGGGTTTTGAATTGATATTGTGCTCAGTACCTACCTGAATGTCATTTTTCGATCCTACCCCCACCAACCATGTCACCTTGCTGAAAAAAGGCTTGGAACAATAACAACCAGCAGTGTGCACCTACAACTGATCGATTTGTGACATTGGAAGGAACTGGTTTTTCTTTTAAGTTTGTGCTCGTCTTCGAATTTGGTAAGTGACTTGGCTTTCCTTACTTCCTTCTAGTTCCAGAGATTTACCAGACACATATAAGCATTCAATTCATTTCGTAATTTTTGTTTATTTAGCAATTTACAGTCCACCATTCGCCTGTTGCATTTGAGGCTGTCATTTCGGACAGTTTCGGATGCAACACTATCAAATTTCTGAAATTAGGATTTTTTTATTTATTTTTTATTAATAAAATTCCTTTATTATTTATTTACAGTTTTACATTTTTTAAATTAAGTCCCGTTAAACTGATTGATATCAGTTTGTCAACGGGTTCTTTTGACAATTACTTTTTTTAAATTGAGACAGGTACATAAAATAAACAGGTACATGAAAAAAATAAATTGTTAATAGAATTTATAAGAAATACAGAACAGAGAAAATGAAATAAAATAAAAAGAAAAGACAAGAGAAAATAATAATGGAAAAAACATTAAAACGAAAAGCGGAAATAACAGAAATTAGTACAAAAAAGTTCTTTCACTTAACCATTTTTTTAGCGTACATTTCCTTCTGAAACTCAATTCACAGCTTTTTATTGCGTTGGGTAACATGTTGTAAATTATTGGAACAAGGTATTCTAGAGTTCTTTGACCGTATTTATTTAGGTATCTGGGAATTATAAGTCCATCATTTGCAGTTAGTCTTGTATTATGAACATGAACTACTAGTTTATTATATTCAGATTGAGATGTATGCTGACTCGCAATTTTAAGCCACAATATAGCACGAACAGATAATAAATTTACAGAGTTGTATAGTAATGATTTTGGTATGTCATGTCTTTGTTCGTATTCAGTTTTTTTTTAATAATAATTTTACCAAAGAATATTGTACGTTTTGCACTGAAAGAAGATTTGTTTTTGTTGAATGTCCCCATGTGGTTAATCCATATCTTATTAGGGATTCCGCCAATGACAGATATACTAATCTAAGAGTATTTAGTGGAACAAAAAACTTCAGTCTATAAAGTTTGCTCACTATAGCTCTAAGCCGTGTGCAAACTTTTTGTATGTGTATATCCCATTTAAAATTACAATCAATTGTTGAGCCTAGATATACGTATTTAGAGACTAGTTCAATATTTTTACATGAGCATGGTTGTATCACAGAATTATGGATGCAATTAAAATCATGAGAAACAATTTTAGGAGTTATGGTGATGTTGGCATGAGGGGATCTGATGTGCATAAGCTTTGTTTTTTTAGCATTGATTATTAAACCTACATCATGTGACCATTTTTGAAGAGTGACATAGTCTATTTGCAGTAAAGTACTTGCAATTAATAAATCCTCATGTGAAATAACTAATGCAGTATCGTCAGCATAAACATAATGTTTTACGTGAGAGAAAATCAATTTCATTGCAGTAACATACATAATATACAAGGTAGGGCCTAGTATGTAGTTATTTCTAATAACAAAATTTGAAAGCTTATTTTATCAGCTTTCAAAAACAATTTTTACTTTTCGGAATAGAAATTCCATTTGGATTTTATTGCAAAGCGGAAATACTGTGACCTGACAAATTGTGCTTGAGGCCCGATGAGTTGAATAAAGTGCTGAAACATTTTTCTGGGAACCTACATATTATAATATTATCAATAATAATTTCTATTTATTTAAAAAAAACAGTTTAATTGAAGTGGTTAATGCTGACAGTATGGTGATGACGATGGTACTCTGGTTGCTAACAACAAAGCACTGTCCTGCCGTCGCGTCGCATGCATCCCGTACTTTGGACATTGATTTTCCGATACTGATAAGAACTTTGTGGAAATGGTAATGCAGTCACCACTGACTTACTTTTACATCGTTTTGTATATTGGTGCCTAAAAATGTTGATTAATTGTTTTGCAAATGATAGCTCACAGTACCTACTCACACAGATACATTTCTTGAATACAGCATGCTTCAAACTTAATAAATACTCCTAATAAACGAATTCTAACTTGCCAGGTTAGTATCAAGTCTGCCCCACTGTTGAATTTGGCAGCCACTTCTGGTCTGGAACCCCAAAATACATGAGGAAACCTATGGGCAGAAACGGGCACACGTATCATGAATCCTTCGTATTATAATGATACATCATGACACAGGCCCTGAGTGAATTTTTTCATTTACATTAACTCCACACAGGAGACCCTGAGGAAAATAATTTCCCTCAGGCATCTCCCAATCCGGCCCGCCACGCAGAAGGTGGGCCGATCCATCCGCCACCGGGACCTGTACAAACAATAAAATAAACCCGGGCACCCCTGTTAAGTCACCAAACATAAACAAACACTTGGAGTGACCTGTGGCAGAGGTGTTGGTCATCCAATAAATGGTTCCCA
This sequence comes from Limnephilus marmoratus, assembly GCA_917880885.1. NCBI lineage: Eukaryota > Metazoa > Arthropoda > Insecta > Trichoptera > Limnephilidae > Limnephilus > Limnephilus marmoratus. Next base: position 49,975,217 of record OU862919.1, read on the forward strand.
GGGCGGCGGTACCCATACCCGCCTACCAAATTAAAAATTCTCTCCAAAGAAGGACCTTAAGAAATTATATTCTTAGATCCTCCTGTGTAGAGATAATATAAAAAAAAACACTAACCTTTGCATTCACCATTCAGACTGGCTCATCTCATCTTCTTCCCCTTGTCGTATTCGGGTTGGGAACCCTCCGCCCCGACGAAGCGCCTCAAGGCATCCCTGACCTGCGCTACTCCGGCGGCCTACGTCCATTGTAGATACCTGTATCCTGCCTTTCTTCAATGAGCATCTGGGCCCCTAGCTTAGAAGATCGATAAGGATTGATAGGATCACTCTCGGTAACTTCTCATCGTTCCCTAGCATGACTGCAGATCTCTGAAGTACAAACAACGATTGACGTCGAATATATTCGCATTAAGAATACTTAGTCATTGTGAACTGTTACTTATTCGTCGGAGATCTGTAGTCGGAAATTATAAGTGGCTCGGTGGTAAGAGTCTTCTTTGCAACAGGAAATTATGCGTTACGGGTATCAAATTAGCGTATTGTCCTGTACAACCTGAATGGTGCAGTGAAAAATGAGCAGAAAACTCCCTTTTGCGGAAAAAGGCCCGTACTGAACGCCTTGAACCGGGCGACCGAAGCGGCCTGAGAGCGGGTGTACGAAATTGAGCGGTCAACTATCTGTGCCCTTTGTAGGCGCACACTCCTCGCTTGATCCGCATTCAGACATTGGTTTTTTCTTCATATATTTATTTAAACACCCGCTCCACGTTCACACGTCAAATCGCATAGTGTTTTAACCCGTTAGTTGCCTGCAACGGGCAAAAGCTAGTCAATCCTTTTTGCTCGACTGTGCTAGGGGGCCTGGAGTTACTTTTCCCAATAATATAACACTTGCAGTATGGACTTGCAATTCATTATTCGTCTTAGCGGGTTTTTAGCGACCTCTAGTCGCGGGTTTCTAAAAATTTAATGGTGGACAATTCAGAATGAAATCAACTCAACACCTCCTTTGAAAAGTCATTAAAAGTGATGAAAAAAAATTTAAAAAAAGGTTAAATAGGTTACGTTAGGTTAGGGAACGTACCCAAACTACGTGACCAACTTTTTGCAATTTTTAACCCCCCCCCCCCCCCCGGTGACCAAAATCCTAAGCAATCTGCCGCTCATTTGTATGGAGCGTGACATTTTGAAGACCCCCCCCCCCCCCTAAAAGTGTCACGTAGTATGGGTACGTTCCCTTATGGGCTATTTTTCAATTTTTTTTTTCATAGCTTTTAATGACTTTTAAAATAGGTGTGGAGTTGTCATGATTCTGAGTTGGCATGGAACCAAATTTAATATACTTATACGAACTTCACCGATGCTGTACACAATCGCGGTTATGAAATTTCATGACATTCCTTTTCTCAATCTTCCTCCCACTCCCTTTAGCATTACATCATATCCGTTGTCGGTGCATCGATGCATGCGTGATTTTAAATTGTATTCCTGCGTTATTCGTAAAATTATTCAAGTCCAATAAACTTTTAATTTTCAAAATTGGAACTGACTTTAGATCATAGGTTCCCAACCTTTTTTTGCCCACCGCCCACTTTGAGAATATTTTTTTTTCTAGCGCCCCCCAACTCGTAAATCTGAAAGAGCATTATCGTCACGATTATATTTACCAACGGGGGCGGGGGGGGGGGGGGGAGATAGGATGGGCCAAGATGCGTTTTTTTATTTGTATTTGGTGACCGGCCAACTCAGAATGAAACCAACTCAGAAGCACCTCATAAAGGTCATTAAAGAGTGATGATAAAAAAATATTGATTACGTTAGATTAGGATTAACGGCAAATTTTAAATGTATTTTTTCATAGCTTTTAATGACCTTTCTGAGGTGTTTCTGAGATGGTTTAATTCTGAGTTGGCATGGAACCGTTCTGAATTATTTTTATTTTTTTTACTTGGGTTTTATTGCTCAGAAAGATTACACTTGTGCAGTAATTCACGTGACACGCTACAGTGGTATTGTAGACCAATTTCCGTATTTTGACGTCTAACTCTCCCTTTATCCTACTTTTCTTTTTCATTTTAATCTTTTCTGCAATTTTTTAATTTAACATTTCAAAGTCAGTGTTTAGTTTTAATTTGTTATAGATTATGATTCCTGAGTATTTAATTTCTTCTACTTCTTCAATATTTTGATTTTCTATATTAAGGGTAGTAGTTTCGTTGATTTTCTTCTCTAATACCATGAATTTACTTTTAGTTACATTTATTTTTAGTTTATTCGAAGAAAAAAACTTTTATATATAATATAGAAGTGTTCTTTAAAAAAAACTTTTTTTGACAATGCATCTTCGATATTATTTGGTATAATATATAAAAGTGTGTCATCAGCAATAGTTTGATAGAACAGTACTTTAGGCACTTCACTATATCTTTAATATATATACTAAATAAATAGGAGCGGTCCCAATACAGATCCTTTAGGAACTCCGAGGTTTACTTGTTGTTCTTCAGATATATCATCTCCAATTTTGTTTCTTTGTTTTCTACCTTTAATTTTATTATTACTAATTTTATTATTAGTATTTCTCTGTCTATCGTTTCAAAAACACGTCTAAAATCCAAGAACACTACTATTGTATTTTTCTTCTGATCCATACTGGTTTTCCATTATGAATATTTGTTTCTAAACCCTGCTGTTTTACAAGAATGTTATTTTTTTTCAATAAATTTTCTCATCTCTTCTTTAACTATGGATTCTAGTATTTGTTCGTATGTAGGTTATCCATTTATTTTTCTGAGGTCTTCGAAATTTTTAGCATTTATTATTTTGGGCACTGGTGTTATTATGGAAGTTTTCCATGACTGCGGAAAAATTCCCTTTAACACAGATTAATTTATTAGTGCAACTACTTAAATTTAATTATGCCTATAGTAATTCCAGACGTCGATGATTATTGCGTCATTGAATTAAAATTTTTCATTAAATACTCACTGTTACCTGAAAATATTATTATTCTCTCTTCTTTCCGATGATTGACAAGAAGTATCTAAGAATAATGAAATACTCTTATTTATGTTTTCGACACTTAGTATTAAATTTGGCTATTTTAGTTTTATCATCTTCAACTCCATCGGGAACCGAACTTCCTTAATGTTTTCCCTCTGTTTGCCACTTATAATTTCTTTAAGTGTAGTCCACATTTTTTTTAATCTCTTTGAGAGGTAATAATTTTTAGCCTCGAATACGAATTTTTGGTATGTTTTATTTCTGTACCTATATATGTTTCTAAGTTTCTTACAGGTTTCCCACCTTTCTTCTGGAAATTGTATTTTACAGGCTTTATAAGCTGTATCCATTTGTTTTTTTTAGAAGATTTAGGGATTTCGTAGGTATACTATTTATTTGTATCTTTTAATATACTACTAGCTGGTTCCCGGCATGCGTTGATATACCATTTTTAAAGAAATAAATTGTTTCCCTGTTCCCCTCCCGCGTTCCCTTTCCACCTTCCCCGCCTACCTCTCCCCTCTTCCACTTCCCCGTACCGCCAATCCCCCTACCGCGTTCCATATAACAGTCCCAGTACATACAGTTTTCAAATATTTCGCGTGCCTCCTATTACAATTTTTTTATTCAAATTTTCGCTTTTCATTCAAAACAAATATTCATTTTTATATATTATAAGAACAATCAATCAAATTTGGTACCTAACGTAGGTATCTATTTAAAATATCTATAATTTAAATACCTAACCTATAGATAATTCTTTTTTTACAAAAAAAAAACGTTCGAAAACACAGTTCAATTTCGTCAAACGCGCGAACTGTTAAACGTGTGAAGTTAAAATAGTCGTCAAGTTTTCTGAAATTATCCAATTTTCTGAGCAATTTTCTTAAATTTTCTTCCCTTAAGAACCTTCTACAAAGTATTGGGAAACTTTAAAATAAAAGTGAAATGAAGGCGTGACCAAGGGAAACTGGAATTCATTTTATATATAAATACTATCTGGTCCCGGCATGCGTTGCTATGCCATTTAATAGAGAAATTGTTTCTCCCTGACCTTGTTTCCGCCTCCCCTTCTTCTCCTGCGTCCTCTTCCCCTCTCGCGTTCCCACTCCATCACCTCCACCTTCCCTCTCCCCACTCCACTCCCCCCCCCCCCTTCCCCCGTCCCGCAGACCCTTTTCCCGAGTTCTCCTCCCCCTCCCACGTTTCCCTCTCCCTCCCAGGTTCCCCTCCCCCCTCTCGTCTTCGCCTTTCACCTTCCCCGCCTTCCCTCTTCACTTTACCGCTCCCTCGTACCGCCAACCCTCCTCCCACGTTCCACATATTCAATCCCAGTACATTCAGTTTTTAAACAGCCCGCGTGCCACCTTTTACAATTTTTATTCAAATTTCCATTTTTCATGTATATTAAATTTGGTACCTGACATAGGTACCTATTTAAAATAACTATTAGGGGTTGAGATAGAGATAGGTCGATGCAATATATAAAACATGTATACCTTTTTAAGATGTAATCGTGATGTTCGACTATTAATTAATTATTAGATTAGTCAATTACTTATTAGATTCCGGGTGGATAAATATGTTCTGAAAACGGAAACATGTACAACACCGTTTAAAATACAACAACACACCTACTTTAGGAACACTGAAATATCAACCAAAGGAAGTTTCCCACCTGTAATTTTGTTCCAATTACCGGTCCTGTTCTTCCATTTTTCATTCGATCGCGAATTCCCAAAATCATATTCACACTTATTGCCATCTTATTGCGTCGGAAATGTGAATGCATTGTAAATTTCAAACGAAAATAAAGCAGAAAAATGCAACAAAAATCCAAGATTCCTATTGGTGGAGGTAGTAGCTGGGGACCATAAACAAATCGAAGGGGACTTATGATATCACCAAAGATTCGGTTCACTTTTTGGATCGGACTTATACCCGCCTGCTAAGATTGTTGTAATGTCGAACCAAATTTGAATCGGTATATTTTTATGCTTTTCTTGCTGTCAGCTTTGCACTATTAGTGGCAAGGAACTATGGATGCGACAGTCCTATTTAAATACTCAGCAAATAATATTACGATATAGTTTTCAACTATGATCTAGTTTTACAAAAACTCCTTTTTCGTAAGGCGTCTTGTCTTATTTTTGAGGCTAATTTATATTTCAAAGCCCTAATAGGTCGCGATTGTAAACCCTGCGAACTTAAAAAAAATACTTGAGTAACAAATTTGTCTTAAATAAATTCATATTTCCTCCCTAGAAAGTTTATTTTGCAATGTTTTATTTTTTTTACTTGAAAGTGGCTATAAGGGAACGTACCCATACTACGTGACACTTTTAGGGGGGGGGGGATTCAAACTATTAGGGGAGTAACCAGGGCCGGATCTACGAAATCTGGCGCCCTGTGCAGTAGGTACCGATGGCGCCCCCCCCCCCCCTACATTTTTATTTTGATTAAAAATTCGTTCACCCTAATTTTTTATTTTTTTTTTAATATATTTTTTTTTACACTAATTTATCTAATAAAATCAAGACATATAAAGGGTGTAACTTTTCCAAGTGACCTGGCGGTAGCTCTCACACTCGTTTTTTTTTAAAGAGAGAATCGCCAGGAGCCCTATACTCTCTGAATCTATTGGGTAAACATAAAATTATGGTGCTATTTTAATTATTTTAGGAAAAACTCTTTTTGCAAGTTATGCTTTAAAATAATACAACGAATTGTTTGTTTGTGCCCGTACCATGATTTAAAATATAGGTTATGAGACAATGCGGGTGGTTTCGCTGAACTAGGTCCATTAGACATTCTTGAGATTTACTGCGTTTATGTATATACCCAACGCGAATATTAATAGAAAAAGCAAATACAGATACGTTCTCATGGCAACGTACAACACAAGAATAGCATCTACAGCTTCTGACTAGCAACAGGCAGTCCCGACGAGAGACAGTGAGCAGTGAGACGGAAGGCACTACCACAGTACTTTTAAGTTATAAATTTAAAAATCTAATAATATAGGTAACCTTAAATTTGTACCTTGTATTTCCATTTCCACTAGGTTCTGTGTTGACTGAACAAACACCATAACTTGAAACACTAAACTAACGTATGACGTATGGTATCAACGGCTTTTACGAAAGACGCACTCATAAATATACCAAAACACCCACGACGCATTGACACCGTATGACCGTAACAGTAAAATAACAAATTTAATAGAAATTAATTATAGGTACATTTTACGAACTTCAACTGTCAAAACAATGATGAAACTGTTGCAACCTTGCAAACTGTGCGATGTTTATGCTAATGGAATTTTGAAGATTTCATAAGAAAATGGTCTTTAACTACCCTTCTCCTAAAGATTTAAATCGTACAAAAGCATTTTGAAAGGCGCCGCCGGTTTGTTTGTTCTTTTGAATAAAAGTACAGCGCTCAGCCGGCGCTGTGATTGGTTATTGAATTTGGATCGCACTCATTCGTCGTAAAAGACGGTAAAAGATATATGGAAAAATAGATCTTACGTTTAAACTAAATATATGGAATTTGTAAAAAAATTCTGTAACTGACTATAAATTCGTAAATCGTTGAATTTCGTCGAATTCAAACCAGATGCGTGCGCAGTCTGTATCTTTGGAAAGTGTTGCTAGAGCGTAATAATTATTTCGTACTATGGGTAATTTTTAAACGATTCAGGGAATATTATAACAAATTTTTAATACAATATTTATTTTCTCACGGCGCCCCTTCGGAGTTGGCGTCAGGTTTTTTGCACGTTTTTGAACGTATGGCAGATCCGGCGCTGGGAGTAACTACTTTAAATAAATTTATCAACTTAAAGATTTTCAAAAACAGAATTTTATTTAACAATCATTGTTTTGCAAAATATCCTTCTCAAACACGCGTACTGTCAAACGTGCGATAGTCGTTTAGGTTAGTAATAGGTTTTCTAAAATTATCCAATTTTCTGCGCAATTTTCTTAATTTTTCTCTCCGTAAGAACCATCCTCATACTTCAAGGAATATTCGAAAAAAAAGAATTAGCGAAGTCGGTTCAGCTGATCTCGAGATTTGCGCTTAGCAACACATTAAGCGATTCATTTTTATATATAAGAGAAGATATATTCGTTGTAGGCATTAGTTCATTTACTACTGTTTTCAGGTGTTCTATTAGTTCATCGGCTTTTCTGTCTAAATTTCCTTGGTTATCGCAGATACACTTTTTGTTTTGTAATGCCGTATACAATTTATCCTTATTATAGTTCTTTTTATTCATGTATATATATTATACTTCGTGTTCCATGAGGCTTCAGACTATTATATCTAATTTTTGTAATAATTGTTTCGTGATCAGATTGATTTTGAATTCTTCCGCAGCATTTACTTCCGCGTAAAAGTCATTTGAAATTACCAAATTAATCATGGCTTTAGATTTTTTTAATATTCTTGTATAATTTTTGACAAGTTGCTTCCTACCCAGGCAATTTATGATGATTTGTAATCATGTGCTTTTTATATTGAATATTAAAATCTCCACAGATGATTTTCAAGTCTCTTGTATTTATTTGCTAACGGCACCATTCTTCAAAAAAACCTAAGAATTTTGTGTAATTTTGATTTGGGGAATGATAAATAGCTGCATAGGTTCCCAGCGTAAAATCCTTCAATAGCCAGTAGGTATCCAGGTATTATTTTTATCTAGTACCGCATTTGTTGTGACTTTGTAAGAGATGTTGTTTACACACTCACACACATACACTACAGAATTAATGTGATAACTCCACCTGTATGCCTGCTGCTAAATGAGTCGTATCTAATTGTCGAATAGCCCTGAAATGTTGTTTCATTTTGGTTAATTTCTTCGGTAATACAGGTTTCGCTCATCATCACTATGTGCAGTTCGTATTCTTTTAGCATGTCTTCGACTTCTTCGATATGTGCTAGCAAACTAGCTATGGGTTTCTCTGGGTCTCCTACCGCCCCCCTGAAAGTCTGAAACGCCCCCCAATTTTCTCTTTGCCTTCTACCGCCCCCCTGAAGGTCGGAAACGCCCCCAAGGGGGCGTTATCGCCCACGTTGGGAACCTATGCTTTAGATCATATCAGACAAGCAATAACGTAGGTATAGTACACGCCAAACATTAAGACTGGCCTGACTTGATCAGAAATCATCGCATTACGCGAGTTTAAGGACACCCCCCCCCCTCTACGTCCACGCCTTTTTACGTCGCACGTATGTTTTTACGCATCTTTCTCTTCGCTTATACTCATTGTAAAGTCGGTAACTGCGCGAGAATGAATCGTACCGTGTTCAGGTCGGTCTTAAAGTTAGGCGTGTAGGTACTATACGAAATTTATTTTATTAATTAATTTATTCTTTGAAAAGAGTATTTCTTTCGCTTATATTTTTGACAGATATAAATATTTGAAAGATCTAAAGCTGAATAATGATTTTTCTAGAACGAGTAATTTCACATTTCACAGAACATCAATTCATCAAATTTCAAAATTAAAATCGAAGTTCTGTGAAAATGCTGTTATTATTTCATTATTTGCCAATTATTTCTCAGAAATGAAATAAAAAACAGAACTTGAAAACCTACATTGAAATTTGATGAATTGTTCAGATTCTGTGAAAAAATAACGGTAAAGTTCTGATGATCTCTATTTATTTTTTGATGGCCAAAGATCCTGAGGTAAATGTTTTATAAATACTCCTAACTTCACAAAGCCTGCAATTATAACATCCCGTGATATTTCACGGATTTACGCTAGTACTCGTAACTTTACTAAAAACATGTTTAAATTTTGTGGACAACATCCTCCACGAACAAAAAATAAACGGGTGCAAACAACAGTGTCATGTGGGGATATTATTACGAATAAGCACTTGTCTAAAAACTTTTGATTAAATCTAACCAACCTTCTAAAACGTCATACCTAATTTGTTTTTTAATGGCAGACAAAGCAAACAAACACGGTGGCATGTTAAAATTTTGATGGAATATGCGATATTTTTGTTGATAAGTGCTCGCTGTTTTTACAAAAACCATAATTTTACTGAAAGAGTTTTTCCAATTTTCTGATCAGATTACTCACCTCGTACTAAACTACATTGTAAATAGAAATAAATAAAGATGTATTAAAAAAATTTTAAACCTATAAACTTAATTTTTTTATATTATTTCTTACTAGCTTTTGCCCCCGGCTTCGCTCGCATAGTATTAGGGGGTTTCCCACACCGCCTTCCCTATCCCCACTCCACCTCCACCCTCCCCCCTCCCTACTCCACCCTTCCCTCCTCCACTCCCCCTTCACTCCCCCTCCTCCCTCCCCCACCCCCCCACCCTCCCCCACCACCCCTCCATACTCGTTACATTCATTTTTCAAACAGCTCGCGTGCCACCTATGCGCGCAGTTTCGCATTTATAATATTAGTATAGACATTTATAAGACATTTATTGTTAGTATTTTATACATATTTGAATTTTTACTATCAAAGGAATCTCCATAGTAACAACCTAAACAAATAACCAAATGCACACGTCAAAAATTACTTAGCAACGCTTTCCTTTTCGTCCGGACAATAAACGAATAATAAATAATTTCATAACGCCAGAGCTTACCAATATATACAGCCTATATTACTGGCAAATAATATAGCTTTCTATTAGTGAAAGAATTTTTAAAGTCCATTCAGTATTTATTGCATGAAAGAGTAACAAACATCCATCCATTCATACAAACTTTCGCCTCTATAATATTATAATAATAGGATAATACCATTTGGATGGCGTGATTTTTTTATAACCATAAAATTACAATATGTTATTTATTTATGTAATCTAATTATCCAAGGTTCTTAAAAATGTATGGTAAGTAGGTACTCAAAGTTCTTTGCACAATAAATAATATGCAGTAAGCCAGTAAGTACCCATGTAATAGATGATATATTTTTTTTAAATCAGCAAAATGAAATCCTCAGCACGGGAGATCCAAGAGAAGATATCTTTATCTCTAAATTGTGTTGTTGTGAACTCTAATAAACTGTGCTGTCAATAATTAATTTATTTTTATTTTTTAAGGTTTTTGATTCGTTTAATCGTGTCATGTTTTCCTGGTTTCTGTCTTCTTTTACCAGTCACTTCCACGTCATATTATGATCTCATTACACTCCATTCTTCGTTCGCCCGTTCTCCATGCCCAATAATTAATCTAAGCATCCATTTCTTAATCTTACGTCAGCCTTATACGTACGCCTCACTTTACCACAGACGAGTATTTGTTTCACGTCTTCTTCGGGCGACGTCGACTTCTTCTAACATCCACTTCCATGTCATAAATTATGCTTACAACCCCTTTATTTGTTCATCACATTATGTTGTCATGTATAACTTATTTGATTTAGTCGGCCATATGAACACGGAAATGTCTGAAACGAGGGGAGAATTAAAAAGTATACGACCACTGGCCAATCACGTTTGAGAGATCAAAGAATTAATTAAGAAAGAAACAAAATCTTTTATCTACCATAGATTCTAGAAATGAAATGAGAGAATGAAAAAAAGATTTCTAAACGATTAGGTACTCAAGAATTCGAAGATAAACCATATTTCAAGGAAAAAAATAACAAGAAAGATCAAGTTGATGTGGACATAGCCGGAATCCGAAACTTAAAAAAAGGATAAGTTGTAGTGGAGTTAAATAACACAGAGGCAAAAATAAAGAAGTCATCACAAGCTTGGGGATAGTTATAATGTTGATGAATACGTTACAAACAAAGAAAATTGAAAAAAAAATATCAGTAAAACTTATAAAGAAAAAAAAAGTAGTTATAATAATTTTACAGTATTCATAGAAGTAGATGGAACAGCACACTAAAAATGTTAGAGTCTCACAGTTTTTGAGATGTTTCAACTGCAACGGGTGTAGAAATAACCAGGTGATTGTAAAAACAAACAAAAAAATCATTTTGAAGATAATCAAATGCACATGACAAGTCAGATTGCAAGAAAAATATTGACTAAATCAAATGTGTAAATTGCAAACTCACACATGTGAATTGTCATTAATTTTCAATGATATCCATCATCCTTAGAGCATGGAGCAAGGAGTTTCTGTGTACAAAGGAAATTTAGAATCAGAGAAAAGAAAAATTGATTTTAAAGATAAAAAGCAACTAAATACCAAGGTTCGCAGAAAATGCATTTGACAAAGTTAGCTCACCGAGGGGGTAGAGCGGTGATTGGCTAAAAGTTCGTGACGTAGCTTGAAGTCCATGTTCCACTTGGAGATTTGAATAAACTGCAATACAAGTGGCAGTATTTTACGTCAAGCTACGTCATGCGTTCAAAATTTCGAAAGTGGCCCCACGAGTTTTTTTTTTCGAAAAAAGCCCTTACGAGCTAATCTTGTTAAGCTCATTTTCTAGGAACCTTGACTATCCACCACTTACATATTTAAAAGCCTTTCGACTCACGTAATGAAATTGAAGCATTATTACAAAAATTTAAACCAGAAATTTTAATACTAAATGAAACGTACTCGTATATTACTGATGATATGTACCTACGATTCTGAAGTATCATTTATCAATTATAGTAAGATGCAATAGACATAGTAAGATGCATACAATAGACATACGGGAGCAGTTATTATGATTATTAAAAATAGTATATCTTTTAAAATAATATCAAATGAAGGTTTGATGAAAAAATACAACGATCTTACAGTACAAATGAGGAAAAAATTGACTAAATAAAGGCACTGCATTATATCATTCACCGCACCATTATTTTTTTTTAATTTCTTCGATAGATGGTGTTAATACAATAAACAAAAATTTTAACAAAACAAAAAAACGACTTAAAAAAATGCACTAAAAAGTAAAAAAATAATTTCGTATTCTTCTTCAACTTTATAATCAACTTACCTTTTCTACTCATCAATATGTACGTACGATTTTTATTTTTGGAGTCGGTGTCGGCGGGAGAGGAGCTGTCAAGTGAACATGCCGGGCCGCGGGTACCTTGGTTGACACCGACTCCAAAAATAACAATCGTACCTACATATTGATGAGTAGAAAAGGTAAGTTGATTATAAAGTTGTAGAAGAATACGAAATTATTTTTTTACTTTTTAGTGCATTTTTTGAAGTCGTTTTTTTGTTTTGTTAAAATTTTTGTTTATTTTTTGATTTTTAGTGAATCTCAAGTACACTAACTAATTCGATTAAGATTCGGCCGAGTATCGTAAATTTGTTCTTCAGAATTGGAGAGTTCCGTTACTTTGTCATGGATCCCATAATCAGAACCTAACCAAACTCTCATCAAACTAACCTTGAAGTACATCCTTTCCAATAAAAAAGAATCATCGAAATCGGTTGGCGTGATATTGAGTTATTCGTCCATTTGTCGCGCACATACTTGATGCAAATTTAAGACTTATATGATTTTCTCATGGATGCCACTGTCAGAACTGGACCAAATTAAAATGGGACCACACGGGAAGCACCAGCTTTCAAATAAAAAAAGAATCATCAATATCGGTTCACCCAGTCGAAAGTTCTGAGGTAACAAACATAAAAAAAAAAATAAAAAAAAATACAGTCGAATTGAGAACCTCCTCCTTTTCGAAGTCGTTTAAAAAACTTGCACAAAGGCGATAGACCGGATAGTTAAAAAACATGAAAAACTTATAACTAGTGACTTTAATTAACGCCTTTACATAGCATAAAATGAAGTCGCTCCCGCTGTCTGTGCGCTTAGATCTTTTAGCTAGCAAGCGGGCGGTGTGGATTTTATAGAGGTTGGCTAATGGTGTTGTGTTTCGGTAGCCACAGCAACGTGTGACCGGGTCTGTTAGTAGGTGTATTATAAAAGAAAGTCCAAAAAAGCGTGCGGCTCGCAAAAACTCAGAAACGATTCCCGGTACGATCAAGGGAGTTGTATGGTGTGGTAGATCTCTATCTCTCCTCCAGGATGACGGTTCCCGTTTTTACATAAAGGGCGTGCTTTTGAAGATATAAGGGCTGGAAGTTTCGCCCTCTTGAAATTTCTAGAACAGTCTTCCGGAAAGTTCTAGAAGGTTCCATGGAGTTCTAGAAAGTTCTGGAAGGAGTGGCGGAGTATGTCGTGGAATGTTCTGGAATAAGGAATCGGGAACACAATAGGCCACTTGCATGGATTTCATAACGACTTGGAAAAAATCATGTGGATAGATCTTTTTACTAAGATTAAGAAAATGTTAGTAAAATTGTATAGAAATGTACAGTTTTTGTTATTTTTAAATAAATAAATCCATTATTTAGGCTTGTGACGTCACTACATGAAAATGTCCCGTCTCCGAAAATGTTCCTATTATTTTTTTTAAATTCCACACTGATTTATTTTTTTATATGGCATCACTTTGATTTCAGTCGAATTTTTGAATTCGTTCACTAGATTTATTGTTTGTTCTCTGCGAACTTATCTTTGGTTTCACTTTTTGACAGATGCTCTGAAGAGAACCCCGTACTTTTAATGATCTACGGGGTTCTCTTCAGAACGTGCAGATGATGTCGGTACGTGTTTTAGAGATATAATGATTATGGTGCTGATTTTAACAAAATTAAATTTTATAATATTGGTATTATTATTATAATTTACAAGTACAAGTATATTACATTGAATTTAGTAATATAGACGCTGTTCATTATAATGATTTATGGTCAATAAGATGGATCAAGGAAAAAAAATATTTATGAGATGTAATATTTTTGGTATGCCTCGTTATTCTCCTGTGCCATTCGTGTGGAAAATGTTATTTTTTTTTTAAATGATTTTCGGCTATGTAATTATTGTTTTTTCAAACCTATAAAATTATGTCCCGTCTTTCCGGTTTATAAAAAATGGTCTGATTTATCGGATTGAAATTTTCAAAAAATCCCCAGGGTTTCAAAAATACGATTAAAAAAAAAAAAAAAATACAGAATGTCTTAGAATATTTGCCTAAACCGGAAAAAAATTTAAAAAAATTTGATGCAAGTGGCCTATTGTGGAACTTTCCAAAACACTCTCGAATGTTGTCCTGAGCGAAGCCAGGTAACCCAGCTAGTATTTACATACAACTTGTGACCAAACCAACTAGAATATCAAATACATTTATTAGTAACCATTATTAACTTAGTTGTAGCAAATAATTTTTACTTGATGTGTTGTGGTTACATAACAGACCACGAAAATATAATAACAGTTTTGAGACGAGTATAATTCAAAGTGAATCAAGGGAAATTATGTAGGTATAGAGATAAAACACTCAAAATTTTGTAAATCTTTACAAAATAGTATTTTACAAGTCACCTATTAAAATGACAAGCAGATAACTTCATCAATATTTTGTATTCAATACCATTGCACGGCTTTAGGGTGCATACATTAATTATGTGAACTCAAAATGGGGAGTCCAGTAAAATCTCATTTAAACAAAAGGGGGGTCAATAAAAATCTCACGTCAACTTATATATTATGAAGGCTTCAGATTTTATGTCCGGGTTAAATCTTCCCTACAGATAAAACTAAACCTTTTCACACACTTTTCCACAAATGATCATCTAGTCAATTCACGCTATACAATTGCACTATATAAGTACAATAAATACAAAACAATACAAGAACAGCATGTCAACCTACCAGAGAGCAAATGGGAAAATAAATAAATATACGCTTCAGATTTCATGTCCGGGTTAAATTGTTCCCGCAGGAAAAACTTAACCCTTTCACGCACTTTTCCACAAATGATCATCTAGTCAATCCACGTTATGCACTTGCACTATATACTTATAATAAATATAAAATAATACAAGAACAACATGTCAAAGAGACCAAATGGGAAAATAATTCACCGACTCCAGATATTTTTAAACGACTTCAAAAAGGAAGAGGTTCTCAATTCGAATGTATTTTTTTTTTGTTTGTTACCTCAGAACTTTCGACTGGGTGAACCGATATTGATAATTCTTTTTTTATTTGAAAGCTGGTGCTTTCCATGTGGTCCCATTTTACTTTGGTCCAGTTCTGACAATGGCATCCATGGGAAAACCATATAAGTCTTAAATTTGAATTAAGTATGTGCGCGACAAATGGACGAATAACTCAATATCACGCCAACCGATTTCGATGATTCTTTTTTTATTGGAAAGGATGTACTTTAAGGGTAGTTTGATGAGAGTTTGGTTAGGTTCTGATTATGGGATCTATGACAAAGTAACGGAACTCTTCAATTCTTAGGAGCAAATTAACGATACTCGGCCGAATCTCTTAATTTGACCCTAACGTCGTTATAGTCAAATTATGTCTGTCTCATATGAGCAGCACGTTTAGTAGGTCTACCCATATTCAGACAAATTAGTTAGTGTACTTCAGATTCACTAAAAATAAAAAAATAAACAAAAATTTTAACTGAACAAAAAAACGTCTTAAAAAAATGCACTAAAAAGTAAAAAAATAATTTCGTATTCTTCTACAACTTAATAATCAACTTACTTTTTCTACTCATCTATATGTAGGTACGATTGTTACTTTTAGAGTCGGTGTCAGCAAAGGTACCCGGCCCGGCGTGCTCACTTGACAGCTCCCCTCACGCCGCGGCCCCGTTCTCGCCTCTCGCCTCGTCAAGTCGCTCATGCGACACAAGCACATCTCACCTATAACTATGTATGTAGTTACAAACCTAACTTGGCGGACACCGACTCCAAAAATAATTGGACCTATAAATCCTACTGATCCCTCAATATAAATATTAAAAAAATCTTTTGTAATCCTACATGTATTTAAAATGACTGATTTTTGCATTTTTATACATAAATTCTTTGACAAATCTAATATGCCTAAAATAACAAATGGTAATATGTTTATAGTCTGAGAATGCCAAATCCTTTTAATCTCATTTCCTAAATCTGTATATTTTCTTATTTTTTCAGAAACAGATTTTTTATTATTACAGGAATTTGGAACGGTGACATCAATGATATAAGTTACTTTTGTAAATTTTGTCATGTTAAACTATGTCAGGTCTATTATGACTAATTGTTCTGTCTGTTAGCATAGTTTTATCATAATATATTTTATAAAATTCATTTTCTAAAAATGAATTTTCAATAATTTTCAATTCATAAAATGGTACTATATTACGACAATCAATCAAGTTATGTTTAATTACCAAACTTTGGTGAATTATTTACCTGATTGTGCCTAAATGTATAATCGGACGGCGCTAATACAGAACATCCCGATATAATATGTTCTATAGTTTCCGGAAAAGCCAAACATTTTCTACATAAATCATCAATTTGATTTATAATAATAATAATAATGTTTATTCGAGGATGTGGGGAGGATAGTGCAATCCCACACGTCACATAAAGTTGTACATATTTACACAACAGATAAAGTAAAAAAAAGTAAATAGAAAAGAAAAGAAAAAAAAATAATAAAAAACATTAGCGATAATAGAAATAAAATAAATAATCAATTATAATATAGGACGTAGTCGGGCCCAGCGCTCGCTCAGGAGTGGCGCTTGGTGCTGGAAGGCTGCGTTCACCACTGTGTTATCAGAAGCCATTAGCCGCATCCTGGCTCCAGTGACCCGGTGTCACATCAGACCGGCGAATCCGTGTGGTCCTAGCTCCGTAAGATTTATATCTTTGGTTATAATATGCTTCCTATATTTTTTAGTATTAATGACTTTATCTCGAATAGCAAGCATAAATCCTTCTATTTCTGCTTTCAACTCTCCAATAGTACGATTGGAGAGTTGAAAGCAGACTCAACCATTTGTTTGACGAAAGTTTGTCAACATACGTTTGGTTGAGATAATTGAAGTGTTTTGGGTGAATAATTTTATTTGACCAGGAATCTAATAATTCCTGGTTAGTATATATAAGAATGTTAGCATTCTCATTCATTCAATATAATGTATTATTATTATCGGGATAATAATTTTTTTTTTTAATTGTTTCACTTCTTTTGAAGTGTCCCATTTTGCCGGCTGAAAGAATCTAATGGCTATTATGAAAAAAAAAATTTCGTGAGTAAGAAAAAAGTTTAAATCTCACGTGAGGGGGAGGGGGTCCCACAAAATCTCACTTAATCTCATCAAGCGGGGGGAGTCTAAATTGAAAAAAAAACAGCTCACGTAATTAATGTACCTATGCCCCCTAAGCAACTAAAAGATAATGCATACAAAATGGCAAAATTGGAACCATCCTATTAAAAATTGGAATGCATATAAAAAAATAGCTTAATATTTATTCCAAAAAAATTTTACTACTAAAAGAATTTTCAAAGTTTTATTTTTTCCGGATCTCCCGAAATCGTATCAAATCTATGAATGTCTGTGTGAAGTCACCAGTTTCAAATTTTCTACGTTTTTTTTCAACAGGTGCTGTAGTTTGTACGGGAGTCGAAACTTTTTTTTAATCTTAATCAACCGTTTTTCATATTGAAGAGACTCCAGATACGAATATCTACAGCCTGTATATCTGACGAATATCTACAGCGCATATGTTTAACTAATATCTACGAACTTCAGAGTGTTGATTAATATCTACAGAGCGTAGGTTGAACTAATATCTACAGAGCGTAGGTTGGACTAATCAGCTAAATGTGCCCAATAGTCCGATATTAGGGATTTTTACATACATACTTACATAAATTAAGTTTTTTAAACCGCATACGCAATATTACGTTATTCCAATATGCTATACCTACATAATTGCAAATCCAACCTCTGCCAGTGCTGTAGATATTCGTCAACACTTTGGTTCTCATAGATATTAATCAACAGTTTGAGCTGTAGATATTCGTCAACACTTTGATTCTCATAGATATTAGTTCGATTTTTTCAGTTTTTGGAATTCCTGTAGATATTAGTAGACGCTTCCATTGAAGAACACCAGGTAAAATGTGAGCATCTCGCCACTAGGGCGACGACCGTAATTATAGAGAGGTTAGCAGAGAAGATGGACAGCGTTTTTTTAATTAGCATTTTTTTTTACATTGAAAATTTATTTTAAGTTAAAAAAAACGCGATTTTTTTTTAACTGAGGGTGACGACCGTAATTATAGAAGGGTAAGCAGAGAGGATGGACCGCGTTAATTTTTTACTTAATTTTTTTTTTTACATAGAAAATTAAGTAAAAAATGAACGCGGTCCATCCTCTCTGCTTACCCTATATGTATATTTAAATATATATATATATATATATATATATATATATATATATAAATTTCTATGTAAAAAAAAAAAATAAGTAAAAAAAACGCAGTTCATCCTCTCTGCTTACCCTTCTATAATTACGGTCGTCACCCTCAGTTAAAAAAAATCCGCGTTTTTATTAACTTAAAATAAATTTTCAATGTAAAAAAAATGCTAAATAAAAAAACGCTGTCCATCCTCTCTGCTAACCTCTCTATAATTACGGTCGTCGCCCTCACAGAAACTGATAGAGCAACGAAGCGCGTAGGTGACTGAATCGGTATAGCTTTTGTAAAGTGATTTATGCATAACAATCCCTAACGCGGTTCAGTCACTAGCACGACTGAAATGCGGTAGTGTTTGTAAGGCGATTTACGCCTTCCAATCCCTAACGCGGCTCAGTCGCTAGAGTGACTCAACCGCGTTAGGGATTGGAAATACGCCCCCGGGTGCCACCCAAAGGGGGGTGACACCCGACCGAGTATCACCCTCCAAGAGCACGGTCTGTAGCTCTATGGCTTCCCGTGGAGTGCCCCGAAACGGGAGAATTTTGTTTCTAACAGTCTTTTTATAGGCTAACAGCCTATATTTATGGAGAAATTTTCTAGCCCCCCTCCCCCACGACGGACCAATTTTTTACACATTTAACTAGGTAGTAATGTTTTTATCTTTTCTAGGGTTCTTAAAGCATACGTTCTAAATTACCCACAACAGGTGTTCGAATTCCCCACAAGTTCCTTTACCTTGAAAATTTAACAAAAGTTTATTGAAATTAGAGTGTATTTTTATGGAAAAGGCATAACAGAATTTACTCAATCGTTCAAGCTTAAAAAATAGCATTTTCCGCCGCTTGACGCACGCGTCGAGCTTGAGCAAACAATAGGCACAGGTTTATCCATAAATATGCAAAACCATCCACGGTTTTGAAAAGGCACAACCCCTGTGTAGAATCCTTTATGTTTATCTTGTAAGTTGGTACGCAGGCAAGTGACATATCTATGGTACGCCGTATTCTGAGTTCTGAGTCTATGGATTTATATGTGGAAGATTGTCTTTGACAGCCGACATCTTGACTTTTGTAAAATTTCACCGGCTATAAGTCGGTTGTGGATCCACCAGTTTTACTAAGCATATTTGGTTAGTTTTTCATATTGTTATTATTATGGTAATATATACAATTTCGCACAAAGGATTTACGTTCCCCAAATGTCTATCGCCCCCCGATCTTCGCTGCAATTCGTTTCCGCATGTTGCGGCCCAATGATAATTTTTACCACATTAGGCAAAAGTAGAACAGATTTACTACAACATATATAAATACAACATATTTTCTGATTTATTAATCTCGTGTTTTACCTTTGGCTTTTATTTATTTCAATTGAATAAACCCATGTTTTTTTTACATCATATCGAGCTGTCATGATTGTTTCACTTTCCACTTATGATTTTAATGATAATTTTTAAGATAACATAACTGTTCGGCGATTTACTAGTAGCAGGTTCAGATAATTTATTCGGGAGCCCTGTTATACATACTTACGTAATGATATGTAGGCTTGATTCATAAATTGTCGTTCTGGTTAATTTACTTTAGGTAAGTACCTACCAAATTATTATTATTATTTTTTTATACATTTTCAAAATCAGTATTTCAAATAAAAGGAGGAATGCAGATCCCGCCAATGTGGGGGATTTTAATAAAAATGCACTTTCTAGGTGAGAAAAGTGTGGAAAAGTTGAATAAAAAAGAAATCAAGGTGCGTTTGGCAAAATTGAGGGAGATACAGCCGTTTAAAGTATGAATAAAATGTCACTTCATGAACCGATACTGTCCGCCATTTGACACTAATATGTTGGTATCCCTGACCTGATAAAAACAAGAGCCTAGATATGATTGTAGCCGACTTCACGGGATACATGAGGAGCGTAATTATGAAATTTGTCTAGCGGACTTTTTTTCAACGATTTTTTAAACTGTTCATCACCTTCCAAATTAAAGTAACCTAACCTAAGACTACGCTAAACATGGTTTGTGCCCCTTTATAACGCCTACTCGCGTCAACGCAAGATAAACATCCCAGTTTTCAAATAGTTTAGCGGCTACGCTAGGTTTGTGTTACATGGTTTATGTAACATGGTTTTTGCCCCTTTATAACGCCTACTTGCGTCAACGCAAGAAAAACATCCCAGTTTTCAAGTAGTTTAGCGGCTACGCCAGGTTTGTGTAACATGGTTTGTGACCATTATTAATTCAGTTTTTTATAATTACGCGCCTTATTATATATCACACGAAGTTGGCTACAATCGTATCAACCTTCGTTTATAGCAAGTCTGAGATACCAACATAATAGTAACAAAATGGCTTAGTATAAGTTCACGAAGTGTCATTTTATTCATACTTTGAACGGCTGTATCTCCCTCAATTTTGCCAAGCGCACCTTAATTTCTTTTTTATTCAACTTTTCCACACTTTTCTCATCTAGAAAGTGCATTTTTATTAAAATCCCCCACATTGGCGGGATTTGCATTTCACCCCAAATAAAATTAATATCTCAGAGAACCACATTTAAAAAAAAATCCTTTAAATTATTTTTCTAGTTTCCCAAAAAAATACCGAATACCATTTGTAGAAAATTTGAATATTTATAGGCTGCATGTGTTTGTGAAAATGTTCCGCTTATAGCTAGCCAGTATGGCTGACTATATTATCCATGTTTACTTGACTATGTGATTTTCTAATGTTAGGTACTGCTATTGAGCGCATAATATATATTATTTTGTTTCTGAAAAACTTATACCTATAGGTTCAGGTAAATCATCAATAACACTGTCATTCTAACAGCTCTTTCTAATAATATAAGGCTTATTTATACAACACCGCTTTTGTTTCTCACATCGACGGCTCTAACTCTCAACAGAATTAGAGACAGGCGGTACAATAAATAACATCTTCTGAGTAGAACGGATTAAATTTCCAAAACAACAAACTCCAATTGGAAGCAGTGCAAGTTTGACACATGATTGGTTTTAGATGGCAACTCATCCAGTGAGCAGTTCGGTGGTCGGCGGGGAGGGCGGGGCGGGGGGCCCCCGGGGGCCTGTGGGGCGCGCCCCCTCTGGGTACCGCCGGGGCCCCGCCCAGCGCCAGAGGCCCCCCCCACAGGACTGCATGCCACTGAACGAGGCCGCCAAGCTTGTGAGTCCGCCGCACAACATGAAACTATTCGCAATCCATCTAATCTATCGCTTAACATTCTAATATCTAATCCATTTGCTTAACATTCTAACATCCAATCGAAACATCTGCTTGACATTCTAACATCCAATCGAAACATCTGCTTGACATTCTAACATCCAATCGAACCATTTGCTTGACATTCTAATATCCAATCAAACCATTTGCTTGACATTCCAACATCCAACCAAACCATTTGCTTGACATTTTACCATCCAACAACACGATTTCCTTGAAATCCTAATGCCCACCTGACCAAACAACCTGTAATTTCAACACTTAACCACGTAGAACAGCATTGTTAAATATAGCATTTGGACTCTATGATTTTCAACCCACAATACCTCTAAGAAGATAAATAGATTTATTTATCTAAGGGAACGTACCCATACTACGTGACACTTTTAGGGTTTAGGGGGGGGGGGGTCTTCAAAAGGTCACGCTCCATACAAATGAGCGGCGGGTTCCTTAGGATTTTGGTCACCGGGGAGGGGGGGGGGGGGGGGGGGGGGGGTTAAAAATTGCAAAAAGTTGGCCACGTAGTTTGGGTACGTTCCCTAACCTAGTTTAATCTGAACTCATCTAAATATTATTCTAATCTATTTAAAGGTTCTAAATCTACGAGTCCTTAAGATAATTCACAAGTAACTTAGACAATATTGCTTTCTAGTAGGTAATTTTTACCCCTGATACCCTCCATGAGACCATTTTCATCAGTAAATCATTTAGCTGCATCATCCCGTTGAATAGACCTTGGTAGATGATAAGTAGATCTTATTTGCTACAATTTCTTTGGTAAAATTTCTTATTTGGTAAGTAAAAAAAAACAAAGGTTAGCTAAAATAAATCTGTTGATTAACAAAATTGTAACTAATTGAGTTGAGTAAGCATTGAGTAGCAATTAGCAATGAAATCACTATTTATAGGATAAGTTTGCTATAATTTTGATGTTTTGCCAATCATAATTCATAACAAAACATTTTACGGCTTCTCAAAAAAATCAACTGGAATCGTAATTTTATTTTTTGATGTTCTTTGTTAATCAATTAATTTGTTGTAAATATTGCTTCAAATCAAGTACATGGTACAAGTACAAATCAAGCCCTTGAGGTGATTTTTCACAAAAACGGCGCTCTATAAATTGTCCAATTATTATTATAGTATTTTATTTTATAAACATTGCCTATAACATAATGTGTTGATGTCAAGCGGGGTCCATAGCTCGTCATTTGTCTTGACAGTTCCACAACAAGTCAATGAATTTATCAAGTTTGTCAATAAATATTGTCAACTTTTGTTGTGTTCGAGTTTAGTTGTGCTTCCCATGTTCGACGGAAAACATTTCCTAAACACTCCATCCCGGGTGAAGCGGGAAGGCAGGCGGGGATTCATTTTTGGACAGGAGCCGCGCGGTGTGGTCATATTTATGGAAGAACAAACCGAACGGCTTTTTGAGGTTACGTGTTATGTGTAATGAGCGAGCTTAAATAATCACGAGTTTAAAATATTATTATACTTACGTATAATATTATAATAAATATATTTCATAATAAAATTATAATATAGCAACAAATATTAATATAATTATTTGATTTAAATCGAGAATCGCCTGGAATATTCTCCCTGCGGGAACGTGGATGCGTAACATGATTTTGTGCAGTGCCCTTGAAATGATTTTACACAGAAATGCAAATTTCATAAACAGCCATATATTGTTATTATTATTTTATGACTTTGGGTCTTGATTGCAGTTATGTACGCAATCTAAATTCTGGTTACTATTCGACGTGCAATAAATGCCAAACGTCAAGTTTTCATATGTTCAATGCGTAGGTACGCGGGACAGGTCCTTACCCCAGACTACTTGTCAAATTGTGTTGACCATGCCAACTTGAATTATCAGGAAAGATTTCTGACTAATATCGATTATAGCACGACCTAAAGTTACTATTAAGAATTTAGAGCGCGTAAATATTTACGTCAAAAACAGAATAATTATAAATATTTGATATTATATTATAATTTTATTATCAAATATTTTTATTGTTATATTATATTTAGGTATAATAATATTTTAAACTCGTGATTATGCCCGCTCATTGCCCAAAACCACAAAAGGCTGTTCTGTTAATTCTCCCCACACGACCGCATTGCGCGGCATCTGTCAAAAAATGAATCTCCTCCCCGCCGGCCCCCGCCTGCCTTCCCGCTTCACCCGGGATGGCATGTTTAGGAAATGTTTTCCGTTGAACATGGGAAGCACAACTAAACTCGAAACCCAACAAAAGTTGACAATATTTATTGACAAAACTTGATAAATTCATTGACTTGTTTTGGGACTGTCAAGGCAAATGACGCGCAATGGACCCGGCTTCATATCAACATAACATCTGACTGAGATTTGCATGAACATTTTCATTTTGAAAATTTTGTGTGTTAGAAATTAATTTTCAACATTTTTATTTTCATAGACCATTACCGATACACATGATTCTTTCATTTATTATGTGTCCTTATTTAAGTACGCTCTGTAGGTCATTTTTAAGAAAAATAGTGCATTCGTATTACAATAAGTGATTTAGACTAAATATATGTGGGCTGTCCATAAAATAAGGTCTCCAAGATGCTGCGGTTGCGAGGAACGGTTTTACGCGCGATCTGGCAACACTGGTGTGTAGCCTGGTTCCCCCACGCCAAATGCCCACCACGCTGCACTCTCTGTAATGCTTAGCTCGGCGTGGCAGCTGTTTTTAATGGAGCTTCTACACGGAACCCGGCTACACGCCAGTGCTGCCGGATTGCGCGTAAAATAGTTCTTCACGACCGCAGCACCTTGGAGACCTTATTTTACAGACAGCCCTCGAACGTATCAGAAAAGTCAGTTACAGTACTCTCTCAGTAATCTGCTGTTCCATTTTGCGGTGTGGGGCGGTGTTATCGTCCTAATAATAATAATATAAAAAAAGTGTAATTAATATCTGATTAATTCGTTTATTTTGATATTATACAGGTATTTTTTGAACTAAGTTAATTTTTTTATAATGTGTATACAGTGGAATCCGTTTATAATGACATCGAAGGGAAATGACAAACACGTCATACTAGCGGATGTCATACAGAGCATTTTTTAGAAAATAAACAACCTCCTGTTTTGGTAAGGTATATATGTACCTATGTATTTTTTTTTATAAATAGAAACACAGTATATTAAGACTTGGGATGTGCCATGCACGCGCGAACGTCGTCAGGCGTCACGTGACCCTCCCGAACACTGCTGAAGGTGTTAGGAATCATGTCGGTCACTATAACCGACATAATTTTCCATGAAATTAGGACATAATTTATTAAAAATGGGTAATAATAAGCGACATGTCACTATAAGCGAAGTCATTATATCCGACTTTGTTATAAAGAATTTTATATGAAAACCAAACTTCGCTGTGTAATTACTTCAAATTAAGCGGTTGGTCAATATAGGCGGAGTCATAATAAACGGATTCTACTGTATATGTACTACTACGTTTGGTGATTTAGCAGGGGTGCCCGGGTTCATGGGGTGAGATTTGTCTAGGTCTTGGAGGCGGATGTCCAGGACACACTAAACCCCAGATTCCTACCCATACCTTAAACCCTTTTCCTTCCCAGAACTCTCCTCTCCTTCCTTTCCCTAAAAAAACCCTCCACACAGCATCCCCAAAGATGACATAGGCCCTGAGGGAAATTATTTTCCTCACGGCCTCCTGTGAGGAGCTCATTTAAAAAAAAAAATAAATAGATTTGAAAAAAAATCCAGTAAAATATCTCACTCTTTTGATTACTCTTCTCTCAAAAAGTCACTCTCTTAGACTCTTAGATAAAAAGTTCTCACATTTTTACATTGACATTCATATTCCTTCATAAAATTCTTATCATATCTGTAACTGTATATGTATGATACTGTGAGACCAATGCAATTAATGTTAATGACTTTTCAGCCTCGTCAGGCACTTTAAAATAATGTTCTTTGTTCAACACTGTGAGGAGATAAGGATGATCACCCCTATTTAAATAATTACCCCTATTAGACACAAATGTGGGAAATGTATAATCTTGACCAATAAACCAATAAATAGAGAAGTGATTGGTATAAGATACAAGCATTGTTGTCATCCCTTTTTGTATTGTTGAATTTATAATATTTGTGGCGGTTTAATTTATATAACGGACTCCACTTATCCCGTGCAATCCTTGATATTACTGATTTGTTACATACTACGAATAGATTATTTTTATTTATTTATGTCTAAGATTAGATGGCTTTAGTTTATTTAGAGATATGTACATATATTTTTTCTTGGTACAGTGTATGAATGCCATTTTATTACCAGGATTGTGATAGAAACTATTGAATACTTAACAAAATCGTCCTTTTATATTAAAATCCATTTCAGGAAATGGCACATATGCCAGCAAAGACTCCGGTGTCAGTTCTCCAAGAGCTGTTGGCTCGCAGGGGAACCGTCCCCAAGTATGAGCTGGTGCAGATCGAGGGGCTGATCCATGAACCAATCTTCCGGTACAGGGTCACCGTTTCAGACATTGTCGGTGAGTAACGAATAAGTATTTAAAAAAATATTTGCCATTTAGTATTCATACTTGTCCTTCCCAGTACATAATGAATTCACTATTTGTTATTTTGTCATCCTTGATTCAGTAGATCATTACAATCGTCACAAAACTAGCTTCTGAAGTAAACTAAAAGATCAGCTTTATCCTAATAGTTCCAATAGGCGATAGAAGCTGATATGTCATCCTTAGCAACAGCATTGTTTTTGCGACACTCACATAAAAGGAATATTGGGGCCCTGTGAACCTCGAGAAACAGGAAATATGCTTTGTATTATGAGGAACATTTGCGCGGCCCATTTCATACAAAACTTAATTTTGGATATGAGGCCAAAATACCCAACCAACCTGAACATTATTTTTTTAAATCAAAAGTTATATTAAATATCTGGTACGGATATGAGCTATTTTATTTATTTTATTTTTAAATAATGATGTATAGGTAATTAAAAATTCAATTTTCATTTATTTTAGAGGCAACTTTGAAATTTTTTTGTGAGTTAATTATAATTATTAAAAAATATATCTTGCCTTATCTACTACGCAATAAGTAATACGAAATAAAATAAAACATTGTAAAAAAATGGATTTTTTGGGTAGTAATTTTAATTAATATACAGCATAAATAGGTCATTTGTAACTTAAAGTTACACCAATCAAAATGCTTTTTTAAAATATTTTTTATTTTATATTTCATTATATTTAATATTTATTTGTTCTCACAAACACATTTGTTCGCCCAAATTGTCTCTAAAAAAAATTATCTTATATGTATAATCTTAAAATCTTTAATCTTGTCGCACTCCTCCGAAACGGCTTGAACGATCTTTATGAAATTTTTAATGTATATTTGGTAGGTATGAGAATAAGTTTTAAAGTATATTTTATACCGCTAGGTGATTAGGGTGTCCCTATCCAGAAAAAAATTCTATTTTGTTGACAATTTTTTTTTGTATTTTTTTTTATTTGGCATCAAAAAATACCTATAACCCTAAATTTTAACCCTCCTACCCCCACCCTCCCATTTTTTAATCGCGATTTTAGTATTTTTATATGAATAAATTTAACCGTCTTTCGTATTTCAAACAGAACGAAATTATTTATGTTGTTGAATGATAGATGGTGTTTTGTCCGCCTCATTGAACTTTCATCCACACATGCGCAAGACATTCACGAGAAGCATCGCGTCTTTTTGATTTTTCATTCGGCATCATGATGACCTCCGTAGTCCAGTGGGTAAGACTCTTGACTCACAATCCGGAGGTTGCGGGTTCGAACCCGGCATGCGCAAATAAATTTTATTTGATTAATTTGTGTTATTTCACAATTAATTCATTTAAAATAATATATAGTATATTTGCGGCATGTTCCAGAGTGGAAGATACTATCAGTATCGCCCTGGTGTAAGACCACCATTCAGAATTGAAACGTTGCTTGAAAATGGCTTTAGCCGTGTTTGGTGACCAGATCTGAATAGCCAGGTACTTCCCAACCTTCCTCTTCCCCACCTCCTTCCCCTCCCCACTACCTTCAGCCTCACAACATACCCCAATTGGGGATGCCATAGTCTCACTGGCTCCAGACGCGGGACAGTTGAGATTCTTGTGCGGTATTCACTGTAAAAAAAAAAAAAAAAGTTCTCTCGTGGGCAAACCATCGAGCTTATTTGTGTTGGCTAAAAATGGACTGACAAAATCATACAATATCATACACAATATCAAACACTCAATTGCTCTTCGAAATTCATAATGATTTTCTTTATTTCATTTTCCTACTTTAGTTGGTGTCTTTTTTTATTTTTATCGGCGGTCATCGTCTACATCGCTCCATTCCTCTTCTGTCATAGATCCCATCCCCACACACTTGCAATACATACGTTATTTTTTATTTAACAACCAAAATATTCACTAGAAATAATCTATATGGCAGAACAACGTTTGTCAGGTCAGCTAGTAGCCTATATTTAAAAATAAATAAAGTAGTACACATCCGTTCTAGATATTTGATATACCTTTTTATAACAAAAATAATTTTTCATTTTTGTTAGGTATTTTTTGCCTCAAATCCAAATTAAGATTTGTATGAAACGGGCCGCACAGGCGTTACGTTCCCCTTAATACTGTCTGGTTCTTGTTAAACTTAGTATGAGCTGATGGATTTTACTATTTGTGTTATTTTTGCGCTTTTTTGCCATCCGTGATGCATTGAAGGAATCTTGACCGCGCTGATATGTAATGAAGGATTACTGTATATGAATTTATTCTATAATCTCTGCAAGGAGAAGTGATGCTACACAGTAGATGCATCTGTGTAGATCTATGCATAGATATTATCCTTGACCAGCTAAGAGTATATAAGCCCTTCCCCATTGTTTCAGCCTTAAATGAGGAAAGTAGGATTCATTCAAGTATTGACGGCTTTTTCATAGGTAACTGTGGAACATTATTATTATTGAAGTAATGCTTTATGAGTTGTTGAAATACACGTGTTGGCTGTGTGATACTGATTGGGTGCTCTTGTTCACAGCCATAGGGACGGGGCGCTCCAAGAAGCAGGCCAAGCACAAGGCGGCCAAGGGGCTGCTGGACAAGCTGAGTGGAGAAACTCCGGCTGATAGTACCACTAACGGCTCACCCGCAGAAACTATGTAAATATTATTATACTTTATTTTAAAAGATATATGGTAATCTCTCTTTCTATTATATGTATTGTAGTGTAGCGATGTGTCAGTTCAGCTGGAATGGGCTCATGTGATCCGCTCCTTTGCGGGAAGCGGTTCCTACTCCCACTTCTTTTTCAAATCGACTACTCCCAGAGAACCCGGCCCAGTCCCAGTACTCTCCGTATCCAAATAAATCCGGCGGTAATCCGGCGGTCCGAGCAACTCAACGCCGAAGCGCGAAAACCGCACTCGAATACAAGTCCCGGGTTCCTTTAAACCCAAGCGCCTTGTTCCAAGCTACGTGAATCGCGACACAATCCATTCATTCCGCCCACTCCCGGACTCGCGCGAACGCCGCGAACTACTACATTCCTGACTCACCCCGTGGCCGCCGGCTTGCTCCGCGATCCACGGTCCGGCGTCACTCACCATTCCACTCATGAGTCGCGGGTCTCGGTGAGTTCCCGACACTCCCCGCTACCCGCGGCCGGCCAACTATGACACTTCCCCTTGAGTCACGAGGCGCTGGGCGTTCATTCGATCGCTGTTCGTTGATCGACACACGCGTGCGTGACCGCTTCACGGAGTAGTTTTTAATTAGAGCGTCTTATCTGGTATCGTTAATCAACGGGTGACGTGCATTATAAAATAATAGTTTATAGTAAAGCATTACAGCTTATTAATTTACTTATTTAAATTCTCAATAAAAGACCGTGCAGTGTAGATACATTGAATGTACCTACATTGCACGGGTGACGGGTCCTTGTTCTCGTACGGGTCTTGTCCGACTCCGGGGTTCTGAGTTCTCGTGTGGGTTCTACGAGTAGGTCCTGGTTCCGAGTTCTTTGAACCCGTGCGTCCCGTTTCGGTGCGCCGCAACAATACCCAGTGCCCAGTCCGCACCTAAGAACTCGGACCCGGGACCTGCTCCTAGAACTCGTGTACTTTTAAAAGGAAGCAAGTCTCGGAGGCTTCCGGAAAAATGCAGAACTTACCCACCTCTATTGTAGTGACCGACCGAAGTTTCGGTTTCGGCAAGTTTCGGCATCAGTTTCAGTTTCTGCAGATTTTCTGCCGAACCTTCGGCCGCACCGAAACTCTGCAAAAGACCTCGATAAATGGTAAATTTAGTCTTAAGAATTTAAATTAAAATACTCAATTAATGAGGTCCTTCCTTTAAAATTAACATAAGTGTTGATTATTGACAAATTTTTGTTCCAAGAAATAGTAGTTAACATGTTTCTTAATTTTTAGTAATATCAAAAAAAAATTTTTTTTTCACGTACTTCAATTATTGTTTTTTTATTTCATTTAACACATGTTAATTGTTTGTATGAGTATAAAAAATAAGTCAATTTTCAGTAAACAATAGATTTTTAACACATCTAAAAAAGTTTCGGTTTCAGCTGAAACTGAGACAGCTACCGAAGATTCGATTTTCAGTTTCGGTTTCGGTAGAAAGTCCTGTTTTGGTCGGACACTAATGTATTGTTTTTGAGGAAGAGGAAAAGGTTTCCTAGCTACTAGCAGTATGCCTTTAGTGGATCTTATCAATGCAGATGTTCTGATCAACTTACATTATTCACATGTTATATTTGTATTCTGCAAAGATTGATTCATGCATACTATAGAAATGAGATCCCTGAGGCATATGCTCGGTAAAACCATGAATGATTGTGCGAGAAATGTAGAGATCCGCAAATAATGCAAGTAAATAAAAAGAAAATACTTTGTTTTACGTCACTTTATTGTTATTTTTTTCCGTCTACCGGTTTCGGTACCTCCATACCATCATCAGGACTGAATATAAAAAATACTGACAAATACAGGAGAATACACATATATAGGGCTGAATGTTAGATTTAGTTGATTATTAATGATATTTAACAACAAGACAGCTCTGCCGACTGGAATAACCATTGGCAAGTTAGTTCTGCAAGCCGGGAGATAAAACAGTATATGCTGTCGGTGACGGAAATAACCATCGGGAACGTAGAAACTAATGCTCTCTGAGTTTTCGAACTTTCCACGAATCAGTCTGAAGAAAGCTGATGTTCTCCTAGCAGCTGTTCGCGATGGAGCTTGCGCTAGCCGCAGCCGCCAGGGGTGAATTACGCTCTATAATATGTTTTTTTGTGAAAAAAGAAAACCCTCGTAGAAATTTATTCTCAGCTGCTTGAAGTGTACGGAAAACAGTGTATGAGTGCGAAAACATGCACAAATGGTGCAGAGAATTTAAAAGCGTGCCGTTCGCGAACGGGCTACCACACCGAGACTAAGCGTCACGGAGGGTGCATCGTGGTGGGGATTTGGCAAGGAAAAACCAGGTTACAAGCCAGTGTTAAAAGATTGCGCGTAAAATTATTTTTCGCGACTGCAGCACCTTGGAGACCTTATTTTATGGACAGCCCTAGTATATTAAATATCTGTAATATTGTATTTGTTATGTACACAAATAAAATAAATATTATTTTGTCTTAGTTAGATAATGAAGATTTATGACAAAGAATTAATATAAAATATATGTATTGTACTTTGTAATGCTATTTACTGATGTGTCTGTGATAATGAAGCGAGTGTGTTTGATGATGATGTGGTGGATGTATGTAGTTGTTGTAACGTGTTGTTGCGTGTTGTTGCAGTGATGGCGCGGCCGAATCCCCCTACGAGGTGAACCCCGTGGGCTGCCTGCAGGAGATGTGCATGCGGAGGTTCCTGCCTCCACCACAGTACGTCACCGAGCATGAGGAAGGTCAGTGTCACCAAATAGACCACTCTCTTCAATGTGTATAAACTATAATAAACCAACATTGTGTAATAATTGCTCATTCTTATATTTATAAAGAATGTGAAGTTGGCATAATTTTTGGCAAGTCCATAACTCTTGATTGGCAATTAGTTCCATTTGGAATTTTCGACAATAGAACTTCTTTCTGATTTTTTTGATTAAATTGTAATCAGCTGACAAGCCTAACATTTTGTTGACCCCAATTTGTGATTGGCTGACAAACTTAACATCATGACCATTCTGCTGATCCCAATTTGTGATCAGCTGACTAACAACATACCTCTGCTGTCCACAATTTGATCAATAACTAAAACATACCGAGAATTGGCATTTAACGGAACCGTTTAAATGTCAAAAAATTATAAATGATGCTAATCTTTGATCTGATAGTCATCATATTTAACACCCAATTAAGTCTTCTGCTAAGGGTAAATTTAGAGTCCATTAGCCATATCAAAAGCTATTTCTTGCCTCCCCATTCAGGTGGACTTCCGCACGAACGGCAGTTCACAGTGGCGTGCATGCTGCTGAACCACCGCGAGGTGGGGCGCGGCAAGAGCAAGAAGGTGGCCAAGCGGCTGGCGGCCCACCGCATGCTGTTGCTGCTGCAGGATACCCCCCTGCCCATGGGAGAAGGCGCACCCGATGATGAGGTGAAATCTTTTAAATTACCTACCGTAGATCAAGCCACGTCCATGGGAGAGGACTCATCTGATGATGAGGAGACATCTGTTAAATTACCTAGTATAGGGCAAACCACCCCCATGGGAGAGGGCGCACCCAAAATGGAGGTTCCATCTGTTAAATTACCTAGCGTAGAGCAAGCCACTCCTATGGTAGCGGGCGCGCCCGATAATAAGGTGACATCTACCAAACCTAACATAGAAGCTACACCCAATGATGAGTTGACATCTTTTAAATTACCTAGCATAGAGCAAGCCATGCCCGTGGGAGTGGGCCCGTCCGATGACGAGGTGACGTCTGTCAAACTTAACATAGAGCAAGCCAGACCCGTGGGAGTGGGCCCATCCGGTGATGAGGTGACATCTGTCAAATTACCTAGCATAGAGCAAGCCACCCCCATGGGAGTGGGCGCACTCGATAATGAGATGACTTCTGTCAAAGCTAGCATCGAGCTAGCCATTCCAACGGGAGTGGGCCCATCCGATGATGAGGAGACGTCTGTCACATTTAAAATAGAACACGCCACGCTCGCGGGGGTGGTCCCATCCGATGATGAGGTGAAATCTGTCAAATTACCTAGCATAGAGCAAGCCACGCCCGTGGGAGTGGACCCATCCGATGATGAGGTGACATCTGTCAAATTACC
This sequence comes from Limnephilus marmoratus, assembly GCA_917880885.1. Lineage (NCBI taxonomy): Eukaryota > Metazoa > Arthropoda > Insecta > Trichoptera > Limnephilidae > Limnephilus > Limnephilus marmoratus. The sequence goes on from OU862919.1 coordinate 50,008,081, forward strand.
TAGCATAGAGCAAGCCACCCCCATGGGAGTGGGCGCACTCGATAATGAGATGACTTCTGTCAAAGCTAGCATCGAGCTAGCCATTCCAACGGGAGTGGGCCCATCCGATGATGAGGAGACGTCTGTCACATTTAAAATAGAACACGCCACGCTCGCGGGGGTGGTCCCATCCGATGATGAGGTGAAATCTGTCAAATTACCTAGCATAGAGCAAGCCACGCCCGTGGGAGTGGACCCATCCGATGATGAGGTGACATCTGTTAAATTACCTAGCATAGAGCAAGCCACGCCCGTGGGAGTGGGTCCATCCGATGATGAGGAGACATCTGTCACATTTAAAATAGAGCACGCCACATCCGCGGGACTGGGCCCGTCCGATGATGAGGTGACATCTGTTAAATTACCTAGCTTAGAGCAAGCCACGCCCGCGGGAGTGGGTCCATCCGATGATGAGGAGACGTCTGTCACATTTGAAATAGAACAAGCCACGCCCGCGGGAGTGGGCCCATCCGATGATGAGGTGACATCTGTCAAATTACCTAGCATAGAGCAAGCCACACCCGTGGGAGTGGGCCCATCCAATGATGAGGTGACATCTGTCAAATTACCTAGCGTAGAGCAAGCCATGCCTGCGGGAGAGGGCGCATTTGGTAATGAAGTGACTTCTGTCAAACCTGGCATAGAGCTAGCCACTCCCACGGGAGATAGCACATTTGATGATGTGGTTAAATCTGTCCAATTGCCTAGTATAGAGCAAGCCACTGCCATGGGAGAGGGTGCACCTGATAATGAGATGACTTCTGTCAAACGTAGCATAGAGCTAGCCACAGAATTATAATTCTGACAGAATAATGGAAAAACTAACAAATATTTTCCAATAAACAAATTATATAGAATATTATAGGCCTGTTTCTATTCTGCGAATAGCTTTTGCGTCATCTATGTAAAATGGGGGCCTCTGCAAGGGTAAAGCACCCAGTGAGGCTCACATTATCAAATGATGTGAAAAAATAGTTATAGTATCAAAACACAAACGAATACATCCTTTGGACAAAAATCTACAATACCAGGCCATTACGCTTTACAATTCATTTCATACGCCATTCATATTTTCTACATTTGCACAATACAAATTACATGTGCGGAACTTGTTGCAATCCTTCTAATTATATATTTATATATTTGTTTTATATATTACAACGAAATTTAAAATTTATTCATTGAGTTATTTTGTACATATTAGATTTGAACACTACTCTTCCAGGAAAACAATTGCTTTTTGTTGGAAGAGGATTGTACATTATTTAAGTTATTTAACAGTAATTAATAATACAGGTACACATATAATGTGCTCTAGTAAGTATATTGCAGTTAGAAAGTTTAAAAAATATGTATCCGAAGCGGTAAAGTACTAGTTACTAGTATTAAGGTATCTAAAATAATGTCATTAAGTATAAACCCGCTATGTATGTATTAAAGCCAAGTAATGCCAAATCATGTGTTATTGGTATGAAATTTTCATCACTTAGAAATGCAAAATCATGGTTTGAATTTTTCATCACTTAGAAATACAAAATCATATGTTTTTGGTTTGAAATCTTCATCACTTAGAAATGCAAAATCAAGTGTTTTTGGTTTGAAATTTTCATCACTCAGAAATGTAAATTCATGTGTTTTTGTTTTGAAATAATCATCGCTTAACCTGTCATTTGCCGCTCGTGCGCCGGCGTATCATGAGACTTTACACGCGATTTTGACCCTTACGTATAAAGAAAGTGTATGAAGAACACGGTCAGAATCGCTTGCTCTATTATCGCTCTTTACCATAGAGAAAACCGCAATTAGATTGGTGACTCCATATAATTTATATTAATGATTTACCGGAGCGCGGAAGCGTGCGCAGTTCTTGCGCATGCGCGGGAAAAATTCTTTGGTTTTGAACTTTGACCTTTCTATGTACGAAATTTCTCAAGGACGCTGTCAGAATCGCGGGACATTGGGTGTCATGGCTGCCGCTTTTTGCGAACGCTAATTGGTTACAATCAATCCCATTTACTCGCGGCATTCAACGAGTTAAGAATATTAAACATGCTTTAATTAAATACTGCGAGTCATTGATATATCAACTCTACATAGATATAGCATGACAAATTCCTTGGGCCCACCCAAGATTAATTTTATAACTAAACTCCCCATGTGTTTTCGTAGCCTCACTTTGAAAGTGTAATATCTTGGGATGGAAACCTGGTCCTTGCAGATCAACAAAAGATAAAAAAATAAACAAAAATTTTAACAAAACAAAAAACCAACTTCAAAAAATGCACTAAAAAGTAAAAAAATAATTTCGTATTCTTCTACAACTTTATAATCAACTTACCTTTTCTACTCATCAATATGTAGGTACGATTGTTATTTTTGAGTCGGTGTCGGCGGGAGAGGAGCTGTCAAGTGAACACGCCGGGCCGCGGGTACGTTGGTTGACACCGACTTAAAAAATAACAATCGTACCTACATATTGATGAGTAGAAAAGGTAAGTTGATTATAAAATTGTAGAAGAATACGAAATTATTTTTTTACTTTTTAGTGCATTTTTTGAAGTCGTTTTTTTGTTTTGTTAAAATTTTTGTTTATTTTTTGATTTTTAGTGAATCTGAAGTACACTAACTAATTCGATTAAGATTCGGCCGAGTATCGTAAATTTGTTCTTCAGAATTGGAGAATTCCGTTACTTTGTCATGGATCCCATAATCAGAACCTAACCAAACTCTCATCAAACTACCCTTGAAGTACATCCTTTCCAATAAAAAAAGAATCATCGAAATCGGTTGGCGTGATATTGAGTTATTCGTCCCATTTGTCGCGCACATACTTGAAGCAAATTTAAGATTTATATGATTTTCTCATGGATGCTATTGTTAGAACTGAACCAAATTAAAATGGGACCACACGGGAAGCACCAGCTTTCAAATAAAAAAAGAATCATCAATATATCGGTTCACCCAGTCAAAAGTTCTGAAGTAACAAACATAAAAAAAAAAAAAAAAATACAGTCGAATTGAGAACCTCCTCCTTTTCGAAGTCGTTTAAAAAGCAATGCTTCCTGCAATCTTTTGTCTGTGAAATAATGCGCTTTCTTTTTGATAAATGTTTCGGTAACCTATTTTTTGAAACCAAGGATTTTGGTTTTGGTGTGATTTTTAACACCCACACCCACTTTGTTGGTCGATGCTGTGAATAGAACACATCTTGACCTTTGAAATAATCGAGCGTTGTTTTGATACGTCCTTTTATAAGCTCAGAAAAAAATAAAGTATAAGACCTATAAAATCTGCTTTGAAATGCAAAATCTCCTGCTTACGAACACCTTTTCAGACGTGGTTTTATTGTATAATATGGCAAATTAAGTTCTTTAAAAAATTATGGGAAAACATTTTAATATTTGTGCCCCTGAACTTCACAAAATAAAATAAACATTCTTTTTGACAATTTTTTTTTGCATAAATCAATACATGCGGCTGGCATTAAGCGGGAATTTCAACCTTATCGCCATCTACATAAGGACTGCGTGATTTTGCCCGTTTTTGCGAGTTCCATGCCGCGGTGCACTGCCTCAAGAAAGTGTTACTTATAGAAAATAAATGAGACACTGGATATTTTTAAGTGGACATAGTTTTTTTTTAATAACAATGTCTTTAAAATATTTCGTGGCAGAATTCAATATTAGTACTTTATCATTATGCTTATAATTTCTTCCGATAGTTGATTGAAAATAGATCTTCCTTGGTAAGTATAAGATGTTCTGCAAATGAAGTATTTAATTTTGGGCACGGAAAAATATATGTGTATCTAAGTCAAGTATTGTTTTCTATTTCAAATTGGTATTTGTCTTTTTCTGTGATTTGAATTAGTGAATTTTTAACCCCTCAGGTTAATTTGTTCACTTTTCAGACCAACCCACATACATAGGTCTCATAGAAATCGCCGTGTTTCCATTACTGTCATGCTTAGAAATATGATATATGTAAACGGTTTTAGATAGAGAAAATCTCACGCTTTATTAAAATCTCATGCTAAATTAAAAGTTAACTCTAAATTAAAAGTTAATGTAAATTTTATATTTTTGAATGTAGCTATCACTTTGTGGTTTTCCATTATAGAAAAATGAAACAATACAACTTTGTATAAACCACTTATATAATACGTAAATCCTACCGGTTTCAGAACAAACGTTCCTTCTTCAGGGAAAGCTTATAATAATTTAAATTTCAATTGAAACTGTCAAATTATTATAAGTTTTCCCTGAAGAAGGAACGTTTGTTCTGAAACCGGTAGGATTTACATATTACATAAGTGGTTTATACAAAGTTGTATTGTTTCATTTTTCTTTAATGTAAATTAACTAAACTTAATTCTAATTATTATTCTTTGTAGAATTCCTAGTGGAAAAAGGTTAGATTTATATGCTGATCACCAACTAATGATAGCATATTGTAGTTGATTGAACCTAGGTATTGTATAGGTTAAATATAGGCTTTTTTATCTACAAACAATTTCCGAGTCTTAAAAAATATAGGTATAAATACATATATTAATTTGTTTATTTTATTTATTATTTATTTATAAATTACTCCTAGATATTTGATTGTGTTTGTTGTCTTTAATACTTGCAGTTTGAGATGCAGTCATTTTTATTGTGAGTTTTCAGATTGTCATGAATGATGACGTCAAGATTTTTAGGAGTATCATTTGCATTTTAGAAATTTCATTTCATGTTTTTATTTTAATTTTATGTCCTCCGTGTATAATGTCCTCCGCACTAGGAGTTCACCTGTCTTGTGGAGGATATTTTACAAGGGTAAGTTAGTTAATTTAAACAAGGAAGACCAGGTAAAAACAATTAATAATATTATGCAATTAGCAAGTCCCAACACAAAAAAACTTTTTTTTTTCAGTTACTTTATGATTAAAACTTCAATTTGTAATATCTAATAATAAAAAAACACTCTCAAATGAAAAATGTGAAACAGAAAAATAAGAAAAAAATAACCTCAGTCTTGCCAGGGCTCTGTTGGGTTCAACTCCTAGATGCGACCGAACCTTTTTCTGATTTTTCTGCTTTACATTTTTTATTTGAGAGTTGTTATTATTGTCTTCAATGATTAATACGAGGGCTGTCCATAAAGTAAGGTCTCCAAGGTGCTGCGGTCGCGAGAAATGATTTTACGTGCATTCCTGCAATACTGGCGTGTAGCCTGGTTTCCCTACACCAAATCCTAACAATGTTGCACTCTCTGCGACACTTAGTCTCGGAGTGGCAGCCGTTCACGATGAAGCTCTCGGTCGCTGCACCCGCCAGGTGTGAATTACGCTCTATAATTAGTTTTTTAACAAAACCCCGGTAGAAATTCATCCTCAGCGAAGTGTATGGAAAACAGTGTATGAGTGCGAAAATGTGCAAAAACAGTGCAGAGAATTTAAAAGCGTAAAATTGTTCCTCGCGACCGCAGCACCTTGGACACCTTATTTTACGGACAGCCCTCGTAATCTTTTAATTTTATTTTTTTACATTAAGGAAACGTACAGTTATATAATATAATACTTTATTTATAATATAATGTAAGATAAATCCATCAAGTTTCCATAAGACCTGTGCCACCCGCAGCTATAAAAGATGTTATTTCGGCATACCGCTTGCCGTACATTTCCAATGGTAATATATGGCGAGCAATATGCTGAAATAGGCCAAGCCACATCTTTTATAGCTGTGTGTGGCACCCGTCTTAAGCAGTGTACATATAGCAGGTTCATTACAAACAAGAACAAAAGAATAAGATAAACAACAGATATTATGAGAACATTAAAAATATAAATGCAGAAAGGCATTATCTGCAATAAGTAATTAATGACAAGAAAAAATAATTTTAGACTTGCAACAGCTTGACAAAATACTTTTATTTAATTAATGCTATTAAATAAATACATAGATCACAGAAAGTATTTTATAAATAAAAAGAATAGATAATATTATTAAATAGTATCTATTGGACATCTCTTAACTTGACTTCAAATACTTTGTTATAATGCTATATATATATTTATGTAATTAGGATTGCAACCAGTTCCATATAATATTGTGCAAGTGTAGAGCTGCCATAATTTGGGGCTCCCGAAAGCATGTTTATTTTTACATAAAAAGTAGTATGCTTTGACATCAGGGGCGTAGCTACCGCCGTATCAATGATACGGAGCCCCCGGGCTACAGAGGCCTTTTGTTTCTTTTGTGAGAAATCTTTATCCTTCATTTGGGCCCCCAACTAATTTTGATACAGGGCCCCTCCAAGGCATGCTACTCCACTGATTGACATCTTATGTTTTTTTTAGTAGGGTAAAATCATTAATCAATAAACCAGGAAAAGTTATATGATAACCAAAATTAATTCAGCAATAGCTGTGGTCAGTTTCGGTCAAAATAATTTCGGGTGGGATGGGTTAACCCATGGCCTGGTTTTAGAGCCGGTCCTGTTCAGGCACAATTGGAGCAGTGCAATCCAGGTACCGACTTGCCAAGGCTCCAAGGAGCCAAGACTCTGATAATGACCTACAGCCAACACAGCGACCTTGAGGTGCCGGTATCTGTAGTGTTTTTGTCCAAAGGATGTGTTTGTTTTAGGTATTTGTACTTGATGTGCATGTCTTGTTCTACTATTATGAGTATTTTGTGAGGTGTTAGATGTTTTTATATTATTGTGGAGGAAAATTAGTGAATGTTTTGAATATAATTTTTGTACATAATGTCAGACTGAGAATTTTTTAAATATTGTCGAAGGTGGGGGTTTGGATTGTTACTTTAAGTATACAGTATAATCTCTATAATTACAAATAAAAACTAAGCCTGTTCGACCTAACAAATTTTCTGATTTCTGGAATGTTTAAGAAACTTTTGGATTTTCAGAACATTTGAGAGTTTGACTTTTTTCAGAAATATGGTGGTCAAAATTTTTTTCTTTTACCTTTCAAATGCATACTGTGGATTTACCAATGTCATCTTCTCTTGCTAAATTCATACAACCCTCTCCGCTAAGTTGCTTTTTTACAGGACATACTTGACTTAACCAGTGATTCCTGACATTATTTAGAGTAAAAAATGTTAATGAAATTTTGGTCTCTGGTGACTTTTTTTTGTTTTTTTTATTCAATTTTTTTTTTGTCAAATCCAAACAACAAAAAATTCTTCCATATGTCATTACTGGTAACTCAACCTAGTAACCGTTCAACCCCTCAACCCGACCCTGTCTGTCCAATACCTACGGATTTTTTAATATTTTAATTTAAAAAAAAAAAATGTCGGAATCATTGCTTAAAAACTCAAATACACTTTTAACAACTTGTATATCCCAATAATACATGTTTTGTCTATGATTTTAATAGAGGAAAGTGTTTTTTTTTCTTTACAAAATCAAATTATTGTCATTGCCATGTTTCAAAGCGACTGCAATTTATTTTACGCAGGTGTAATTTACTGGTTGATTCTTGATAAAGTTCCCCACATTGTTACAAGTGGGGATTCTAATTGTAAATAGTATTTATTTTACATTATTTACCAATTTAGCCTGCTTAAATTAAGCGACAAATCTCATACTTAGCGAAAATACTAAGCATTTGATACACCGGGCTTATAAAGTTACACTTTTTTCTTCACTTTTGTTTGCCACCCACACCGCCCTCGTCACCCGGTGGTTCAGATTATAGTGGGTTTGGATTACAGAGATTAAACTGTACTCTTTTTAAGGTTATAGAGCTTTATTCAGTGTGTTAATATAATGACATAGCCCCGAGCTGTGATGCCATATTTTATAATGGATTATTCTAGTGCTAGGTAAATATTTTTTATATTGTAGATGTTAGAATATTTCTTATGTTTTTGAAAAAGTAGATCAATCAGTTTTTGTATGTTTTGCAAATGGAACTATATATTGTCGCTGGGCGCATAATGATACCTCCACTGTGTAAAAAATTAATATTTTACAGGAGAGTGAAAAACAATTTTGATGCAGGTAAATGAAGGTGGATCTCTAAACAATATTTACGTATATTTATAGTGGTTATTAATGTACACATAAAATCCAATTTTCCCTTCATTTTCCTTGCTTAAAGTTTTTTTCACTCTCTTGTAAAATTTTACATTGAAGGTACATAAAGCGCCCATCGGTGATATGTTCTTTCTCTATTTAGTAATAGTAAATTAATGTTGAAAACGTCTTAAAGAGTGGCCTCTCAGTGGCCTTTAATTTTATGTTTTCCTAAGTCTTTTCATTTACTATTAGTACTGTATCATTTATCATATGTGTGTACAGTGAAATCTCGATCCATTGTTCCTCGATTAATCATTTCCCCACATTTGCTTTTATTTATTCTGGTTCAGAATTAATTTTATAAATAAATTTTATAAAAAAATTAATTCTGTGCATAGTTTTACCGCATTAATAGTTAAAAGCATGTAGTTTTTTTTACTACAAATTTAATCATTAATTGTCGATGGACATTCAAAAACAGCGGTGTGCGCATCTTTTCACTGTGCAGAAAATCTTGGAAAACTGGAAAGACATTGACATTAAAGGGTGAGTATTGCCGCGGTGGTAAAGGGTTGAAAGAGAATCTCCAAGTTGTTTTGTGTCCCATATGACATTTGTATGAATGTAGTTTTTATCTATATTCCCGCATTCATGTTTTTTTTACAATAGGTTTCTTCAAAAACGATAGAGATTTCACTGTATATATTTATAAATATTTATTTTTTCCACGTTATTGCTATTTTTATTTGTGTTGGAACTTGTTTAAATTGCTCTAGTATTTTAAATTGTTTGTTTTTGTTATAACTTTAATTTAATTTTTTAACGAATATATAATATTATTAATTTAAGTTTTCCTTGTTAAAATTAACCATTGCACTCTTGTAAAGTGTCCTCCACAATACAGGTGAAATAGAGCGTAGAGGACATTATACACTCTCTTGTAAAATAAAAACATGAAATAGTACTCATAATATAAAAATGGTGGCGGCTGATTATACTAACTAGATAGTAAAGATAACTGACTAACGGGGCCGGTTCCAATCTGACATTTGACGCCCGGTGCATTAAGTACCGATGGCGCCCTCCCCCTTTAACAACTAAAATAACAAATTTTCATTCAAGCAACATTGACTAGTGATGCTATATTCCAAAAATGAAAAACCCCGTTTCAGGGGTAAAAAAATCCTATTTTTCTAATTAAAAAAAAACCCGTTTTCGAAGGTTATGAAAAACATGTTTTAGGTAAGCGTCTTATTGAAAATTTAAGTAAGGAAACAACACTATCTAAGTAAATTATCTATAATTTTTGTTAAACTATATTATTAATGTTTATTATAACTATTAATATTTTTATAATTTTTCTTTGAATAAAAGAAATAATACTGTTTGTGTTAGAAAAATAGATAAACTCAACGTACCAATAAAAACATTAAAAAAAAGTATTTTCAGTTTTTTTTTACCAAACGATCCATGATATGAGGGAGAAGAATTTCTCCCATAAATTTAATCATTTATTTTTCTATACATTTTATTACTAGTATGTAGTACATATATAGGTGAGTACACAGATACCTAATATGTTTTTTTTTAATTAATAAAATTTACGTGATATTATATTAATTTAAATTAACGTATTTATTGACAAAGATAATAGTAATCACATAAATAGACATTGTAAACCTGTACTGAAGTTCAAGAACTACAATCCTGAATTTGGGACTTCTTCCGTACTAAAAAATCGCATCTCACCCAAAAGTACACATAATATTTTTGGTGACCAGTAAAAAACCTGGGGGTATAAATGACCCAAAAAACCAAAAAAACTAGGTAAAAACCATGAAAACATGGTGAAAACCATGAAAACATGGTAAAAACCATGCATCTTGAGGCACTGCCATTGACCTTTGATAATTATATGACTCACACCGACGTTTTATTGGAAAAATTACCTGTAAACGCTTCAAAATAATTCTGTCAAATATTTCCGTTTTGCAATAAAATTCAAATAAATGGAATGTTTCTAAATGTAACCGAAAACTAAAAACTGTTTTTGAAAGGTAATGAAATACGCTTTCCAATTTTATTAAATAAACATATAATTTTAAAAAGGTGTAAAAATGGCTGATCTTAGGATTTTTATAACTGAAATTACTGGTAACCAATAAAAAAAAATACAGATATTTTATTAGACATGTGTGTTATTAACGTTATTGTCGTTTCATGCAAAAATGATTAATAAAAAAATTACAAAGTTTAAAAATATTTTTTTAAATTGCGGTTGGAAACTTTGGTTTCATAGAGGTGCATTTTAAATATTTTGTGATTAACTTTTATATTTGAATATTAGACGTGGTGTTTTCTTTTTCTATTATCGTTTAGATCATATTTCTCAATTATATTGAGAAATATGATCTACTCTCCCTTGAGGAATATGATCTAAATCAACAACGATTTCATGAGATTTAAATGAGCTGTTTCCAAAAGCGAACAAATTAGCCTGATGGGTTAATGCATACCGGTATTACATTATGAATGTTGGTAGAACGTCATTGCAGTCAAAAGTAATGCAAACAATGAAAGACAATTTTTGCTACCATCGGGTGGCGATATTGAAGTTGGAGTGGAATATAACATACCTACATCGCCTAATGTTACTTTTGTCATCAAATAATAAAAATATATGACGTAATGTAATGAGTGTCTTTTTATCGGTGACCGACCGGCCAACTCAAAATGAAACCAACTCAGAATCACCTCAGAAAGGACATAAAGAGTGATGATAAAAAAATGGTTAAATAGGTTACGTTAGGTTAGGGTTAACGGCTATTTTAAAATTATTTTTTTCATAGCTTTTAACCCTAGATCACTAACCTTATTTTACAACGCTTATTACTAACCTTCGTCGTTTCGGCTACGCCGTATAAAAGGGATGCTTCTAAGGGTTTATGGAATCAAATATTTATATGTGTTTTACTTATTTATTACTATAATCATTTGTTAACATGTTTAATATTTTTTTATTTACTAAAATCACATTTTAATTACTTTGACAGTCTTTTAATTGATACCAGAGTTTTTATTCATTTGAACTTTTTTGTTTTTTTAAATGCTTAAATCTTATTAACTAAAAAAAACAAAGACTTAAAATATTAAAATTAAGTAATAAAATCAACAAAAGAAAGAAACATTTTAGAAAAAAACTATTAATTAAAACATTTGTGACAAATGTCAAGTTTGTGTTCGCCACACAAGGATTTGTTGCACTTGGGCACACAGGGCCCCTACACAAAAAACACACACGTGCGCCGCGCGAGCTGCGGGTCGACTGAGATTAGTCGTACGTAATGCGTACAACGACGCACTCAAAATTTATAACACTTTTTTCGAGTTCGCGTCGTCGTTTTGACAAAGGTTAGTGATCTAGGGTTAATGAATTGTCAAAGAGGTGTTGAGTTGACTTGATTCTGAGTTGGCATGGAACCCTTTTTATCAATGTGAGACTAGTACATACACTTAGCTTGGCATTGTAGATTCTTTCCATTAAGATCTCTAGACCTTTGACCAGATTCCATTTTTATATAACATAAAACTATAAAATCGTGATAAATGGAGATTAAGGTCTTAAGAACACTCTAGTATTAGGCAGCCAATACAAGAAACTGGAGACGAGACTTATTTTAGCTGCGATAACCTTTTTTATTTTGTAAACCAGAATGAAAACCGCTAAATAAGTAATAAATAGTTAAAGTGGTGGGAATATGATTGTCCTTGTCCAATAATGATTAACAGCTTTACTAAAAAACGTCCTGACAATTTAATTCGATTGATAAACAACCAGAAGAGCGATTCTGCATCTTTTGTGTCAATCGCCTGTCAAATTTTGTGTGATTGTCTATGGCTTGCAATTGCTTTTTCTACAGGCGGATGTGTAAGCTGTGTAAGTGTTCATGGAAAGATATATACATTGCTTACACAGCCAGAGGGGGTTGTTTATCTATTATACATGCTTGTTTTATTAATAAATTTCTGAACAAATTTTGGAATTTTTCCAATGTATTTTAAATGTCTTGTATATTTATTATTTATGAAGATGTCCTAAAAACAAATACCTTTATAGAAACTAGACAAAATTACTTTTTAGATTTTTGTATCTGAAATATACTTTTGTGTTTAAAAATTGCAGTATTTTAAGCTTCAAACATGATTGAAAAAAAAGCTTACCCTAAACATATTCTGTTAAAACCTCAAAAAATTTCAGAAAATTAAAAACACAGTCCTTTTATTTAAAGAATATGCAACAAAACTATCACTTTTATTATACACACAATTAAAAATAATAAAGAAAATTATAATAATTCCCCAAGAAACTAACTGGAATTAACTGAAAAAATCTGACATTTTGGATTCATTTTTACAACTTAAACTTTAAACATTGATTTCTCGAATTTGTATTTATTTATACACAAGGCATTTATATTATTAAATAACATTACTTTCAAGAAAGTTTTATTAAACTCACGTGGAAAAGTCATATAAAAAATAATGGTTCAGAAATAACCTATCTTTAACCGTTGGCAAAACAAGATTATCTAGAACACATTATTTAAGGACTAAAACTGAAAAAAATAACACAAATCATAGTTATTATGTTGAATTATATATGTTAGTGAATTGGTCATTATGATATGAAACAAAGACATTTTATGAATGGCACGTAAGATATCATATGTCAAAACTGTTATTTTAATTTTAAACATGGCAGACTCAGCGGACTGCACAAACGCAGATCCGCCGAAGTCCAGTTTGGCCAACAGAAAATATCCATTTTATTATTAGTAATCTTCTAAAAAATAAAATGTACCATCTTTACACGGAGTGAAACAAAAACACCGTTTAACAGTCGTTAAGTCTTTTTTATTAGTAAGGCTGTAAGTCAAGACGAAATATTTGTGTTGTAGAAACAAATGCTTGATTTTGTTTTTCTTTGTTTTTTATAATTGGTGGTATCTTTTCAGTGTCATCAGATCCTCCTTCGGCGGACAATAAGGATACCCATATATCCGGCCAGAACCTACACTCAAATTAAACCTAAGTCATGTGTAGTCAACTTACGTCTCAATCTGAACTAATTAAGACTTTTCTACGAACGCACAGTTAGTAATTTTGAGTATCTAGCGTAGCTTTATTATTTTAGTATGTTTTTGGAACAATACAAATTATCATTATATGAAAAAGTTTAATACTTAAAGCACAGGCTTTTTAATACAAAGCAATCTATGTATATTAATATTTTGGTTCTGTGTATCAAAAATCGCCTTGGTAAACCCTGAATACATCACAAAACTAAAGGCCTCGTCAAACAGAACGCGTAATTGACGCAGCGTACGGCGTAAAATACGCCCGAACGCCGCGTTGTGTTGTACTGAACTTGTCTGAACCGGTCAAACAGAGCGAGCGCGTACCAGTACGCTACGCTCTAGCGCGGCGTTAGGACGTCGCGTTGTATTTTTTTTTTATTTTACGCCGGGCGTTCTTGCTCGACGCTCTGCCGTACGCTCTGCTGTACGCTCTGCTGTTCGCCGAAGCCGTTCAAACAGAAAGTACGCGGCGTAATTTACGCCATCTGTTTGACGAGGCCTTCAAGTTAATTTGACACATTAATATCCATTAAAAACAGAATAAAATTTTGCCCGATACATTCAGATACATTTTTAAAAGTCTCGATGAATTCCAAACTTAAAGAAAAAATACGTTTTGAAAAATCGTTACTTCAATATTTTTTATCATACTAAAACACAAGTTAAATAGTTATGATAATCATCTGATTTCCTAGATTCCATCATAAAGATTCAGAAAAACACAGTAGTTATAGTTGAATTATCACGATGACGTGCACAAGTCTACCCGCGGAGAGATCCAAACTTGACAGACATAAAATTACTCGTTCGCATTTCGAGGTAGTGAGTATTTGCGATGGTGCTATACGTCGCAAGCAGCTAAAATGTTTGTTTTTTTTTTTAATTCTAAAAAGATTAGACATTTAGGTACCCTATTAAAATAAAATGAAATCCAGAAAGAAACCTTGGGTTTTATAATAAAGTCACGCTAGATACCTCAAATTATTAACTGTGGGACGGTTAGGCAGTTAGAATGCATTACCACACCACTCTGTCTCCTTACTTCATTCACATCTATATATTATCTCATACATATGTGACCTAATTATTTATTACTTGATTAAGCATAATATATTATGTGTAATATTTCATTGCTGGGCGCATACGCATACCTACAATGTGAAGAAATTGAAATTTTACATGAGAGTGAAAAAAACACTGTTGTCAGAATATATAGCCATGTCCTAAGTGAAATCTGGATATCATTTCGACGAGCTGGAGGCAAGCCACGTGACAATTTTTTTGGCACCATGAGGGCTCCAGCAAGTCTTAGATAAATTACAAAACCATTCGTACATTGACTGTCGATGAATGCACATTGAAAAAACCAGGCCCTGTGCAGATAAGTAAATTTTGCCAAAGTTAAGTAACCAGTTACAGCGCAGTCCACTGTGGGTCTTTTTTTTTAATACCGAAACGTCGGACTTTTTTCATATTTCACATGTTCGTTTTTAATTTAAAAGGTTATGAAACATTTGTAAAAGTGTTTTAACTAAATACTGTAACAAAATATTCAATTATGGAAACGAGCCAATAGTACACAACTGCTAACCCTGTACAAATCGCAAGTGCGCCCCACGGTTGAATTTGGCAGCCACCTCTGGTCTGGAGCTCCAAAATACCTGAAAAATACCCTCGACTCTGTGCAGAAACGGGCGGTCCGTTTGATAGATTCTTCCATCTTAACAGACGGATTGCAATCTTTAGAGCACAGGCGTCGGGTGGGAATGCTATCCTTGTTCTACCGGTATTACAATGGAAGATGCTCCGAGGAACTAGCATCATTGATCCCTTCGGCACCGGTGCATAGTCGGGAAACACGCCAAACGCGTGCCCAACATTTGTACACAGTTGACATTTGTCACATGAGAACGGGTCGTTTCTTCGCCTCAAAAAGACCCTCCACACAGCATCCCAGATGACATAGGCCCTGAGGGAAATTATTTTCCTCAGGGCCTCCTGTGTGGAGTTAATGTAAAAAAAAAAAAGCTTAACTTTAGTGCCCCGATTTGGGATTTACAATAATTTTTATTACGCTGCGTGCATTTTAGGGGTGCATTTTTGCATGCATTATGAAAAGGACTATTATTATTATTATTATTTAAGTTATTCATAAGCAATTTATTTTATTTTATTTATTATTTTCAAATGCTAAATAGTGATAGTACGATGGGAGTTGTCTGAAGTTGTCTGTAGAGATGCCACGAATAGTGATTTTGCCGAATACTGAATATTAGGCTCTCTCGGCCGAAGCGCCGAATGTTCGGCGACACTTAGTATGTTTCGCGGGTGACAGGTTCCGACCTGCATCATTGAAGTACGTGCGTGTGGGCATATTTGTTTCGTTTTCGAATAGGTCGTGCACAACAGACATTATTTGTTGATTGTTACATCAAATTGTGTTACTTAGTGTGAATATATTAAAAAATATCACTCTTTGTTCGCAAAAAGCTTTACGAGAAGTGCCATTTAATAAAAAATCATCTATTTGGGAATATTATGAAATTTGTAGTGCGTTTTTTTCATGATTTGGTATTCGGTATTCGGCCGAATGGTTCGCAATATTCAACCGAATACTTAAAAATGTAGCCAAATAGGCCGAATACCGAATAGAAGCCGAATATTCGTGGCATCTCTACTGTAGACTGAGTGCACTCGCTACTTGACTCGCCGAAAACCGTTTGCATTATTTTCAAATAGAGTACACCTTATGCCCGCCGCCCGTTGCAAGATGACAGTGGATGACGGGGTGCTACGAAGCAAAGTAAATATGCTAATTAAGCTTATGCTTATTTTAATGTTTATTTTAGAAGAGGTGGAAGAATAAATTAGTAAGATGAAAATAAATAAACTATGGACACGAAAAGAGATTAATAGCAGCATAAATAAATAAATTTAGGGTAGCATCTTCGCTCTATTACCACAACATTTCCGCGCATTCACAAATGAACACTGCTAAAACGGTTGGTTCGCGCCTGTCAGTGCGCAGGGACGCATGGAGGGGGTACTTACTCGCCCGAAAAATAGAACGAAATGGATTGAATCTACTAAAGAGCTGACTCTACCACTCTACTAAAATTACGGTGTTTGGACGTGTTTAGTTACTACTACGCTCAAGAGCTGACTCTACCACTCTACTAGAATTACGGTGTTTGGACGCGTTTAGTTACTACTACGCTCTTCACTCAACTAAAATACTTGATCAATCAGAACGGGGCGTTACCGACTTACCAATTTTTGGGCATGAAAATGAAGGGAGATTCCCATTTTTTATTTTTTTATTGTGTTAAATTAACATAAATAAATACATATTATTTAGGGTCCACCTTCATTTTTCTGACACAAATTTGATTTTTTTCACTCAAAAAATAAAATATAATTTTTTTTACATTGGAGGTACATATTACGCATATGCACCCAGTGATACTTGATTTAATATGCACATATTTGGTTTGTATTAGTATAGTGAAACTCTCTAAGAAGCTTTCCAAGGGGAAAAATCTTTTTAAGATTCATTGCGACATATTTTGTAATAAATTGATTGCATGCTACAGATTACATCTAATTTAAATACAGAATAAAACTGAAACAGATGTATTTTTTCCCAAAAAATACATTCGTATCAGTTTTTTTGTATGACCGTTACAGACTGAAAAGCCATATGAAAAGACTGAAAAGAATATGACCCTTCCGACCTTACCCCTTTTGCGGTTTCCATACAAATAGCCACGTATTCTCAAACTAAGAGGTTCGTGAGGGCGCATTTGTGGTGGTGGTGGTGCTAGTGCAGGAACGAGCTAAAGTCACAGCGCTGTACCGGGCGGACGCCGCTATTCCCGTATGCGATAATCGGTCGCGAGTATCGATTAGAGATAAGACCAAGATCATTCATATTAGAACGTTTATATAAATGATAAAAACGGTCTACCCATAAGCTACACCTTTTGTAATTTTTATTTTACAATAAATATTTTTTGATTTGATTTGATTTGATATAATAGTTTTAAAAAATTTAAAATGTGTAGCTTTTCATTTTTTCAAGGTTGTTATGCCGCGGAACTACTGCAGAAAGCCTGCTTTTATTTACTAATGAAGACATAAACAAAGAAGATCACAAAGTGTGAAATATCAGTTTCTACTCTACATGACCGCGTTAAAGGGAAAATAGCTTCAAAGAGTGATACTCTCGGAAGACCAAATTATTTATGTTGTTCTGATAAAAAAAAAATATGTACAAGCTACATGTATGCTTTAAAAGTATAAACACCACACAAATGTATATATAAATACAGTAGAACCCCATTAATTTCACAGGACATTAAAAATAAAATTTGAAATTAACAAATTCCCGCGTAATTCGAAATTGATGACGAAAAAAATCGCCGAAAATCGAGTGATAATACGACTTATTCCCTTGTAAATCGAATTTTTAAGCGCTGCGATCGACCCCATATTCAAAGTAAATTCATAAAGACACGATATTTTCCGAGTAATTCAAATTTTGCGGCCGGTAAACGTCACCGCGGTCCTTTTAAACTTATAAAAATGAGAACTATTACCGCTTAAAACGAATTTTCCCAGCTTATTTCCAATGCAGTTGGCCCTTTTGAATTCAGATACTCAAAGAACCAAATATGTGCATATTAAATCAAGTATCACTGGGTGCATATGCGTAATATGTACCTCCAATGTAAAAAAAATTATATTTTATTTTTTGAGTGAAAAAAATCAAATTTGTGTCAGAAAAATGAAGGTGGACCCTAAATAATATGTATTTATTTATGTTAATTTAACACAATAAAAAAATAAAAAATGGGAATCTCCCTTCATTTTCATGCCCAAAAATTGGTAAGTCGGTAACGCCCCGTTCTGATTGATCAAGTATTTTAGTTGAGTGAAGAGCGTAGTAGTAACTAAACGCGTCCAAACACCGTAATTCTAGTAGAGTGGTAGAGTCAGCTCTTGAGCGTAGTAGTAACTAAACGCGTCCAAACACCGTAATTTTAGTAGAGTGGTAGAGTCAGCTCTTTAGTAGATTATGACCGTTACAGACTGAAAAGCCAGATGAAAACTGAGCTCAGTTATAACGTGAGGCGATGCTCGTGAGGTTTTTTTATCATTTACCGTGTATATAATCTGTACTCAGTACCAAGCGAAATTTGAGTTTAGCAAGAAAACCTTGTATTTGTTTTGTGGGATAAATTGGGACATTTTCCAAATTGAATCTAGGGACCAAAAAATTTAACTTTTCAAGCATGGACATGTCAGGTCATATGTCAAAATTTGTATGTTAAAATTCCTCTGCTTGCTAAGTCCTCCATCACGACACAAGCAATATTTTTCGCTTACTGTGGTGGCAGTAGGAGATTTTCAAATATTGTCAGGTTTTTTGTAACCTGGGAATGTTCGACTTTCTTTAAAAAAATGTATATTAAAACTTCTTAAGTGGAAACTTCTTAAGCGTTTCACTGTATGTATTTGATTCAATTGGTTGTGTCATGTCTTCCTCGGGCAGACTTCTAAATATCACTTGTTGTTTACTCTCATGACTAAATATTATATTATTTATTTTATTTCTACTACATTATATATACTAACTCTATTTTTTACTTTGTATAATATTAACTATCACAAATAACTTAATTTTATACTCTTAAGCTTATTATTTACTGTCATATTATATATTATTTATATGTATGCCTTTGCAATGGTGCTGGTCCCCGACTTAAACACAAGAAATGATTTCTCTATTGAGTTAGAGGGCAGTTTAGTTTTAAGAACTATATGTATATTTTATAAATCTATTTATTGTAATATTTCAAAAAGTAATTAAATAGTGATACATGTTCATATTGTACGTGTACAGAACTTGCAAGGAATTCCCGCATATCTAATTAAATAGGTCAAATAACCTTTTGACATTTTGTCACCAACAAAATATCTGTCAGATTCATGATTTGTTTAGAAATATTCCCGTTTGACATTCATTAAATAGATCAAATAGATTCGCTGTTTTTGAACTTATCCCAAAATGAAATACTGTCTTTGAAAGCAGATGCAAGACTCTTTCCGATTATAATTATATTATTGTAATTAAAAATATTTAAGAACATTATTTTTTTTTTCAATTGTTTTTTTACAATTGTAAACTGTAAAAATACCTCTTAATACGAAACTAAAAAACATTTAATTACATAAACATACTACGTTATAAAGGTTATTGTCACTTCACTTATTTTTAATTTCATGTAAAAATAATTCATATAAAATTCACAAAACTTTGACAAATTTTCACAACATGACAGCAATGGCGGTTAATGTCTTTTTGGAATTTATTATAATTATTTGGAAGGGTATGTGGTTAAATTTTAAATGCAAATATAAAGCATGGTGTTGCAACTTTCGAACACTGCTTAAATCATATGAGGGTGGTCCCAGATGTACCCGACATATAGATGATGGTAAGTATACTGTAGATGGCATGGCGATTGTTGCTTTAAAAAATTACTATGCTAGAAAGTACCAACCTTATAAAACTTAAGTTTCAAGTTTTAAGACAAGCTTATAAAACTTAAGTTTCAAGTTTCAAGCTACAATGTTTAATATTTGTTCGGCAACCATCAATAGTGAACGCTCTCAATGAATTTGTAAACATGGAAAAAAATTATCATTGTTATGTGATACTTTCATTTGAAAGGTCTAAGTCCAATCAATATCAAAGCCAAGCTAGATTCTACTCTGGGGAGTCTCCTCCTTCGTTTACATCAGTAAAATATTGGGTGGCAGAGTTTAAACGAGGCCGTACGAGCTGCCAAGATGAACATCGCAGTGGCCGACCAAATGAGGTGACCAAAATACGTCAGAAATGATAAAGAAAATCCACAAAATTGTATTGGATGACCGTCGATTGAAAGTGTGCGAGCTAGCAGACACGGTAGGCATTTCAAAAAGTGCTGTACATTGTATATTGACTAAAAATTTGGACATGAGAAAGCTGTGCGCAAGATGGGTGCCGCGTTTGCTCACAATGGAACAAAAACACAAAATTGCGAGGATGTTTCAATCGAGTGTTTGGCGATGTTTCACAACAATAAATCTGACTTTTTTCATCGCTGCATAACCATGATGAAACATGGGTCCATCACTTCACACCAAAACAGAAGGAACAGTCAAAACAATGCACTGAAAGGGGCTCCGAAAAATGCGAAGACAGTTAGTTACATCTGCAGGCAAGGTCGTGGCGTCAGTTTTTTGGGATGCGCGTGGGAAAATTTTCATTAATTATTTTCAAAAACAATCAACAAAAAAATCAATTTGCATAATACTCGCCGTATTATGCAAATTTAATGCAGCGTTTGAGTGATGAAATCAAGAAAAAACGGCCGCATTCGGCGAAAAAGAAAGGGTTGTTTCATCAAGGCAATCGTTCGTTATCATGATGGCCAAAATCAATGATTTAAAGTTCGAATTGCTTCTTTACGCATCGTTTTTGCCAGATTTAGCACCCTCGGAATATTTTCTTTTTCCAAACTTGTAAAAGATTTGCCAATATTGAAAAGGTGGAAATCTGCGGATGACGGCTATTTTGAGGCAATCAACGGTTCTCACTAGAAACAGGGTATAGAAGCTAGTAAACATCACTGGGAAAAGTATGTTGAGCTGAAAAGAGACTATGTTGAGAAATAAAAATATTTTTTCCCAAATTTTTTGTATTTTCTTTGTTAGTTCGGGTACTTTTGGGACTACTCTCATATATCTCACTGTGATACAGAGATAGAATGACTTTTATGGGTCCTTATCAGCTTGTGTCGTAAAGTACACGAGCCTACTCTACTGCTGCCAATGTTTTTGAACCGAATGAAACAAAAATACTCAAGGGTTAAAATACCAAATAAAACCTAGGTAAATATAATAAGAGGTCTGCTTGGAAAGTAGCCACTGTTTAGCTCTAAAAGAAAACCCGCTTACAACAGATGGAAATCAGATGGAGCCACGTCCGGGCTGTACGGAGGACGGGGGATAATTTCCAGTTATTCACTCACCAAGAAGTTACTTGGGGCGCAGGATCCCACTTTGGATGATGATGAAGATATTCAAAATGCTGTGACGGATTGATTACATTCCCAAACGGCCGAGATTTATGCAGAAGGAACTTGTAAATTGTTGGTGAAACATTAAGAGTGTTTGAAAATAAACTGTGGCTGCTTTGAAAAATAGTGGAAAGCTGTAGTTTTAAGAAAGACAAAATGAAATATTTTTTGTATGTTTTTTAAAAAATTATTTATAAAATTTATTTGACCTGTTTTCTTCAGATTTAAAATAAAATCAATAGTATTAAAAAAAAAGATATGTATATATATATACTTTTCAAAATTCACTGGATGAATTCAACGATTTCAAACCTGTGCATGCATCTAGAGGGGAATGTCACTTCCACATTCTGTCTGGCGCACTTTTGGAGGTCATTTTGTTCACGCTGTACGCTTAGTTAAATCATAAATTTCTATCGAACATGGAGCAAAAATTACGAACATTAAATCTTTTTTGCAGATATCGAACAAAAAAGCATTGAACGACACGGTACACACGTTGAGACCTGTGCGATTGAGCGTAAAACCATAGAGCATGGACGAGCGTGGGTACATATCATAATGTTGAGAAGACAATATTTTTTCTTGCAATATGATGATTCAGGTCAAAAGATCATAAAGTCTGTTAGATAATAATTATTTAGTCAAGTCACTGTACACAGTCAATAATAATCTATCATTACAATATTGACAATCCTAGACAATACATATTACTAATTAATAATGTGTAACACTAGTTATCTATTATGAAGGAGAACTTCAAATAATAATCTGCAAATTTTTTGTACATATATAACTGTTTATTGATTTAACTAGTAGTATGGTTATAATGAGTTCTTCATTGATGAGCAGGTGGAATGAGTGTTTCCACAGCAGCCGGAAACCATTCCCCTTCTTTTTTTATTTTTGCTAGGCTCCCAATTGCGCCCCAATGCTCGCCATGTCATAAATAAATGAGCATTAAAAATTTGTATTAACACTTTTACTCTCAAGTATTTATTAGATAATTACACATACTAATTTCAGTTGTTGGTCTGTGGGTAAGTAGTGTGAAATATTTCCACGTATTGCCTAACATTACTCAAGTTCATGAAATTTTCAAAATTGGAACTACTTATCACACATCAGACAAGCAATAAAGTAGGTATCAATTTAAAAAAAAATAACAATTGTTATTCGAATGCGTATTTATTTTGTTCAAATGTTTGACAGATGCTTAACTACTCAGGCTAATTGGTTTGCTTTTTGGAACAACTCGTTTAGATCTCATAGAAATCTCCCTTAATATCATAGTGAGAAATATGATATAAACTGTTTTAGAAAGAGAAAACACCACACTTTATATTCAAATCTCAAAGTTAACCACAAAAGCAGTAAAATGTACACATTTATGAAATTAAAAGTTTCGGATCGCAATTTGAAAAAAAAGATGAATTTTTTATTAATTATTTTTACATGGAAGTGACAAAAAAAAGTGAGGTGACAATAACTTTTATAATACATTTGTCAAAATGTTAAACTTCAAAAATTATGTGTTTATGTCGTTTTGTAAAATTTGAAAGTGTATTACATCTCCTTTCAAAATCATTTTTTAGTTTTCGAATATGTTCAGAAATATTCCATTTATTTGGATTTTATTGCGCAGCAGAAATATTTTGACTCTGAAAAAATATGGTGCAGGCCTGAGGGGTTAAATGAATTAAGAGAGTGAAGATATGTTACTAAGACAATGTCCAACATTATGATCCTAATTAGCCTGCTTCCTTACAGGTCAGTATGAAATCAGCATTGCCTGCATACAGCAAGAACTCAGGCAATGGAAGTAGCAATGGAGTGCTCAGTATCACACTTTATTACTGCACCCGGTTTATACTGATTCCTTACTGAACCGTGAGGGAGCGGACTTATATTGATCGTTTTCTGCACAATTGTACAACAAAAGTGTGGTTTATTAGAGATGCAGAGGCGATGTAGTGACACAGAGGCGAAAATGCAGTAAAAATTATACTGCTTAAATGTCAATAATAACAAAATAATGCTAATTGCCAATTTGACGACGACATCTAATTTGACCGGGTTCCAAATAATTAGGCCCTCAGATTGAATGAATTTGAGGTAGCTGGGAGCTAGTGCTGAGATTGATGAAATATTTATCCGTGTTGTAGGACGCCCCCCTCTGACATGGTGGACCAGCATGGCAAAAATAGCTCAAAATTTCCCCAATCCAATAACCCAAGACCGGTCGTCTTGGCGCAGATTGATTAGGAGAGCCGACCCCACTTAAAGTGGGAAGTGGCAAAGAAAAAGAAGAAGTTGTAGGGAAAATAATAAATAAAAACTAATAATAGCACATAATTTGTTTTTAAGTCAATTTTTTAATATGAAAATTTTTCACTATTCAGAACATCATGTCATATTTCTGAAAATATTTATTAAAAATGTGACTTAATCAAAATAACTTAATAGATTAATTTGTCTCTTTTGATAAGTATGTACAAACTAGCATATAATGTTTTCACTTAAAGCCAGGCTTCCCGCATTTCTACTGATTTTTTACATAGGTACTTTCCTTAAATACGTTAAGTTTTAAAGCTCTTAAAAAAACATATATTATTCTTGAAGATAATATCTACACATTCCCCACGCCGAAACAGGCAATTATATGAAATTCCCTCGATAGAAAAAAATCACAATGTATGCTCCGAAAATTATTATAAACACGTTTTTTTTCAATTATTTTACAAGTTATAATAAGTATGAAAAATTCAGTGTTTCTTTAAATGCTATTTTAGACAATCCTTATGAGATTTTTGCTGTATTTTAATCAAGTCATATTTTATTAAACATTTTCACAATTTTTGCTTAAATTCATCGTTTTTAATATTAGCGTGCTCTCTCCAACATTCGTATTTACATATCTCTCCATCTTCTTCTTTTTGAGCGGGCACCCATGCCTTAAGAACATGGCGTCATCACTTCACAAAGTAAAATTAATAATGACCTTTATCCAGTAATGATGATATAATTTTATAACACTGAAGAGTAAACCCAACAGAAGTGTGTAGTGGGCGTGTTGATGTGCCCCGTGTAAGCTGAATGTTTCCTTACTTCTTTCACTGACCTGTCTGGGCCAGGTATGGAACGGTCAGTTGGGATTACCTGTTCAGTATAATAATGGTTGTGTTATGTTGCAGAAGTCGGGCAATGTGGCGGCGCGGTATGCGGATATGAAGGTCAGCAAGATCTCCACGCTGACCACCAGCCACAGCCACAAGGTGTCCCAGTTCCATAAGCAGCTAAAGCAATCTGTTGGCCCAGTCTTAGCCAAGTTGCAGGTACACTGAAACTCTCCTATAACACTTTTCGAGGGACCTCAACAAATAACCCTTGTACTGTGGGTTTTTTTTCATAAAAATTTTTGAGCGACTGAAAAATCAAAGTTTTCAACCACAAAAATTTCTTACATGGGAACCTTAAATTTTGGTACATTTTCCTATTGTTTTCCCATGATAATTCTAAAAACAGCTGTTTTGCTTTTATTTAGAACGCATTGTAATATGAAGACGTATATGTAAGATGTGACACTGAGCGAGTTTACAAGCTTCTATCTGGGAAATTCACTATCTGTTAGTAAACTCGCTCAGTGTCATCGTGTTACTTGCTAACTAGCAGATTGTTGACAACCTACGAAAAAAGTTGAAAGGTCGTCAACTTTACTCGCCACACACTTACTCGTGATTGGTTTATTTATATTTTCAATATGGCTGCCTATAACAGCTGATTTTGACTGTCAAACATCTGACGGAATTAGTTCACGCAGGCGTCATTATTCTCGCTACTGGCGCTAGCAGCGACCTCCAAGCTCAGTTTCCTACGCTACTGAGCGAGTGGACAATTTTGTGTGTCATCATGACAATCTCACTCGCCGATTTACTCGCTTTTAAACTTAGTAGATTTAGCTCGTAAACTCGCTCAATGTAATTGACGCTTTACTGATCTCTGGTAGCTAAAGGCTCATATATGCCTATATATGTCGATTATAGTCGGACATCTCCAAATTCTAAATTTTTAGATAATGAGGAAGCAATATTCGAATGCTCACCATAAAATCAAACATTATTTACATGTCGCTTGCTGAGGATTGGTTTGTACTCCTGTATTTTTGGGTTTTTTTAAAGCTGTAAATGCAATATGTCTTAGTTCATTCAAAATTCAATGAAATATGTTGTTCTTTTATTTCTAGATAGATTATTAACCCTTGTATTTAAAAAAAAATATTTGTATCAATTAGTTTGAAATAATGGAAACAAAAATATAATTTTTTTAAATTTCAAAACTTTTATTTCTCAATACGAGTTTTTGTGGACATTGTACAAACCAATCCTGAGCAAGCAATGTGTGTCTGTGTTTTATATATTAAATATGTTGTAAAATAACACTGGTAGGCATAACTGTCCGGTACATTAGTATAACATTTTGAAATTTCCTACTAGTAAC
Organism: Limnephilus marmoratus; assembly: GCA_917880885.1. Classification (NCBI taxonomy): domain Eukaryota; kingdom Metazoa; phylum Arthropoda; class Insecta; order Trichoptera; family Limnephilidae; genus Limnephilus; species Limnephilus marmoratus. Next base: position 50,033,918 of record OU862919.1, read on the forward strand.
CCAGAAAACATAAATTTTTTGTTTATTTCAATACAAGTTTTCTGCATTATAAATTGATTTGGTGGTGTTTATGAGTAATCTGAATATTGCACCAGATACAAGATATACTTTTATCCTTATATAACTGCGTACTCAACTAAAATTTCGTTTTGGAGTTGTCTGACTAATCAACTGGATGGTTGATTTACATATGTATATTTTGTAGATGCAATAAAATTGTCATTACTTTACTCTTTCCCAATAAAACAATAATTCAGTATTCATAACAAATGTCCGTATTTCAGATTACGCCTCTGAACAAGAAAGATTTCAACTTTGTCCAGTTCCTCCAGGAGATAGCTTCAGAGCAATCGTTCGAGGTGACCTATGTAGACATTGAAGAGAAGTCCATCTCGGGCAAGTGGCAGTGTCTGGTTCAGCTGTCTACGCTGCCGGTGGCCGTATGCTACGGAGCTGGGAGCAGCAGCAAGGATGCGCAGGCCGGTGCTGCCCAGAACGCCTTGGAGTACCTAAAGATTATGACCAAAAAGTGAGCCATCGCAGCCTATCTCTGATCAGCTCCCGTAAACCACTAACCCCAATTTTCTAATGTTTCAACTCAATGTTTTTATTTGTATTATAAAAGTTTGTTGAGGAATAACTAAATTTATAAATTAGTTGATATTTATTATGCATGTATCTATACTTTTCTGTTCTGCCCATAATGAATTTAGTTGACACGGGCTATAAGGCATGACGCTAAGTGTACTGGCCGCATAAAATGTGGCTTTTGATTTAAACTCCATATTGTGTGAAACATTAGAAGTATATTTGTACGTTGGTTTAAAACGGCAGTTGAGTCTGACGGATGTACTATGTCTCCCATGTTTGTGACGTGGACTTAAGCTTCTTGATATAAAATACATATTTATGAATGTATGACCCAAATAATAAAGCATACATTTGTGAAATCGCAATAGCTTCGGACCATTCTGTAATCTTGCTGATTCGCAATTTAGAAAACAAGCACTAATACTAGTAAAGATAAAATTTGAATGATTTACTAATGTTGTGAGGTTTGTTTACTTCCGTTTGTTTAGGCACTAACTTTAGGCAGATTGCGAGTGGGCAATATCTCGGGTGGTCCAGTGCAGTTGGGATTATTGGATATATGGGGCGACACTTGGTACAAGCTATACTTTGCATAGAATTAGTGGAATTTTCCAAGCCTGGAAATTACTATTCAAATGAAGTTTCTCTATTTTATGCTAAATAACAAAGAGAAGAGAGTGTGAGAACATGCACATGCCTGTCCATAAGAATACTTAACTCGCTAGTATTGATTGTAATTGCGTGTCCATATTAACCCTTCTTGGTTAGTATATAGTGTATCTCTAGGTACACATTTTATATTCTTAGTAGGTAATGTTGAGAGGAAAGTAATACAGAGTTCCTTAGTAATACAGTTCCAGTTCCCTTCCCTCGGTATTGTTGGAGATTAATGTATTAAGATAACGTATGGTAAAGATGGAAGATTGATTCCTCGGTACAAACCAGACGGAGAATTAGCCAATAATACCCCGCCCCCTGCCCCCCGCCCCTGCCTGTGAAAATGGGCATTATTTTAATGCAAAGTATAGAGGTTGTAAACTCTCCTTTTGTTATGATTGAGTTCTTCAATCCATAACAAAGTGAATTGTTTTCCTTGTCCATTTTAATTTAAACAGTGCCCGGCATATTTTAAGGAATACATCAGAGACTGATGGGGTTAAAATGAACAAAGAAATAAGTTAAATGTTAATAAACTGCTAAGGCAGACTAAACATTACCCCGGTGTACCTCCTGTTTAGTTGGTCTTGGTACTTCTATAACTTGTGTAATGTAACAAACAAACATGATTCAATAAATAATAGATAAGTGACGTCTCTATGAATTGTCTTATGTTTATAGAATAAGCTCTCTTTCTTTGAATGCAGTACGTACTATACATTATTGTAATGAAATTCTGTTCATCATTGCTTTGTGGTATTTAGAATGATTACACATAGATGCGTAATACTTATCTAATATCTAATTGTATTGAATATTAATAAATGTTTGCTTTAAAAAAATGTCTTTCATTTCAATTTGTACGTATTTATGTTTCATCAGTCTTTCTCCTTTACACAGGTACATCCTTTTACTATAGACCTACCAAGTAAACAATAATATATGTTAAAAGGGGCTATCGATACATTTAAATTATGCATTTTTTATTAATGGTAGACTTAGGTTTATATTGGTCAATGTGTGTTCTGGAAAGAATCCAGGTGATATCAAATCTTGAAGGGTCAGTTTTAATTATTATTCTATTAGATCTAATAGGGTGAGTTGGGGTAAATCCGGATTTGGGGGAAGATCGAAAAACACGATTTTCGCGGTACACTGGCAACCTATAAAATGCCCCAATACCTCTAGAGGAGCGCTATTTCATTACGCATAGCACCCCCTTCGGTCGGCTCTAGGAAGCTAAAGCGTTAGGTTGTGAGGCGCGTTTTTTGAACAGGTTAAATTTTGCGGAAAATTGTGAGATAATCGATCTTACCCCCATCATAAATATCTACGGATCCAGGTAGGCTATTGAATTGATTTCAAATCCATTGTGTATTATTTTTAGATAAAAAATAGTTTAGGAAGGTTCCAGTGTCTAATCTGCTTCGGTTTCGGCTGTAGCTTTCTTTTCGATCTTACCCCTTGACATATTTCCTGGGGAATGATCGGAATATGACCCTTCCGACCTTACCCCTTTTGCGGTTTCCATACAAATAGCCACGTATTCTCAAACTAAGAGGTTCGTGAGGGCGCATTTGTGGTGGTGGTGGTGCTAGTGCAGGAACGAGCTAAAGTCACAGCGCTGTACCGGGCGGACGCCGCTATTCCCGTATGCGATAATCGGTCGCGAGTATCGATTAGAGATAAGACCAAGATCATTCATATTAGAACGTTTATATAAATGATAAAAACGGTCTACCCATAAGCTACACCTTTTGTAATTTTTATTTTACAATAAATATTTTTTGATTTGATTTGATTTGATATAATAGTTTTAAAAAATTTAAAATGTGTAGCTTTTCATTTTTTCAAGGTTGTTATGCCGCGGAACTACTGCAGAAAGCCTGCTTTTATTTACTAATGAAGACATAAACAAAGAAGATCACAAAGTGTGAAATATCAGTTTCTACTCTACATGACCGCGTTAAAGGGAAAATAGCTTCAAAGAGTGATACTCTCGGAAGACCAAATTATTTATGTTGTTCTGATAAAAAAAAAATATGTACAAGCTACATGTATGCTTTAAAAGTATAAACACCACACAAATGTATATATAAATACAGTAGAACCCCATTAATTTCACAGGACATTAAAAATAAAATTTGAAATTAACAAATTCCCGCGTAATTCGAAATTGATGACGAAAAAAATCGCCGAAAATCGAGTGATAATACGACTTATTCCCTTGTAAATCGAATTTTTAAGCGCTGCGATCGACCCCATATTCAAAGTAAATTCATAAAGACACGATATTTTCCGAGTAATTCAAATTTTGCGGCCGGTAAACGTCACCGCGGTCCTTTTAAACTTATAAAAATGAGAACTATTACCGCTTAAAACGAATTTTCCCAGCTTATTTCCAATGCAGTTGGCCCTTTTGAATTCAGATACTCAAAGTAAATTCGTAAAAATATGATATATTTCGCGTAAATCGAAATTTCGCGACCAAATCCCGTCGCGGCCGGCCCTTTAAATTCATATACCTATTCGAAATAAATTCACAAAAATACGGTAGGTAAGTTCCGGAATAAACGAAATTTGGTGGCCGAAACCCGTCGCAGGCAACCCTCTAAATTCAGATACCCATTCAAAATAATTACCTAAGAAAACCGCATAACTTCCGCGAAAATAATATTTTTGCGGCTTATTATCGCCGCGGCTGGCTCTTCAAATTTAGATATTTGAAGTAAATTCGTGAAAATACCATATATTTTGCGTAAATCGATATTTCGCGAACGAATCCCATCGCAGCCGGCCCTCTAAATTGAGATAGATACCTACCTATTGGAAATAAATTCATAAATTCGATATATTTCCGCGTAAATCGAAATTTCGCGGCCGAGTTCTATCGCAGCCGGTCACTCTAATTCAAATATTCGAAGTAAATTCGTAAAAATACCGTTAATTTCCGCGTAAATCAAATTTTGGCGGCTAATTACCGCCTTGCGCCGTGGCCCTTCAAAATTCGAATATTCAAAGTAAATTTATAAAAATACTACTTATAAATTTCTTTGTAAATCGAAATTTCGCAGCCAATTTCCACCGTAACCGTCCCATTAAATTAATATTTCGAAGAAAATTCGTAAAAATACGACATTCCAATGTTAACCAATTCAGATTTAGAAGATAATAATACGAATTAGGATGATGTTAACCGCGTAAATCGACATTTTACGGCGTTTTACCACCACTGTCTGTCAAATTCAGATTAACGAAATTATATATAAATTTTTTGTTGGAGTGATTTATAATTTTCCGCTAAGTGGGCATTTAAAAAATATGTTTTCTCAGATCTTGTTTCCAAAACATTTTGAGAACACTTTGCCGATCTTACCTGTCGTTATTAGTAAATCTTACGGCTAATATGCCGGTCTTGCCCCAAAAAATCCGGATATTACCCCACGTCGAAAAATAATTAACAGGAAGTTTAGATTGGCAGTTTTTGGGTGTTTTACTGTGGATAACCCGATTAATAAAAATTTACTCACATAGTTAAGAGCTAAAGGTAACAATAAAATTAAAAAGTTTGCGGGAATACCACGAATTCTTCATTAAAAAATTCCAAAGTGGACCAATGATCAAAAAAATTCATCTCATCAAAAAAGCACACGGTCTTACTCCAACTCACCTAAAACAAAGCTTACCTGAACTGGATCTTTCTGTGCTGAAATTCAAAATCATATTCCAAGTAAACCTTGCTTCCACGGCAAAAAAAATCCAAAAGATATATTTCCTGCATTTCGAGAATGAGAATTGGTCACTGCTTTACTGCAGCTCATTTGTTTAAAATCCGAGTCCTTGATAGTCCAGTCTGCAGTGGCGTAGCTAGCATGGGTGGCACCCGGGGCGGAAAACGCGGTGTCACCCCCCCCCCCATATTTTTTTTTTTGAGAAATTCAAAACACAAATTTTGACTTCCTAAAATATAAAAAACATTTCTAGCTAGTCAAATATGTAAAAAAAATTGTTATCCTCAAAATTCAAACACTTTTAAAAACACTAACAGAATTACAGTTTTTCAACAATCGATAAGTGATAATACCCTTCGCGAGTTCCCGTCAATCACAATGTACGAACGAAATGAGAATGACACAGGGGAAAAGCGAGGAATATTTCACGGGAATCCCCAATAAATCAATAGTAAGAGCTAGGAACGAAAATAAAATAACAGAATTTTTGGGGAATGCTGACCGACCGAGCCATATAGCTACAAATAACAGAGTTCAATTCTAATATGCTGCAAAAATCTGAAGAAAATCATTTGCTGTCATGAAAACATAATAACCAATATTATTATTGTTGAAACCAGTTTTGTCTTCCTCTGAATGTAACGATAAAATTTCAATCATGAAATAGTAAAGGTGAAATAATAACGTAACGCAAATATTGAAAAATTTTGTCCCTCTCTCCCCCCCTGCAACGCGCCGTAACATTTTTCTGCACCTCCCTCCCCCTAAACGTTACGTAACACCCAAGTAGCTATTTTTACCTAAAAGTCTCAATTAAATTGCGCAAAGTACTGGAAAGTCGCTTAAATTCCTTTTTCTTGTTTTAATCGCGTTTGCGGTAAAAATTAAACAAGAGATTTCCATGTCCATGCGTATATTGTTTATTTTATTGTTTTAAATTGTAATTCATAAACAAATTGGGAAAACATTATTATTTTTATCGGCATTTAATACGGTCTTACCTTTAATACACCTACATGGTTTTACAACACATATTTCGATTTACATTAGCTACACTGAGGAGGCCCTGAAGAAAGTAATTTTACAAAGGTTTCCATATGGAGCAACACTTAACTCCACTATGATTCATAAGCTTACTCAGAGTGGAGTAAAACCTTTTTCATGATCTGAATGCAGTTATACAAGTCCTCAAAACGAAGATTTAAAAGTCCACAGTATGAATCACAGACGAGAAAAACTTTTCATGTCCCGATTGTAACTATTCGTGTTCTCAAAAGGGATACATAAGAAGTCAGTTGCTGACTCAGTGTGGAGAAAAACCTTTTTCATGTTCCAACTGCAACTATTCATGTACTATGAAGAGAAATCTAAAAATCACACGTTTACTGACAGTGGAAAAAAACCTATTTCATGTCCTAACTGCAACTATTCTTATTCTCGAAAAAAATAACTAAAACGGACTTCGCTAACTCTCAGTGATGAAAAACCTTTTTCTTGTCCCGACTGTAACTATTAATGCGCTACAAAACGGTATCTGAAAATTCACATGCTTACCCATACTGGACAAAAACCTTTTTCATGTCCCGACTGCAGTAATACGAGATTTCAAAGGGAACATTTAAAAATCCGCAGTACGATTCACAGAAGAGAAACACCTTTTTCATGTCCTGATTGTAATTATTCGTTTTCTCAAAAGGGATACATAAGAAGTCAGTTGCTGACTCAGTGCGGAGAAAAACCTTTTTCATGTTCCAACTGCAACACTATTCATGTACTATGAAGAGAAATCTAAAAATCACACGTTTACCGACAGTGGAAAAAAACCTATTTCATGTCCTGACTGCAACTATTCTTATTCTCGAAAAAAATAACTAAAACGGCACTTGCTAACTCACAGTGATGAAAAACCTTTTTCTTGTCCCGACTGTAACTATTCATGCGCTACAAAAAAGTATCTAAAAATTCACACCTACCTACCTTGTTTTTCAAATTGGTCTTTCAGCACTAATAAACACGCTAACACAATAATAACTTCTTCACTAATTCACGTCAGTCCATAGAAAATTTCAGTCACTTCACGAGTCTACGTTAATCACAATATATGAACGAAATTAGAATGACTCAAGGAATATTTCAGGGAAATCCCCGACTGAGCTAGGAACAAAAAAACATTTTTCGGGAATCCCCGACCAACCAAGCCATAGAGCAAAATAACAGTCAGTGTTAACGTGTAAAATATTTTTTACGGCAATTTTGCAGTTTCGTAAGTTTTTTCTCCACGTTCGAGTGTCACCCCCTCCTCGGGTGGCACCCGGGGCGGTCCGCCCCCCCCGCCCCCCCCTCGCTACGCCACTGCAGTCTGCCAGTGTGGTGTGGAGGAGGCCACTCTTGACCATGTCTTCTTCAATTGTAAAAATCATTCTTACTTCAAAAGCATATTTCATTTTCTTATTAAAATCACCCACCATTCTTTTTTTTTTACATTAGTTCCACACAGGAGGCTCTGAGGAAAATAATTCCCCTCAGGGCCTATGATTTCTTTGGGGATGCTGTGTGGAGGGTCTTTTTAGGAAAGGAAGGAGAGGAAGTTCTGGGAAGGAACATTGTATGAGGGGTAGGAATCTGGAGGTCAGTGTGTCCAAGAATGACTGACGGTTGAATCCATCTCTCCCACTGCGGTGCAAGGCGATGAACCGAGAAGTGTACGGCTGTACGTACAAGTGTGGAAGAAGTCAAAGGGACTCCCTCAACCATTCTCTCCTGATCCAGCCTGCCATGCAGTTGGTGGGCAGACACATCCGCCGCCAAGACCCGAACAAACCCTACCCAGTGAACCCGGGCACCCCTGCTAAGTCACCAAACGTAGCAAACCACTTGGGGTGACCTATGGCAGAGGTGTTGGTTATCCAATAAATGGTTCCCGGGTCGGCGGTATCCATCCCCACCTCCTAAATTGAAAATTCTCCCCTCAGTATTCCGTATTTGCTGTCTCTCAACAATTCTCATATTTAGTTCTACATAAGTTCATAGACTTGAATGACTTCAATATTTTATTTGTCCTGTTCCCTTTTAGATTATCCTCAAAATTATAACTATCTTTCTTAACTTTTTCGGCTCAAAGCACTCTTTAGGGTAAATGGCCTATTTAAAAAAATTTAAAATAAACAAAACTAAGGGTTTTGGAAATAATGAAGGCCCCAGTAGGATCCTGAATAGACAGATTGACTCACCAATTTGAAGTTGGCAAATTCTTCTTCGTTGGTGACAATTTTATATTTTATAATTTTTACAATTATGGATATCAGGCCTCTTTCTGTAGTGGGGCTCTAGGTAACCCGCTTACTCATCTGCGAGCTGTAACTTTAATGCATTACCATTACCAAAAATCATAGTGTGTAAGTGACTTGCGAGCTCACACTTACATTGGAGGTTATCCACCACTTACCCGCTCTGGTATAAGTAACAGATGGTTACGCCTTCAAGGCTCTCGCAATGACAACAATTAAATTTGAATGAATCCAGACCTCCAGTATCCCTGCATACGCTGTTAGGAAAGTGCAAGTGCTTACATAATATACAAAATGCATATAATATATGATCAATAATATAAAGTATTTCAAACATAAAATAATTAAAAACAAGAACATAAAAGGCGGCTGTTTGCAGGGTATTGGCATCTTGCATCTGCTAAAATAATAATAAAAACAAGTATGGTGATATGAAGAATGCTAATGTCGGATGGACTATCTCTCTTGTCCGAAATCTACATCGCCCGAGTTGTTATACAATACACACTGGATAATTCAGGTAAATATTTATAAAATGAAGTGCACTTGTTAAAAAAAATACTCAGTTTTTTTGGTAATATTTTTTAAATGACTTTATTTATTCATTGAGGCCTCAAAATTATACATACATTGATAATAATTTGCGTGTATATATTTATGATCTTTTAAGTTGAGCAATTTTACAGATAAAAAATGTTGCTCTTAAAATAATTAGACTAATGGCACTGTGTTAAATTAAAATTGAACCTACTTTGATGACCTGTATGTTGAACAATACAGTATGTGGGTACACTGTATGTGTTACATTATTACAGATTAATCAAACGACTTACAGTATTCCAGGAGGAATTTATTGCTTATTTTTTATTAAATTAATAATACTTTTAAACTCTTTGATGAGAGCATAACATTTTTTTTCAAATTTCTAATGTGTAAATTTGTTCTTAGTTGGTTTCTCAAATTGTGAGAATGATGGATTCCCAGAAACATTTTGCCTGCGGGCTTGACTGCGAAATTGAAAGTGCCCTAGATTATTGCTGTTTTGTGAATGAAACATTTGGGTGGAGGCATTAACTGTGGGCTGACTGGGCGTTTTCAGTATGTTTTGGGCTTGGTTCATATTCACATTATTTGATTGTGAAGCCAAAGGAGAGTAGTTATAATTATAAAAATTTCCAAATAATGATCTTGAATAATCATTAGATACATTTTTAAAATTAGAATACTGGTTTTGGCCAGCATTTTGAGTAGCATTTTCGTAATGTCTCTCCAAATTCTTTGGCGTGTTATTAAAATGTGATCCTTGTAGGCCTGGTTCATAGTATTTTGGTGGATTTTCAGAATTTCCTGATTCAATCCTTGTTGAAGGAATATGAACATTTTTTAAAGAGTTATCATTGTATGAATGTTTCATATCATTTTTTCGATATTCAACAACATTCTCTATTGTTTTGTGTTGAAACAATTGAAATGAAACTTCGGAAGTTGTGTTTCTCTCGTATTCGCCTTGTGACAAATTAACTATTTCAGAATCCTCCATATTTCTGTTGGTGCAGTATGCCGATGCTATCACATTTTGTGGATTAAAAAGGTTTTTATCTATTATGTCATTGTTATCGGAATCATACATATTTTGACTGGCTAAATCCTCATCAATTTTTTTAATCCAATCTTCTTCCTTGTCTTCATTATCAAATTTAATATAAGTATCATTCTTTAAAATACGGTTACATCCTGATGCATAATTTCCCAGCCCATGTTGCAGTTGATAGTCCAATGTTATACTGTCATTTTCTAGCATGATTACTTCCGGTTCTTTTATTGCCATTCTTTGAATGTTCTCTCTTTTGTTAGGAGTATCTGCATAAATGTCACAAACAATTTGAGCATTGTAATTCATCACTGAATTAATGGATTGTTTCTGTGACTTTTTTCCTTGAGAACTTTTGACTTTATTTGCATTTGGTAGCTTACAATCTTTTTCCCAATTTAATTCCAAGTCTTCTACTCTGCAATAAAAGAGAATATTATGTAATTAAATCTATTCAATTTTATGACAATACAAAGCAAAGGTTACTGCTATTGGCTTAATTTTGGAACCACGTACTTAAGAATTATTTTAATTGATTGAAAATGTAATTCATACAAACCTATCAAACTCATCGTTTTTATCCACCACTTTTCCAGAATCTTGTTTTTGTTTGTGTTTCAGCAATGACGATGTTATCATCGAGGTTAACATATTTTCAGTTGTCGAGAGATTTTTATTCACCATTCCAATTGTTTTCTCTTCTTCTGACTCTTTAGTAATTTCAATCTCCTTACAAGCTGTGTGAATTTCATTTGTATCTTGATAAAGGTTAGGAAAGCAGTTGAATGGAGAGTTTTTCAACCATTCTTTAACATAACTTTCTTTAACGCATATTTTCTTATTGGGTTCAGCAAAAAGTAATTCTGTTTTATGTTCTAAAGGAGACGAAACTTCTCGGGTGATATCAACTTCATTACCCGCATCTATCATATTGCTTTCAATTATTTGGGAAACCCTTTTTTCTGCAATTTTCTTTAATGTGCTTACGTCATTTACTACTTCCATATTGGGTTTATGTAGATGTTTTTTTAATGGTGACATTGGTTTGTCATCTTTTAACTCTCTTATTTTATGTTGGGAGGAATTACACATTGTTTTTCCTATATTTTCATCCACTGAAATCTCTATGATGTTATTGGTGGTTGTGTTGAATGAATACAAAGAAATTAATTCCTTCAGTGGCAATTCCATAACTGATTTCATTACTGACATAATGGGTTTCTTGGAAATAATGTTTGCTTTAAATTTGCGATTTCTCCCCATGACTGGTAAATTCTGATTGACCAAGGATAAGTCTTCACTTTGTACTTCGTTTGTAACATTTCCAGCCAAAACATTGCCAGCTCTAGGGGGAAGCAAAACAAGAGGAGCTCTCCAAGTAACCGACTTGGATTTTTTACACTTATATCTTCTCGGATATACATCAAAAGTTAATGGTCTAGGTACGGTGTTGAAAGTAATGCGGTGAAGTTTTTGAAAGTTGTTAGTAATATGAATCTGATTGCCAAATTGTGTGTTAACATTAGTGGGCTTGTAAAATAATTCCATACTATTATTTTGTTGGACAGATCTATCACACTTTACAAAATTCTGAAGAGAATTTTGCTTTGATTGTTTTTGAGTCGGGGAAAATTTTGGTGATTGGATCTCTGGTTTGTAGCATTGATTTTTATCCGTATCAACTATTTTACATCCACCATCTTTGGACTGTACTAAATTTTTAGTGATTTCAATTTTATTTTGGGGTTGTGTTAAATCTATTAAAATGATTTCATCATCTGAACTGTTGACTATTTCACAATCCGACAGTGCCTGGCAAATTATTTTCTTTTGTTCAGTTTTTTTTATTGGATTCTCTATAATGTTTTTATTTTGTTTAAAATTGATCGATGAAATCTGGGCGTCTATTGGATTTGTAACTTTTTCATCACATACATTATTTGTTGCGGTTTGTTTCTTTTCAGGGTTGTTATATGCAGAAATATTATTGATTCCCTTTTCGACATTCCCGATACGAGTATTCTCTGATAAATCAAAGTTATTTTGAACACTTTTGGCAACCTTTACAATACTGTTCAATGGTTGATTTAATGTTGCTAATTTATTCAGCGATACATTTTTGAATTCACTTTCAAATTTTAATTCATCTTCAAGCTTGGTCCTTGTATTAGAAGGATTGCTGTAATTATCCGATGGAACTTTGCATGTTGTTGTACAAGGCTTTGTTTCTTTGTTGACAGAATCTTCTTTAATGAAGTTGTTTTCTCCGCACTGATGTGTTTCAAGGTCCTCTGTTAAATCAACGTATGAAATAATTAATCTTTTAGGATCATTTGGTTTCATTAAATTCATCTTTTCACTACTCCCAGTGCTTTTATGAACATTTGTACTAGTTTTTGGTACTGTCCATTGATTCTTTTCACGCACAGATATTTCTCGTTCTTTAATTTGATTAAAATGATTGGTATTATTTATGGAGATTTTTTTACTTTTTTTATTAGGGCTTTGAAATGTTTCAGTGTGTTGCGCAATTCTTTTAGCATTTTCTTTAAAAGCAGGTCTATTTTGTGGGAAATCAACTCGAGGGTATTCTAAAGTAGAGACGTGAAATATTTCAAATTGGTGATTCTCATGGTTTTGCACTTCTCTATTATTATTTTCTACATGTCTATTGGAATCATTAGTTATGTTAGATTGCTGAGTATTTTGAGTCCTCTGCTTAAATGAATAATCTCTTTTGGAAAATGGGCTTTGTATCACAGGCTGCAAATTATTCTGTTGAGATGACAACTGTGACTTATTGTAGGTCAAATAATTATAATCCCGACTATGAATGTCCGTATCGTTAACGACCCTTTCAGTGATTGAATGATTAGTAAAACTGTCATCAATTTGAGATGGAAAAGAATTGTAACTTTGCGCCTTTGATACAAATGAATCTCTGGTGTTTTGTGTATCCAACTTTTTGTACCAGTCTTCATAAGTTTCATCTTCACTGCCATTGAAAATTTCTTCAACAGGTGGAATTTGTTCATATTCATAATAATTCTGCCTTGAGCTACATTTTTCCCTGTCGAAGTTTTGTGATGAAATTTTTTCTTTAATATCCAAAGGAAAATCTTCACTGCTCCTTAATAATTTCACATTTTCTTCACCATAATATGAATTTGGGTGAAGGGAATGGGTGGTTAAAGGGAAAGGGAATGCTGGTTTGTAAATATCAGTTTGGTGGTGAAATATTTTTTCTGTGTTTTGTTGCTGCGCCCTGTTGTCATATGAACAATTATTTTGAACCCTCAGTACGTTCGGATCACTTGCACAAATAGTTGAGGTATTTGCAAAATAATTTCTGTTACCATTTAATTCACTTGATTCATTTGGTGGTATACTATTTTCTTTTAACTCAAAGTTCACAGAATAGTCTTGAGGCATGCTTTTGGGCAAAGGTCTCTAAAAAAAAGTAAAAATTTAATTTCATGCAGTTAAACGAAATTTTTTTTTAATATTTCTTCAGAAATAATAATAAATATTTTATTATCTTCCTTTTTTTGTTACAAGTAGAGATAATACTCGTAATACCCTTACTGGGATCTCCCGTGCTGAGGATTTCATTTACATAAAAAAGTAATTATATGAATAAAACAAAGTAATTATAAAAATAAATTAGACAGCTTTTTTTTAGTGCGGTTGAGGGCTTTAGGTTTCAGTATATTTTCTATTTCTAATCTCACTATATTTTATAGTCAACTTTTTATTAGAGACTTAGATGTTATAATGTTGTTATTTTTGAGTGAGAATGGGATTTTATTGTTTTTATTTTATTTTATTAGAGTTTTAAATGATGGTGTTCATTTTTTTTAATCTTGAAAGGACAGAAAATAATTTAATGTTTTGAGGCCTAGAAAATGATGTAAGTATCCTTTTATGTACCTAGGTATTGTTGTACTTTCATATAGTATAATATTAGATAAACTAGATCGTTCACAAATAAGTGAAAATTTATTATGTAAAACACAAATAAACATAATAAAGACCATAAATTTCTCAACTCACAAAATTTGCGTTGGAAATTCAGACTGTCTTATTTTTACCCAAAATTTCGTGTCTTATATTTGCCCTGCCTGACTCTACACCTACCGTTTTAAATTTATTGTAATTATGTATTAAAAAATCAGAGTGTGCAGTTTACATGTGGAAGAGGTGAAACCTTCAGAAAACTAAAGTAAACAAGAGTGGGGAGCAGGGCCGTAGCCAGAGTTGAATTTAAGATAGAGCGGTGGTAATTACAGGTAGGGCACAAATACAATGATCTGATCTGGGTCGGGCGGGAGGGGCGGGGGGGGGGGGGGGGGGGGGGGGGGGGGCGCTCCGGGCGGCACTTTTAAGAGGCGGCAAAATTTCACAATAAATAATAATAATATCTTGTTAAAATTTTAATCATTTCTTTCATATTTTTGTTGCATATATGATTCAGACCGATTGAAATGGGCACGGAATTTTTCATGACTTATTCTGTGACAAACTGGGGAATCCCCTTTCTTCAAATGAATGTATAATAATGTCATCTTGATAACTGCAGCGACTGGCAACACCGTCCGGGTCGAATTTTGTTTTGTGCTTGGATTTTTCATGACTAATATTCAGTGGGAATGATTGAGAGAGGTCCATGGGCGATGCACGACAATTCTAAGAAAGTTTCATGGATCGTCACGTGTTCCAGTGGATCATCAAACCATCCATGTGTTCCAAGTACAAAAGTAAGAGGAAAACTATTTTCTTGTTCTGGGTGTAGTATCTCAGCTAAAGCTGAGGACTTAGCAGATTAACTCCTGGGTTAAAACCAGTTTCATGTTCCGAATGATCTGTCAAAATTCCAGTAGTGGATTAATCTGCTGACACATTTCGAAGAAAACTGTTTTAATATTTCGAGTGGAGTTAAATTTTTTATTTCAAACCATTCCACAAAATTCGTAATTCGTAGGAAAACCATACTACGCATTATATGAGAGTAATACTAATTAAATCTGTGGACACGCAAGCAGATTCACCCTTAATTGAGGAGCTCAGTATCAAAGTGGGACATACGCTACTTTTTCTAAAATGCATATTTTGATTGATTATGGTAGTACGTCTGATTCTCTAACTGAATAACTGAGAGAATCTATCGAAAACGGACAATTAATACAAGAAATCGCATGTTAAAGTTTGCACTTTGTTTCAAAAGCGGACACTTACAACTCATGTTTGCAACAAACTCGGACATTCAATACAAAAACCAACAAAAACATTACAAAAAGTGTCATGGCGGCTGTTATTTTGACAGTCAAGCACCAACCGCCGAATGTGATCGTGGGTTAATAGTTTTAGGCTGAAATTTGAGGTTTATTGAAGTTTTACAGCACCAAATTCACCAAAATATGATAAAATTGAGATCACTAATGCTTGTAAGCGCGTAACCAACTCTGAAAAAAAAAAAAAAAAAAGCCGTTAAGTAAGTCAATTCGCCCACAATACTAATTCAAATCTGTGCTCATTTCAATGAAGTTTTCTTATATAAATACGATGATTAGAACCTCGAATCCTACGTTTATGAGACTAATAAACACATTTTGATGAATATAATTAAAAATAGAATTGAAAAAATGGCAATATATTGAGTAATTAAGTATTGAGTTTACGGCGCTTATTTTGCGTTTATACCGGAGTTGGCTTATTATTATCACAAAGTGAGTCATTTTATTTGTAACAATTTATTATTACGCTATTAATAAAAATAAACTTCATAAAAATGAACTTGAATAGCCTTTTCTTTCATACTATGGATCTTGGATCTTTGTAAGACTTTGTTTCAAAAACGGACGCTTGCAGGATCATGTGTTTCAAAAACGGACAATTGCTCGTTTTAGTATCAAAAGCGGACATAGTCATTTTTAAATTTAAAAATAAAATAATTAGAGTATTAAATTATAGAATGTTATGGATGGCTTGTGATTCTTTATGCGCAAGGATTATGCAGGTAGAAAAAAAAATCAGATATTTCATATCAGCATATTCGAAACAAGAAACTCACTCTACTGAAAAATAATCCAAATGGCTTATGTCCCACTTTGATTCTGAGCTCCTCAATTTAAAACCAGTTTTGTGATCAGAATGTAAATTTCCAGTTGTGGATTCATCTGCTGACACATTTTGAAGGAAAACGTTCTCTTATTCGAAGTGAATTGGAGGTTATCCACCACATACCCGCCCTGTGTAAGTAACAGAAGGTTACTATTTAACAAGGACTCTTATTTTTTTATAGAACGACCCTACAATTATAATTAACTAAAACTAGACCCCTATTGTCCCTGCATAAGTTGTTAGCGAGCAGTATGCAAGTGCTTGATCTGATGACAGTGATGACAAACTGTTTAGAATGGAGAAGGCCCGAAGATATCGATCTAGGGATTGGTTTATTTATGACTCAACTGTTGAAAAACATCCCCAAACTGTTTGGGAATTCACAGCCTCTCACCACTTACTTCAATTCCATCTATGGGCAGAATAAATAATTGATATAATATGATTCTTTGGTTAATTCGAAGCTGTTTAGTTAGATGTCGCTATGCTACACTAATAGGTAGTATATTTTTGCAATCAAACTATGAACAAACAGTTTACTAGTATATTATCATAGTCGATTTCTTAAGGTAGGGCACAGGTATTTTAAGGTAGGGCATTGCCCCCTAATGCCCCCCCCCTAGCTACAGCCCTGGTGGGGAGGCTACGAAACACCGCACAAAGAGGTGACCGATTATTCTATCTCATTCTCTCGCAGGCTAAATCACATAGATGTATGTGTTTGTTTCTTTTTAATGTTGCTATTTTTCGTTTCATCAAGTTTCAAATCACAACGGTGCTAAAGAAGTTTTCACTTCAAAAATGTCTAAAACGTCTAATACTTACATAATAAGTGACATTTGCAGATAGAGTATTGAGGGAAGATGGTTCTGGAATAGATTTAAGATATTTATTTATCTTTTCCATTATATTTTGTCCACCCTTTGCAACATCATGACTTTTCTGTACTGGCGATTTGGGTTTATTTAATTTCGTTGCATTTCTCGGTTTCTTCTTTGCACTAAAACTATCCAGCTCATCTTTCTTGCTCTGTTGGTCGTCATTTGATTCAAAGAAATCATTTTCCTCATTCAAGAAATCTCTTTGTATTTGTGGGGAAAAGTCTGCAATCACTTCCATCATTTCTTCCTGGATTATTTGATGTTCGTTTTTGAATTTGATGTTACCGCGGATGTTTTCCCCGACATATTGCTGAATGTTTTGTTGAAGTATTCCTGAAAGGCTGCTGAAGAGTGTTTTCTTCACGTTGATACTCTTTTTCACATCCAATCCAACTAAAAAATATTTTGAATGAATGCAGATACAGTTTGTCAAATAAGAGTAGAAAATATATGAGGGCGCCACTGTTGATCAAATGGCAATACCAAACACATCACTCATGGTGTTAAAGTAAAGCTGTGTAACCTACATTTTTATAAAAAATTAAAAAGGCATAATAAAGGAAAAAATATTTTTTCATTGCAGTATAGATACCCGCCGATCTCAAAATTAGAATTGGATATAGGTATATTATTATTATACTTTTGCAATTTTGTGTTAACATAATGAAGAATAACTATAATGTAAAAAAATATAAAGCACAGTTTAGAAATTGCTCACATTTATTTAATACTAGATAAAGTACCTAGCGTTGCCTGGGCTTTAGATCATGTCTTTAATTTTAGATCTGAATATATTTAACTCATTCAGATCTAAAAGTAGTGTAACTAAACTCACAATTAGTGATTCTTCCTTTCTATCTATTGTTAAATTCAAATTTATGTTAAATTAAATTAAAGCAAATCGCTTTATAAATCACCTTTTAATCGAATTTATGTCATGAAGAAAAAATGTTTTTTAAAATGTGGTTTACTGTGTTCTATACATTCAGTGTCATTGCACTTCAAAAAAATATTTGACAGTTAAATTGGTGTTGCCAGTCTACAAATTTACTAGTTCCAGTTTTTATATTTTCTACTCTTTTTTGACAGACTCAAATATGAAACAAAAAAAAATAATATTAAATACAAATCTCAAAAATATTTCTGTGACCCTATAAAAACAATCTTACTTTTCAGAAACTAAAAAAACTTTGGGGAGATAATGTAAAAAAAAGTAAAACTAATGTACAAAAATGCATTTATTAGTCTCCATTATTAATGTGGTTTTCACCAGTGGATTTCAACTCAGAATCATGTCAACTCAATACCCTTTTGAAAAGTCATTAAAAACTATGAAAAAAAAAAGAAAAATTGCCGATAATCTAACCTATTTAATTAATTTTTATATATACTAGCTGACCCGACAAAAGTTGTTCTGCAATATAAATTATTTCTAGTGAATATTTTGGTTATTAAATAAAAAATAATTAATGTATTGTAAGTGTATGGGGATGGGATCTATGACAGAAAGAAGAATGGAGCGCTGTAGACGATGACCGCCGTTAAAAACAAAAAAACACCAACTAAAGTAGGACAATGAAATAAAGAAAATCAATATAAATTTCGAAGAGCAATTGAGTGTACGATATTTTTTGTCAGTCCTTCTTTAGCCAACACAAATATCAATGGTTTGCCCACGGGAGAACATGATGCCGAATGAAATATCAAAATGATGCGACCCTTCTCGTGAATGTCTTGCGCATGTGTGGATGAAAGTTCAATGAGGCGGACGTAGCGCCATTCAACAACATATATAATTTCATTCTGTTTGAAATACGAAAGACGGTTAAATTTGTTGGACAAAAATACTAAAATCGCGATTAAAAAATGGGAGGGTGGAGGTGGGAGGGTTAAAATTTGACGTTAAAGGTATTTTTTGATGCCAAAAAAATACACAAAAAAATATTTGTCAAAAAATGGGAAATTTTTTATGGATAGGGACACCCTAATCACCTAGCGGTATGAAATATACTTTAAAACCTATTCTCATACCTACCAAATATACATAAAATAAAAAATCATAAAAATCAGTCTAGCCGTTTCGGAGGAGTGCGACCACAAACACCGTGACTCGAGATTTTTATATGCAAAAAAAATTTACATGAGATCCACACACGAGACTGAGGAAAATAATTTCTCTCAGAGCCTATGTCATCTCTGGGGATGTTTTGTGGAGGGTTTTTTTTAAGAAAAGGAAGGATAGGAAAGTTCTGGGAAGGAATGTTAATGACTTTTCAAAGGAGGTGTTGAGTTGATTTCTTCCTGAGTTGTTCGGTCACTGTTAAAAACAAGGGTGTTTCAAGTAATTATATTCTGTTTTCGGATGCTTTTAAAAAAAACAAAAAATGCGAATTGCAAATGCACACATTGAAATTAAAAGGGTAAGAAATTTTGAATGAAATTTTGTTTGTTATTGAATTTATGCAAACTAACAACGTAAAAGTGTTTTTATAATAATAAATAGTACCCCAAGTATTGCTGATACAGTGAGCATTTACAGTGTGAGCTGACGAGCATGTAGGAGTGACTGCTCTCTTTACTTCATTGTCAGTTTCCAGTATTGTCGTATCTCTGAAAGAGATTATAAACGCTGATTAATCCAAATCATTATATTGGAGCCATATTTTATATAGGTAATAAATATATTGATTTTATATTTACAATATTTTCTCAAAAAGTAGAAGATTATTTTCGGAATCTCCCACGATTAGTGTCACCCTGTGGTTTTCTCCGGCTGTAGATTTCTGGCCCATCAGCTGATTAGAGTTGGCTATGGACAGAGTGACTTGGACCACCCTGTCAGTCTCACATTTGATGTCCAGTTTGTAGAGAGGCAGTAATGCAACTTGCTTCTTGAGAGTGTTTCCAGTTGGTGGTAATTTATTCATTATCTGAATATAAAAAAGACACATTTATATTCATCTTTTTAGAAAAGTAAGTTCTGTGAAGGAAAATGGTATTGTTAAAATTAATTTTAAAATTACCTTTAAATTAATTTTAAGATACCTCACAAGAGTCTCAGCTGCTCCCGTCTGGAGCCAGTGAGGCGAGGCATCCCCAATATGTTATGAGGCTGAAGTTAGTGGGGAGGGGCAGGAGATAGGGAAGAGGAAGGTGGGGAAGTACCTGGCTATTCAGATCTGGTCACCAAACATGACTAATGCCATTTCAAGCAACGTTTCAATTCTGAATGGTGGTCTTACACCAGGGGGATACTGAGAGTATCTTCCACTCTGAAACGTGCCGCAAATCTCTACATATTATAAATTAAAGCCTCTCGTGCCGTCTGTCTGTCTGTCTGTTCGCGATAAACTCGAAAACTACTGAACGTGCGGTTTTCACCAATAGGTAGGTATGTTATTTGTCAAGGATTTGTGTAAATTGGTGGAAACATAATGATAATTGTTAGAAGTGTCGGAAAAAGTCAAGCCGCCTGGGAGATTTCATCAAAAACACTGCCTAATCTCTTTGAGATATAACAAAACAATGCATGCTGGAATATTCTTCTTTTATAGATCTACAAAAAAGTTCGTGATGGCATACATCAATCTTTTACGGATAGCTTACTGTACACATTCTATCTTCGAAAAAAATGGTCACGTACAATGGGATAATTGGAAAGTTATTTAGAAGGATACAGTATTAATCCTTATTAAATTAAATACGTTAGTTACCCCAAGCATTTCATTCACATTATTATAATCTTTCACACCATCTCTACGTATCATAAATTAAAGTCCTCCGCGGCATCTGTCTGTCTCTTCGCGATAAACTCAAAGACGGCGGTGGTTACAAAGGTTGGATTTTACAAGTGTTTTATTAGCCACAGCAACGTGTGTCCGGGTCAGCTAGTATACTATATATTATTTTAAATGAATAAATTGTGAAATAACACACATTAATCAAATAAAATTTATTTGCCACGCCGGGATTCGATCCCGCGACTGTTGTAATGCGATTTAAGAGCCTTACCGCTGAACCATGCCGGCCGTCGACGATGGTATGAGGGATGGGTAGGAATCTGGGGGTCAGTGTGTCCAGGACTAACGGACGTATGGATCCAACTTTCCCGCTACCATGTAAGGCGATGTTCCGAGAGAGTGCTGCTGGAGAGATCAAAACACCTCCCTCAACCAGTCTCCCCCAAACTGAACTGATCTAGACAAACCTCACCCTATGATCCCAGAAACTCCTGCTAAGTCACCAAACGTAGTGAACCACTTGGATTGACCTGTGGCAGAGGTGTTGGTTATCCAATAAATGGTTACATGGGCAGCAGTACCCATGTACCCGCCTCCCAAATTGTAGACCAGGTAAAATTGTAGCGGTTGACTTACCCATCCCTAGCGAAAGTGATACGCAAAACACTATGGGACATACCACGTGACCACTGCGCACTGTGGAGCGTGTCTACAAATTTACCGTCGCCAGTTTGGGTCTGGGAACCGGCAGGAGCACTCACCTGACGAGCAGAGGAATGCTGGGATGCCGGACTGCAGAACTTCGTGTAACATTCAAATTTAGCTTCTTAAAATTTATCATGGTTTATCATATAAGTTATTTAAATATGTTTTTCTTATTTCATCTAAAAAAGATGGCACTCAGGCAATATTTCTTGACCACTTAGATTCATTTAACAATTTTAATATGTGAATATTAATATATATCAATCTCAGATTTACGCAAAACCTTTGGCTCTTCAAGCGAAAGGCACTCCCTGTAGATACTCTATTTATTAGATAATTAATGAAGTATCTAAGTAATTTAATTTAATAAATTATGTCTTACGAATATGGGTTTCATTGCCATCCATTTATGATAGCTTCCTAATTATCGTTAATATGATACATTATTACTTCTTCTTCCTTGTGCTGTCCCAACTCATTGCCTAGGTAGGCTGTTGGGGTCAGCTCTTCTCGTTCTCAGGTTGTAATTTCTCCTGTTCTGGGTATCACCTTCATCCAGGCCGTTTTTCTGAAGAATTTTGGCGCATTGAGTCATCCAGGGGTTCTTCGGTCTTCCTCTGGATGACTGTCGATGAAGCTCCATAGACATTGCCTGCCTCACTGTGTGGTCCGATGGTCTCCGTCTTATGTGTCCATACCATCTCAACTGTCGTTCCTCCAGCTCACTATTTATGTCTGTGACACCCAGGCTACCACGAATGCGTGAACTTTTGATCTTATCTTTTAGTGATACTCCTGCCGACCATCTAAGCATTCGCATTTCTGCTGTTTCGAGTTGCCTAGAGTAGGAGTTGTACATAGTCCAGCATTCGGAGCCATACATTATTGCGGGTCTTACAATAGTCTGGTATATCTTTCCTTTAAGTTTTATAGGCATTTTGGAGTCACACAATATTCCTGTTACGGATCTGAATTTAATCCATCCCACACCTATTCTACGGATGACATCCGCTGCACATCATCCGTCTCTGTGGATTAGTGAGCCCAGATACTTAAATGAATCACAGTTGGCTAATCGTCGCCTCAGTTCTTATTTGTCCAACAGACCATTTTAGTTTTTGTTCAATCTCCACTTTAAAATTAAAAATAAACTATAAAAAATGATAGTTAATCACTTAACTGAGAATTATTTAAACTTATAAGACCTTTACCTTTATGGAAATATCTTTATCTTAAACTTCTATCATAATTTTTTTTTTGAAATAATGCAAGAAAACCTTCTCCTCCCGTAAAATTTTCTAATGGTCTGTTGGACAAATACGAACTAAGGCGACGTAATGTTACTCCATCCAGTTGCATCGAAGGAGTTACAGCATTTGTGTCTTCAAATGGCAAATACAAATATTCAGTCTTTTTCCTGCTAATTTTTAGGCCATTATCCTCCAGAATCTTTCTCCACCTTTCCAGGCTATTCTGTAAGTCACAATGATTATCTGCTATCAGTACTACATCATCTGCAAAAAGTATAGTCTTGAGAATACTGTTAATTTCTTGACTTGTTAGATAATTCATGACCATTATGAATAGCAGTGGGCTGAGGACAGATCCTTGATGTACCCCCACTTTAATTGGAAATTTTGGTGATGTCCCTGATGTGCATCTTACTTGGGTTTCAACGTTTGTATACATATCTTGTATGGAGAGCACATATCCTTCTGGTACATTGTGGGCTCTCAATGCCACCCATATCAGGCTTCGGGGAACCCTGTCAAATGCTTTTTCCAAGTCTATAAATACCATGTGCAAATCTTTTTTTGCATCTCGATGTTTTTCAACTATTATTCTGACTGTTTGAATAACATCTATTGTTGATTTTCCCGACAGAAAACCAGATAATGATACATTATTACTACACTATTTTAAATCCATTATTTTTATTACGTTACAAAATATTTGCTAAGGATGTGAGGGTTTTACATAATTTACAGATATAGAACATATTTTGATTATCATGCATGTTACGGTAGCAAATAATTGAAATGTTTTACCCTCTCTAAATCTCTTGGATTGCTGTGGCGGATGCTCTCGAAGGTGGTTTTCCCAGCGGACACGAGCAAGGTTGCTAAGATGGGACCTATCCCGCTGAGCTGCCGCACCATGAAACAGCTGTTCTCCCACAGCCGGGCGGAAAAACACTTTGCCAGAATCACAGAGTTTAACACGGATTGGTATATAGGCTTGTCAATGTTTTCGGCTAGGGCACTAGGTCTGGTAATGTAGTTGACAATGCCTGGAAAAGTCAAATTTTGATGGTGGTGATTAAGAGGGAATGCGGGTGGCGTTTTTTCCATACAAACGTATTCCCCGTTTATCTCTCTGGATTTTGACTCTAGAGCAAACATAATATAGATATCGACCACTAGCGTGTCGGTACGTTTTGCTTTTTTTGATAATTTACTTCTTATAGAAGTTAGGACCTTCCAAAAAAGGACCTTCCAAAATTGGCCTGGTTTAAACGCCGTCAAAAGACGTTCAGTATACAAAGTAAACAATGTATTTTTGAAAAAAGGAAAACGTACCGACATAGAATATTTTCTTCTAATACAACGTGTCCGGAAACTCGTAGTACAAGCGGGAAACTGGTGAATCTACATCACGTAGAGAACACAAAAAACTTATTTTTTTCGATCTGAGCATTTCGATTTTAATATTATTTTTTTTCTATTTTTCCATTTTTTTGGCAACTAAAGGGTTAAAAAAAAATTTTTGAGCCCGGTTTACCCTTTGATGCATTTTATAAGACATTACACAGCTGAAATCAACCCCTTAGTGAAATTTTTTTCAAATTTAACCAAAAAAATTCCAACTTTGGACCCGATTTACTCGAAAACGAAAGCTCAAATCAAAAAAGTTATATCACAAATCGACTCCGAATGTGATGAAGATTTACCAGTTTCCCGCTTGTACTACGAGTTTCCGGACACCGTGTATAGTTAGTGTAAAAAAAAATTAAAATCAGTCCAGTTTTGGAGAAGAAAAATGGGAAATACAAAACATCGATTTTGACGATTTTATTTAGGTATTTTCGGCCCGATATGCAGATGTCCCTTTCGCTCAGTTCCCCTTCGTTACAATACCTATTGATGATATTTTTAAATGACCGGCATAACTCTTAAGGGTCACATCTATTTGGTTGTAAAATTCTGACAATTTTAGGTGTTGTGTTCGTATTCATTAAGTTTAAAATCAATTATAAAAATAGAAAATATTTTTATTTTTTATAGTGATGATTGATATACGCACTATCAAAATAGCGAAGTATGCACTAACAATGCAAAAAATGTGCAATTAAATGATAAACACAGGTAACTGTCATTTGGAAGCCAGTTCTTTGGGAAATTTTCTATTTCATAGGGAAGGGCGAGTAATAATTTTCTATTTGTAGGAAATTATGAAGGAAAAGACGGTCAACTTTAAAAATATTTTTTCTTTATTTCTAAAAGAAATCGATTACAAAGATAATGTTTCCTCAGAAAATACTAAAATATCGAAAACTACATATTATGAACAAACAATTTAACCCGGCGTCATTGTTGCCGGGTATCTAAAACCCAACGGTTTTTAAAATCCTAATAACTTGAAAACAAAATATGCACGTTATTTGGCGTTGTTAGTAGTTGCGGTCATTGACTTGTTTGAGTGTATTGGCTATTCTATTTAGTGTCGAAGCGGCTACGGTGGAATTTACGCGTCTGTAAAGAGCGCTCGGATAAATTATACCCGGCCACAATGGCCACGTACATACCAGGTTTCATACATAAACAACGTGTTTATGTATGAAACTTAGTATATAAGTAATACATAAGCTTTGTTCCACATTACTCACTATTTGATTATATTATCGTGTTAAAAAATTGTTTTGTCCCTCAATTGTTATTATTTTTGTTTTTTAAATATATATTCTATGTTATCTTATAAAAAAATTGATCTCAGTAGAAAAATGTTTTGTTCCTTAATTTTTTATGATTATATGCTAATTTTGTAATAAATAACTGTTTAATTTTCATAAATAACATATAAACTACCTATTTCCTTCATATAAAATACTAATATTGACAAATAGAATACTAATATGTACTATAATCCATATGGGTAAAATATACCCGGCCGCAATAGCTGTGTTCTGTTTGGTCGCCATAACCGCACCGGGTTAAAAGCGGATTTAAACAATGCATATTTGAAAGTATGAAATGGATTTGTTTTCTTACATTTTGATATGTGATCACCAATTCTCAAAAGTTTAGCAGCCTCCTGATTTAGGGATGGGTCAGGAATAGGAAGAGATCCGAATATGGCTTGGATGAGACTGAAGGAAAATAAGGCAAGAAATGGTCAGGTACAATTCAAATATGTACATAATTATTTGTAATAGTTTCACAGGGGTGGTTGTATTTTTTTTTTGAAACCTACAAAAATTGTTATTTTACTTTCTGCTGTCGTTTATCAATACAATTATCATGTGTCTCAAAGTAAAATTATGTATCCCACAAACACACCCCTGGAACATCACAGATCTTTCATTGACATCCAAGAAATCATCTGAAGACATCCTAGAGTCATCCTAGAGACCTATCAGAGACATTCTTGAAATCTTGAAAGAGATATCCCAGAGACAGGGTCGGCAGAGACTTTCCAGTCCAGAGATCTATCAGAAACATTGCGGATATTTTGAAAGAGACTTTCCCTAGACTTTTACATTCCAAAGATCTTAAAAGAAATATCCCAGGAACTTTCCAGAGAAATTCCGACCTATCAGAAACCTATCTGGAAATCTTGAAAGGGATATTCCAGAGACTTTACAGACATTCCTGAGAACTATCAGAGACAGATCTCGAAAGAGACTTTTTAGAGACATTACAGAGACCTATCAGACATTCCGGAGATCTTGAAAGATATATTCCAGAGACATTCCAGAGACCTATCAGAGACATTCTAGAGATCTGGAAAGAGATATTCCAGAGACTTTTTAGATACATTCCAGAGACCTATCAGAGACATTCCGGAGATCTTGAAAGAAATTCCAGAGACTTTCCAGAGACCTTTCTGAGACGTCTACAGATCTCCCAGACACCTTAACCCCGGTCAACTTTTTTGTTGTTTTTATGTCTTATTTGATTGCCTTTCTTGCCTAGTATAAGGCTAACCCAGATTTTTTACCCTTAATCCGTATTATAAAAAAAAACCTCCTTTACCAGTTGACCTTCATATCCCTGGTCTGGATGCGCCCCGGCAGAGGGAAGCGGCAGGAGCCGGCTGCGCCCTCCGCCGCCTGTCCCCGGGGCCGCCTGTTGAGCAGGTTGAGGCAGCGCTTCTCCCCCGCTCGGAGGGGCACGTCGCTGTACTCGTGGCACATGCTCAGCACACCTAACAACTCGCTCAGGCTCTCTGTGCCCTTTATCTGGATATAAGAATATTATGGAAAATAATAAAGGGAATACGTATACGTAATATTAAATATTTACATCACTGAAATACATAATATCATATACAAGGTATGTATAAATTAGTAGGAAATAGAATAATTTAATTTTTTTATGAGGGAGAGGAAGGAGCAAAGATATTGAAATATAAGAGATGTGCTATCCGCAGGTTTGACTAGGTGGGACTGTGCTTCCGGGTGTCGCCGAAATTGTTTACCAATTAACGAATAAACTAAATGAACGAATAATTAACAAATAAAGTAAACGAACGTTAAACTAAATGAACGAATTCCCATATTCAAACTATATTGTTAACCAATACTAATGTACACCTTAAAAAAATAAATGAAATGAAGAAATTCTTTTTGTATGCAAACTACTCCGATTAGGTAGTAGTAGTCCGCCGACAGTCGCGCGGACATCATAAGATATCTCTTTTGTATTTCAATATCTGTATGAGACCACTTATTTGTTCCATACAAATACTATAAACTATAGGGCGCTGGACTCCAATCGTCACTTCGGTTTCTGGAAATAGTTTATAAATAACAACTCAGAGAACTTTTGGGTAATGACGCAAATATTTGTTTTCACACGGTTTTTATATACTAAATTCTTCGCACACCTTTTTGAAGAAAACGTAAACATTTTTTTCATCTCTGCAGGTGGCCGGGTGCACCCGTTGTTTACCTTGATTATCCCAGGTTGTCGAAAGAGGTGTCCGGTATCAATATTAGTAGCTAAGAGCGTTTGATTTGAATAACAAACTGGTTCGGACACGTTCAGTGTTTTCTTGCATGAGTAGACCTGATTTCTCCAGGTGGCCGGGTGCACCTGTTGTTTGCACAAAAGTCACACACACACCTGTAAAGTCTTAAAATGAAGAATTTGTCATCAATAATAATGCAAGACTTGTTGGTTGCTAAGGGCTTGGTTTTGAATAACAAGATCTGGTAGGTGCTTCAAGAATCGTCCGTTACAATATCTTTGGGAAGGAAGCTTATTACTTATTTTAGGTATACTCGTTCTCAGCAATGGTAGAAAAAATTATTGAAAAAATTAGAGGGGATGAACAAAAGGCGTTGTGCGATTTATATTTAAACTAGGGGCACGAAGTATTCAGCATTGTCTGAGAAAATACAGATGTGAAAAATATATTTGTTAGTAACCTTTATAATGAGTCTCATTGTTTCAAAATCCAGGCAGTGTGCAGCCATAAGCACTCCAGCCTCCGTGGAAGTGATGACAGTATTGGAATCCATTGTCAGCATTCCAGCTCGGGCCAAAGCATTCACACATTTCAGGCAGAGTTCTGGAACAAATATTGGATGATGCAAATTAAAAAAGGAACAAGCCTTAGTTTTGTCGGGAACAGGTAGATAAAAAATGAAATAAGGCAATGAAATCAGAGCATCAAGCTCGTAGGATCGTGAGTCATAGGCGGAGAGGGTGGGCAAAACAGCTGCCCTTCCTAAACATTTTGTGAACAAAAAGTAATGAAAGGAAAAAAAAACATTTATAACTGGCACCTATACTATAAATCTGTTATTTTTTTTAGATTAATGCGACAAGTTTAGTGCCAGATGCAGACATTACAATATGTCTTTTCAGCCAGGGCCGGATTTTCGCCCAGGCCACGGACCGACGTTTATTTAGTTTTTTGACAATAACCCCTCCCACACAGGAGGCCCCGATGGAAAATAAGTTCCTTAAGGCATAATATGTCATCTTTGGGGATGTTGTGAAAATAGTACACATTGAGGACACGGGACTCAGAGAATAATACTTTTTTTTTCCATAAAGCGCCATCATCGGAGGGGGGCCCAGTTAGGTGCCAAATGGTACGCAATGAGGACACAGGACTCTGAAAGAAGAAGAAAGAGAAGCACGGTTTACTCACCTTCCAGCCGCTTCTCGATGGTGTCTCTCTTGGTTGTGGCGGGGTAGCCGTAGTGCGCGGGGTTGCGCACGGCGCGCACGTACAGGAAGGTGGAGCGGATCCAGTCCATGGCCTGCAGCAGGTCAGCGAGGGTGCCCAGGGCGGCCTCGGCGTTCAGGTGCTCCGACAGATGGCGGTGCAGGGCGCTCTCCACGCAGCGGGTGCCGCCGCACATACTGACGTAGCGATTCTGAAACATCATTAAAATAACTATCTTCACACCACCACATTACTTATCTTTATTTTTCTGTGCCTTGTCCTCTTTCATATTTTTAAACGACTTCAAAAAGGAGGAGGTTCTCAATTGGACTGTATTTTTTTAATTTAATTTAATTTTATTTTTTTAGGTTTGTTACCTCAGAACTTTTGACTGGGTGAACCGATATTGATGATTCTTTTTTTTATTTGAAAGCTGGTGCTTCCCGTGTGGTCCCATTTTAATTTGGTCCAGTTCCGATAATGGCATCCATGAGAAAACCATATAAGTCTTAAATTTGCATTAAGTATGTGCGCGAATGGACGAATAACTCAATATCACGCTAACCGATTTCGATGATTCTTTTTTTATTGGAAAGGATGTACTTCAAGGGTAATTTGATGAGAGTTTGGTTAGGTTCTGATTATCGGATCCATGACAAATTAACGAAACTCGGCCGAATCTCTTAATTTGACCCTAACGTCGCTATGGTCAAATTATGTCTGTCTCATATGAGCAGCACGTTTAGTAGGTTTACCCATATTCAGACAAATTAGTTAGTGTACTTCCGATTCACTAAAAATCAAAAAATAAACAAAATTTTTAACAAACCAAAAAAACGACTTCAAAAAATGCACTAAAAAGTAAAAAAAATAATTTCGTATTCTTCTACAACTTCATAATCAACTTACTTTTTCTAATCATCAATACGTAGGTACGATTGTTATTTTGGAGTCGGTGTCAACAAAGGTACCCGGCCCGGCGTGTTCACTTGACAGCTACCCTCACGCCGCGGCCCCGCTCTCGCCTCTCGCCTCGTCAAGTCGCTCGTGTGACACAAGCACATCTCACCTATAACTATGTAGGTAGTTACAAACCTACCTTGACTGACACCGACTCCAAAAGTAACAATCGTACCTACATATTGATGATTAGAAAAAGTAAGTTGATTATGAAGTTGTAGAAGAATACGAAATTATTTTTTTACTTTTTAGTGCACTTTTTGAAGTCGTTTTTTTTGTTTT
Organism: Limnephilus marmoratus; assembly: GCA_917880885.1. Lineage (NCBI taxonomy): Eukaryota > Metazoa > Arthropoda > Insecta > Trichoptera > Limnephilidae > Limnephilus > Limnephilus marmoratus. The sequence goes on from OU862919.1 coordinate 50,063,861, forward strand.
GTTAAAATTTTTGTTTTCATTTTTAGTGTTATCGTCTACTGCAATGAAGATAATATTGTTAATTCTGAAATTTGAAATAATTATGACATTGTCAATAATGACAGAAGTAATCTCAATAGCCAAATTAGTAGAGGCGTTTGTTCCTGTAAAACGAGAGGTTTTGGGTTCGAGTCCCAGTTGCGATTTTTTTTTAAATCAAAAGATGTAGCAAAATGTAGCTGCTTTTTTATTTACATTTTAAATCATAAATTAGAGGCCATTAAAGAAATATTATTATTATTAAATCGACTTTACATGATTTTAGAGGCAACTTTTGCAATTTTTGTGACTTGAAATAAAAATTATTGTTTTCGTTCCTTTTTTTCACCAGTATGTAAAAAGGTACGAACAAAAAATCAACAGGGCGTGGTAAAATGGTAACGTACATAGGTATATAAAATTAAGATTATTATAAATTTAGCAACTTAAAAATAAAACCTTTTAGAAATGATTTAATTATGCAAGTGCTTAACGATATTACAAAAACAAATGCACCGCACCGGTTGCCTTTGTTTCACAGTATTCTCGCGAAGGAAACAATCAATCTCTGCAATATTTGGCTTAACAATGCCATTTTCGGTGTGAGAAAATGCAACCGCAAAGTAACAAACTAGAAATATATTTTATTGAAATACTCGTACTTATATACCGAATCAGTTATCATTTCTAAGATTTGATTATATGTAGCTATACATCAGATTTGTCATAGATATTTCAACAGCATACCGGATGCACGAAGTAAAAAAATTCACAGAGTGTCGTAATTTTTTCTCAAATTGCGGTCGGAAACTTTGGTGTCATAAAGGTGTGCTATTTAATTATTTTGTGGATAACTTTTGATTTGAATATAAAGCGTGGTGTTTTGTCTTTCTAACACCGTTTAGATCGTAAGTTCTCAACGTGGGTGATAACGCCCCCTTGTGGGCGTTTCAGATCTTCAGGGGGCGGTAGAAGACCAAGAGATTTTTTTTTACATGAGCTCCACACAGGAGGCCCTAAGGAAAATAATTTATTTTCCTCAGGGCCTATGTCATCTATAGGGATGTTGTATGGAGGTTTTTTTTAAAGGAAAGGATGGAGAGGAGAGTTCTCGGAAGGAAAAGGGATTAAGTGCTGGGTAGGAATCTGGGGTTCAGTGTGTCCTGGTCATCCACCTCCAAGGCCTAGAAAAACTTCACCCCATGAACCCGGGCACCCCTGCTAAATCACCAAACGTAGCGAACCACTTGTGGGGCATTTCAGACTTTCAGGGAGACCATCCCATCTTGCCTTATACCATCCCATTACGCCCCCTCCCATTATGGTAAATATAATCGTGACGACAATCGACAATTGCTGTTTCAGATTTTCAGTTTCACGAGTTAGGGGGCGCTAGAATTTTTTTTCTCAAAGTGGGCGGTGGGCAAAAAGGTTCAGAATCTATGGTTTAGATTATATTTATCGCCACGATAGTTAGGGAGATACAATTATTTATATGAGACCTATATGAGTTGTTCCCAACAACGAAAAAATTAAACCCCCTATCCATTAATTATTTTTACATGAAACTATAAAAAAGTGAAATGACGAAAACCTTCGAATACATTGGTCTAATAAAATGTGTGTGTGTTTACTTTTTTAAAATTGTCAGTAGTAATTTTAGTCAGAAAAGGCAAATTGTAAGCAATTTTTTAATGGATATATTTGCATTAAAAAAAATTATATTTCGGAAAATATATATAGTTTTCAAATTATGAAATTTGAAAGTGTATTTTATCACCTTTCAAAAACAGTTTTTAGTTTTCAGATACGTTCAGAAATATTTCATTTATTTGGATTTTATTGAAAAGCGAAATATTTTGACACTAACAAAACATACTCCTGTCCTGTCCTGAGATAAGCAAAATTGAATAAAATCGAATAGCAACAAAATTCTTACATGTATACAGTTGAGGTGAGTACCTACACAATTAATTAAAAATAATTGTGATGATCAATTACATGAATTTCTTTATCTGAACGGAAAAAGTTGTAACGATTATCTAACAATGTAAGCTAAATGCACGCAATTTCCGAAAGTCAAGTGATAATAATTTTCTGGCAAAAATAATACCTTTGCCGTATTTGTACGATAAAACATTGTATTTATTATTAACCCCCTCGACCTCGACCATATTCTGTTAGATTTTTCTCGCTTTACATAAAATCCAAATAAATCTCTGAACGTATCCAAAAACTAAAAACTGTTTTTGAAACGTGATGAAATACGCTTTCAAGTGTCATTATTTGAAATAAACGCATAATTTATGAAATATTCAAGTAGAAACGACCCGTTCTCATGTGACTAATGTCAACAGTGAACAGATGTTGGGCGCATGTTTGGCGTGTTTCCCGACGATGCACCGGTGCCGAGGGAATCAATGACGCTGGTTCCTCGGAGCATCTTCCATTGTAATACCGGTAGAACAAGGACAGCATTCCCACCTGACGCCTGTGCTATAAAGATTGCAATCTGTCTGTTAAGATGGGAGAATCTATCAAACGGACCGCCCGTTTCTGCACAGAGTCAAGTGCACCTTACACAATTATTTGACTATTTTTCTTACAAAAATTACTGACAACGGAAAAAAAGAAAAACACAATCATATTTTATTAGAAAAATGTATTATAAAGTTATTGTCACCTCACTTTTTTGTTGTTTCATAAAAAAATAATCAGTCAATTAATTTACAAAGTTTCATAAATTTTTCTCAAATTGCGGAAGGAAACTTTTGTTTCTTAAAGGTGCACGTTTTAATTTTTTTGTGGTTAACTTCTAGATTCGACTGTTGATGATAAAGCGTTGGGTTTTCTCTTTCTAACAATGTTTTTTTTTTTCCTTTATTTTTTCACATGATATCTTGATACATTTCAAAAGTAATTTTTACATATTTTCTAAATATATATATAACACAACACAAAATAAAAATAATGTAAAAAGTAAAAAATATATATAATACATAAGTAGATAATGGGAACCCACTAAGGCACTGCCTGTGCGTGGGTAATATTAACTAAACTGCTAAATTACACCAATAAGTTGGCGGTACAAGGTACAAGTAAAAAATGTAAATTTCAAAATGAAAAGTTAAAAATAAAGGTAATGTATATTTGAAAATATTGTAGTAACAAAGTGACACATACAAGTTAGCATTTGTTTTTTAGTGTCCTGGTGCCTTAAAAACATGCTTAGTACTTATCTAAGAGGTGGTTTGGAGTTAGAAGGTCCCATACAAATATCATCCCATACAGATAAAATAGGAATAAATAAATACAACCCGAACCGGTTACAATTTTTAAAATAAAATTCCTTCTACTGCTAATCGTTTGTAATGTCTATACAGTTTTAGTTACAGTTTCTCTGGCTATATTGCACTTCGTATTTTTTTACTATCCTAGGCCCTTTGATAAGGGTTATCTTATCATTACAGGTAATATAGATAGTAATATAAATAAATAAAATAACCACAAAAATTTTGTTTTTCAAATATACGCTGAATTTTAAAGATTGAAACACGTTGAATGCATTACTAATTTAATCATTTATTATTAGGTATACAAATACGCGGATGTCAGAAAAATCCACTAAAACGCGATAAAAAGCGGAGGCATTCTGACAGTTGAACCTATTAAAGAAATCTGCGTAATACCATTTTGTAAAATGACATAATTCGTAAATAACCAGAGTACACTGCCATCTGTTCAATACGAATATAAGAAGTATCTTTTACGTACTAAAAAACGACAAAATTGAACCGCGGCCGTGTATGAAAATATTGCAATCCAAGGTTTTTTAAACGATATATTGTGGCAGTGCAGTGGTTAGAAAATGGTCACTGTGGATACGGTCTACGTGAAATGGTTCTAATCTTTCTTTAGAAAATGGTCACTGTGGATATGGTCAGCGTGAAATGGTTCCAGCCTTTCTTTAGAAAATGGTCACTGTGGATACGGTCTACGTGAAATTGTTCCAGTTTTCTTTAGAAAATGGTCACTGTGTATACGGTCTACGTGAAATGGTTCCAGTCTTTATTTAAAAATGGTCACTGTGGATAGGGTTCGCGTGAAATGGTTCCGGTCTTTCTTTAGAAAACGGTCACTGTGGATACGGTCCGCGTGAAATGGTTCCAGTATTTCTTTCAAAAATCGTCACTGTGGATACGGTCCGTGTGAAATGGTTCCAGTCTTTCTTTATATAAGTACAATTTTCAAAATTTTAAACAACCCCCGACACAAAGAGAACTAATGACTTTGAAACGCCTTTAGTTTTCATCAATTGTAGCTAAGAACCATCTCGATCACGTCAGCTGGTTAAAATTGATATTTATTAAGTAGGTACTTGTTCTATGGGATTACTTCTAGGCAAGTACCTACCTAATTTTATTATTTTCTTTCTATTCGAATTAGTTCTATAAAAAAAAAGAATGTAGCTTTCTTTGTCTTAGGAAAAAAAATGTGTTCCATTTTAAAACCCTAGCCATACTGTAATATTTTTTGGATGAAAATCAAGAAATATAAAAAGTACGATCAGACAGATGCAAAAAGTGTTTAATTTGCAAAGGCGAGTAGCATAGAAAATCTCCAACTGCAAGATCACACATTATAAAACCTATAAAGAACAAGAGCGTAAAAAAAGCCATATGGTCCTTCGATAGCTAGATGAAAACCAGCTCATCCAGCCAGAAGTCCGGTCGTACATCATAAGGTATTAAGGCATAAAATTAGTAAAATAATAATTTTTGTAAAATCACGCGTAGAATTCGCCACCAAGAGCCACTCTTTTTGCGTGATATTATAATCTAATTATAATTATATTATATTATATACATAAGATGGTACAAACAAAAGGTTATTTTAAATAATTTAATGTGTATGTTTGTGTAAAAATTCTTCATTATGCCACAAACATTAAAATCACTGATGAAGAAGCGCGGTGAATTGAAAGCACAATTAACACGGTTTAAGAATTACCTACGAAGTGATTCAGTTGATGTAATAGAAACGGAAACAAGATTAGAGGAGGTAAACGCATTATTAAATCGCTTTAAGAATATACAATCTCAGATCGAAGAGTTTGATAGTAACTCAGATGAACAAATAGCCAACTTGAGTGTTTTGAATTGGAATATTATCAAGTAGTGACGTTAGCAAAAAAATCCATAAAAAGCATTGAAAAAATTGATGATACTGACAATATTAAAATCAAATTACCAACGTTTTCGCTCCCAGAATTTAGTGGTGATTACTCGAAATGGTTATCTTTTAAGGATGCTTTCGTCACATTAGTGGGTAATAACAAATCTTTAGATAATTTCCAGAAAAATTACTATTTGCGTGACTGTTTAAAAGGAAAGGCCTCAGAAATATTAGACGCACTTGAAATTACCCAAGACAATTTCGAAATAGCTTGGCAGGTTTTATCAAATAGATTTGAAAATAAGCGTGTAATAGCTAATCAACATTTATATTCATTGTTTAAGCTCAAGGAATTAAAACAGGAAAGTAACGTCGCCTTGAGAAATTTATTAGATCAAACACAATTACATTTGAATTCATTGAAAAACATAGGTCTACCCACGGAGTATTGGGATGTAATAATAATTTATATTTTGGCCAACAAATTAGATTCCAATACCCGGATCTATTGGAAACAATATCCAACTAAAGAAAAAATACCGACATTGCAAGAATTTTTAAAATGTTTGACAGATCGGGCGATATTATTGGAAGCATCGGAAGCAACATGTTCCACAGCCAAACCTGTATTTGCGCATCATAAACCGTCAAGTTACAAAAAGGAATCTTCAGTTTCATTATTGTCGCAAAGGTTGAAATGCATTGTTTGTAAGGAAAATCATAAGATTTATTTCTGTAAACAGTTTTTGAAACTAAACCAACATGAACGGTTTGAGAAAATCAAGCAATTACAAGCTTGCATCAAGTGTTTAAATGTAGGTCATTCAACTAAAGAATGCAGGAGTAAGAATAATTGTAGAACTTGCAATAAGGCAGGACACAACACGTTACTCCATATTTTCCCTAAAGAGGATCAAGACACTGAGAATAGCATGGATCAAGTACCAGTCTCAAACCATTCCACCTTTGGAGAAACAGAAAAAACAATTTTGTTATCAACGGCAATGGTGAACGTAAAGAACAGTAATGGAATTATTCATTCAGCGAGAGTATTGTTGGATAATGGTTCTCAGGTGAATTTCATAACTGAACGATTTGCTAAAAAATTAAACATAAAGTACAAGTCATTAAATATGCCGGTCTCTGGGTTACATAATAATATAACAAATATAAAGAAGAGCATCTCGTTTGAATTTTCATCAATAAACTCTAATTACAAAAAACTTGTTACTTGCTTGGTATTACAAGAAATCACCAGCAAGTTACCGCAGACCTCTTTTCCAAAAAGAGAGGCAAACATACCACCAGGATTGAAATTGGCCGATCCTGAATTTTCCACTTCCGGTCATGTGGATATATTACTCGGCTCCGAACTTTTTTGGGAAATGCTGACCACTGACCAATTGAGATTAGGAACAATTGGACCTACGCTGCAACGCACTGAACTTGGATGGATATTATCCGGGCCAATTAGAACGTGCACTACAAAAAAAGAGCAAGAATCATCCCCATGTCACTTATCTTTAAATATGATTCACAATCAAATTGAAAGGTTTTGGAAACAGGAGGAATTGGTGTCCATCAAGCACCAAAATTATGAAGAAAAGGCATGTGAAGAGAGCTTCACGTCCACCCAAAAAAGGGATGAAAATGGGCCTTTTGAAGTAAGCTTACCATTCCGACCTTGTATAGATCAAATAGGTACTTCCTTGCCTATGGCAGAAAAAAGATTTTTAAACTTGGAAAAGAAATTATCTTCTAATATGGATTTGAAACTTCAATACATTAAATTCATGGAAGAATATGAAAACTTAGGTCATATGACAAAATTTGAACCAGTTTCAAATGAAGAAAAATCATACTATTTACCTCATCATGCAATCAAAAAGGAAACCAGCAGCACTACCAAACTAAGAGTGGTGTTCGGCGGCTCCGCAAAAACCTCCAGCGGGATATCAATAAACGACGCGTTAATGGTTGGTCCAATAATACAAAATGATTTATACACCCATTTGTTGAATTTTAGAAAATATCAAGTGGTATTGACGGCTGACATAGAGAAAATGTACAGGCAGGTCAACATTAGAGAGGAGGACCGCGTCTTCCAAAAAATACTTTGGCGAGCATCTCCAGAAGAGGAAATGGGCCACTTCAAGTTAAATACGATAACTTTTGGTATGGGACCGTCATCTTTCTTAGCCACGCGTTGCTTGAAGCAGCTGAGTATGGAAAACGCACACTTGTATCCTGAAGCTAGTATCATTTTAGAGAAAGATTTTTACATGGATGATCTAATTACAGGTGGAGACGATGTGGAATCCTGTAATTTGTTAAAAGAACAGTTAATCTCCATAATGAATTCGGCCGGTATGAACTTAAGAAAATGGCGGTCTAATTCTTCTGATTTGTCATCGGAGGCCGGTCAGGCCACTGATATGGTAATTTTGGACAAACCAGAAGGAGAAAAAATTCTAGGCTTAGCTTGGAATTGCCAAAAAGATAGTTTTTTATATCACGTGGTACTACCGTCACATCCTATTTATAATAAACGGAATATTTTGTCGCTGATTGCTAGTATTTTCGATCCATTAGGTTTGCTAGGACCAGTAACCGTGAATGCTAAACTTATTATGCAGAGATTATGGCAAGAAAAGATATCTTGGGATGAAGAAATACCTATAGAAATTCTGAAGCTTTGGAAAAAATATTTAGAAGATTTAAAAGGTGTAAATTCTTTTCAAATACCTAGAAAAATTATATGTAATCAAACTGTAAATATACAATTGCACGGATTTTGTGACGCATCCCAAAAAGCATATGCTGCTTGCGTATATATGCTATCCACAGACCAATCAGGAAAACGGCATTCTCAATTAATCACAGCTAAATCAAGAGTAGCTCCATTAAAAACCATTTCCTTGCCTAAATTGGAATTATGTGGTGCTGTTCTGTTAACAAAAGTTGTTGAAAAAGTAAAGGAATCCCTACTTATACCTTTGGATAAAACATTTTATTGGTGTGATTCCACTATAACTCTATGCTGGATAGGAAATCAACCAGCGCGATGGAATACATTCGTTGCAAACAGAGTTGCAGAAATACAGGAAAGAAGCGAAACCAGTCAATGGAAGCATGTCAACTCCGAAGATAACGCTGCGGATATTTTATCAAGAGGAACCAGTGCTAAAAGTCTATTTTCTTCAGAAATCTGGTGGAGAGGTCCTAATTGGTTAACACAAGATGAAGTAACTTGGCCGAACTATAAGGAAATTTGCATCGATCCACCGGAATTAAAAACCAAAATAAATTTAACCGTCAGTATGAATAAAGATTGGGAATTGTTTTATCGTTTTTTCCTCTCTCACGCGTTTACTAAGAGTAACTGCTTATATCCTACGTTTCATTAATAATACAAGAAAAACACATACATTTAGCGGACAACTTTCTATAATAGAATTAAACAAGTCATTACAATCATTAATAATAGTCGCTCAATCTTATTCATTTTCAAAGGAAATTAAAACATTAAAGGCGGGAAAAAACTTATATAAAACCAGTCATCTCAAAACATTAAGCCCATTTATACATATGGATTTATTGCATGTAGGTGGGAGATTATCCAGAGGAAAACTGATACATGAAGCACAAAAACATCCGATATTACTACCTCACGATCACCCTCTAACAAAGTTAATCATTAAACATTTTCATTATACAAATTTGCATGTAGGTACCTACTCAAACGTTACTAGCACTTATTAGGCTAAAATATTGGCCTATAATGGCAAAAAATGCTATTAAAAAAATACTCAAAAATTGTATTGTATGCTTCAAATGCAGTCCAAAAACAAGTCATCAAATAATGTCTGATCTTCCAGAGGATAGAGTGTCACCATGTAGATCGTTCTCTGTTACAGGACTGGATTACGCAGGGCCAATCTTAATAAAGTCTGGAATCAGTAGGAGATCCAATTCAGTCAAGTCTTATATCTGTTTATTTATATGCTTCTCTACTAAAGCAGTTCATTTAGAACTGGTCACCTCTCTGACTACAGATGCATTTCTTAATTGTTTAAAGCGTTTCATTTCTAGACGTGGAAAACCTAGTAAATTGTATTCTGATAATGCTACTACATTAGTTGGAGCGAATAATGAATTGAAAAATATGTATAATTTATATGTCTCTCAAAAGGAAATAGCTAATTACTTAACTAAAATGTCTATTCAGTGGGTTTTTATCCCACCTAAAGGTCCTTATCATGGAGGTCTTTGGGAATCTAACATAAAAAGTGTGAAATATCACGTAAAAAGAGTGGCAAATGTCTCTTCATTAACATATGAAGAGATGTGTACGTTATTATATCAAATAGAGTCCTGCATAAATTCTAGGCCTTTAATTCCACTATCCAATGATCCCCTCGACCTCTTCGCACTTACTCCAGGTCACTTTCTTATTGGTGATAACCTGTCAGCTGTAGCTGAACCTGACCTACAACAGATTCCCATAAACAGACTTAATAATTTCCAAAAACTAAGCCAGCTAAGACAGAGCTTCTGGTCAAGATGGAGAATTGAATATCTGGGAGAGCTGCAGCAAAGGACTAAATGGACGGATGGGAACAGGCGACAACTAAAGACTGGGGACTTAGTTATCATCAAAGACGATAACGCACCACCAAATTTATGGAGGATGGGACGTGTCATCGCCACTCACCCTGGACAAGATGGGATAACCCGTATAGTCACCTTGAAGACGCGCAAGGGTCTATGAAAAGACCCATTACCAAATTGTGTCTTCTACCGATGGACGATGCTATCACATCTTAGAAGACCTGGATCAAAATAAACCACTAACATCTAAGAAGAGCAGTATCAAAAAGAAGTCATCTTTACTAAGGCCAAGGATCAAAAAGAAGCTATCTTTCTTGAGGACAAGAACTGCAGAGGCTATCGATCTAGGATCAAGAAGATGAACCTTTTTTAATTTAGTGTTATTTTTTTTATGCTTCTTCTAATGATTTACTTCAATTTATTATTTTATTGTTTCTAAACTAACTACAACAATCAATGAATTACGATATATGTATTAGCTAGTTTCAGCTATCTTTTTATTTTTAAGAAATAATTTAATCTTTCTAATTAAAAAAAAATATATATTCTGACAAATAATAATAATCAATTTTAACTTTTATATGGTTCTAAAAAGAACTTTCATTTAATTTCAGCCCTTTTTGTCGGGGAGCTATGGTTAAAATTGATATTTATTAAGTAGGTACTTGTTCTATGGGATTACTTCTAGGCAAGTACCTACCTAATTTTATTATTTTCTTTCTATTCGAATTAGTTCTATAAAAAAAAAAGAATGTAGCTTTCTTTGTCTTAGGAAAAAAAATGTGTTCCATTTTAAAACCCTAGCCATACTGTAATATTTTTTTGGATGAAAATCAAGAAATATAAAAAGTACGATCAGACAAATGCAAAAAGTGTTTAATTTGCAAAGGCGAGTAGCATAGAAAATCTCCAACTGCAAGATCACACAATATAAAACCTATAAAGAACAAGAGCGTAAAAAACGCCATCAGCTTTTAAACAAAAAAAAACGCATCTTAATCGGTCCATTGGTTTAGAAGCTACGATGCTAAAGCTTTTTTCTCGAAACTTTTTAACACGTTTTTCAACCTGGTTGAGACAACCTTTCGTATTAAAAAAAACTATACATCCGATTTGCATGTACCAAGTCTTAAACTGTTCAAAAATCCAGTATCTAAGGCACCACGGGAATTTTTATATTTAAAAAGAAAAAATGGCGGACCAGCGAATTTTAGTTTCGATTTTTATGGAAAATTTTCAAATTTTCTTAAACAACATAGAAGGCGGCCCTTTATAAAAAATCCCCTGCGTGTTGCCATAGTGACAGGATTTTCTAACAGTTTAAGACTTAGCGCATGCAAATCGGATGTATAACCAGGTTGAAAAACGTGTTAAAAAAGTTTCGAGAAAAACGCCTTCAAAGTTTTGCTGAAGGATATTTCAACATATAAACTGCTGAAAACGGTTTCTTATAAAATGCTTTATCTCCGTCAATCTTACGAATTTCCTTAAAACATTTGGTGAGCGCATATTAAGAAATGCATATTTTATAAAATAAAATTAAAAAATTACAATTACAATAAAATATTTTTTTTTTTACAGTACCCTGCCTGGTGCCTTAAACCCTTGTTTAGGATTTTATCAAGGGAACATGGAAGAGCTAGGAGGACCACCGGAACAAGAAGCCCGTGTGAACTTAATAAAAATCTTGTACAACTACATCAACTATTCAATTTGGGAGGCGGGATTGGGTATCGCCGCCCCGGGAACCTTTATTGGATAACCAACACCTCTGCCATAGGTCACCCCAAGTGGTTCGCTACGTTTGGTGATTTAGCAGGGGTGCCCGGGTTCTTGGGGTGAGGTTTGTCTAGGTATTGGAGGCAGATGACTAGGACACACTGAACCCCAGATTTCTACCCACCCCTTAAACCCTTTTCCTTCCCAGAACTCTCCTCTCCTTCCTTTCCCCAAAAAAACCCTCCACACAGCATCCCCAAAGATGGTATCCTCCTGTGTGGAGCTCATGTAAAAAAAAAAAAACTATTTAAACTAGGGGGGGGGGGGGGTCATTCAGCGTTGCCGCCCCGGGCCTCTGACGGGCTTAGTCCGCCACTGTGTTAAACTGTGATGAAACTCGGAAGGCGTAATCTAATATTTTTCTTTGCTCGGCGGAGGGAACGAAAATCGACCTTAACCCAATACGCTAAAGGGCAAATAATGTGAAATGTTCACCGCTTAGGAAAACATACACAAATAATAATATTGTTTCACCTCATATAATATTATAAAAATCCCATGAGTTGGTAACAATGACGCCTTTCGTAACCTGAGCGATTTTGCACGTGAACCCGCGAGTTCAATTATAGTGCAAAAGATTTTGGACGAGATTTTCGACATGCGATACCGCGCCAAAAATTCGATATCGTCCCAAATAACCGTATAATTTTTATTTTTTTTTATTTTTATTTTTTTATTTTTTTTTTTATATCAAACGTTTATTGATTATAGCATATAAAATATAATGTACATTTAGATGATGTGTTAATTTGCTTACATGTTCATATTCAAATATGTTAATACCACTCTTCCATGGAAGCGTTAGCTTGTGTCTGGAAGAGTAGTGTACATTTTTTAATGCTATATTTAAGTTCTTAAATTACAATGTGAATGTAAAAAACAATAAGTTGTAAGTTCGGTGATATGTAATTATAAGTATTTATCTACTATCAAAACAATTTTACTATTTGGATAATGTGTCCAGAATTATTGTAATTAGTTGCTAAAAACAATACAAAATTTAACTTATTTGAAGAATGGAGTATCACTTGGAAACTGAGTTATAAGTAGATTAGATTAGTCGGAAACTGTTTTTTTTTTTTGAGATTATCTTTAAAATATTTTTTTACAGTGTTTATTAATTGGATTTTATCATTAATTTTTCTAATTTCATCCGGTAATCGGTTGAAAATAAGTCTTCCTTGATAAGTATAATAATTTTGTGCAAAGGAAGTGTTTAATTTTGGGCATGAAAAAATATATTTATGTCTAGTACGGTTTTCAGTTATAAATTGATATTTTTCTTTTTCTTTTATAATTTGAATCAATGCATTTCTATTGTATAGATCTTTGAAAGATGGTACTTGAAATTCCTTAAATAATTGATCCGTTGGGTAGTCAGAAGGTTTTTTTAATATGATTTTAATTATTAGCCTCTGCACAACTTCAATTGGGGAAAGATTAGTTTTGTATGCTGATCCCCAGCTAATGATAGCATATTGTAAAGTTGATTGAACCAAAGCGTAATATATTAGATATAAGTTTTTTACAGATAAAAAATTTCTGATTCTTAAAAATATATAAATCAATTTTCTAATTTTTTTTACAACTTGACAAATTTGTTCCTTCCATTTCAAATTTTTATCGATAATGACTCCTAAATATTTGATTGTGTTTGTTGTTTTTAATATTGTGCAGTTTTGGATACAATAATTTTTACTATGTGTTTTGGAATTATCATGGATGATGATGTCAATGTTTTTAGGGGTATCATTTTTGTGTATTGCAAATGGAATTACAAATGTTTTATCACCATTTAGTGATAGTAAATTTACGTCGAAGAAATTCTTTAAAATATTTATGTCTTCGGTGGCTTTAAATGTTACTTTTTCCCAAGTTTTATCGCTAATTATTAGTACCGTATCATCGGCGTATGAAGTAATTTGGCCATGTAGTGGTTGAAAAAAAATGTCATTAACATATATGGTGAAAAGGATTGGTCCGATTACTGTACCTTGAGGGATTCCAAAGTCTGATATTTCTTTATCGCTATTAATCTGATTTATTTTTACGACTTGCGGTCGATTTTTTAGGTAGTTCGAAATCCATTTAATTGCATTGTCTTTTATACCTATATTGTTTAGTTTTTTTAGTAGAATCTCATGGGATATACTATCAAAAGCTTTCTGAGATCAATAAATATACCGGCACATTTTTCACCTTTATCCAATGATTCATTGATGTATGAGGTTACATTAGCAATAGCATCTTGTGTGCTGAGTGACTTTATAAAACCAAATTGGTTTTGGTGAAGAATTTTATTACTTTCTAGGAAACCGACCAATTGGTTTTTCACAATTTTTTCAAAAATCTTTCCAATGTTTGAGATTAGACAAATTGGGCGGTAGTTAGTTACTTGTTGAGGATCTCCAGATTTATAAATAGGTGAAATAATTGTATTTTTATAGTTTGTCGGAAATATTCCCTCTGTTAAACTTAAGTTTATCAAATGAGTAATTGGTTTTACCAAATGAATTTTCATGGATTTTAGAAAATGTACTGTAATAAGGTCAAATCCGGGAGACGAACCTCCTTTCATGCCTTCTATTATTTTTAAAACTTCACTTTCTGAGGTTGTTTCAAATTTTGATAAATTATTTTGATTTTGTACATTTTCAATCGTTTGTTTTTTCGGGTTAAAAGATTTATTGATATTTTTCGCAAGATTTTTTCCTACATTAGCAAAAAAAGAATTAAAGATGTTTGCACATTGTTTAGGTTGAATATTAGCATCTATTATTTTATTTTCATGTTCAATGTATTTTATTTTTTGTGTTTTTTTAGTGTTATCCATGGCTAAGTTGACTGTTTTCCATATTTGTTTATTGTTATTGTCTGTAGAAAGTATTTTATTTTTGAAATAGTCTTCTTTATTTTTTTTGATACAGTTTGTTAATTTATTTTTAAATTTTTTGTAAAAAGTGTATGCTTTTTCATTTAGAGGATTTTTCAATGCTGTTTTATAAAGTTTTTCTTTGTTTCTAATTGATATTATAAGTCCTTGTGTTATCCAAGGCTTTAAAATTCTTAGTTTAGATTTAATGCGGACTGTAGTTTCAGTAGTTGAATTTTTTATGTGTTGAGACAATATATTTTCAAAGTTTTTTGAGCAAGTCTCGGTATCATAACTATTTAACACGTTGTTCCATTGTTCATTTCTTAGTTTTTTGGATAAAATAGTCATATTTGTGTAGGATTTTGTCTTTGTTAGATTAAATTTTTTATGTTTAATTTTGTTATCATAGAGAAGAATGCATGCATGGTGGTCAGTTATATTCGTTTTCCAAACAATTGATTTGATTTTGTCGATATCTTTAATATTTATGTTAGTCCATATATGGTCTAAACAAGATGGAGTGTGATTTTTTATCTCTCTCGTATTTTTATTAATGCACGATATGAAGTTAAATTCAGTCATACAATTAATATATTCATTTTTGAAATTATTTTCTACGTTTTCATTAATGTTTAAATTGAAGTCTCCTGCAATAAAGCAAAGTTTATTACTAAATTTTAACAGTATTTGTTTAAATTCATTTATAAATGACGAGATATTCGAACCGTGTGTTCTGTAAACAGCTATTATGTGGTAGTTTGTTTTGTCGAGTTTTAATTGTATTTCAATACAGTTTACTAGGTGTATAGGATGTTCAGTTATTTTGACAATACTAAATTTATCGTGAATGAATATGACGAGACCACTATTTTTATTGATGTTTATTTTGGTTGTAACATAATTATATTCTGGTAAATGATAGGTGGGTGATTCGTCATTAGTAAAAGTTTCTGATAATATTATGATGTCAGGTTTTTTATTTAGATTGTTTAATTTTAGAATTAATTCATCCCAATTTCGTTCCATACTTCGTATATTACTATGAAAAATGAAAATATTATTGAGATTCTTTGAGATTATGTCATTACATGAATCGGTGTATACACACTCATATTCTTGTATTTTAAAATTATTTTCTAATTCATTAGCTATGAAGTCATCCATTTAGTAAAAATATTAATGTGATATTGATTTCTTTTAAATATGTAGAGTATTTTCAAAGTAGAGTGTGACATAGAGTTAGTAATACAAATACGGATTTTATAATGTGTAGAGATTGTTGAAGAATGTTCCGGTTTTTTATTGATCATATATTGATTGATCACATCTTTATCATTACTAGCATAATCATTTACAATATTTAAATGCATATCTCGTAAAATAATATTATTTATATTTCTAAAATTCAATAAAGCGTTTTTTGATTCTACTATAAATTGTTGTACTGTAGACTTATGTGTAGGATAAATAGCAATATAATGCGATAATTTATTTACGTCTTTAAATTTTATATTTAAAATATTAACATCATAATCATTAATTACTTCATTAATATTGAGAACATTATACTGGTTGGAAATAGATATTCCAATATCAGAGTTTTTGTTTATTCTTATTATTGTTACCTGGTACCCTGGAATGGAGTAATTAGTTTCGCCAGTAGAGTAGGTCTTTGTAAACCCAATCAAGCCCGGGAAAAAAAATATTTCTTTTAAAAATATTATTAATTTTCCAAAAAAAATTTTTACGCTTTTAATATTTTTATGAAATTGAGTAAATCTTTTTTGAGTGCAAATAAAATAGAAATCTCTTATAGAGTGATATAAGTTTTCTTCAATACATATTTTTTTATCTAATGCGTTACATAAAAAATCATTCATTGTTAATTTATAGATAAGAGTTTGAGGAAATGAAAATTTACAATATTTATTCGTAGTCAATGCGTTCTTTGGCAATTCGAAGCATTTTTTGCCGGTAAAGGCATTTTATGCTATCGACTCTATAATCGGTGGAATAGTTCATATCAAACCTTTTGTTTTGGACACAGCAGTTGTTGCAGATTGGAGTTTGTTCTTTGTTTTCACATTTGGATAGTATATGTTCCTTAGTGCAATGAGGGCAAATGGGAGGCTGCGTCCTGGCGAGACATCTTTGAGCTGTGTGGCCGAACTTGAGGCAATGGTAACATTGTGTGAGCGGGCTGCAGTCGCTGACGTACACTCTTTGGAATTTGATGTTTAATTTTTTTTTATCAATTAGTTTTTTTCCTTAATTGTCCAGTTGTTTCGATAATGTAGTTAGTGGTGTCGTTTTCTTTTCCTTCATTGTACTTATTTTTTAATTCCTTGATAAGCTTAATGTCTTTTTTGTCTTCTAGGGTTAATCCTTCATTTTGTTGTACAATCCCGTCTATAATTTCTTCTTCAGTCAATTGGCATTGCAGGCTTTTCAACATTAAGCACGGTTTCCTTTTTTTTATTTCTTCGGCCGATACTTCTTTTCCAATTACTTTATTTATCTCTTCGGTTAATTTTTCTGCATCTTCTTTTTTTTGGCAAGAAATCACTAATTTTTGTTCTCCGATCTTTTTTACTCCATTTACTCCAACTTTTATTTTTGTTAAATTAATATTTTTTTGAATTTTTATTTTTATGTCCTCGGCCTTCAAGGTGTTTTTTGAGGTAATTAAAATGGCGTATTTCTGTTCTGCATTATATGAAGTTTCTGCGAAGTTTTTATTGTTACTTAGTGCACTCGCGTATGATTTTTTGTTATTTTGATGGATTTCTTCGAGTTTCTGTGTGTAGTGATGATTATTTTTAATATTAATTTCTTGTAATTCTATGATCTTCTTTTGTAGACTAATTAGTTCGTGATGAATTTTTTCTTCCAGTGATACAATATTTTGTTCCAGTGTTAATTTTATTTTTGAGTCTTTCACTGAAGTGATCTTATTAACTAAGTCTTTAATATTTTTAAAAATTTCTTCGGTTTCCATATTAAATTAATGGAATCGCCCAGGTGGGCGAGTTATTAATGTAAGTAATTATATTTATTGTTTTACTTCTTACAAAATAACGCGACTGTACTCGTTCGGTGCTGAGCGAGAATGTGAATAATATTTTTGGTTTTCGCTGCAAGACATATTGGATGAGGAATTCATCGTTACTATCACTGTCTTCCATAATATTAGTCACAATTAATAATCATTGTTCAGGCGCGCAATTTTAAAATTTAGTTTGAATTAAAATTTTTAATATTTCAAAAATTATGACTAGCTGGGGTACTCGGGGAGTTGTTATGAGATTGATTTGACATTCGAGCATATGACGGATCTTACTTTATATACCCCTACCAATAGATAGCCTAACCCATACAAAAAAGGCTTCGAATGGTCCACAATGTTCCAGACATTCCACAACATTTGAGAGTATTCCGGAATGTTTTAGAAATTTCTAGAGATCGAAATTCCAGCCCTTATATCTTCAAAAGCACGCCCTTCAGGTAAAAATGGGAACCTTCTTCTTGGACGGGGGATAGAGGGCTCCCACACCATATAACTCCCTTGATACTACTGGGACCCGTTTCCGAATTTTAGCGGCACGCACATTGTGCACTTCCTTTTATAATATATATTGATTTATAATAATAACATTTGTAAACGTATTTCATCACCTTTAATTTACTTTGTCCTATATTAATATGAACATTTCTGAAGACTGATGGCGGTTCTTCATATTTTTCTATAAGTAGTACCTTAATCTCATAAAAATACTTCATGATAATCATTATGAATTTATTCATCAAAAGTACAGAGTTCCTGTGTCTGTTTTCCTTTTTTTCGTTGTCAGTAATTTTAGTTAGAAAAAATATTAGGCGAGCCATTTTTAAGACTTTTTTGTGTTTACATTAAAAATGTCGTTACTCAAAAAGTAATAAGTTTATTTCTAATAAAAACATTTGAAAGCGTATTTCATCGTTTTTCAGAAACAGTTTTTAGTTTTCAGATACGTCCAGAAACATTAAATTATTTTGGATTTTATCGGAAAGTAGAAATATTTTGACCTTCTGACAAAATACGCCCGATTCCTGAGAGGTCTTTAATGTTGTTGAATCTGAGGTTAATTATAACAAATTTTACTTCCTCTGACTAACTATGGTTCATCATTCTCAAAACTGAACAACATATTAAGTAAGTAGTTATTGTCGCACATAAAACGGCCATTTTTTTATTTTCCCATAAGATTCTCGATCCTTTTGTATTTTGTTGTGTATTTGGACAATAAATAATAATAATGAACAGCTCGGCCTTGGGGCGGAGGAGGGCCTTGACTTCTGCCCGTATACTCGTACTACTGCGCCGGTACATCCGTAAAGCCTTATTATTTTATAGGAGTATTTTATACCAAACGACTCACGGAATACTGTAATTAAAATCATCAATAAATAACAACAATACATGGTTAATTTTTGTACGATCATTTTTGTGAGACCACCTAAATAATATTTTTTTTCGTTTAATTAATGAAGACAATATTAGCGACACTCAATCGATAAATCGAAACAGAATAATCAGAAAAATATACGTGATGTGACCATACCTTGGCGGACACCGACACCAAAAATAACAATCGTAACTACATATTGATGAGTAGAAAAAGTAAGTTGATTATGAAGAAGAATACGAAATTATTTTTTTTCTTTTTAGTGCATTGTGCAAAGTCATTTTTTTGTTTTGTTAAATTTTTTTGTAACGTTATGCTCATTTAGAATTAATATGTGAAAGCCCAGCTGGGCGTAAAATTCAAAATAAATAAATATTTTTAAAACATTTTGAAAATTGGTACTCATTTGTCAAGATTTCAGGCTATCCCGTGATTTTTCACTGTATTTTTACAAATTTATTTTTGACAGATTTATTACACAAAGAGGGTAGATTACACTTAATTACACTAGGAAAAAACAACAGATAATATTAACAAGATGCTAATGATGTGCGTGATCATAGCTATTTCAAAACAAGGAATAACTATATACAAAGGCCTGTCTTATCGTGAGCGATAAGAAATGCAAGGGTATTTTTCGTCAATTTAAATAGTTGGCTAGACAGGGTTCCTTAAAAAACATAACCTAAGGAAAATTAAATTATTACGAAAAATTATTATCATTATAACAGCGCGACGTGTAATAATTGATGATTTGGAATAGTAGACTTGGAAAGCGATTTGATTAGCAGTTTCTATTTTCCAAACCCATCTAAAGTATTTGCAACATCATTGACTAATGGGTGTAAATCTGTTCGGGTCAAAGGGTTGAACTGAAGACCTGAAGAGTCGCGCAAACTGGAACGCTAATGAAAACGACCTTCGTTTGAGTAGGTCCGACAGTGGCTTGCAGTGAATGTATGTTGGTAACTATATACAAGTATATTTTTAAAACAGCCTTTTTAATCAGATTCCATAAGGAAAAGAAAATTGCCCCCAACAAATTAAAGAGAGTTCCCTAGAATGATTTTCAGGGAGCTATTTCCCTTTTTTACATGACACCTCACAAGAGCGACCGTTTTTTTCTATACATTTTTTAAAACTTTAGCTCCAACTTATCCCAGTGTCTACGTAATCTTTGGGGATGCTAGGTGGAGAGTCTTTTTAAGGAAATAAAGGATACGAAGTTCTGGAAAGGAAAAGGTATTCGAGGTTCGGTTCTTCGGTTCAATGTTCGGTTCAATCTTCGGTTCAATGTGTCCAAGTTGTCCGTCGCCAAGACCTAGACAAATCTCACCCCGTGAACCCAGCTAAGTCACCAAACATAGCGAACCACTTGGGGTGACCTATGGCAGTTATCCAATAAATAGTTCCCGGGACGGCAAGTACCCATATCCTTCTTCTTCTTTTTCTTCGATGGCGCTACAGCCCATATCGAGCTTTGGCCTCCTGCAACAGTCGCCTCCAACTCCTGTCTTCAGCGGCTGACTTTCAATTTGGTACCTGGAGAAGCTGTGCTGCATCCCCTCTTACTTCGTCTTCCCACCTCAGTCTGGGTCTTCCCACTTTTCTCTTTCCATCTGGGTGTCCAGTCAAAATTCTTGATGGGACGCGTGTATCCGGCATTCTCTGTACATGCCCAGCCCATCTCAGCCTGAGGAGTCTCATATGTGCTGAGATGCTAGGGGCCTTATATATATCATACAATTCTGTATTGTGCCGGATGCGCCACTGTTCACCCTCTTTCACGGGTCCACATATTCTTCTCAGCACTTTTCTTTCAAAAGTATCCAGCATTTCAGCCATCTTTACTGTCAGTGTCAGCGCCTCACATTCATATGCCAATACAGTTCTAACAATGGTCTTATATATGGTTATTTTGGTTTTTCTGTGGACACTACGTGACTTAAACACTGGCAGCAAAGAGAAGTATGTTTTGTTGGCTGCTGTGATTCTCCTTCTGATTTCTGCTGGATCCTCATTGTTCTCTGTCAGACTGGAGCCCAGTAACCTGTAGGTGAGTTGATCGACCACTTCATATGAGAAGTAGTCTTTATATTGTGCACTACTTCTTCTTCTGTGTGAAGGGTTCCTGCTCTGTATCATCATTCGGCAGTACCCATATTCACCTGCCAATATTAAAATGTCAGTACAGATGTAAAGAAACGAGAACCATGTCGCCCTCACTCGGGCAGCGTTATGGGGCGGGTTAAGGTAGGGGCTGCAGGATGGGATTTATGAATGCGGGTCATAAAGAAGCCTGGATTAGATGAAGAGGCAAAACAGATGCCGGTAGCTCGTTGCACATACGAGCCGACTTTTACAAAAACGATTCGGAGAAACGACCCAAAGAAAAAAATGAACCCAAAATCAGCTGCGAACGGGTCGAATTTCGTATACAGATAATGGGAATCAATAATGGCTAGCTTCTTAAAGCAGGCTTAATTAAAATATTCGTAGAACAGACATAGCCTGCCTACAACACTGCTTCTGTGCATTAGAGATGGCAATCGGTCTGTCAAAAACGGATTGTCAATCAGACGGACCGGCCCCCTTTTGCACAGAATTAAGTAGGTTAATCAAATATTTTGGGGCTTCAGCCCAGAGGTGGCTTCCAAATTCAATTGATGGGCGTACTTGAGATTTATACGGTGTTAGCTTGTTAGTTTTTCTTTACAAAAAGTTAAATTTAAATCTTTTCTGGAATAAGTTCAGAGCACATTTTTAGAAGTATGTCTAAACCTAACAACAGCCACTACAAGTCACTGGGACCTACATCCATACTAATATTATAAATGCGAAAGTGCGTGTTTGTTTGTTACGCTTTCACGCCTAAACCACTGTGCTGATTTTAAAAATTCTTTCACCAATAGAAAGATACTTTATCAGCGAGTAACATAGGCTATATATAATGGAAAGCTTTGGCGTTATGAAATTTCTAGAAATGAAAATGTGTGTATTTCATATATTTTAGCGGCAGGGAAGAAAGGCAGGGGGAAGGTGGGGTTCGCGAAGATGGAAGAGACGAGGGAAAGGAGAAGCCGGGGAAGGTGGAAGGGAACGGGGACGCACGGGAAAGGACATGCAGGGAGAATCAATTTATTTCTTTGGGGACCAGCTAGTATTTAATAAGCCGTCAGATGTCCGGCACAGTCTTTGTTAGTCTAGCGGTACCAGCTAGTATAGTATATATGGAGTAGATATGGTAAATTAATAACAATTACAAGTAATGACAAATCCTCTCTCAAATACTAGAATGGCCCTGACCCTGACCTAATCCACAGCACGAACATCATTAGCCTCAAGTTACTTTGTCCTATATTAATATGAACACTTCTGTAGACTGATGGCGGCTCTTCATATTTTTCCATAAGTAATACCTTCATCTCATAAAAATACTTCATGATAATCATTATGAATTTATTTATAAAAAAGTACAGAGTTCCTGTCTGCGTGCGTTTGCATATTTCAAGTACTTAATCAATCAGGGCCGGACCAACATATTTATATTACTTTGCCTCCCGCGCAGAAAGTGTAGATGCCCTCCAACACACAAAAAAAAACAATTTTTAAAACTCTGATTTTTTTTTCGACACTCTGTGTGCTCGAAGTAAGATAAATTTTCCCGTCCTCCGGGCGAAATTGATCAAACATTTTCAATAGTATTAATACGCTAGCGTCTGTACGGTTGAATGTTAAGAACCCGACTTCGAGCACTTCTATGACGCCGCGCCTTATGCAAAATCTTTGTACATGAAGTTTGTTACAATGCTACTGTCGTATTGCCCGCCGCCCGCAGGGCCTAGCAGCAAAAACCCACTGAGCGGGTTTTTAACTGCTAGCTTTCAATGATTATCAATATTCTTTCCTGAACAGATTACAATTTGTGAGTACAAAGGTCGTGTATGAATGGGCGACATCAGTTTTCTTTCCAATCGGTTTAGATAAATTGCTACAACCTACAAATATTTTTTTGTAAATTTCGGTATTTTGTTGGTGCGATATGGATAAATATGGGGTGAAAAGTTGCAGTTGTATATTTATTTACGAGTAATTCGCCAAAAAACCTAAAAATAATATAAAAAATAACCCCTAAAAACGAAAAAAGAGCCTTCACACCTTAAATCAAAAATGTCCATAAACTTCACACACATTTTTTACTCCAAATAATGTCAGGAATCACTGGTTGAAGTAAATCCAATACATCCCTCAATACCCTGTATAATGGAGTGCCTGGGTGGTTTGGTATATTTATGGGAGTGTCTGTGGCGTGCGGGCGGACGACCGAGTGGACACCGGGGGCGTGGATATAATTTTTTTACAAAAGTACACTTTTATTTCCAGATAGACGAAATATTGCAAACTTAACCTTCAAAACGCGGGGAAGGTCACTGTCCACATCCGATTTTGATAAACTTTACGTAAAGGCCGGGCTACGCCGGGGACTTCAATGGGGTCGTACATTAATCACCCCCCCTTCCAGGTTTTAGACTAACCCCCCCCCCAAAATCAAGTGTATTTTTTTAGTACAAATTATTTTGAAATTTTCAGGATATTATCACGAAAAATAAATACACGTGATATCTCATTATACCCCCCCCCCCCTCGTGATATTTCGTGTTTTTCCGAACCCCCCCCCCTTTCGAGCCTCACGTGATTAATGGACGACCCCAATGGTTAGAGAAATACGACGAAAATGCACCTTTTGCTATGGTACACGTAGATCCGGAGCTGCGTATGCAGCAATCGGGTACCTGTTCATCTGTTCACGATACTTTATACTTTTTCCCTTCCTTTTGTCAGACAACGCAACACGACATATAATGATCTCAGCGATGTCATCACGGATTGCCCGATAAAGACTTTATAATGAAATTGTAATTATCGTGAAGTTCACAACAAATCAAGACTCACACGTGCATGAACTTGATGTATGATTGAATGAAAAGAAGTAGTTTAGTTAAATATTGGTTTTTTATGCTATTAACTCACGGGAAAGTGTTTACACAAACAAAATTGTATAATTCAATTCCTTTTTTAATTTTCTTTTTCAGTAATGAGTAATGACCTTTTTACAAAAAATACCAGTGTATTTATTTAAATTGCGTAACTATTTTTTTGTTGTGTGGACACTCCTGCGATTGTCAAAAGCAAATAATTCTTCCGCCAAAAAAAGTAAACGCTCACAAACGAGTCCGTGTTCATAGTAAAAGTGAAATTCATTTTTATGTTTAAATATCGCAGACCCGTGAAAAATCACGATATATTTATTATAATTGTAGGATTTGTGAAGCTTAAGAATCTATAAAATATTTGCCCAAGGATCACTCTGCCTCTCAAAAACAAATATTGTCACAACATGATTAAATTTTTTGTTGACAAATTAGAGAGACGTCAAAAAATTTCCTTGCGGATGAATACCGTTAAACTTTTTGAAAAAAACCGATATTTGTAAAAAATTTTAATAAATGAAATACGCATTTAAAATATAGAAATATATATATATATATATATATTTTTTATAATTATTTTTATATATATATATATATATATATATATATATATATATATATATATATATATATATATATATATTTTTTTTTTATAATTATTTTTTTTATATTAGGTTTGCCAACAGTGATTTACATCAAAGCTTTCACAGATGCAATTACACTAAACATGGTTGATGCTATCACTAATTAAAGACAAACACAACATTGATAATATATTAATTAATTCATTAAAATAAAATAATTTTGGTAACTGACTAGTTTTTCGCGTTCCCACAATCAGATTCAATTTTGAAAATGACCCTTATAGTCCAGTAACTTTGTCGCCTGAATGTATGGGGTAGTATGCGTTAAATCCGGTAGTTCTGATTTTTTGCAGACTTGATTATGATGTTGGCCTAATGAATAATCCAAGTTTTCGACCTCGAGCGCCGAACGCAACTTTGTCAAAAATCGAAAAAACCGCGAAAAAATCGTTATTTTTTCAAATTTTGGCGATTATAACCCTAAAGGACTAGTTTTTGAAAAAACTTTTTTACAACGTTTTTAAAGTAGACTAAATTTTTTATAATATGATACTAGAACTGTCTCTGTAAACCTAATAGTTTCCGAGATTAAGCCTTTCAAAGTTTGTGACCTCGAGCGCAAACCGCGAAATAATCGTTTTTTTTTTCAAATTTCGGCGATTATAACCCTAAAGGACTAGTTTTTGAAAAAACTTTTTTAAGACGTTTATAAAGTAGACTAAATTTGCAACAATATGATACTAGAACTGTCTCTGTAGACCCAATAATTTTTCGAGATTAAGCCTTTCAAAATTTATCATTTTTTTCGATCTTCGCAATTTTTTGTAATATTTTAGACGTCACTCGAATAACTCTAGCGGGATGAGGTTTCAATTACGTCCGACGTGTGAATCACGAATGTGACCCACCTGTAACACGTTTATGACTGGTACGCGGTATGACTGACAGTGTACTCTCTCGATGGACATTAGGCATGGTGTATCTACATAATATCTGCCATGAAGTGGAAACACTGCGAGGCTACCACTGCAACAACTGGACAACATGTTGACATGAGACCATCTCGTGGCACCAGAGATGAATCAGATACTGAAAAACTCTGTAGATGGTTTGCAAAGCACCCTCCATTCCTTACAACAGATTTCATTATGTCCATCATCAGTGGCCTGGTTGGAGAACCTAGTGTCAACAGCCACATGGCTCTAGAGATTGGGAGAGAATCGATGCTAAATATGGTTGGCCAGAACTTCCAGGAAGTAAAATTCAAACGTAAAAACAATGTGGTGTCCCTTTCTTCAGCTGTACAAACTATTATTGTTGGCAATAAACAGGTTACTGTTGATCCTCTAACACTGTTTCACAGGTTGTGTGTCTTAAAACAATCGGATGAAGAATTGCGAGAGTTCTTCACTTACGAACTGTCACCAATCTCAATGTCATTGTTCTCTGAAGAAGGGATGAGAAAGGGCACAAAATCCACCTTGTATTCAGTATTTGAACCTGTAACCTTAAATGAGAAGCAAGGGTTAACGAAGTTTGTAGTAGTGGATGGAGAGCATCTACTTCACAAGGTTGTGTGGCCTCGAAGCTCATCATTTGGTGCAATAGCTGACAGATACGTACAGTACATTACT
Organism: Limnephilus marmoratus; assembly: GCA_917880885.1. NCBI lineage: Eukaryota > Metazoa > Arthropoda > Insecta > Trichoptera > Limnephilidae > Limnephilus > Limnephilus marmoratus. Next base: position 50,089,973 of record OU862919.1, read on the forward strand.
GCTCACTATGGCTCAAATGTGGCAGTAGTTTTCGAGATGCTGTACAGACAAACACAAAGAGCTCTGAGCGTCTTCAAAGAGCCAAGTTACACTCATCGCGAGAGATAATCGTTGATGAGAAAACCGTGGCACAGGTTCCTCAACAGAAATTCTTGTCAAATGACAAAAACAAGATTCGTTTCATAAAACTACTGACAACAAAAATGGGAAATCACAACATTCAAGTACTCCAAGCAGAGGAAGATGCTGATAGGCTCATCATTACTACAGCTGTAACTGCTGCCTCTACCTATGATGTAGTGGTAGTCGTTGGTGAGGACTTTGACTTGCTGATCATCCTTACTGCGATCTCAAACCAACGTGTAATTTTTTACAATAAATGTGGAAGAGGCAAAGCATCAGATGTCATGTATTCCAGCATCGCTTCTTCAAAATCCCTTGCCTTCATCCATGCCTTTAGTGGTTGTGACTCGACATTCTGCTTCTTTGGCTTAGGGAAGATACAAATGATGTCCATAGTCGAAAAAAATCCGGACGTTGAAAAGCAAGCTGCGATTTTTCTCGACACCAACTCTACACCTGACGATATAGCAGCAGCAGGAGAACGAGTCATAATTGCTCTATACGGAGGCAACCCCAACACCCATAACCTTGACGAACTGCGGTACCAACTATTCGCCAGGGCTGCGACGAAAACCAGCTTCAATCTAGCCAGATTACCTCCTACACGAGACTCTGCTCTCTCCTGGGGGTGGATATCCACGCCACAAGGCCTCAATCCCAAAATGATGACCAGAGATGCAGCCCCACAATACCTCTTGCGGATGATTTCTTGCGGCTGCATGAAGGGTTGTCAGAACGCGTCAAAAAATAAAATGCTCATCAGTCTGCAGGCACTGTAGCGGGGCCTCTTGTGACAATATACCTGATGTTGAAGTAATAGATATCCCAGAAGGCGACGATCTGTCCGATGTCGAAATGGAGGATGACTTGTGGGCACAAGACGTCGACGATTCATCACCATCTCCTGATGGGGATATGAAATCCCAATACATCGATCCAGATACGGACGAACCTCAACCGGGACCTTCCAAGAGGGCTAAATTAATTTAATTTTTTGATTTTGAATATTACTCAGTTTCCTAACAAATAAACATATTAACTTTTGTTGTACTTATCTTTGTTAAATAAATAAAAAATAAAAGAAAAAGAAAATACTTTGTTTTTTAACTTTTTTACTTCATTATTCGTAACTTAGCTTAAACATCATCATCGCATCATAAAAGTATAGGGCTTCGATAGTATAATCAGGGTCAAAATTCATTCAGAACGACAGAATTGCAAAAAATTGCGAATTCGAAAAAATTGATAAACTTTGAAAGGCTTAATCTTGGAAAATTATTGGGTCTACAGAGACAGTTCTAGTATTATATTGTAGCAAATTTAGTCTACTTTATAAACGTCTTAGAAAAGTTTTTTTCAAAAACTAGTCCTTTAGGATTATAATCGCCGAAATTTGAAAAAAAAAACGATTTTTTCGCGGTTTGCGCTCGAGGTCACAAACTTTGAAAGGCTTAATCTCGGAAACTATTGGGTTTACAGAGACAATTCTAGTATCATATTATAACAAATTTAGTCTACTTTAAAAACGTCGTAAAAAAGTTTTTTCAAAACTAGTCCTTTAGGGTTATAATCGCCAAAATTTGAAAAAATAACGATTTTTTCGCGGTTTTTTCGATTTTTGACAAAGTTGCGTTCGGCGCTCGAGGTCGAAAACTTGGATTATTCATTAGGCCAACATCATAATCAAGTCTGCAAAAAATCAGAACTACCGGATTTAACGCATACTGTCATGTATAAAGTTACTGGACTATTAAATTCAAAGCAAATAAGTTAAATGAACGTGGTAAATAGGTCAAATCATTGTACATATATGAAAGAGGAACCGGTGGATGCAATTTTTAGCCATTGGTGTTTGTCTAGTTTGTAGTTGGAAGTACGATTTTATGTAGGTATTATAAGTTTGTACAGCGCCCATGAGGTGATTTTTCAAAAACTGGGCTATACAAATCATCCATATATATTATTATTTCCAATCACGCCTGTCACAGTCAACCAAAATTAGTACCTTTGATTTGGAAGACATTTTCCGAACAATTTCATTATTTCTATATGTAGAAATAATATATGTGCCTACATAGTGATACGAGCTTTCAGAAAACTCTTTCTTAGGACATTGGTTTTTACTCCATAGAACGGTTCTTAATGAACGTATATTATTTAGACTTCCACCTTAAGGATTTTTTTAAATTAGCTCCACACAGGAGGCCCTGATGAAAATAATTTCTCTCATCTATGTCATGTCAGGGGATCTAAGGGTCCATGTCATCTTAGGGGATGCTGTGTAGAGGGTTTTTAAGGAAACACTTCCAGCATTTCTACCGATTTATTATATATTTATCTTAAACATAAGTTTTAAAGCTCTTAAAAAAATGTACGTTATTCTTGAAGAAAATATCTATACATTTGCCACGCCGAAACGAAATTATATTAAATTCCTTCGATGGGAAAAAATCGCAAAGTATGTCTTTAAAATTATTATTCATGATAATTCCCTTAAACCCTTTTCCTTCCCAGAACTCTCCTCTCCTTCCTTTTCCTAAAAAAACCCATCACACAGCATCCCCAAAGATGACATAGGCCCTGAGGGAAATTATTTTCCTCAGGGCCTCCTGTGTGGAGCTCAAGTAAAAAAAAATAAACACTTTTTTTTCGGTTATTTCTATGAAAAACGCACAGTGTTTCTTTAAATGCTATTTTAGGCCTTACAAACGAGATTTTTGCTCTATTTTAAACGAGTGGTGTTTTATTAAACATTTTAACAATTATCGCTCCAATATTATCGTTTTAAATATTAGCGCGCTCCCTCTAACATTCGTATTTACATATCTCTTTTTCTTCTTTTTTGAGCGGGTCCTAGCGGGCTTTAAGACCAATAAACAAATATCAATTACGTGCCTAATCCTAATAGTTCTTAATTGATGTAAGCATCCCGAGAACTTCATGTTAAATTTACGGCGTGACAATCGTGCTTTTAATAAGAGTAATTATTTAAAAAAAAACCTAATTATTGAAGTAGCAATAGGCGTTTACCGCCATCAATATTTTTGCATATAATTAGTTTTTTTATTGAAACATCTATCATATAGCTTTTAACATCTAACAGCCTTCGTGTCTCTCGTAAACATATTTTCCAAATACACAAACTCATCGAACTGCTCCAAGTATTCATAATTCACAAATGTATTGCACACTGTTTTCGTACTCTATCTTTCAAACACCATGACATAAGACATCTTTACGTTCATCATTTACTCATTCTTCATACATACTTCGTTCACCCCACGAACCTACAAGGAGATAGTTTAATGACGACAAACACATAAATTTAATTAATAATATTAATATATTACTATTTTTACGCCTTAACCAATCTTTCATTAAACTTGTCTTACTGCGCTTCTCGATTGATACGGAATTATTTCTTATAAAAATTAGATTTTGAAAAGCGAGTATTTATGTTGGGGGGGAGACGAAAAAATATGCATGTTGCATTTTAATGTTGTTAAAGTTAATTCACTTACGCGATATGCGAACTGTACTACGCCATATTTACATGTAAGCATATTACATTTCATAGACAATCAATACTGTCAATTATAGAAAAATGATTAATGCCACATAAAATAATAATTTATTTATGTTATGAAGTGAATGCATTATTGACAAGTTTGAACCTGTATTTACAACAAAAGAACATTAATTTGGGAGGCTGGAATGCGTACCGTCGCCCCGGGAACCTCTATTGGATAACCAACTCCTCTGCCATAGGTCACCCACAGATTTAGCAGGGGTGCCCGGGTTCATGGGGTGAGGTTTGTCTAGGTCTTGGAGGCGGATGACCAAGACAAACTGAACCCCAGATTCCTACACACACCTTAAACCCTTTTCCTTCCCAGAACTCTCCTCTCCTCCCTTTCCTTAAAAAAACCCTCCACACACCATCCCCAAAGATGACATAGGCCCTGAGGGAAATTATTTTCCTAAAAAAAAAAAAACATGGAAAGAAAGGTATTAGAATAATTACACATTACACATATCCGTTAGACAAACCCTGCTTGCCATTCAAACCATTAAAAATCTGAGATGTATATCTTATTTTTGATGACACACAGCTTCCGCAGTTTGAACCTCAACCCAGTACCAGTAGTACCGGGAAAAATTCGAATTAGTTACTTTTGTTTTTAATTTCATGGGAATTTATTTTATTAGAGGTATTTCCGTTAAATGTCGTATTTGAATATTTTAATTAAAAAAAGGAATATTCCGTATTATCCATGAAGCGGACTTATACTTTTTTAGAAATCTTTCTCTTACAGTAGCATTTGGTGGTCATCGTCTTTGTCTCCGAATGTCGGTACGGCAGAGTGCAGCCTGCAGACCGCAGCATCCCGGTTGCATCACCTGGCGGGTGATCACAGCTCACATAACAAGCTGCGCATCTTCTCCGGGACCTATTGCGACAGGCGAGTCGCGACTAACCTTTACACTAATGCCACGACACATTATACGTGATCAGTTGCCGTCAAGTCCTGCGTTTTTTAAACTTAAGTAGCAAGTGGTTGCAAATTTTTTCATGCGATTTATTATATGTATGGTTGGGAGATTTAGTACCCTTTTCTACACAAGAATAAAACAAATATATAAACACGAATGCGAGCCGAGCCACGAATTATGGGAAAGGAACGAAGCAACGACAAACGGCGCGAAACGTAACTCGTGGTTTGCTTCATTCCTTTCTCGTAATTCGTGGTTCGGTGCGTGGAAATACTTACGTGTTTGTACACAGCATTATGTAACGCGAATGGAACAGCACGCGGCCCGTTCCGGCCCATTTCATACAAACATGAATTTAGGATTAGGAGCCAAAATATAAAACTAAACATAAAAATATCTCTGTAATCAAAAGTTATATCAAATTTTTGTATAACCGTTGATTACAAAAATATTTTTTCAGTTTGGTTTTGTATTTTGGCCTCAAATCCAAAATTAAGTTTTGTACGAAACGGGTCGAAACGGGCCATGCAGCCATTCCTCGTAAATTATCACATCGACAGGGGTGCATTTCAAAATATCTGACGGCGACGGACAGAGTTTCGTCAAGTTAAAGAGCTTTTATAAAATTAGTAACAATAACCAATTTTTATTTCATTAAATGAAGACAATATTAGCGAAACTCAATCGAAAATATGGAAACAGAAAAGACATTGGCACCTCTGAGACTCTACCTTTGGCTTTCCGCGCCACTGCGCTAACCACTGCGCCAAGGTGCCGATATCCTATTCGGTCATTTCTAAGGCCCTCCGTTCATGGAGATACTTACAATCTACGTAATTGTGACAAAACCACAAGTACCCTGCTGATATACTACTTTTTAATGCTAGTCTCCGTACACGGCGCTATCCGAAATATGCTGAACTTGATCATTTTTCACGTGCAGCCGTGGAGTTAACACGATGTCAAGCGATGTCATGTGACTTTTTTTCCAACATCAATCCATGCTTTCTCCACTAAATCCTTTCTTACGTGTTCTGGTACAGTATAGTTATATAAACATGCATTTTTTCCACATCCAGAACAAATCTAACACTACTTTCATGTTCCGACGCCATTTCTGTTAAATGTCAAACGAATAAGTATCAGACACAAATGATGCGACGCGTCGCTTGCGATCAGCACTGTCGGCATCGTGATACTGATTGGAAACCGACAGCCACCGCGTAGCGCCGTGAACGGGCACTAGCAAAATCGTATGGGGGTACTTACGATCGGCGCGTATGATACGCTCACGAGGATCGAGTTTCTTGTATCTCCGTGAACGAAGGCACTAACTGTCGTACTTCGACTAAGAACAACCAACATAATCTTCATTTTCTTAACGCATATTTTATTGGCTGCTATCTTTATGTATGATTGCAAGACTCGAATCCGGACTAAATCCGACCTTAGTTTCGCTAACATTGACCTCATTTAATTAAATATTACAATTTGAGCTTATACTCATAAAATTAAAAATAAAAATAAACTAATTTTTATTCTATACTTCATGGGTAGTTATGATTCATGTTCACAAGAGTTCCCTTCATATTTTGCACATCATAATCTAATATGAACACAAACATCGGTGGGTACTGGGTCTTTAATTTAAGACGGAGTTGAGCAGCACTGGACCGTGCGATTACGACCCGAAGAAGCTTTTTCCCACTGATAATAGTCATGATCAAAATAGATTCGCTGTTTACCTTTGAAGGTGATTCGGTGCCCCTCTCATTCATCGGACCCGCGGTAGGGGACACTGGGGCAACGGCAAACAGCTGGTTACTCCGAACGATCGTAGAGGGAAGTTTCGCACACTGTTTAAGTTAAGTCGTGAATCTAAATCACATAGAGAACCTAAAATCTTTTTTTTCGATATGAACATGTCGATTTTTGAAGTAAAAACTTCTTTAGCACCGTGATTTGAAACACTCTAAAATGAATAAGCGACAGAGACAAACACATACATCTATAGGATTTAGCCTGCGAGAAAATGAGATTAGTATAATCGGTCTCTTCTTTGTGAGGTGATTTGTAGCTCATCGGTCTCCCCTTTGTGCGGTACTATGCGGTCTTTCCACTCTTGTTTACTTTAGTTTTCTAAAGGTTTCACTTCTGCCGCGTGTTAATAGTACATTTTTTCCGATATTTCATATTATTATTAAACCTGTTTTTCGGTAACTAAAAGGTTAAAAACTTTTGAAGTCTGATCTATGCATCGACCCTACTACGCTGTGCTACCACCTAGTAACCATTTTTTTTATTGACCTAATGAATTCCAACCTTGGACTCGATTTAATCGAGCCAAAGCTTCAATTGAAAACAAATAATAAAAAGTTATACCGCAAATTAAACTCAAAATGAGATGTGGATTCACTAGTTTCCCGCTTACATTACGAGTTTCCGAACATCATGTATATTTTACTTCAAAATGATGTAATATTTGCAACATTATTAAATGATAATACTTCTTTTCTTATTGTAGTACCGTAATGCGTAAGGGCGGCTGGTTGAACAGTGTGTTTGTGTGCAGCACTGGTAAATTATATCGTCTAAAATTAGTTTATAATATCTTACCGAAAAATATAAAATCTATGAATTTCATTAAAAATATCACCTACCAATATAATGCATAATATATTATAATATGAATCAGGGAGAGCAAATTCTCAAAGTTCCGCGCGAATTTACCCTGTCCGGTGTGCAGGCCAATTGCAAGCGGAACGAATTATGTTTTTGTATCGAATATCCCAAACATTGCCAGCGCGCAACGCCGGCCATATGTATGAAAAATTAAGATATTTTGGTGTGCCACCCGGCGGCCTTTATCATACAAACTTAAATTCTGATTTAAGGCCAAAATACTCAACCAAACTGAATAATTCTTTTTTTAATCAAAAGGTACAGCAAATACCTAAATTTTACATATATTTGCTTTTTTATTGATTGGTGTTTTAAATTATAAAACGCAGATCATTAAGGAATACAATTATTTCATAGATACAATTTTGCCCTCGTGCTGTTTATACTTTGTTTATAAATACTGTTTGTATCCTGTTTAAAATGAAATATAAAACTAACTAACCAACCATCACGCCGTTCGCCGTAGGCAGAGAGGACGGACCGCCAAATAACTCGGTCTTGGCACACACTCTTTGCCTCACTCACATTCATACATCGTCTCATACATTCTCTTCTATTATTCCGACTTTCGACATGGCCCGACTCAAGTATCTGATTCACTTGCTCGTGCCATGTCTTCCTCGGGCGTTCCCGACTTCTTCTACCATTCACATTTGCGTCGTATATTCTTCTTACACTACTTTCAAATTTATTTTATTTTATGAAATATAAAATAAAATAAATTAAACTTTGTAAAAAAAAGAGTTTTTTGAGTTGAAATTTAAGATTTACTTACGAAAAAATAGTATTGTGTTTTCTTAGTACCGAAAAATAAAAATTTTAATTAAAAAGCGATATTGTAGAAGTTTTCGCACTTCGAAAACAGCTTAAAATAGATCTTCTCTCCAAATAAGATTAGTGGATCATTTTTACCTAATGTTGCTTAGTAATCGTTATCTCATAGTTACGGATTATCAGTGAACCACCACGTTTTCAGGGCAGCGGCCGCCACTGATTATGACCTACATATGCGTACAGTGTAAAACGAAAACAAAGTTGGTTTTATTATCGTGTAGTTGTGCTTTTTGGAGAAAACGTCGATGCCCGCTACTGCGTACTATTTTTCATTCAGTTTGGTAAAATATTTGTAAAAAATTTGATAACAGTACGCTGTTTACCTTGCGTTGACATATCACTTAAACACGTCTCCATACTTACGCTTCTCAAAATGCACTTGATGAATTCAACGAACTCAAACTTGCGCGTATATATAGAGGAGGAATGTCACTTCCATATTCCACTTGGCGCGCTTCTATAGGTCATTTTGTTCGCGCTGTACAAGCAGGTATGCATTACTTTTCAGCCTACTGTAGTATATAAAAATATATTGTTTTATCTGAAAGGGAAGACACTAAGATGAGATTTCAAACAACAAAGTTATTGTTAATAAAAAAACAACTGTTTTTTCTTCATTTTCCTTTAGGTGTTCGCTATTACCTCATTCTCCCCTACTGGCTAGGCCCGGTACCTTTACAATTGTACACAGTGCACAGTACTGCACGGTGCGCATTATCCCGATGCATTAGTGTGTCATGTGCCATTTAGATTTGCATTATTAGTACACGATCAACCATTTAATTTGCGTTAACCGTCGGGCGTCGACAGGTTCTTCTGTATTTCTGTTTTCAGGCTCAAAGATCGCAGATGTTAAGATTAGGGTGAAAGGAAAATATAAATTTTGTCATATATAAAACATTACTTTTCAATTATATATATTAAATTAAACTAAACTAAATTATACAAAACCAAATGCAAATACCAACCCTACCCGACCCTACCCGATCAACCCTAAAAAATAAATCTCTTTTGGGTATTCTTGGAAAGAATGGCAGAAAATCTTTGGATTCTGTCTGAATCTGCAAAATTTTAGAAAAGTGAAGCTTGGCGTCAAAAAATTGTGTTTTTTCTCAGTCAACGTACCTAACTATCATCAGTTAGCATGCTCATTTACATCGTGAACTATGGCGCTTTGAAATATCTGCATTTGCTTGTTCCATATTATTATTTTTAATCTATGGCCAAGCCAGTTTGTAATGCTCATGCCTAGGTACATGATATATTTACTACAAATATGTACACTATGAACAGCTTTACTTATAAACGTAGTTTAAAATTCACCCGACTATTAAACAACTTTTTACGTAAGATAAAGGTTGCATATCAGATATGTAAAATTAAAAAGAAAAATTGGTAAGGGCCGTAAAGTTTAAATATACCTCGACCAACCTAAAATAATATCGGCATTAATGTAGGTATAGTTTCAAATTAATTTAACTATTAAAACATTTGCACGTAATAATAACCTGTGATCTCTTGAATGAAACTATTCCTTTGTAAAGAATATTATCAACTAAATATACAATTTGGCTGTCCTGAAACGGGTATCCTTCCCAGTTGGACAGACAAAGTATCATTTTGTAATGTATTGTAATATATATAAGTATATATAAATAAATAAATAAATCTAATTGGCACCATAATATAATATTTATGAACATAGGTCCAACAAGTTTGCATCCATAGTAAATTGAGAGGGGTATAGCTGCTCTCAGTATCACCCTGGTAAAAGACCACCATTCGGAATTGAAACATTGCTTGAAATGGCTTTAGCCGTGTGATCTATATAGCCATGTACTTTCCCACATTTCTCTACCCATCTCCTTCCCTCCCACAGTACCTTCAGCTCCACAACATACCCCAATAGGATATTTTCACTCTTTTTTGTATTCTCAAAAAAATAAAAATAAAATGACTACAATGAAAGGATTTTTATTTTAATTTCATGTTGACGAATATATTTTATACAAAACGACATGTTCGTTTTTATTTGTGAATTCGGCGGCGTTGACGTCACGCCAGACAACGTTGGTGACAGCCGCCTTACCAGCCAGTGGCGGTTTCTACGTCATAATGAAATTGTAGACAGTTGGAACCGCTACGGAACGAGCGGTTTTTCAAATCAATAAATAGTAATGAAAATATTAAAATTATACATTGTTAGTACAATGATCAGAATCAGAAAAATAACCGGATGCCATCTGCGGTTGGTAAGGAGCAGTCGGGACTCTTGGGCAGTATCCACATAAAATAATAATTGGTGCCGTATTTTTTATATTCATCATAATAATATGTCCTTTCAAAATATCTTGCATTGGTTTCAAAATCCGGAAATTGTTAATCTGTCGAATGTTGAACAAAAAATATGGTTAAAAATCATATTATAATATACAGGTATCATTAGCAAACTCACAACTATAATTAGTCAAAAACGTGACAAACAATATGCTCCATGAAAAGACCACTCTAACGAATTCAAGGACATTTCGGAAGTTTATTAAACTCTTACATAAGATGAATCAAATAATTATGATTAAGATGGTCCCGTACCTACGCTTAAATCTCATCTAATTTGAGGGAACGATCGCATATTTTATCGTATGCGGGTCCAACGTCTTTTTTAGATAATAGGTAGGTACCTATTGATTTTGAAATACATAAATTCGTATAATATTATTTGGCATAGTGTTTAAAGAATATTGTGAATACCTCATAAGAGTCTCAATTGATTCAATCTGAGTGAGACGAAATCGTGAGACTTTTGCATTCCCAATTAAGGTATGTTGATGCGCTGAAGGTAAGTGGGGAGGGGAAGGATATGGGAACAGGAAGGAGGGAGAACACCAAACACGGTTAAATCGATTTTAATTCTGAATGATGGTCTTACACCAGGGCGATACTGAGAGTATCTTCCACACTGGAACGTGCCGCAAATATGCTTTAAATGTTTGTAATATTTAATAATAATTTTTTGATGAAATTATGCACACTTGAGGTTCAAAATAAAAAGGAAAATTACTTGTTTTTTGTTATTTGTTTTTGGGGTGTTATGCTGTGTTGCGTTACCTCCTCCTTTAGCCAACGTTTCACATCTGCCCTGATGATGGACACTGTAACGCTGTCCGAAACGTTGGCTAAAGGAGGAGGCAGCGCAACACGGCATAACACCTCAAAAACAAATAACAAAAATACTTTTGGCCGTGAAAATCTAAAATCAGGAAAATTACTGTCCACATCTGATTTCCTAAAACTACGCAAAGGACATCACGGGCATCATGGACTTCAGATTGTGTTCATCCTGCAGTCATCAGCATCAAAACAATTGGTTAAATTTTTAGAAAATTCAGTTATAATTGTCATGGCTCCCAGAACAGATAAATATCATTTGAAGCTTTTTAAATTTTTTTACCTAATGTCAGTTCACAGTTATTTTGAAAAGCAATTTGATATGTAAAAAAATTATCAATTGAATTTAATAGTAAAGTTACACACACATCACGTAATGTTGAAAAAGGGAAGGTTTCTATCCAAATACTGAGGTCCACGGGGTTTGGAAGATCATGGTATTAGCGTAAAATAAGTTGTCATCTCTCACATAACTAAATAAATCATTAGCAAATGTTATGTTCATTATTATATTAATATTATGGCTAGAATGAGGGGTACGTGGCTACTGGTCAAGCAATAAATCAGTTACCTACCTTACCTACATAATTACAGGTCAACTAGATACCTACCAGTCTACCACATACATTATTCATACGCAGAGGTGATTAGGATAAATTATAAATCATTGTAAACGCGGTGGATCATTCAGGGTGCATCATTCACAAAAGATTACTCCATGGGAACCTTTGGAGCTGCCAGTACAAAGGAGGTAGTAAAGTTAACCAAAGGACACAAAAATGCTCATAATTTCAGATTTAATTGCTTCAAAATTGCGTCGAGGGGCAGGGTAAATTTGGAAAATCCATTAAATATAACAGAATTAAAATACTAACATATTATTTCTTTATGTGGCGGCATCGCAAAGCACGCCAGTACTCGCCAGATTTTCTAATACTATAAAGAGGAAAGATTTGATTGTTTGTTTGCATTTAATAAGCTCCGAAACTACTGAACCGATTTGAAAAATTCTTTCACCAATAGAAAGCTACATTATCAGCGAATAACATAGGCTGTATATAATGGTAAGCTCTGGCGTTATGAAATTTGTATAAATTAAAATGTGTGTATATCATACATTTTAGCGGGGAGGAAAGGCAGGGGGAAGGTGGGGTTTTCGGAGAGGGAAGACACGAGGGTGGGGGAAGGTGGGGAAGGTGGAAGGGAACGGGAATGCACGGCAAAGGACATGCAGGGAGAATCAATTTATTTCTTTGATTGGCATAGCAACGCATGCCGGGTACCAGCTAGTTAGAAATAAACGAATAATTTTTTCAATACCACATTTCTTAATGAACATAAAAATGTTTTAATAATGGTTCACCTTACGTTTAAAATAAAAAAAATTGTGATGTAAAAAAAACAAAAACAAAAAAAAAACACAAAAATTATTTATTTTTAAACGACTTCGAAAAGGAGGAGGTTCTCAATTCGACTGTATTTTTTTTATGTTTGTTACCTCAGAACTCAGACAAATGGACGAATAACTCAATATCACGCCAACCGATTTCGATGATTCTTTTTTTTATTGGAAAGGATGTACTTCAAGGGTAGTTTGATGAGAGTTTGGTTAGGTTCTGATTATGGGATCCATGACAAAGTAACGGAACTCTCCAATTCTGAAGAACAAATTTACGATACTCGGCCGAATCTTAATCGAATTAGTTAGTGTACTTCAGATTCACTAAAAATCAAAAAATAAACAAAAATTTTAACAAAACAAAAAAACGACTTAAAAAAATGCACTAAAAAGTAAAAAAATAATTTCGTATTCTTCTACAACTTTATAATCAACTTACCTTTTCTACTCATCAATATTATGTAGGTACGATTGTTATTTGAGTCGGTGTCAACCACAGATAATAGAAACAAAGGGTGTCAACCAAGGTACCCGCGGCCCGGCGTGTTCACTTGACAGCTTCTCTCCCGCCGACACCGATTCCAAAAATAACAATCGTACGTACATATTGATCAGTAGAAAAGGTAAGTTGATTATAAAGTTGTAGAAGAATACGAAATTATTTTTTTACTTTTTAGTGCATTTTTTGAAGTCGTTTTTTTGTTTTGTTAAAATTTTTGTTCATCAGTTTTAACGAGTAAAACTTCAATTTGTAATATTTAATTAAACAAAGAATATTAGTGAAATTCAATCGAAAAACTGAAAATAGAAAAATCAGAAAAAGATAGGTCACATCTAGGACTCGAACCCAGGACCTTCACCTTGCCGAGGCGCAGCTCTACCAAATGAGCTAATTCGGATAGGGACACATCGAATTGGTCATATTTAGCTGAGAACTATTAACATAAAGTATGATACAGTTAAATATGTCTGATTCGGATAGGTACATGGGATAGGAACACATAAGCTCTGTTGGTAGAATTGCGCCCATTGTGTTTTCATTTTCATTTTCATTTTAAAACGTAAGGTGAGCCATTTTTAAAACTTTTTTATTTTTGTGTATTTTTTTCTGATTTTTATATTTTCAGATTTTCGATTGAGTTTCGCTAATATTGTCTTCATTTAATTAACATATTTTATTAGTCAAAAAAGAAATTCACTTTAAAATGATAGTTTACTTCCATGGTAAAATAATTTATAAATTGGAAGAAGGATCTATCTACAGACTACAATTTATTTAGCATTTCGTTCCGGAGAGGTATCTCAAATATCGCTCAGATGAGAGACCCATTCAGAATCTAAACGTTACGCATTGCTTGAAATTGCTTTTATCATGTTCAGTAATGAGATCTAAGGGAACGTACCCATACCACGTGACCAATTTTTTGCAATTTTAACCCCCCCCCCCCCCCCTCCCCCCCCTCCACCCCCCCCCCCCCCCCCCCTCCCACCGCCCACCCTCCGGTGACAAAAAACCTAAGCGGTTAAGTTAGGTTTAGGGTTACCGGCTATTTAAAAATTATTTTTCCATAGCTTTTAATGACCTTTCTGAGGTAGTTCTGAGTTGGTTTCATTCTGAGTTGGCATGGAACCGATCAAACTATATCTCTCTCTCCTTTCCGTCCATTTAATTAGCCGCTACGGGCTATTTTTCCCTACAGACCCACAAATGAGTGGTTAGCTACGTTTGGTGCACGGGTGCCCGGGTTCAGAGGGTGAGGTTTGTCTATGACTTGGCGGCCAATGCGTTTGCCCACCTAATGGCGGGTTGGTTCGGAAGAGTTTGGTTGAGCGAGACCTAACCTAGACCTCTCCAGCCGGACTCTATTGGCCCATTGCATTGCACCGCAGTGGGAGGCAAGGGCGGATCTAGGGGGGGGGTCATGGGGGTCATGACCCCCCCCCCTGCGCTGGGTCCAGGACCTAGGTGGACCTACTTTTTATTTGTATCTATTATTATCAAAATTAAATTATAACTTCTTGTGACTTGACTACGACTATGTGACCCCCCCTGGCGCCATGTGACCCCCCCCCTGGCGCCAAAGCTGGATCCGCCCTTGGTGGGAGGGTTGAATTCATACGTCCATCACCTTTCTCCTATGCACATTGACCCCCAGATTCCCATCCCTCATACCCCATTTACTCCCCAGAACTTTCCCTCCTTCCTCTCTCCAAAAAAAAATCTCCAGACAGTGCGTTTTTGTAAGGTATTTGTACAAAAAATACAGGCAATTTTATTATTTATTTTTCGGGTCTCGGTAAAGCGGTTATACAACAATATATCATGCATGGAGAAGATAACAAATTAAAAAGACACGGGGGCAGTTTACTATTTTGCGTCGTGCGTCAAAGATAGTTGCTGAACTTTCTGTACGTGATATTGAAAATGTCGATGGTCAATGCAGAATCATTAAGCAGCTGAGTCGCTGTTTTGGCGTTTATTGGCGCGTTCTGATAGGCAGAAATCTTCGTTTTCGGAGCATAAAAAAGTACATGGGATCTCCCACGAGTATACCAGTCTTGCATATAAGTTAATCCCGTTGAAACGTAGGCGGATAGAGTATTGTATAGTCTACCAGAGATTAATTTGAAAAAGTGTTTACCTGTTATTCGTATATTATACAGATACACCTTCGTGCCGTCGCGCGTCGTCGCGTTGCGTCGTGCGATTGTATAAATCTAAAAAAAGTATTCAACTCTGGTAAAAGTGCATGGGATAACAAAATCTTTTCGTCGTTGCACGCACAAAATATTCTATGTTGATTTTAGAACATTAAGAATTTTATAGATCATAAAAAAACTGTAAAATTAGGAACCTACGTTATTATTTTTTAATAATTTTTATTTGCAGAATTTGTAGAATTGTAGAATTGTTTGTAGAATCACATTTTACGCCTTGTTCATTAAAAAAAACTGGATTTTATGTAAAATTTTCATTAAAACCGACTTATTTTTCTTTAATTTTGCATAGGATCTTTATGCACATTGTTTACTACACATAGAATATTTAGAGCATAATTATCTACCATCAATTTACATGATTTCCAAATTTGCTTCTAAATCATGAAAAAATGGGATTAATTTATGTCGGATTATTTAGGAAATCGAATAAAATATTGATATGGATTATATTTTGCATGATTGAGAAAAAAAATTGAATTGAATGATGTAAATAACAAATTTTGGCCAAAAAAGTCACATGAGATTTATTGTGCTTGCAACGACTTTAAAAAAAAAAGTTATTAACACTGGTCTAATACGAAAATAAAACTACAGTGTATGAGTGTATTTGCTATTTTGAACATCACAAACGATTATTTTCAACTCGTAATATCAAATCGTTTTCCATCAACTATTTTACTAAAGAGAACTGTTATGATCGGTGTCCGATGTCCATAGCTTCCCGTGTCCGTGTGAACCTTTGCAAAATTAAAATAATGATAGAAAAATGGAGTCCTCGTAGAATATACAAAGAATGAAGACAATATCCTTTTAAGTTAATAATATTTATTAGGCATGCTCAAATTGGTCATGCAATAAAAACGTACAAGATGTAGGTACCTTCTGCGTGTGAAGTTACTTTGAATTGTTGTAATAAATATTTAAATATAAACGCGTTCTGTTGATAATATGGAGACGCTCGTACATCAAGTTTTACACAATTAAATTGTAATCCTGATTAATATCTTAGTAATACATAAGGTTGCAGGTGCACACGGATTGAGGGTAAAATTTATATAACATTGTTTCCTATCTATGGAGATATGAATACAACAGGTGTGTAGCTCTATGATTGTATCACACTTTTATTTGGAGAGCTGAGTAAATCAAACATGCTGGTCGTACATATAGACCTTCCAACTTTGGAACCAGTTCTGACATATCTCATAAAGTAACCGTGTAATAGTGAAGGTATTTTATGTCATACGGGTTCGGATCCTGTCGACGTGCAGACATTTTATTATTAAACGTGTGTGATATTATGTGAGCCTGGGGTGTGTAAATAACCCCAAACTCGGTGGGCATAATACGCTAAAAATTAACGGATGAATTTACTCTACGCGGATACAAAATATATCAAAAAAATGGCAAACAGCAAATTTAAATGTACCAAAACAAAAACACCAACTAACCTTGACGTGACGTATGATGCATAGGTGTTTTCAGTTCAAGTTAGAAACACGCGCACAATTTAATAATATTTTGTGATAGACACCGATGAGATTATCAAGCTGATCCGGAGAGAGTAAAATCCACAATAATTCAAAATTACAATCATTTGGCAGTTGCGTTTTTTTCATGCCACAATAATATACAAAATCCAAAGACATACGGCAGAACAGATGTTCTAGCACAGCATGACAAGAGGGATGGTGCAGTTGAAATTCTTTTTTAGATAGCCATAAGATTGATAGGTGTTAAGACTGTCAAAATGAGGAAATGATAGGATAATTAATCTGTTGTAAAGTAATAATTTTTTTTTTAAAGTTGAATAATTCAAAAGGACACTTCAACGACACCTGTGGTGTGTGGTGTTCTATTCGCAGTTTACATACATTTTAATATATCTTTTTTATTATTTAAACGACTTTATAAAATAATTCTATAAGTATACAAAATATAATGGTTATGTTAGGTGAAGATATTGTATTTCTTAGTCCTCCTCACTCCTCACTAGGGGTTCCTGTGCCGAGGCGGATTAAAATTGTTTAGTTATAGTTTATTTATCTTCTATGTCGTTTTTAATGTCTTCATTTGAGTATTTTCATTGACCTCTTTCAGACATGTTTTTATTCTTGATTTTTACTCATTAAATTATTTGTTTTACCTACAAGCACATAGAGACCGCCCAACAACCACTTTTGATGTAAATATTTTTACTTTATTTATTTTTACTTTTATCGAGATATAAAAAAAAACAAAAACGTATTATGACGCCTAACCAGTGTATAATAGATAATTCTGGTCGGTTCCGTTTTAACATTTTCATTTATCATTTGTTTTTATTTATTTTTTACTTCCTACTCCGGTTTTTAATTTTCCAATAGTGAAGGTATCGTACGTCTAGCTTTAGAGCGGATTATTAACATGTATTTTTGTGTTGTAACGAATTGTAAATTATATGACATGTCGAAAGACATAATTTTCGTAGCTTGAAATGCTCGATAGAATTCCTGGCAGCTAAGGATTAGTAATATTCCCACAATTGGTTCGTGTCGAAGGAAAAGCAATGCAATCATTAGCCACAACCTGAAAGGTGTTTTTGTTCGTAAAATAATATTATATTATAATACTAGCTGACCCGGCGAACTTCGTACCGCCTCATAATCAATGACTGTAGTGTTAACTTATTAGCTGAATTAAATTCAGTAAGTTAAAAATAAAACATTGGAGCAATTGTCGATGCTCAACTGTCCGTGTTTTGTTTTTGTCAGTATCAGAGAAGGCGTTGTGTACGGATTTGTATTTTTTTGTGATTTTCTTACTCTTCCACTTAGTTACGGGAATTGCGTTTCATTTTCTTTATAACGTGTAAGGGAGATTTTTTTATAATTATTTGAGTTTTCCTTTAGAGGAGTGCAGACATACGTTCACCGTTTGTTTCATTTTTGACTGTTGATATTTAGTGTGTAAGAAAGAGAGGCAGCATTATATGTTTAAGAACAAAAGCAAAACAATCAACGCATTGACACGTGACCTTTTTGAATTTTTGGAATTCACCCACTATTCAATATTAGGTACTTATCAGCAGTACTCTGCAGCCCTTCCAAAAAATGAAAATTCGTTTCAAACAAAATGTACCTACGGGAAAAAGAATTTTCTTCATAACTTTTTTTTCGTGATTTTTTCCGATATTTTAATAGATATTATGCTATTCGGGGCGAAAACAAACCCAACCAATCATAGATCATAAAAATCGATCCAACCGTTCTTGAGTTATAAATGGTGTAACTAGCCCGACTTTGTTTTATACAGGGTGTTAAGGGACGTACTTGACTTACTTTAACCAGTGATTCCTGATATTATTTGGAGTAAAAAATTTAAATGAAATTTTGGTCTCCAGTGACTTTTTTTGACGACTTTTTTTTTCAAAATTTTTTTCTTCAAAATCAAACAAAAAAAAATTCTTTGGCATGTCGTCACTGGTCACTCAGCCGGGTGTCCGACGAACCCCTTACCCTACCTCCAACTGTGCAACAACTACCATTTTTTATGTTTTTGAAGAAAAAAAAAACATCAAAAATGTCACCGGAGACCAAAATTTCATTTACATTTTTTACTCCAAATAATGTCAGGAATCACTGGTTAAAGTAAGTCAAGTACGTCCCCTAACACCCTGTATATTGAAAAGAGATACAAAGTTATGCCGATCCGATATTTTTTTTTTCAAACTCAAATAATAATTTTAATTAAAACAGATAAAGTTATTAGACCGGGAGGGGAGATAGGTAAACCCTACGTCATCGACTACACGGATGAAACTACTTTTAAGTGATAATGGGCATTTAGAAAACCTTAAAAAAGCTGGTCTGCCGGTGCGCCTCCTGGCAGGAGCCGCGCAGTCATGGAAATAGTCAGCGATTTTTTTGGTCAAAATTACGTCATCGACTACACGAACGGGAATGGTCTCATATGATAAAGGTCGATTAGAAAATGGGAAAAAAGCAGGTCTGCCAACCGGCAGCCTGGCAAGTTCGGAGGCAGCCGGCGTCAAAGTGGGGAAAAAATTGGTCGATTTTACGACATCGACTACACGAATGAAACCAATAAATAACTATAGTCTAGATCATTCCATATAAGAATTTCGCGGTCTGCCGACCAGCAGCCTGGCAAATTTTAGTGTACGATTTTTTTAAGTTTTTTTTTTTTTTTTAATTTTTCGTTTATCTTTATTATTATTTTTATTTCACTATATTTTTAAAAACTTTGAAGGCCATATTTTAAAAAAATTAGCGAAAAATATAAAAAAAAATAATTTAAGAGTTCCCGGTGTACCCTTCCGTCAGGCGAGCCTTTAGACGCCAAACCACTTACGAAACCCTCACCGCTGTCGCGTGTTAATATTTTTGTACAAATTTATAATAATAATAGTCCTTTTAAGATTGCCTAATAGTCCATAGTAGTTGGAAGTTCGAACAACCAACCCACCGTCGCCGTAAGAGCTGCGTTCGTCCGAAAAACGACGGAAATTTCCGAACCCCGTCCGTTTCATATCG
Organism: Limnephilus marmoratus; assembly: GCA_917880885.1. Classification (NCBI taxonomy): domain Eukaryota; kingdom Metazoa; phylum Arthropoda; class Insecta; order Trichoptera; family Limnephilidae; genus Limnephilus; species Limnephilus marmoratus. The sequence continues at coordinate 50,109,929 of OU862919.1, forward strand.
GTTTCGCTTGCCCTGCTGCATCGATTACATCGTATACAAGATCGTAACTAACAAAAACCTGTAGTCTAAATCATCCCATTTATGACTTCTTTCGTCTGCCGACCAGCAGCCTGGTAGTTTTTTGTGTACGATCTTTTAAAGTTTTAAATTTTTTTTTAATTAAAATTTTTTTTTTTCAATATCTTTATTATTATTTTTATTTGAATTTAGTTTTAAAAACTTAGAATGCAAGATTTTAAATAAAATAAGTAGTAATCATAAAAAAAAAATTTTGAGTGTTCCGAGTGTACCCATCGGACGGGAGAGCCTTTCGACGTGAGAGAACTTACTGGAAACTGGCCGCGGAGCCGTTCGCCGTCAAGCGTGCCCATATTCTTAAACGAATTTATAATAATATAAGTTTTTTAAGATAACCTAATAGTCCACAGTGGTTGAAAGTTCGAAGAACCACCGCACCGTCTCCATAAGAGCTGCGTTCGTACGAAAAACGACGAAATTTCCGAACCCCGTCCGTTTCATATCGGTTTCGCTTGCCCTGCTGCATCGATTACATCGAATACAAGATCGAAACTAACGAAAACCTGTAGTCTAGATCATTCCATTTATGACTTCCTTGGTCTGCCGACCAGCAGCCTGACTGTTTTTGTGTAGGATCTTTTAAAATTATTATTTTTTTTTTTAATTAAAAAAAATATATTTTCAATATCTTTATTATTATTTTTATTTGAATATGGTTTTAAAAACTTAGAATGCAAGATTTTAAATAAAATACGTTGTAATCATAAAAAAATAAATTTTGAGTGTTCCGATTGTACCCATCGGACGGGAGAGTCTTTCGACGCGAAACAACTTACTGGAAATTGGCCGCGGAGCTCTTCGCTGCCATTGCGTGCCCATATTATAGCCTGGTTGGTACACTCGAAACACTTAAATTAATTTTTTTATCATTGCCACTTATTTTTTTTTTTAATCTGGCATTCCAATTTTTTAAAACCATATTGAAATAAAAATAATAATAAATACAATGAAAATAATTTTAATAAAATTAAAAAACTTTACAAATCGTACGTAAAAAACTGCTAGGCTGCTGGTCGGCAGACCAAGGAAGTCATGAATGGAATTGTCTAGACTACAGTTTTTGTTAGTTTCGATCTTGAATTCGAAGTAATCGGAGCAACAGGGCAAGCGAAACCGATATGAAACGGACGGGGTTCGGAAATTTCAGTCGTTTTTCGGACGAACGCAGCTCTTATGGCGACGGTGCTATTGTTGTTCGAACTTCCAACCACTATGGACTATTAGGTTATCTTGAAAAGACTTATATTATTATAAATTGGTTTAATAATATGGGCACGCGTTGACGGCGAAGGGCTCCGCGGCCAGTTTCCAGTAAGTTGTTTCACGTCGAAAGGCTCTCCCGTCCGATGGGTACACTCGGAACACTCAAAATTTATTGTTTTATGATTACAACTTACTTTATTTAAAATTTTGCATTCTAAGTTTTTAAAACCAAATTCAAATAAAAATAATAATAAATATATTGAGAAAAATAATTTTTTAATTATAACAAAATTTAAAACTTTAAAAGATCGTACACAAAAAACTACCACGCTGCTGGTCAACAGATGAAAGAAGTCATAAATGGGATGATTTAGACTACAGGTTTTTGTTAGTTGCGATCTTGTATACGATGTAATCGATGCAGCAGGGCTAGCGAAACCGATATGAAACGGACGGGGTTTGGAAATTTCCGTCGTTTGTCGGACGAACGCAGCTCTTACGGCGACGGTGGGTTGGTTGTTCGAACTTCCAACTACTATGGACTATTAGGTTATCTTAAAAAACTTTTATTATTATAAATTCGTTTAATATGGGCACGCGTTGACGGCGAAGGGCTCCGCGGCCAGTTTCCAGTAAGTTGTTTCACGTCGAAAGGCTCTCCCGTCCGATGGGTACACTCGGAACACTCAAAATTTATTTTTTTATGATTACTACTTATTTTATTTAAAATCTTGCATTCTAAGTTTTTAAAACTATATTCAAATAAAAATAATAATAAAGATATTGAAAATATATTTTTTTTAATTAAAAAATTTTTTTAAACTTTAAAAGATCGTACACAAAAAACTGCCAGGCTGCTGGTCAGCAGACGAAAGAAGTCATAAATGGGATAATTTATACTACAGGTTTTCGTTAGTATCGATCTTGTATTCGATGTAATTGATGCAGCAGGGCAAGCGAAACCGATATGAAATGGACGGGGTTCGGAAATTTCCGTCGTTTTTCGGACGAACGCAGCTCTTACGGCGACGGTGGATTTGTTGTTCGAACTTCCAACTACTATGGACCATTAAGCAATCTTAAAAGGACTATTATTATTATAAATTTGTACAAAAATATTAACACGCGACAGCGGTGAGGGGCACCGCGGCAGGTTTCGTAAGTGGTTTGGCGTCTAAAGGCTCGCCTGACGGAAGGGTACACCGGGAACTCTTAAATTATTTTTTTTTATATTTTTCGCTTATTTTTTTAAAATATGGCATTCAAAGTTTTTAAAAATATAGTGAAATAAAAATAATAATAAAGTTAAACGAAAAATAAAAAAAAAAAAAAAAAAAACTTAAAAAAATCGTACACTAAAATTTGCCAGGCTGCTGGTCGGCAGACCACGAAATTCTTATATGGAATGATCTAGACTATAGTTATTTATTGGTTTCATTCGTGTAGTCGATGACGTAAAATCGACCAATTTTTTCCCCACTTTGACGCCGGCTGCCTCCGAACTTGCCAGGCTGCCGGTTGGCAGACCTGCTTTTTTCTCATTTTCTAATCGACCTTTATCATATGAGACCATTCCCGTTCGTGTAGTCGATGACGTAATTTTGACCAAAAAAATCGCTGACTATTTCCATGACTGCGCGGCTCCTGCCAAGAGGCGCACCGGCAGGACAGCTTTTTTAAGGTTTTCTAAATGCCCATTATCACTTAAAAGTAGTTTCATCCGTGTAGTCGATGACGTAGGGTTTACCTATCTCCCCTCCCGGTCTATATGTTAAATTGACATATTTTCGCACATCGATCGTCCACTTTAATGTTGGGTAGGACACGACATCAGGATGAGTTTGTATGAGGTACTCAAATACTGAAATGAGGTGTTGAGGTGTCCCATCTCATTTGAGGTGAGGTGTGACAATATTTTCGCTTACGGGGGAGAAGGAGGGGGGAGGGGTGGCTAGAGAATTTCAGGGAACGTGTTTTTTTACATTAACTCCACACAGGAGGCCCTGAGGAAAATAATTCCCCTCAGAGCCTATGTCATCTTTGGGGATGCTGTGGACGTATTAATTCATCCCTCCAGTGGTGCAAGGCGATGTTCCGAGGGATTAAGGCTAGAGAAGTCAAAGGGACTCCCTCAATCACTCTCTCCGGATCCGGCCTTCCATGCAGCTGGTGGGCAGACGCATCCGCCGGCGAGACCTGGATAAACCTCACCCCATGAACCCAAGCATCCCTGCCAAGTCACCAAACACTTGGGGTGATCTATGGCGGAGGTGTTGGTTATCTAATAAATGATTCCCGGGGCGGCGGTACCCGTACCCGACTCCCGGGTTTGTTATTTTTCTAATACGAAAAATGTATATAAAAAAGGCCTACCCTCCCACCCCCTCTCCCCCTTGAGGAGCTGGGAGCTGTTGGGACTCTTGTGCCGTGTTCACATAACAATAATTTACAATAAAAAATATTTAAAAAAAAAAAAATTTTTTTTTGAGCAGTTGGGACGCATGTGCGGTATTCATAATATACGAATGGCTCACCACCTCACCGTTCTAATACAAAAATGTCATACAATATACAAACACCTCATGCCTCATACATTTGTCTCAAACGATACGTGACATGACATATAGTCCAATACACCAACCACCTCACCTCACCTCACATTTGTCTCATACGTGACAATGTGACATGACATGTAGTCCAATACACCAACCACCTCACATTTGTCCCGTGCGTGACAACGTGACATGACATGTAGTGCAATACACCAACCAACTCACACCTCACCTCATATTTGTCCAATACGTGACATGACATATGTAGTAATACAAAGAAAAAGAGTTGGTACAAATACATATTGTGAGGTGGGGGGACATTTTACGTGTTTGTATGGGACATTTGAGGTGCCTCTTGTATGAGGTACTCAACACTAGTCCACTTGATAGTCAGACGTCTCTGAAAAATCGAAATTTGAGTTGAGTTTTCAGTTACATGTAAAAGTGTACCCTCTATCTTGAACAATACTTTCCACCACCAGAAAAACTTGTAGTGAATTAAACATATTGTTGATGTCTGGATTACAAGTAGGATTCGAAATTTCGTACTAATGCACCGACCGTTATGCCTCCCGGTATTATTTTATACCATATTTAATATTCATAGCATTCCTTTCAATATTCAATATTCAGAATAGAATATTGTATTCATCATTAACTTAAAACTCAGTATTTGGAGATGTTTGACTAATCAACCGGACGATCGATATTTAAAATTGACAATTTATTATTATTTTGTAAAAGAAAGACAAACATTCCCGGGTTACGAATAACCCAACAATGTTTGAAAATCTCCTACTACCATCACACTAAGCGGAAAATGTTGTTGTGTCGTGATGGAGGACTTGGCTCGCCGAGGAATCGAGTACGCGACGATGCCAACTCGGCCACTGACCGGTCAATATTATTTGGTACGATGATATTATTTGGTACGATGCGATGGTTAAATACTGAATAGATTTTGTAAGTACATATATGAATTTCAAATTAATAAACGAATTTCGTAATTTCATAACATTAATAAAAAAATATTCCAGAAGGTGCAGGGGCAGTGCAATGCGCAAACCTTCCCATTTTTTAGGGAAATCAAATTTAAGACAAAATTTCCCGCCATTCTCCCACACAAATATACATTTTCACGGAGATGTAGCTGGAAAATATTTGATGGAATGGTACTTATACATGTTAAGGAGAATTATAATATGGATGTAAAGTATGCAGTTATGATTGTTCGCTGACGAGATGCTATGCAATCTGTGCCCACTGTGAAATACCTGTTGGTTGTTGATGTTGCTGTTAGCCTGGCAATCATTGATTCCGAGGTGATTTATGACGGTAATTTTATTGACATTTGCTGAAAACACTAATGCAAAATCGTTTGCCCTCACGAAGCGATATCAAAGTCTACGTAAACGGTCCCAAACAACAATACTCTCTCATTTTACTTAGATTTTTTAATTGAAGGTAACAACCCATGTTGTACAATAATTTTTTTTTTGCGGTGGTCCAAATTTTTTTGTTTTTTAAAAAATGTAGGTTGGTGTTACAATTACGAGGCATATCCAGAAAGTAAGTGTACTGTGATCACAACGGGCGGAGGTTAATAGTTTTTTGAGGGTTGGCAACACTTAGTGGTACAAGGGGGTCTCTTGACCAGAAAGAGCATTGCAGGAACATTGTTGTACATCAACTCACGTTTTAGTATCCAGTTGCGTGAAAGTTGTCTGCAAAAAATCCCGCCAAGTGCTGTGGTCTGCTTTTTACTCACGGAAGAAATAACACCTACAAGAAAAAAGGTGAGGATTTCTGAGCTCTATTGTTACTGGAGATGAAAGTGGGTGACTCATTACATGCCTGGAAAAAAACAGTCGCCAAAGTGGCGTCACATCAATTCCCCATCTGTGAAAAAATTGAAAACCACAATTTCGGGTAAAAAACTCATGGCCTCAGTGTTTTAGGACAGAAAAGGCATTATTTTGTTCAAATTTCGGCCTCAGGTTGAGATCATAAATGCACAACAATATTGTGTACCTTAAAAAATCTCAAAAGGAGCATTCAAAACAAAAGGAGGGGAATGCTGACCAGAGAAGTGTGCCTTCTTCACGAAAACGTCCGACCTCACAAAGCCTTAGCCACCAATAAGATCATGGACTCATTTGATTGGGATGTTTTGAACCACTCCCCGTAATCCCCTCACTTGGCGTCTTCAGATTATCATCTTTTCACTTTCCTTAAGGCATGTATGGATGAAAATAAAATTTCAACCGACGAGCAGGGGCAGAAAGTGGCCCTGAAGAGGGGGAAGGAGCTGGCGGGAGAATTCTCCCACAAGGGCAAAACAAACTTGTGCCACGGCTCACCACATGCATTGAACCGGTTAGCAATTATTTGGAAAAATACTCATCAGGTGTATCAACAATATCCTGTTTTTTTTTCTAATACACCTTTTCAAAAAAAAAAAAAAACAGTACACTTACTTTCTGGATATGCCTCGTAAATCACAAATTCAACATCATGCATTATTTAATTTGATTATAGGTCGCCGATTCGATCTCTGATGAAGCGCAATAGTAATAAAATTACTACTTAGTATTTATTTACACTTTTGTACGCTCATGGGGCATTTGCATTGGGTATATAACATTAACATTTTTTTTTGCATGGAGTTAGTAATCATTATGTATTATAAAAGAAAGTGTACAAAAGTGTACCTCCCGTTAAAACTCAGAAACCAGTTCCGGTACGATCAAGGGAGTTATATGGTGTGGTAGCCCTCTATCCCCCATCCATGAAGAAGGTTCCCATTTTAGCTTGAAGGGCGTGCTATTGAAGATATAAGGGATGGAAGTTTCGCCAACTAAAAATTTCTAAAACAGTCCAGAACATTATTCGAGAGTATTCCACAACAACATTCCATAACATCCCGAAACATTCTGGAATTTTGTGGAATATTCGGAATTAGGGAATCTGGAACATCATTGTGGAACATTCCAGAAATGTTCTGGCAGCACATTGTTGACCATTCGATGCCTTTTTTGCATTGGTGGGGGATACCATTGGTAGGGGTATATAACATTGGTAGGGGTATATAAAGCAAGATCCGTCATGGGTTTGAACGTCAGTTCAATCTCATATTAACTCCCGGAGGGAAGTCGAGTACCCCAGCTAGTATGTAATGAACAATAGGTTGCAAAAATAATTTCTTACATGAAGTACAGTGGTTTTCAATTGGATAAAATTCATAATTATAAAAATAAAATGAAATTATCAGAAATAATATGTTGACATAAAAAAATGTATAAGTATGTTTTAAACATAGAAATTGTTTAATTAAAAATGTCGATATTATTTATTGGTAGGTATATTTGTTTGCTAAGTTGTAAAGGAGGAATTGGCGAGTTTGCAACATAGTTTGTTTGTGAATGGCCCCGTTGAAATAGGTCCTTATGCTTAGTCAGTAGAGTAGGTACTCTTATATTGAATACATTCAGGAATTCGCATAATGGGCCGTTTTTGCCTGGACGATGATAAAGATTGTCAACATTGAACAATCCAACAAATGTCCAAATCCCTTATGACTCCACAGCAGTCATAAGGGATATTGATTAATCTTTAGGTATAGGTATTTTCTGAAATTATTTAAAATGATGAAAAAATTCTAATTAAACCTACATACGTGCTTTGATAGTATGAGATAAGAAGGTCATATTGTAATGCTGTCAATTGTAATGTCTTCAACATCGAGGATTTTATGTAATCTGTGTGCAATGTGCATTCAGGCAGAAAAATGCGTAGAATCATGCAATGTCAATAAAATGTCGGCCATAAAAAATAATGAGACAAACAAATTGCTCTCAGTTTCTTCAAATATAACTTATGAAGATTTAAACGAAACGCGCTTTTTAAATAACTGTCGTTCTTTGTAAAACATTAGAGGTTTGTAATTAAAAAAGCCACGTATGGAACTCAGCAAATATTTTTTTTATGTGAATATTGTACAAGAGTCGCAACTGCTCCCAACCGCCTGGAGCCAGTGACACTACGGCATCCCCGTTTGGGGTATTTTGTGGGACCGAAGGTAGGGGAGGGAAAGGAGATGGGGAAGACGAAAGTGAGGGAGGTGTCTGGCTATTCACATCTGCCATGGTCACCAAACACGGTTAAGCCAGGGAGGAACTGAGAGTATATTCCACTCGGGTACACCTTATATTATTTAAAATTATTAAATTTTCAAATATATAGTTGCGTATTTCCAAAACCTATACCGGTTCAGTCGCGGTACCGACAATTTACATTTTAAATACACCTCTATATTGGTTATTTTTTTTATCATTTTGCAAAAACAAAAATTGTTCTAAAATCTAGATAAAATAATCGTTCCAATGGGTTTATTAGAAATCATTAATTTTATTTCTAAATATTTAAATTTTGAAATTATTCCCGTATATTGTAAATACACCTCTATATTGGTAGGTATATTATTATTTTATTACTGTATTATTTTATCACTTTGGAAAAACAAAAATTGTTCTATGTAAATGGTCGCTACCGCGACTGAACCCGTATAGGTTTTGGAAATACGCCACCGGGATTTGAACCCGAGACATTCGGATTGTTAGCCGAGAGCCTTACTTCTCAAACACGAAGGTCGTCGGAGAAAATTTTGTAAAATAAAAAAAAAAATGCGAAACCGAAATGAAAAAAATTCGGTAGCATTTGGGAAATATTTAGAATTAAAAATAGCTATTACAATTAATGAATGACCAAGTTTGTGTAAAAACGCAAAACGCGAAGTTTTTAGACGATTTCAATGTGTATTATCGATGATAACTTAACTATATGACATAAGTGTTGACGTAAAACCTGTTTCATTGTTCTAAACATGTAAACTTTTCGTATGGGGAAAAATCCGCATCACGATTTAATCAATAACCTATTGGTTTCCTTCCATCACCTCAAAAGACATTTATGGAATCTGCGAGTACTTACTCTCTACTTCTCTACCCTGTACTTATGTACCTATCACGGAGTTGTGATGGAATGGATGAGGCTTCTATATGTAGGTATTTTTATACCATTCTTTTTTTAAGTTTCAGGTAAAGCAAGTGAATTAATTCAATACTGCAATCGGTAGGTATAATCTATTTGTTTTGCCCTATTTGCAAAATAAATACTCCTTTCACCAGAAACCTATATTAAGCAAATAATATATAACATATATTTATTTATAAGTTAAGTGAGAAAACCTCAAATTGTAATATTTAATTAATGAAGACAATATTAGCCACACTCAATCGAAAATCTGAAACAGAAAATCAGAAAAAGATACGGTCACATCGAGGAAACAAACCCTACTAAATGTGACGGTATCTTTTTCTGATTTTTCTGTTTCAGATTTTCGATTGAGTGTCGCTAATATTGTCTTCATTAATTCAAATTATTTAATTAACGCTTTGAATTTTTGTTAAAAAAAACTTTTCACTGAACAACAATCAAATTTGCATTTTTTGAGAGGAATTTAGTCAAATGATGATACCTAGAATAATAATAAGAGGTATTTAAATTTGGTATTGATAATAGTAAAAAAAACGTACAATTCATTGTCGAGTTATTTTTATGAATAATTTTAGTGCAAAGTTAAAAAATGCACCAATCAATCATGTTCTTGTTCAAATAATATAAATACTTAGAAAGACAAGCAATTGCCCCATAAATATAAAAGTTGGATAAAACTTATATATAAAAATCTCATGTCACGGTGTTTGTGGTCGCACTCCTCCGAAACGGCTTGACCGATTTTTATGATTTTTTTAATGTATATTTGGTAGGTATGAGAATAGATTTTAAAGAATATTTCATACCGCTAGGTGACATGATTAGGGTGTCCCTACCCAGAAAAAATTTTTAATTTTTTCGACAATTTTTTTTTTCTATTTTTTTTTATTTGGCATCAAAAATACCTATAACCCCAAATTTTAATCCTCCTACCTGCACCCTCCCATTTCTCAATCGCGATTTTAGTATTTTTGTATGAACAAATTTAACCGTCTTTCGTATTTCAAAAGAACGAAATTATTTATGTTGTTGAAAGACAGATGGCGCTACGTCCGCCTTGTCGAACTTTCATCCACACATGCGCAAGACATTCACGAGAAGCGACACGTCATTTTGATATTTCATTCGGCATCATGTTCTCGCGTGGGCAAACCCGAGCTTATTTGTGTTGGCTAAAGACGGACTGATAAAAAATATCGTACACTCAATTGCTCTTCGGAATTCATAATGATTTTCTTTATTTAATTTTCCTACTTTAGTTGTTTTTCTTGCTTTTATCGGCGGTCATCGTCCACGGCGCTCCATTCCTCTTTCTGTCATAGATCCCATCCCCACTTATAATACAATTATTTTTTATTTAACAACCAAAATATTCACTAGAAATAATTTATACAACAGAACAACGTTTGTCGGGTCAGCTAGTATTATATAAGTTAGTGAATTTTAAATAAGAGATACAATAATCAGATTTTTATAAGTGATTCTAAGACAACGGTCATCCATTCCTTTCTAACATCCGAGCGGCATATAACTTTGTGCACATCGTGTCACTTCGTATGCCAACATTCAGTTAATTTACAACCTAAACGTCCTCTAACAAAATGTCAAATCGGCAATATTGCACGAAGGGACGGGAAGATATTATGAGAGAAAAACATCTACTAAGTATGGGCACCAAGTAGGAATTGTACAGTAGCGGAACCTCAAACACTCACAGCCTCGGGGCGAGCAGAAATCCTTTTAAGGCTTTTCATGCACACAAAATTACTGTCTACGCCCTACGGTCTACGTTATTACACTTTTTACGTTGGTTTACTTCAAAAGATCAGGAGGTCAAGCACGGACGATCGATAAAACCCTGTTAACACGATATTGACTAAATTAGTAATCAGTTGTTAGTTAGTAGTAGTTAGTTGGCGTTGGTTGCGGGCACGGTCAACAATTGATAAGCCATATTTCGACCGACGCACAATGGGGTGGATGACCCCGAAAGTTGGCATCAAATCAGGGGTTGTAATTACATCAAACCTTTTTCGATTTTTAGTTCCGTATAGACATGATAATAAAAATAAATGAAATTTTTTTTGGAAAAGTCACCCATATTTAGTACAAAAATATTAAATTGAAAAATATAAGATAAATTAAATCAGTAATATAGCTCACTTCATTTCACACGCTATTTATTTACAGGTATACAGAGAATAGATCGTCTTCGTCATCTTGTGATAATATACTATCATCATCACTACTTGGTTCAACTACCGAATCATTCCCGGTAGTCGGATTAGGGTCTGGTAACTTTAGCATTTGCAGTACTTCTTTTGGAATTGTTTTCACTGTCATTTTGTTCCTTTTTCCCAAGCTGGAGATAACTGAATCCAACAAAATCTCACTCAGAGAATCGATGATGGGCTGTTAACTTGTATTAAACGTTCCTCAATGTGATCTAGCAATTTATTGTTGTAATTTCACTTCTTCACTGAAGATTCCGTGACCGTTATGCATTCGCTTAAAGGGCAAGATTTTTTCTCAGCTCCTTGTACAATTGTATAGGAAGGAAATACCTCTTTATTCTTTTCCCTTATTAAACTATATTGGTAACGTCTAAGCAAGGGCGGATCCAGCTTTGGCGCCAGGGGGGGGTCACATAGCGCCAGGGGGGGGGTCACATAGTCGTGATCAAGTCACTAGAAGTTATAATTTGATTTTTATAATAATAGATACAAGTAAAAAGTAGGTCCACCTAGGTCCTAGACCCCCCCCCTGGATCCGCTCTTGCGTCTAAGATTGGCATCTACAATCAAAGGAAGTACTTCATCATCAATTAATACCTTTTTGTTTTCGGTTTTATCGGTAAAAGCTTTTCTATACTTCTTTGCTCTGGTCGGCGTACTTAATGTGACATCTGTCAATGCTGTTGCTTTACCTGCCCACCGAAAACTCATGTGGGTAGCAGCGGTTAACTCAGTACTAGATGTTTATGATCGCAATATCATAGTTTTTGATGTTTCGTATGATCACACGTTTTTTTGTTTTTATTATTTCTGGAAGAGATTTGTAATTCTTACCTTGTAAGGCCTTTCAAGCCATTCTTTATTGTTTAATATTAAGGTGTCATAATTTCTACGATACTTCAACCATCTGGTTTTCTATTTACAACAGAATACAGCTATTTTATTAAAAAGTTCTTTTGATTCAGAAGGTCAAAAGGTGAGATGTGTATCTATGAGATGTTTTTTCAGGAAATTTACTTTTTCATCAAATTTCTTAACGCCAGAGTTCTTCACATGTCTTCATAATCAAGTATAACTCGAATCTCGTGTGAACCACTGCAGAAATTGTACCTATAACATAACACTCTGATTATAAGACTAGAACCGTTTTTTTATGAAAACTGATGGTCCTCACTTTAAGGTACTGTAATTAAAAAAGCTGTACAACAAAGCAACATCTTATAATTTAATCTAGTAGCTAAGATAATAAAGTATACAAAACAAATTAAAATACAGAACTTTTAACTATATGCCTTAATATTAAAAATATTTACGAAAAAATATTTCATTCCAATATGTGTTTGTTTTAATTTAATTTGTTGGCATATCCTATCAGATTTTTAAAAACCACTATAATATAATAAAAGCATATACCACCAGACATCGTATCCATGTTGAATTGGATCTGGACACTCGATAGATTTTGCTTTTTTTTTACACTTAAAAAGAATTGAAATTTACGCGACCGCAAAAACTGACACGGTCACCCGCACAAAAGTCAAGTTCAAACTGATCCCTTTCCGTCGGTATCGCGACAAGGGCGAAACGCTTCGGGGGAATTATGAAGCATTTAATGAACTTCAAAACTAGCATACTTGTTTTATTGTAAAGCACACTTGACTTTTGGGATTTCTGCCAATGCCATACATTACGCTACTCCATAGTGCGACGGTTGGAAAATTGTAGCGTTTTATCAGATAAGCTTCGGTCAACTGTCAATATACACAACTTTTTGAATAATGTCTGGAAATAAACGGAAGTAATGAATGGAAGTGAACTAACGAAACTCTTAGAATTGAAAGAAATTGGAATCCCGTTCTTCAGGCTAATTAATTCGTCTAAGACGCGATCAACTTGAATTGAAATAATAACCTAAATATGCGTTGGCAGACCGCATTTAGTTTTTGATACTAAAAAGGGAGTTTATTTTTATTTTTTATATGAATACCTCACAAGAGTCCCAAATGCTCCCGTCCGCAGCCAGTGAGGCTACAGCATCCCCAATTGGGGTATGTTGTGAGGCTGACGGTAGTGGGGAGGGGAAGGAGATGAGAAAGAGAAAGGTTGGGAAGTACCTGGCTATTCAGATTTGGTCAGTTACATAAAAATATTAATAAATATTTTTATGTAACTGTATGGTGTTTGACATTTCGGAATGTCAGTTCACAGAAAACACCTCCAGTTTTACCAGCGCTTGTCAATTTCTTATTTATTTCCTGTCAATATCGGTTCGGCTGTCAACCGTGAAAGCGTGCTCGGGATATTGATATAACATTGAAAGTTACAGATGAATCGATTTCTCTGTGCTGGACCTCCTGTTGATCCCTAGCCGATTTTTAAGACTGTTGGAATATGCGCAGGCTCCAAAGCCGGGCCTAGAGTTATCTTTACGCAGTTGCTCACTGGTTTACGTCACTTTATAAAAATATAAACCTACGTCACCGTACGCAAATTAACGAGTGAAATGATTTATTGTCATAAAGGAAAGTGCAAGTATAAACCAACATGTGAATTACACAGGTCATCGATTTTCAATCTCTAAGTTTAGGTTAGGTTACCGCACGGCAGAATTTATGGCACAGCATGGCGTGACAAGAGGAATGGTATGGTTGAATGAAATATCTGATACAGTAGATGTATTTAATTCCTCTTTAAGACTTTTCCAAGATGTTTAGAGTGAGAAAGAGAATATTGTACCTTTTTATGTGAAAACCTCACAAGAGACCCAACTGCTCTTGTCTGGAGCTAGTGAGACTATGGAATCTCCAATTGGGGAAAGTTGATAGGCTGAAGGTAAGTGGGGAGGGAAAGGAGATGGGGAAGAGGAAGGTGGGAAAGTACCTGGCTCTTCAGATCTAGTCACCAAACACGGCTAAAGCCATTTTAAGCAACGTTTTAATTGGGAATGTGATCTTACACCAGAGCGATTCTGAGAGTACTTTCAAGTCTGGATCGTCCCGCAAATGTACCTTGCATTATTTTAAATGATTGAATTTTGTATAATAAAAACATACAAATTTATTATTAATTTTTTAAACTTTATGAGTAAAATCTCAAATTATAATATTTAATTAAATGAAGACAATATTAGCGAAACTCAATCGAAATCTGGAGACAGAAAAATCAGAAAAGATAGATCTTTTCTGATTTTTTTGTCTCCAGATTTCGATTGAGTTTCGCTAATATTGTCTTCATTTAATTACATACAAATTTGTTATAGACCACTTTAATTTTATTTTATCCACACTCTACCGGTTTCGGAAGAACCCTGCCTTCGTCAGAAGAATATTAGAACTAACCAACGATATACAAATATCGACAGCCATATACATAAATTTTAGGTGTTTGGGTGGCAGGTGAATAAACGGGGAGGGGTAATTACGGAATTTCCGGGAAGAACAAAACAGAGCGGTTTATTGGAAATACGTCTAAAATAGGACTAAAGGACATTTAGTTTGGTTATACCTATGATTAAATTTTGATTTGAACCCGAGACCTCCGGATCACTTGTCGAGAGATTTGCCTTCGACCAAGGAGGCCTACTGTAATTGGATGAATAATTTGTTGTACATTAATAAAAAAATACATAAGTAGGTTTGTAAGTACCTTTTTTGAAACAACTAGGCTCTTTAACCACCTTCAATTCACTAGATAGTATACTTTTTATTTGTGCGGGGTTTTAATGGAGGATAGCTGGATACTGAAACACATTTCACGTACAAGCAGTTTTTCCAAAATAACGAATGGAAGAAAACTCTTTTTCCTACGCTGCTGCCGTCAGCCGAGTTATAATAATTGGTGTACCAATGCGCAAATGATAATATCAGCAATGTTAAATCTATTCACAAATTTAAGAAAAAAACTGCACCACGAACTTTATCATAATTCATCAACGGGAAACGTCCCCGTAAAATTTGAATCCAAAGCCGTAGTTGGATTAAAATTTTACCGGTTGTTATTACAATTATATTATTATTAAAATTTAATAATTGATAAGGTAATTTTTTATTGTGCTCGGATTCATGGGGTGAGATTTGTGTAGTTCTTGGTGGAGGATGCCTCTGCTTAGTTTTTGTGGGCCTGATCGAAAGAGACCGATTGAGACCTTTTCTCTCCACCAATCCGAAGCCGAAAAAATAATTTTTTTTCGAAATTTCGGTTTTTGTATAAGATTTTCGAAAAAAATATCGTAACGCCATTTTTTTTTTAAATATTAGTTCTTTAGCACACCAAAAAGCCACGAGTCGCCACTGCCTTGCACCACAGTTGGAGAAATGGATTCATATGTCTGTCACTCCTGGACACACTGACCTCCAGAACCAACCCACGCCTCATACCTTTTTCCTTCCCAGAACGTCCTTTCTATACTTTCCCTAAAAATACTCTTCAAACACCAGAGTGTGCAATTCACACGCAGTAGAAGTGAAACTAGAAAGTCGCTAGATGTCGCTTTCTTTTCTTGTGCCTGTGTATTTTAAAGTGGTTTGAAGATTGGATATTTTACAATTTTTTTTTTTTGGGTTTGGTAGATTTTGAACCTCCGTTCGCTGGATGTCTCTATGGGCGCTGAGAGTAGGGCGATATTGCAGGCCCGTGCCTAGTCTTAAATTTACCGCATTATATTAGAACCGGGGACCGTCAAACAATTTTTTTGTGCCGCATTTCCACTTAATCCGAATTTCAAATTGCTAACGGGAGCTAAAGAAGTTTCACTTCAAAAGAAATGCGATCTAAAAGTTTAAATAATTACAAATAAAACCAACATTCAATCATTAAAGTAATAACCGCAATGATTACGTAAATATGCCAGCGACCTCTATAATATCAATATTTATATCCGCAATATGCAATCAGTGTGTCACCAAACATTAAAGGTCATATCCATGTACAATGCAACCGTTTAGTTTATAGGCTAGAGATGCAGTAAGCAATAGCTATTTTTAATTAATCATAATCATCACATATTTAAGATTATTCCGATAAAGGAATTCGTGATGAGCCCAGCTCATTAAATCATTATGAGTTGCAAGACGGGTTGTTTAAAAAAAAAATCGAGTGCAGTTTACACGCGTAGAAGCGAAACTTTACCAAAACAATCTCAACCAATACTTGAAAAGTGAGGTCATAATCAAAGAGCGCAGACCTCGCGTAATTTCCGTTTCATATCTCAACCAACAGGAGCCTTTAAAAGTGACATCACTATCAAAGCGGCCGATGAGCGTAGTTAATGCGTCGCAGGTGCAGTTATCGTCATTTCCGTTTCATCCGAAATCCAAATCATAGCGGTGCTATAGAGATGAAATGATTGGGGTCAATTTTCAGGTTCTGTGTGAGTTCCATTCAAATTTTCTTATTAGGGAACGTACCCATACTACGTGACCCATTCACGAGAGGGTCTTCAAAATACCACGCTTGGTCGCAATGACCGGCGGGGGGCTTAGGTTTTTAGTCACCGGGGGGTTAAAAATTGCAAAAAATGGGTCACGTGGTCTGGGTACGCTCCCGATTATAATAGGTCAGTTGCTACATAAAACTGAAATAATCACAGAACGTAAAAAACGACCTCAAATATTTGATGAATCATTCAATTTTTTTGAAACAACCCGTCCTTGGTTTAGTAAAAATTGTGGATTGTACCTACCTACCGGTTCCTTAATATTCAATACAACAAAGTGTTTTTAATTTTCCCATAATATCTATGATGTAGGTAGGGTTGTTTGTGGCTTATTAAGGAGTAGAATTTTTTTGTTTTGCAGAAATTCGAATGTAACGTTGTCATTTGGTAATTCAGCGCCACTTTGTTTTTGAAAGGTCCGTGTTAAACTCCGATTCGAGGTGCGTTTCAGCTTTCTATCAAATTGTAAAAAAGCTGACCAGATAGTTGTGCTCTTCTGCTGATCTCAATTTGTTCAAAATTATGCTGAAGAGGTATTAGAGAACCTTTCAACTTTCAAAAAGGGCAAAATGGCGCTGAATGGTTATTTGATGGTGATAGGTGAATTTCTGCAAAACAACTGGGAATCGTATAATTGTTCATTTATTTTTTTTTTCAGGTTCTCCATAAAACAGTTATACACCAAATTATTACGGAGAAGATTACAAAATTTAATATAAAAAAAGTCCAAGGGGGCAGTTTCACTATGTTGAGACGTATGTCAAAAGATAGTTACTGAAATCTCTATAGGTAACATTGAAGATGTCGATGCTCAATGCAGAATCGTTAAGCAGTTGAATTGCTCTGTTTAATGGCGTATTCTGAAAGGAAGAAGTTATCGCTTTCGGAGCATAAAAAAGTGCGTGGGATCTCCCACGAGTATAAGCGTTAGGGACATATAGGTTAATCTCCTTCAACATAGGTGGATTCAGTACAGTACCGGATATCAGCTTAAAAAAATGTTTCCCCGAAAATATTTTTCGGTGGGCTTTTAAGGTATTAAGATCGAGCATTCCTGTTAAGAACAACGATGGATACAGGAATGGTTAGTATGTATATTCCCTCATATACAGGTGACGCATAAACCTTTTTTAAACATAATATGATGTACAAATTCGTAGGGAAAGCCAATCAATAGCTCAAGTCAGATTTAAACTCTTATTAGAAGCATAATAGTGATATAAACAATTTTAAATACATTTGATGTATAGATTTTACCTAAACCGATGATAAAAAATATGTAGGTGAGTTATCAAAGCGCTAGCGGATCTGAAAACTATCAATGCAATGTGAGGAAAGTAATGAAAATTGATTAAAAGGTTCAGAATAGTTAAAATAACAGTTTATTAAGTTTTAAAATAAACAGTCAGCGGCCGAGAATTCACAAATATGTTCTTACGATAATACAGGGCGGTTCCAATGAGATAGATTGACTATTCTCCGTACCAGCTTTTTAAAATAATAACTCAATATCAATTTTATTTCATTCAAAATTTGCTTTAAATTTGCCTACACTCAAAAGTGATGATACAACTATTAAAATGATGTACTTTTTGTAATTATTTTATTATCATAAGTATTTATAATTTTTCAATAATGTCTAAGCAAAATAAGAATGTAAAAAAACTTAAATATATTAGTTTGTAAGACCGTAAATAAATAGCCGAACTGAACTATTTTCGTAACAAAACACGCGCGGATCTTTTTTTAATGATTTTATTTAAACTAAAATAAAAAATTCTGAAAGTAGCTTTCCCAGATAATTTATTGATTTATTTTACTGCATGATTATATGATTTGAAATGTGTGTTGTATAATACAAAATTTAGTTTGAAAATTTAACAAATAAACAATTAAAAAAATAATTAATTTACGGTAAAACCTTATTGTACTAAAGATAAACATATTTTCTCAAAATTTAAAACACAGCTTTACTAGATAAAATAACAGGCATTCGAAATCAATTTATATTTTTTTGTGGAAAAGAGTCAATACGTCTAAAATATGATTTAAAAATGAAACATTTCCGGTTTTGTCTGGTTATTTCCTGCATTGTTATATACTGCAAAGGTAAATCTCGTTTAATTTGTCATCATCAACTTAAATTCAAGAAAAATATAATTAAAGAAAAGTACGTAAGATATAAAATAACAAAATAGATAATAATAAACACCGTAGGAAAAACAATAATTATATTATTGTTATGAACGCAATTTAATGTTATGTAGGTAGGTAGGCACCCAAAGGGTGCTCACTAGAACTATTAAAAAGCTATCTGTGCAAGTGACCAAAAGAAGAACTAACTAAAAATACTTAGGTTTTTCTGCATAACTACAAGTAGCGGCCCCCCTGAATGCAGAGATAAGCCAAGTACATATGCCACCTGAAAAGGTTGTACGAATATATTTGCTTAGTTTAAATACATATGAATAATAATAATATTCAAATTGTTGAATGATTACGACAAAGCATCATGTGAATTACCGTCATAGTCATAAGTCTACTAGCAACCATCTTAGTTGATTGGTACCTATTCAAGTTAGTTGCTGACATTTTGCAGCCTCCGTGACCCGCTGGTTAAATTGTAGTAGGCACCTATACATTATTATAACATGTTTTATCCAGTTAAATTAGGTACAATTCATCTTTATTTACTTTTGAACAATATTCACCATCTAAAGTAATTTCTAGTCTTTTAACCCCTCAGGCCTCGGGCCTATTTTGTCGGAAGTTGGAGTTAAAGCCAAATGATACCGATCTTCGACTTAATTTTGCCAATGTGATGCTGGAACGTTTTGACAATTTTTTCAAGATAATGTTCAGCGAGGAGGCCAATTTCCATATCAATGGCTATGTTAATAAACAAAATTGCCGGTATTGGTCTGAAAATAGAAGAAGAAGAAGAAGACCCCCCGACAGAAGCATCAACGTCCCTTGCATAGCCCGAAGGTCATTGTGTGGCTGCAATATCAGCTAGGGGTATCATTGGCCAATATTTCTTTGAAAACGAAAGGAGAGTTGCTATGACAGTGAAATCTAAGAATTATTGTCAGATACTTGTGATATGTGTCATTATTTTTTGTGGGGTTACTTAAAATCAAGAGTCTATGAAGACAATCCGACAACAATAAATCAGTTAAAACAAAACATTGTACGGGAAATTAACGCCATCCCACGGGCAACTTGTCAACGTGTTTTTGAGAATTTTCGAATCCGCCTTAGACAATGTCAACAGGCTGATGGAGCTCACTTGGACAATATAATTTTTAAAATTTAATGTCATTAAAATTTCCATTTATTGTAGTTTTTGAAAATATTAATAAAACTAGTCTGAGTTCTACCATTATTTATTTATTGTTAATTGAAACTAGGTATACAGTTATTTAAGGGCCACCCTGTACAACACACAATTCAAATAGGCTCGGAATAAATTTTAGGCTCGGAATTGTCCCTGATCATTTAAAAATAGGATGTATCACTCCAATACATAAATCGGGAGACAAAACTCTGATATTAAACTACAGACCAATCACTCTGCTAAACTCACTATCTAAACTTCTAGAAAAAGCCATGAAAAAAAGATTACTTGCGTACCTTGAAAAACACAACCTGCTCTCAAGCCGCCAATTTGGATTTCGTGCCAAAATGGGTACAGAAGATGCTTTATCAGAATTAACCAACTACATAGTGAAAAGCATAGATGGCGGATCAAAGGTGATAGGGGTATTCTTAGACCTAGCAAAAGCTTTCGACACTATTTCGCATAACTTACTACTACAAAAACTCAAAAATATCGGTATAACTGGTCAACCGCTAAAATGGTTTGTCAGCTACATTGAAAAGAGACAACAAATAGTAAAAATAAATAAATACAGCAGTGACAAAGCAGATATCAGGTATGGAGTACCGCAAGGCAGCGTCTTGGGTCCCATACTATTCCTCATTTATATAAATAGTCTAACTGAGATAAACCTAGGAAAAATTGAGTACAAAGTAATCAGTTATGCAGACGACACTGCAATTTTGTTCAAGGCACAATCATGGAAAAGGTATTCAAAAACACAGAAACAGGGATGACTGTAGTAAATAAATGGCTACATAATAATCTACTAACACTGAACATTTCAAAAACAAAATATTTAACTTTTAGCAAAACAAAGGCTGGTCAACCACATAGCCAACCACAACTACATCTTAACCCCTGCACCAATATTTCGTCAAATAACACATGCTGTACTTGTGACAAAATTGTTTATGCAGACAATATTAAATATCTAGGTTTAACTGTTGACCATAAACTAAAATGGGATCTCCATATTAATATATTATCAAAAAAAATACGAAAATTATCATACATCTTCAAAACAATACGAAACATCATGTCATTAAATCAACTAAAAAATATATATTTCGCACTCTGTCAAAGTATTTTAACATATGGAATTTCAGTTTGGGGAGGAGCAGCAGATACTTACCTCAATTCTCTTAAAATAAATCACAAAACAATAATTAGAATTATGTTTTATAAACCTTACCAACATCCGACGGAACAGCTAATGATCAAAAACAAATTACTAGACGTAAATAAACTATTCATAAGGAAGATCATTTACAAAAACTGTATCAAAACTTCACATCTCCACATACCTCACTCGCAAAACACAAGAGCAAAAATTAATAAGCACTTTCAAGTTCCCCATATCAAATCAACTTTTGCAAAAAAACACGAATCTTACCTAGCACCACACATTTTCAATACCTTCCTAACACAAACAAAAACTTACGTCACCCCAAATAATTTGAATTGGCTTTTCAAAAGATTTGTAATATGGTTGAATGAAAAGGAAAGAACAGACATTCAAAATATTCTAAATAAATAACATTTCATACAAGTTCTCACGAAATTATATAATATTCAAATAAAACAAATACGAGAAACTGCAATTTTGCAATATTAATTATTATGATTAATTATTAATTATTACTTCTATTATGTAACCGCTATATTCAACTGTCACAAAATTTTAATTTACTTTTATCTAAAAAACAAAGTATGTATGTAAATATTTAATATACCAATATATAATTTATCTTTTTTATCTTTTTACATACATATATATATTTGTTTAAATACACACATTTCTTTTGGAACAAACATAATATGTGATTTACTCGCCTCGGAACAGACTTTGTCTAGTGAGGCGGGTAAAAGAAAAGAAAACAATGTAAATAACCATGAAACTAAATAAACGCCCGGGTTGCCGGCACTGAAACTGAACTGAAATCATGTAATCATTCAGAAAATACATCAATTAATTATCTAGGAAAGCTATGTAGTCCAGTCAATGAATGGTCAGAGGTGTAGAGTGCGTGAGCAGGAACCAAAGCGATTCCTTCAGAAACTTGTTAGGGTGCTTAGGGTGAGAACATAGTAAAAGTTCCGACGTCTAGGTGGTGAGTTAAGGGGGTGAGGGGGGGAAGGTCCCAATTTTCGGGTTTCCGTTTACATCTCGAAAACGGTGAGCCGCAGAGGAAAACGGCTTTAAAACAAGTAAAAGCTCATAAAATTATCTACAACTTTTATTCTGTACGTAATTTACGAAATCCCTGCCGTTTTTGGAGTTACACGCTCCACAAATGTAGATATTTTCGAAGAAAATCATTTTACCTCACATTTTTCATCAAACGAAATATCGTCTAAAATATTGACCATAGAAAGAAATTTATTTAAAAGAAGTTGTAGAAAATTTAATTAACTTTTAGAATATAAATATATACATATGCAAATTAATCTCCAACCAGTAAATATTTAAAGCAATTTTAAGTTTTTCCGTAAAATGTCATTTTCAGAAAAGCTGTTTTTATCTTAATACCGACACAAAACTTTTGTTTGTTCACCTAATAATATGTTTGACCACACTTTAAAGCCAGTTATTAAATAAAGAAGATAAAAATCATATTACTTGAAAAATTTTAAATTGTATTTTATAATGATAATGATGATAATCTCATGATAATTTAATCATTTGATCATAAAATTATAAACCTCATTATTATCACTGTTCTCAATAGCATCATGTTACACTATCCTCTTTTATGTAGATTCACGTTTTCATCCTCTTTGGACGTCAGGGTCCTGGCAAGCATTGTTCATCCATGGCATCATCATTCTCAGTAGTGGATGATTCTTGCCGAATGGTCTCTACGTAGTGTTCATCGTCGTCCTCGGCAACAGGAACGCCATTGAGGCATCTCTTTTGGCAGTGAAGGCACGCTGCAGAACAGGTCAGCATTGCTTTTCGGCATCAAATAAAATTTATTTGCCACGCCGGGATTCGATCCCGCGACCTTCGGTATGCGAGACAAGAGCCTTACCGCTGTACTACGACGGCCGTCGAATCAAAAATCGATGTCGAATCGATGATCAAAAAATAATTACAAAAGTACATAAATTTAATAGTTTTATCATCACGCCTTTCAGCATTTTTGGATGTAGGTATAAATTAGATCAAATTTAGAATGAAATAAAATCGATGTTGAGTTATAATTTTAAAAAGGTGGTACTGAGAATAATTAATCTTTCTCATTGGAACAGCCTTTTTATATATATATATAGGTATATACATATAGATTTAGAGATAATTTAAGAAGAAATAACCAGACACAATCGGAAATAGTCATTTTTAAATTAAGTTCTAGACGTATCTTTTTTTCATGATTTAGAAAGATTATTTTATCTTTTTTTTACATTAACTCCACACAGGAGGCCCTGAGGAAAATAACTTCTCTCAACTTCTTCTTCTGTCATCTTTGAAGATGCTGTGTGCTTTTTGAGGAAAGGAAGGAGTGAACACGGGTCTTGAAGAGACCCATGTTGTAGGAGGGAGGAAACACAGAGGCCGGCAAATCGTTCCACAGCCGAGCCGTTGAACTCAAGAACGAGTCATAGAAATGACCCGTTCTCATACGACTAATGTCAACCGTGTACAAATGTTGGGCGCGTGTTTGGCGTGTTTTCCGACTATGCACCGGTGCCGAGGGGATCAATGACGCTAGTTCCTCGGAGCATCTTCCATTGTAATACCGGAAGAACAAGGACAGCATTCCCACCTGACGCCTGTGCTCTAAAGATTGCAGTCCGTCTGTTAAGATGGGAGAATCTATCAAACGGACCGTCCGTTTCTGCACAGAGTCAAGGGTTTTTTTAAGGTATTTTGGTGCTCCAGACCAGAGGTGGCTGTCAAATTCAACCGTGGGGCGCACTTGCGATTTGTACAAGGTTAGCAGTTGTGTACTATTAAAGTATCTACGGGCCCTGTAAAGTACGCCCGGTTTCTGAGAGGCTAACTTAACTATAAGATAAGTTTAATTTTTTTTTTAATTACAATATTAGTTTATTTTTGTTACAATAAGGTTATAACGTTGGTCTTTAGCAGTTTTTTTTTAAATTCCAAACAAAATATTGCATTATACTACACACATTTCAAATTGTAATAATCTATCCACAGTAAAATAAATCTATAAAAATATTTTAGAGAGCTATTTTTCAGAATTTTAATTTTAGTTAAAAAATAAAAATAAAGTGTAATTCACACGCGATAGAAGTGCTTTCTTTTGCCTATTTATTTTAGAGTGGTTTGAAGATTTGATATTGATTTACAAAAACAAAAAAGTTTTTTTTTTGGATTTCGTAGGATCGAACCTCCGTCCGCTGAATTTCTCTGGCCGCTGAGATTTGCGACGCACTATACCGCTGCGCTATGGGACGCGCTCAGTGAGGCGCGAATTTACGCATTATATTCCGACGAACCGTAAAAAGTGAAGTTCTGTAATTATATCAGTATAGGCAGTTGCTTCATAAAACTGAAATAATCACAGAACTTGAATAAAACTTACACAGAGCTTGAAAATTATCTTCTAGCTTAAATTGGCTTCAGTTATTTTCCTAGTATATAAATCTTATAAATCCTTTTCACTATTCACCCATCCCGTCTTCCTTAGTTCCTTACATAAGCCCGTACACATATTTTAGGCAAAAGAAAATATCGTGTTTAAAGAGTCATCGTGTTGAACCTGTGATGAATGCCAACCTCCAACCTACGAGAAGCCTACAAGAATTTTTTTTATGGTTTAAATATTATATAGAGAAAATGGTACATTCGGCGACATCTGTCCGAGCAGTTGGGAACTATCACAGAAATCTGCATAGAGACTGGAGCGAGGGAACCCCCATATCATAGCTGTCTCGAGGACAAAGGAAGTTTGGATTCTGCCAATGAGGGAGTGGATAAGGCGATTAAAAATAATTTGAACCAATCAGAGAAATTATAGGCGTGTATCGTTTTAGTGGGCTTTGATCAGATTGAGCGGCCTTGAATTCTTTCCCACAGGAACGAAAGTTCAACGAACGGAATTGTAAACAGAACTAAAGACAAAGAGCTGGAGGATTATTGACTCCGGGTCGTGTTTACATAAGACGCGATCGGGAACTGGAGATTTTGGGTGCCTAAAGTTTAAACGGAAACACAAAAAAATCTTAGACGGGAATGTTGAAAATAAGTAAATGAAAAATCATCAATAAGGGCACGGAAAACGTAACATGAATGGTCCCAGGGGTCGATTTAATTAAAACCGATCTGGAATGATCACAAAAAACGGGTAGAATCTCGGAAATTTTCACAAACTGAATATAATAACCTGAAAAAGTGGGAAAATCTATTGATATGGAAATGGAATGGTGAAACGAAGTTATTAGAGCCAAATATCTCAAAAGAAAACTGATTGGAACTACTTAAATTGACTTTAATAGGTACCGATATAAGGATTACTCTGATCTGACAACACTATTCACGATAAACAGGATATTGAAAATATTGCATATCAAAGGCCACGGTACATTTTGGTCACTCTACAATTAAATCAAATCACAGGAAAAGATGCTTAACGTAGCCTGACACTGGGAAATGCGTGAGAACCGTCGAAGGAATCGCTAACCGTTTGACTAGAGAAAAAAAGGTTGGCTATCACTTTGTTGATATGACTTTATCCAAATAAAATTATAGAACATGATTTCAAGCAATTAAGGGTATCATTAACACGAAACGACCTAAACAAAATTATACAAGTTAAATACGAATATTTACTCTAAAATAAAAACATTACTTTTTATGGTGTAGGCATTAAAAATGATTTACGGGCAAGTACATGAAATTTTTGTTATAGATACATGTCAATGAGAAAATTTATGTGATTTTCTACGGGAGGGAGATAGTAGACAAATTTGGTTCTAAGACATGAGATAGGAGATTAACAGAGATTTGACAAAAGGTCATATACGGAGGAACCGAATTTGGGCCTTTTCCTATGAAAGTCTGGGCGATCAGGAGTCATTTTTCTACGAAAGGAGAGCTCTAAAAAGTCTTTAAAACACCATGGTTTGATAAAGAAGGGAGAGTTCTTTGGGAGATTTTTTTTTTTTTTTTTTTTACATGATCTCCACACAGGAGGCCCTGAGGAAAATAATTTCCCTCAGGGCCTATGTCATCTTTGGGGATGCTGTGTGGAGGGTTTTTTTAAGGAAGGGAAGGAGAGGAGAGTTCTGGGAAGGAAAAGGGTTTAAGGGGTGGGTAGGAATCTAGGGTTCAGTATGTCCTGGTCATCCGCCTCCAAGACCTAGACAAACCTCACCCCCATGAACCCGGGCACCCCTGCTAAATCACCAAACGTAGCGAACCACTTGGGGTGACCTATGGCAGAGGTGTTGGTTATCCAATAAAGGTTCCCGGGGCGGCGGTACCCATTCCCGCCTCCCAAATTGAATTGAATCGGAGGAGAGTTCAGATGAAATAACGGAAGTGCGGAGATTAAGAAAATGTGAAAGTGCGCGAAGAAGTCTCTTCTAGTAAGGTTGAAAAATGTCTACAAGTGTTTGCAAAAATAGTAAATTCAGTGTTTTATTCTCCTCTTAAGTTTGAGAAATAAAAGTCCGATAAAGTGCTTTAAAATAACACTTCGTGAAAGTTCGGGTGTTTTATAATGAAAGTGTTTAAAGTCAGTAAATAAGGATTAAATAATATTAGGGGTTCTCTTTTACAACTTATATTTAGTGGTTTTATAACATTTAACAAAAAATCCAGTGTCTTAAAATAAATACAATTATCGGATAAAAGAAAACACATCGCGCGATTTTTTAAAACTAACTAAGGGTGATATAATAATTAAAACTACAATTTTACTATAAAATACTAATCATCGGTGAAATAAATAATAATGACGAATTGTTCGAGTCATGGTTTTACGACAGTTCCTCTATAATAAGATGCATTAAATTTTCATTGAATTAAATAACGAAATTGTAATAAACAGTAGTGATAATAATTCGGACACTTGGAAAAAGTGCGTATCTACGGTTATTAATTCTAAAGTGATATTAAAATATTGAGAATACATAATAATTTACCTAATTCCGGATTTTTAAGATTAAAACATCTGAATTGCAATTTGATAGATCATTTTTCGAATCGAATGAAATAAAGAACAATAGTTAATACGAGATTGAAAACTAAGTGAAATACCGATGTGAATCTTATAATAGACAGATATTTGAAAGGTTTAGGGTAGGGTTAATCCTCAAAGGGTCGGTAGGAACCCATTTAGCTAGGAAAAGGAAAAGGAAAGCCTCGATCACAATGTCGAAGTTATAAGATCCCGACTGGAAAAGATTGTAATCGATCGAGGCCGGTAAGATCAAAACAATTATTAATTATTTTCAGAGACAAAGAAGAAAGAGACGGGCGTGCATCACCAATAAATCAATCGGAGCTTTGGAGTTTTGTACTAACACACTGCAACTAATTAAAAGATTATGTTATTTTCCACGCAGGATAACAATGCCACCAGCTCGAAAGCAAGCCAACCAGGAAATATCTACTCTGAGTTAGGCTACATATGTAGGTATTTACTTCAGTTAGGTAAATACGCTAATTTATTATAACTCATATAAAACGAATCGAGGCGCATAGGACGTAATAAATGACTATGGTGGAAGCTCTTTATTCTATATTTCGTGTGCGGGAGTATACAAGCGTCTCAAAATTAGGTCAAACAAACAAATACCTACTTATAAATTAGGTCATACAAGTACTTGTTTTAGTTAGGTAGGTCTATTGTATATTTAGGCGTCATACGATATCAGTTTGACTCGTAACCGAAATACCTATATTTCTCAAAAACAAGTCAAGCAAGGAATACCTTAGTTGAAACTAGGTCACCCAGGTAGCTCTTAGGTTAGCAAAGTACCTACTTAAATGATTAATGTTTGGGCAAAACTAGGTCAAATAAATAGAAAAGAATTAGTTAAACGATGAATTGTGCTTCAAAAGGACAATGACCGTAGAAATAAACAATCTCCAAAGTAGGTCAGTATACCGAAGGTCAACTATGTGAAGTGTAAACAAATAAACCATAACAAATGACGTACCTATTTAATATCGTTCATTGGAGGTAATCATTTATTGGCTCAATGTAATTAGGTATTTATTACACGATGTGAATAGAAATATGCCTCTCAAACAACTTAGGGTATAATAATAATAAAAATAATAATTTATCCCAGAATATATGCAGGGAAAGTGCGATACAATACGTTCCATATTTTAAAATTACAAATAAAGATAATAATAAGGTGAGGGAATAATAATTAACAACAATATAAAATTAAATAAAACAAATAAGCATGAGAAATGAAATACGTAACACTAAAATCAATGGAAATAGCAAATTGATAGGTATAACAAATACCTACCGATTCCATACACCGGCGTGATTAGGGTATGTTATATGACCTTCGATAGTGTATCTAAAATTTCGATTTGAGTTCAATGTCCTCCATAGAACAGTCACCTAAATTCCACTAATGAATAAACAAAACAAAACTTAACGTCAGGGACAAGTTTATCAATTATAGCTTGCGATGAAATCTGCGGTCAAAAATGTGAAGACGACATTTACGCTAAATTCACTCAATTCTAAACGACTTATCTGTACTAGAGCGATCGCCAATAGGTAGCATTGATTCCGCGCGCAAAATTTCGCAAAGTAAAGTACTGCGACTAGCTTCAAACTCAAAGAGAGCTCATCACAATTATTCACGAGATCGTTGATCTAATGACAACTTTGAAAGATACAACATGATTTATCTGATTTTTTTTTAATTTTCTTATATGGAGTAGGTATCCAAGAATCCATAAATACCCATTATCCTAAATACCTAACACACGAGGAGCTAGTGACCTCATTTAAACAACACTGGTGTTCAAATACTCATACAGTCCTGAATCCTAACTTGTCCTCGAACGTAACTTTCAAGGCTACGGTATGTGTTTATGAGCCATCCGGAAATGTAAGTGTCAACCTTTCCCGAACGGAGAGAGCTTTGATCTTGTGGCGGTATTGTCGAGGTGGGGCATACGGGGAAGAGGAAGGACGTGTGCGGACAATACGCAGACGCGGCATTAAAGCTACAGGTTATTCGCATACCGGAAGTTCTTGTCAAACCTGAAAGCAAACATAAGGCTCACGAGGTGCGTTTTATGTCAGCTAGTCAGAGGTGGAGTGTAACGCTGGGTCGGTCACGTGGGAGGAAGGATCTGCCCGTCATAAGCTTACGCCACATTCAACGGATAGAGGCATGATAAGGGAAGACATGAAATACCCCTTCTAGACTCAGTAGAGTTAAATTCAATCCGGCGGAGATGGAAGTCGGAGTGAGGCAGAAAAACGGCATGAAGACTTGGTATTCCCCCATCTGGCGTGAAGAGCCCCTTTCGTAACAAGAGACGCTCGTCGAAGAGAGTAAAACTCGGACTTAAGGATAAGCTTAGCAAACGTATTTGGGAGAATCCGGTTTGAAATTGTTGTTCATCGGTTTTCACTTGGTTAGCGGAGGAGCCGACTTTTCAGCAACCATATTATCCCCCTCCCCATATCCCTCCATTCCTGCTCTTTCAACAATTTTGCGAATACTAACCAATAACACTAACTATGACTACAAACACATTATGTTAGGAGAAGTTGCAGACAAGGACTTCAATTGAGAAAACTGGACCTTCGAGTACGATCATCCTACACCGGTAAGGTAAGGTCTGCTTTCTTGAAATGTTTAATTTATTAACTGTTGTTTATGTTATCGATGTATCAGCGGTGATAGGAAGAATTAAATAAACACACTAAATTCCTACGGAAATCAAATAGACACCAAGTTTAAGGCGGGGTTAGTTTATCAAGCTCGGTAAAAGATACTCAAATAATAATAATTAATAAATCGGAAGATTCTCACCCTTTCTCTAAAAGAATCTATGGGTTACCACACGTAATACATTATCTTCTCTACATATGTGTGCATACTAAGTATGCAAACAGATGTAAAATCTAAAATAAAAAATCACACAACGCAGATTATAGAAATAATGTGAACTAAAATCTTAAATCTTGATTACTGTGAGAAAATCGCAGGGATTTAAGAAGATAGGGTAGGTTTAGCTAGATTATAAGGTATAGGGGTTTAGAAATCACGAGCCTGAGGTAGAAATAAACCGAAAGGAGGGTTGAGTCAGGCCATTATACCTAGTGGTGTGATCAGTAGGACATAAGGGTAGAATTATGAGCGTGGCTACGAGACAGGAGCTACGAGATTTAAACTACGAGGTAGAAGCTTAGAAAAGTAAATCAGCTAGGTAGGGTTCATCACAATTGGTGTCAAAAGCCAAGAGTGGCGGACCATTACAACTGTTGCCGCGGACCAGGAGAGTAAAGGTTACAAGTTGAGAGAATTCTGAGATATTATAAAAATAAAATAGAATGAACAAATAAATGAAATTATAATTAATTGGAAAAAAAAAAGTGAATATTTTAAACGAAAAGTGAAAAACGTGCCATTAAAACAACTTCAGATTACATAAAACAAGTGGAAAAAAAATCGCATCATTAAATTATACAGTAGAAATATAACAATAAATCAAAAAAATAATTTAAACGAAAAGTGAAAAACGTGCCATTAAAACATCTTCATTAAACGTGAAACAAGTGGAAAAAAAAAACGTACCATTAAATAAAACAGTCGAAAAAAAAATAATAACTCAAAAACCAAATATTTTAAAACGAAAAGTGAAAAACGTGCCTTATACCAGATAAAAATCATAAATCTCATAACACCTAGGAATGTTGACCCAGATTTAGAAGGGTGGTGCGTATTGATAAACAAAAAAAAAGCCGTTATATAAATAAAAGCGCATTCCTTCGGTGATCAATAATATTATCATTCAAATTAGTTCATTGACTGAAGCCCGAAAGTAAACAACGATTAAATAACACCGTCGCGGGGAAATGTTTGTGTTGCCACAAACATAAGTGGTCTTACTGATAAATATGTTTGTAACAGAATAGATAAATCTTTGTTATGTTCGCATTGGAACATCTCGAGATATTACTGTGAAAAAAGATATACTTACGATAGTTAAACAAATAACGTTGGTTATGTTCGAGTTTATTATTGTTTCTTTCGAGTTGAAGGATTTTTAAATAAATACTTCTTTTGACACGGTGACATAAAAATAAATAAAATCAACATAACATACACAGCAAAGGACGGATAAAAATAAAATAAAATATTTACAGTGTGATTTTCAAATCGTTGCGTTCAAACGTGTAACAGGGATGGATTGGACCTTTAGATACATCATTACATAGATGTCGGCTGAATGAATTAGAAATCTAGCCTTACCAGGGGTTGGCATATTTCTCGGGTGACCGAGTTATTTCCGATTTGCAATATAGAGCAAATAAGTGGAGCCGTTTAAAACGCATCCGAATTTAGGAGGGGGTAACTTGTTTAAAACGGGGTTTAGGTACATTATACATTTGTGTATTCGTGCATAAAAATAAATAAACAAACAAAGCCGGGTTGCATTAAAAAATTATTGCACATAGCTATGTTGCAGATTGTTTAGGGAAATATTGTATAAATAATGACTCCCTGAATTATAATAACGATGATTGAAGGTGATTCAATTCCTAATAAGCGGCCCGTGAGCTTATAAATACCTCAATTCATTGGAAAAAATTAAATGAGATCGGTGAAGTAAAATCTTAGGGGGGGGAGGTTACGGAAAGGAAAACTTAGGGGAGGGTTACAGAAGTAGAATCTTAGGGGGGGAGGGTTACAGAAGCAGAATCTTAGGGAGGGGGGAGGTTACGGAAGTAGAGTCTTAGGGGGGAGTTTGTGGAAGTAAGAATCTTAGGGGGGTGGGACAAAGAGTAGGGACAGCAACTGGCGTGAGTTAGTTAACTTAAATAGGTCATTGAGTAGACAAGAGTAAATTGAAAAATGGTTTCAGCACAGAGGAAGACCGAACAGGATTCTACGATATAAAATAGTGAAAGGCAGGGGCGCGCAACAAGTTTGAAGAAAAGAAAAAAAAGGGAAGATTTTAGGAAGATTGTACAAAATTAGATCTATGTTTAGTTCTAATTCCATCAATTAACACTAGGAGGCGTGTTTACCGCTGGAATTATAACTATAGGGGGGCTGTGATGAATGCCAACCTCCAACCTACGAGAAGCCTACAAGAATTTTTTTTTATGGTTTAAATATTATATAGAGAAAATGGTACATTCGGCGACATCTGTTCGAGCAGTTGGGAACTATCACAGAAATCTGCATAGAGACTGGAGCGAGGGAACCCCCATATCATAGCTGTCTCGAGGACAAAGGAAGTTTGGATTCTGTCAATGAGGGAGTGGATAAGGCGATTAAAAATAATTTGAACCAATCAGAGAAATTATAGGCGTGTATCGTTTTAGTGGGCTTTGATCAGATTGAGCGGCCTTGAATTCTTTCCCACAGGAACGAAAGTTCAACGAACGGAATTGTAAACAGAACTAAAGACAAAGAGCTGGAGGATTATTGACTCCGGGTCGTGTTTACATAAGACGCGATCGGGAACTGGAGATTTTGGGTGCCTAAAGTTTAAACGGAAACACAAAAAAATCTTAGACGGGAATGTTGAAAATAAGTAAATGAAAAATCATCAATAAGGGCACGGAAAACGTAACATGAATGGTCCCAGGGGTCGATTTAATTAAAACCGATCTGGAATGATCACAAAAAACGGGTAGAATCTCGGAAATTTTCACAAACTGAATATAATAACCTGAAAAAGTGGGAAAATCTATTGATATGGAAATGGAATGGTGAAACGAAGTTATTAGAGCCAAATATCTCAAAAGAAAACTGATTGGAACTACTTAAATTGACTTTAATAGGTACCGATATAAGGATTACTCTGATCTGACAACACTATTCACGATAAACAGGATATTGAAAATATTGCATATCAAAGGCCACGGTACATTTTGGTCACTCTACAATTAAATCAAATCACAGGAAAAGATGCTTAACGTAGCCTGACACTGGGAAATGCGTGAGAACCGTCGAAGGAATCGCTAACCGTTTGACTAGAGAAAAAAAAGTTGGCTATCACTTTGTTGATATGACTTTATCCAAATAAAATTATAGAACATGATTTCAAGCAATTAAGGGTATCATTAACACGAAACGACCTAAACAAAATTATACAAGTTAAATACGAATATTTACTCTAAAATAAAAACATTACTTTTTATGGTGTAGGCATTAAAAATGATTTACGGGCAAGTACATGAAATTTTTGTTATAGATACATGTCAATGAGAAAATTTATGTGATTTTCTACGGGAGGGAGATAGTAGACAAATTTGGTTCTAAGACATGAGATAGGAGATTAACAGAGATTTGACAAAAGGTCATATACGGAGGAACCGAATTTGGGCCTTTTCCTATGAAAGTCTGGGCGATCAGGAGTCATTTTTCTATGAAAGGAGAGCTCTAAAAAGTCTTTAAAACACCATGGTTTGATAAAGAAGGGAGAGTTCTTTGGGAGATTTTTTTTTTTTTTTTTTTACATGATCTCCACACAGGAGGCCCTGAGGAAAATAATTTCCCTCAGGGCCTATGTCATCTTTGGGGATGCTGTGTGGAGGGTTTTTTTAAGGAAGGGAAGGAGAGGAGAGTTCTGGGAAGGAAAAGGGTTTAAGGGGTGGGTAGGAATCTAGGGTTCAGTATGTCCTGGTCATCCGCCTCCAAGACCTAGACAAACCTCACCCCCATGAACCCGGGCACCCCTGCTAAATCACCAAACGTAGCGAACCACTTGGGGTGACCTATGGCAGAGGTGTTGGTTATCCAATAAAGGTTCCCGGGGCGGCGGTACCCATTCTCGCCTCCCAAATTGAATTGAATCGGAGGAGAGTTCAGATGAAATAACGGAAGTGCGGAGATTAAGAAAATGTGAAAGTGCGCGAAGAAGTCTCTTCTAGTAAGGTTGAAAAATGTCTACAAGTGTTTGCAAAAATAGTAAATTCAGTGTTTTATTCTCCTCTTAAGTTTGAGAAATAAAAGTCCGATAAAGTGCTTTAAAATAACACTTCGTGAAAGTTCGGGTGTTTTATAATGAAAGTGTTTAAAGTCAGTAAATAAGGATTAAATAATATTAGGGGTTCTCTTTTACAACTTATATTTAGTGGTTTTATAACATTTAACAAAAAATCCAGTGTCTTAAAATAAATACAATTATCGGACAAAAGAAAACACATCGCGCGATTTTTTAAAACTAACTAAGGGTGATATAATAATTAAAACTACAATTTTACTATAAAATACTAATCATCGGTGAAATAAATAATAATGACGAATTGTTCGAGTCATGGTTTTACGACAGTTCCTCTATAATAAGATGCATTAAATTTTCATTGAATTAAATAACGAAATTGTAATAAACAGTAGTGATAATAATTCGGACACTTGGAAAAAGTGCGTATCTACGGTTATTAATTCTAAAGTGATATTAAAATATTGAGAATACATAATAATTTACCTAATTCCGGATTTTTAAGATTAAAACATCTGAATTGCAATTTGATAGATCATTTTTCGAATCGAATGAAATAAAGAACAATAGTTAATACGAGATTGAAAACTAAGTGAAATACCGATGTGAATCTTATAATAGACAGATATTTGAAAGGTTTAGGGTAGGGTTAATCCTCAAAGGGTCGGTAGGAACCCATTTAGCTAGGAAAAGGAAAAGGAAAGCCTCGATCACAATGTCGAAGTTATAAGATCCCGACTGGAAAAGATTGTAATCGATCGAGGCCGGTAAGATCAAAACAATTATTAATTATTTTCAGAGACAAAGAAGAAAGAGACGGGCGTGCATCACCAATAAATCAATCGGAGCTTTGGAGTTTTGTACTAACACACTGCAACTAATTAAAAGATTATGTTATTTTCCACGCAGGATAACAATGCCACCAGCTCGAAAGCAAGCCAACCAGGAAATATCTACTCTGAGTTAGGCTACATATGTAGGTATTTACTTCAGTTAGGTAAATACGCTAATTTATTATAACTCATATAAAACGAATCGAGGCGCATAGGACGTAATAAATGACTATGGTGGAAGCTCTTTATTCTATATTTCGTGTGCGGGAGTATACAAGCGTCTCAAAATTAGGTCAAACAAACAAATACCTACTTATAAATTAGGTCATACAAGTACTTGTTTTAGTTAGGTAGGTCTATTGTATATTTAGGCGTCATACGATATCAGTTTGACTCGTAACCGAAATACCTATATTTCTCAAAAACAAGTCAAGCAAGGAATACCTTAGTTGAAACTAGGTCACCCAGGTAGCTCTTAGGTTAGCAAAGTACCTACTTAAATGATTAATGTTTGGGCAAAACTAGGTCAAATAAATAGAAAAGAATTAGTTAAACGATGAATTGTGCTTCAAAAGGACAATGACCGTAGAAATAAACAATCTCCAAAGTAGGTCAGTATACCGAAGGTCAACTATGTGAAGTGTAAACAAATAAACCATAACAAATGACGTACCTATTTAATATCGTTCATTGGAGGTAATCATTTATTGGCTTAATGTAATTAGGTATTTATTACACGATGTGAATAGAAATATGCCTCTCAAACAACTTAGGGTATAATAATAATAAAAATAATAATTTATCCCAGAATATATGCAGGGAAAGTGCGATACAATACGTTCCATATTTTAAAATTACAAATAAAGATAATAATAAGGTGAGGGAATAATAATTAACAACAATATAAAATTAAATAAAACAAATAAGCATGAGAAATGAAATACGTAACACTAAAATCAATGGAAATAGCAAATTGATAGGTATAACAAATACCTACCGATTCCATACACCGGCGTGATTAGGGTATGTTATATGACCTTCGATAGTGTATCTAAAATTTCGATTTGAGTTCAATGTCCTCCATAGAACAGTCACCTAAATTCCACTAATGAATAAACAAAACAAAACTTAACGTCAGGGACAAGTTTATCAATTATAGCTTGCGATGAAATCTGCGGTCAAAAATGTGAAGACGACATTTACGCTAAATTCACTCAATTCTAAACGACTTATCTGTACTAGAGCGATCGCCAATAGGTAGCATTGATTCCGCGCGCAAAATTTCGCAAAGTAAAGTACTGCGACTAGCTTCAAACTCAAAGAGAGCTCATCACAATTATTCACGAGATCGTTGATCTAATGACAACTTTGAAAGATACAACATGATTTATCTGATTTTTTTTTAATTTTCTTATATGGAGTAGGTATCCAAGAATCCATAAATACCCATTATCCTAAATACCTAACACACGAGGAGCTAGTGACCTCATTTAAACAACACTGGTGTTCAAATACTCATACAGTCCTGAATCCTAACTTGTCCTCGAACGTAACTTTCAAGGCTACGGTATGTGTTTATGAGCCATCCGGAAATGTAAGTGTCAACCTTTCCCGAACGGAGAGAGCTTTGATCTTGTGGCGGTATTGTCGAGGTGGGGCATACGGGGAAGAGGAAGGACGTGTGCGGACAATACGCAGACGCGGCATTAAAGCTACAGGTTATTCGCATACCGGAAGTTCTTGTCAAACCTGAAAGCAAACATAAGGCTCACGAGGTGCGTTTTATGTCAGCTAGTCAGAGGTGGAGTGTAACGCTGGGTCGGTCACGTGGGAGGAAGGATCTGCCCGTCATAAGCTTACGCCACATTCAACGGATAGAGGCATGATAAGGGAAGACATGAAATACCCCTTCTAGACTCAGTAGAGTTAAATTCAATCCGGCGGAGATGGAAGTCGGAGTGAGGCAGAAAAACGGCATGAAGACTTGGTATTCCCCCATCTGGCGTGAAGAGCCCCTTTCGTAACAAGAGACGCTCGTCGAAGAGAGTAAAACTCGGACTTAAGGATAAGCTTAGCAAACGTATTTGGGAGAATCCGGTTTGAAATTGTTGTTCATCGGTTTTCACTTGGTTAGCGGAGGAGCCGACTTTTCAGCAACCATATTATCCCCCTCCCCATATCCCTCCATTCCTGCTCTTTCAACAATTTTGCGAATACTAACCAATAACACTAACTATGACTACAAACACATTATGTTAGGAGAAGTTGCAGACAAGGACTTCAATTGAGAAAACTGGACCTTCGAGTACGATCATCCTACACCGGTAAGGTAAGGTCTGCTTTCTTGAAATGTTTAATTTATTAACTGTTGTTTATGTTATCGATGTATCAGCGGTGATAGGAAGAATTAAATAAACACACTAAATTCCTACGGAAATCAAATAGACACCAAGTTTAAGGCGGGGTTAGTTTATCAAGCTCGGTAAAAGATACTCAAATAATAATAATTAATAAATCGGAAGATTCTCACCCTTTCTCTAAAAGAATCTATGGGTTACCACACGTAATACACTATCTTCTCTACATATGTGTGCATACTAAGTATGCAAACAGATGTAAAATCTAAAATAAAAAATCACACAACGCAGATTATAGAAATAATGTGAACTAAAATCTTAAATCTTGATTACTGTGAGAAAATCGCAGGGATTTAAGAAGATAGGGTAGGTTTAGCTAGATTATAAGGTATAGGGGTTTAGAAATCACGAGCCTGAGGTAGAAATAAACCGAAAGGAGGGTTGAGTCAGGCCATTATACCTAGTGGTGTGATCAGTAGGACATAAGGGTAGAATTATGAGCGTGGCTACGAGACAGGAGCTACGAGATTTAAACTATGAGGTAGAAGCTTAGAAAAGTAAATCAGCTAGGTAGGGTTCATCACAATTGGTGTCAAAAGCCAAGAGTGGCGGACCATTACAAACCGAACCGCGATCTCTCCATTTTCAGTTCTACGGAATTCTACTAAAATTATGTTTCTATGACAACTCGTCATTTGCATTTCAATACCCCTTTGAAAAGTCATTAAAAAGTTATGAAATTAAAAAAAGTATATCCCTTAAAATAACCTAACCTAACCAATTTAACCTAGTGTTACATAAAAGTATTGGTAATAAGGTGTGTGCACCCTCTTATATACACTTTATTTATAGTTTCGGTGTGTGGCACCTCTAGTGCTTGCCCATTGACATTTGGGCTTTGGTAATATTGCGAGCCCTGCAATATTTTTGAATGCAACACTTGCTGATCCTGGACAAATTCAAATCAGGAGATTTGAATAGAGAACTCCTCATTCTTTGAGCAGCCACAGGTGACCTCGGCCACCGTCCCTGTGGCGGGTCGACGTAATCAAATAGTAATAGTTCGCCATAATTTTAACAACATGTGAAGATTGATAAATCCGCGCCCATCAGCGGCATCCATCATTGAAGACCATCAGGACAATCATTAAAATCCTGGATCAGCAACGGAGTACCATGGGAGCCCATTATTTCTTCTGGATTAAAACCACATTCAGCATCTGCAGACGCAGATATCACAAGACCTTCCGACTACACCTGGAGCCAGAGGTGCTCGCAGAGATGCGGCCGAAGATCGCCCACCTTGGCCGTCATCAACATAGTCGGCTGGCTGGCTACCGCCCTTGGACGGGACGTCGCTGGGAAACCGCGGGACTGGAGGCCTGATTCGTCGCTCCAGCCTGCCGTTCAGCACATGTCAGCAGCGGAGGGAGCTGACCGCACATCT
This sequence comes from Limnephilus marmoratus, assembly GCA_917880885.1. Classification (NCBI taxonomy): domain Eukaryota; kingdom Metazoa; phylum Arthropoda; class Insecta; order Trichoptera; family Limnephilidae; genus Limnephilus; species Limnephilus marmoratus. The sequence goes on from OU862919.1 coordinate 50,148,644, forward strand.
CCGAAGGCAGCAAGCAGCATCATGGAACGCCTACGTATGGCATCACCCATTCATCAACTCCTCAAGATTAAACGGTACTAACGCTCCATAATATGCCCATTCAGATTTAGTCTAGCCCTGATTGTTTTATTGTACTTATTAATAAATTAATTTAACTGTCTCAAAGCAATAATCTCTTTTATTAAATAACCTATCCTCATACAAAGTATTTCATAGCCGCCTGCTTAAGGTCCACGCCTGAGACACAAATTCTCCAGAAATTATCTCACTTGTCTCTTGCTCTCCATCAAATATCGTCATAACACTAGTGCTTTCTTCATAATTTTTAATAACTTTTCAAATGAGTGATGAAGTGTCACTTTGTTGAGTTGTACGGTCAGAAAAAAAATTACAACTTCTTGTCTGGCCTAAATTATAAATGAGGATGAAATTATTTGGATATCAGTATAATCAGTTCTAAACAGATTAAAAGCAAATTAATACCATATTAGCCGTAAATATATACTTCTATTTTATAATGTTATTTGATTGTGCTCCCACCGTGAAATGGTAGATTTTTTCACTTAGATAATTCATGATTAAGAATTTTATACTATAATAACTTACGTAATACTTACTACTTACCAAGGCTGAAACTATTAGGTATTTACAGGCAGAAAAAGCTATGATGCACGTAAATACGAGAATCAAAACATCTTCACAAACACGTCATGAATCAAATTAAGTACCTGTGGTGCGTAATGGGTCCAAAAACCAGCGGCCGAGAATTCAAATTTCGTCGAAAGATGGTCTTGCGATCGTACCCTTGCAACGGTAAAGGGCGGTTCCAATGAGAAAGATTGATTATTCTCATATATTCCATAAATCAATAAAATTGGCTTTTATGTACCTACCTGCATTCAAGTTAGCAATAAAAATGAAAAAAAATATTAAAATTATGTACTATTATGTAAAATTATGTACTATTTGTATTTGCTAAATTATGTACTATTTGTATTTGTTTTTGATCTATTTTTTTGATGTATTTATAATTTTTCAATTATGTCTACGCAAAATAAACGTGCAAAAAAATCAAAAATGCGTTAGTTTATAAGACCGTAAATGAATAGACAAACTACAACACTACGTAATAAGCATAAATATACTAACCCCGTAATAAGTCTATGGCTCCCCGTGGAGTGCCCCGTTTGTGTCTAACGGTCTTTTTATTGGCAAGAATAGCCTATGTCTGAAATTCTCTAGCCAACCCCCCCCCCCCCCCCCCAATTTTTTGAAGTCGAAATTGGGGCGGCGGGGGCGGGGTGACACCACGTTATCCGCCTCTGGTGCCACCCATGCCGCAGCTACGCCACGCGCCGGGCCGCCATTACCTACCGCTCGGCCGTGGCCTTTATAGCATTTCAAATTTTCCCTATCGATATAACTAGATTACAGATCAACCCTGATGATGGTCACCGTAGGAATGCTGTCCGAAATGTTGGCTAAAGAATGAGATAAATAAATCGTCGTAATACTTTTGGTCGTAAATATCCTCCGTCACATTCTACTTGGATTTATATTTATGCATTTAAATTATTTTAAAAAAAGATGCACCTTTGTAAGTGCAGTTAAAATTGGAAATTAAATACTGAATGCCTTACAAATAGTTGAAGACTGTAAAAAACGATCACGCAAGTAGCTCATTGGAAAGCGTGCATTTTATTCAAACATTTAATATTTCCAAACACAAGAAACACAGATCGAAAGAAAAGAAAAAAAAACGGAGAAAAATTATGTATTTAACTAACTTTTAGATAGGTATATCGCAGGCTCTAATATCTTCTGTCTTCTTTATTATCATCAAACAAGACTCATGATAAAATAGAGGACGAACGTCGAAAGTACGAACTCTCGCTGGTACTAGTTTACTATTAAGAGCCAGATTCGGCCCTCGAAGTGTAGACACATTTCCAGTCCTTTTTCGCAAGCAAACCGTAGTCAAGACAAGCTTGAGGCCCAGTAGTAAAGCCCAGCTCAAAAAGAAGAAGGTGTAAATGTAAATTCCAATGGTAACATTAAGTAAAAATTGTCAAAATGTTCAATAAAACACGACTCGTCTGTCAAGCGTTATCCAAAATTGCCTCCCCTCCATTCAACATCTCATCTCTTCTAAGTCTTAACTTTACTCCAATCTTCCAAAAAATTCTGAAATTTGCACATTTAAATAAAATTAACATATAATTTTACCCTTCCTTTCTGTAATTATAAATGATGGCCTAGAACACCCTTGAAGGGTGAAAGCCAGAAATAATTTAAAAAAAAAGTAAAATAACAGAAAAAAACGTGTTTATAATAATTTTCGGTGCATACGATTCTTTGCGATTTTTTTATCGGGGGAATTTTATATAATTACCGTTCCGGCGCGGCAAGGCAAATTTATAGATATTACCTTAAAAAATAACATACATTTTTTAAGAAACTTAAAAACCCAAGCGAAATATGTTATAAAACGGTAGAAATTCGGAATATCGCGGCTTATGTAATTTGGCACTGTATGCTACGCACTAGACCATGAACATGGCAGTGAACCTTCTACTGATCTCCATAACCATCTTCCCAGCATCACTCTAAATTTTCCCAAAAACATGCACAAAGCGAAATGATGATCATGTTTTCTGTCTGCACTGAACAGCGAGCAGTGAGCGGCAAGCAGCAACCTTGACATATCCGGCGGCGAGCAGAAGGAGTGAGATTTCCCGCGATGACGGTTTCCTCTGCTTTGTGTTTCCACGCCATCGAAGTTCTTCCACTTCTACCTGCGTCTGGACCGGCAGTTAATTGCCCGCTAAATCAATCGTTACACGCTTATTAATGATTCATTCAGAATTTCGGCGAAAGGATTGCGGAAAATTTGTGTTAAATTAGAAAAACAAAAATTCGGTACAGCTTAAAATGTGGTAGATATTTAAATATTTATTGTGTTCTAAAATTAGAACAATAAAAAAAATATGATTTGAGATTTTCACAGCCCAAAGTACCTATTTATCGCGATTTATTTTTGTGTTTAAGGAAATAATTTTTTGAGATCTGTCGTCTATTGAATCACGTAAATAGGTAGATAATAATGGAATAATAATATCTAAAGGGAGATTTTGTATGATTAATTCGTTATATATTTAAATAATTGATTTTTTTATTATTTATTATTAATATAATATAATGATACAATTAATTACATTACATAATATAAAATCAAGTGAGTAAAAATTTTCATTTAAAAGATACATTGATTAAATTGGTTTTACACCTTTTTTTAGAGCAAAGCTCGTGTTAAAAATGCGGAAAAAACGCTTGTAAACCACAGTTTGTTCTTTTTTTTTATTTTTAGAACAAATAATAAATATTAAAATAAAGAAGAAAAAAGAAAAATAATAATAAAACCTTTTTTTTTTACATATATAAAACAAATAATAGAATTAAATATAAAATATAGAAGAAGAGAGAAAAAGAAAAAGTACAAAAAAAAGGGATATCTAATTTAATTCTTATGCGTATTTATATGCATGTTAATTTGTTGTAAATTTAAATATTGATTTAAAACATCAAACGTGTTTATTACAGATGGCATTACTGTTCGACATCGTGTTTTTTTCTTTATCAACGGTAACGGAAAAGAAAATGACAGTTGCTTTAAATGGCTCGATCTATAAGATAGTTGCCATTTTTTTAAAATGTAGAAAATATTATTTTTTTTAACGGCAACCTTTTTGAAATTTATTATTTTTCAAATTTTTGATATGATTTCCATACGGGGATCGGTATGAAATGACTTTATCGGAATTAAACAGTCACGAAAAGTCAGGAAGGAACTTACCAGTTTTCCTCGTTTCCTTATTGTAAGTATCGTACTAGATCTGTCCACAGACAGAGCTAAGAGAGCAACATACCCAAGAATCGAATATCCCGATAATATTTTAACACATTTTACTTAATCGGCGGAAATTTTAGTTTGTTCAGTGCTAAAAGACTTAGTTAGCAAAGTATTGAACCCGTGACGCCAGGGTGAGAACGAGACGTTCAAATCTGTCCGTATTATATATTTATTTTTGAGGTTGTCGATAATCCGTTAAGTAGATAGCTCTGTGCGGAGATTTGAACGTCTCGTTTCGGTCAGAATCTGAAATCATTTACTTTTATAATATCGTTTAGTGACCGAGAGGTACAAAGCGTCCAGTTCTCACCCTGGCGTCACGGGTTCAACACTTTGCTAACTAAGTCTTTTATCACTGAACAAATTAAAATTTCCGCTGATTAAGTATAATGTGTTAAAATATTATCGGGATATTCGATTCTTGGGTATGTTGGTCTATCTTTAAAACGCATTTCTAATCTAATAACCTAGCATCACAATAAAGTGAGAAATAAGAGTGAGACAAGTAGTGATCCTCGGTGGGAACACCTTTCTTCATCATAACATCAGCGACTAACTTCATTGTTGTAAATTCTAGGGAGGAAGGTATTAGGTAGTGTTGTATCGATCTAAAGGACAAATTCCCCTCCTCAGTACCTTCAGCCCCACAACATACCACAATAAGGAACTTCAGTGAAAAATATTATGGCTTTAACCCTAGAGTACTAATCGTCGCCTGGGAGGCCGCACTCAAACAGTTTTTTCATTATAATTTCAAATCGTGCCACCGTTACGACTCGAGCGCTCGCCTCAACTCAGTGCCCAAGGGATTGGTATATTTAGGCTCTCCGTTCATGGAGATATTTAGAATCTACGTAATTGTGACGAAACCACAAGTACCCTGCTGAAATACCACTTTTTAATGCCGTAAGTCTCCGTACACGGCGCTATCCGAAATATACTGAACTTGATCATTTTTCACGTGGAGCCGCGGAGTTAACACGCTGTCAAGCGATGTCATATGACTTTTTTTCCAACATCAATCCATGCCTTCTCCACTAAATCTTTTCTTACGTATTCTGGTAACGTATAGTTACATAAACATGCATTTTTTCCACTTTCAGAACAAATCTAACATTACTTTCATGTTCCGAAGCCATTTCTATCAAACGTCAAACGAATAAGTATCAGACATAAATGATGCGAGCGTCGCGTGCGATATGCACTGTCGGTATCGTGATACTGATTGGAAACCGACAGCCACCACGTAGCGCCGTGAACGGGCACCAGCAAAATCGTACGGGGGATACTTACGATCGGCGCGTATGATACGCGCACGAGGATCGAGTATCTTGTAAGTATCTCCGTGAACGGTGGCACTTATGGTGCCCAACGTGACGTGGTGGATAGCGGTCGCGCTTCTCGCAAGCTTATGTCATTCCCGAATTACAGCGTGTTGGATCGCTTGGGAGGCGATCATTAGTTTTAAAGGTAATTTATTTTTTTTGGAATTGTTTATTATTATTGCAGTTTTTGACATGATTGTACAATTAACACTAATGTTGATTGTATTAATAAAAATAAATATTTTGTTTACAGATGAATCCAAACGATAGTCAAATAGAAAATTGGTCAATGGAAGGTGACTCTGCTAGTGAAATTGAAGAAAATTTAGAAGTTAATGTTTGGCTTTCATGATAAAAATATAAATGAACAAAATGTGGTAAAAAACGTCATTAAAAAAGGAAAACGAAACATGTGCAACTTTTGCCCAGCAGAAAAAAGACGCATACGTGTGTACTACTGTGTGAAATGCAACAAACCATATTGTTTAGAACTTCGATCGCCTAATTGTTTCACTTGTGATAAGAAATAAATAGACAAACTTCAAAGTTATGTGACATAAAAACTGTAATGCTAAATGCTACTTTTTTATAATGATCTCAACAGACTGATATTGTATTTTAATAAAAATGTTTAATTTTTAAGATTTTTGCAAGATTTTTTTTTCATACTATTAATGTATCTTTGTTTTGCCAAAAAAAGTTAGGTATGTGTTAAGTTTAAACCACTATTTAAGACTGTGTTGATTTAGAAAACACATTTTTTGTTATTGCATTTAAAAAGGCAAAGGTTGCACTCTAATGTAAAAAACTTATTTTTCATATTTTAATAAAGACACTTTAAAAAACTACTTGTTATTTTTAAAGTAGCCTCCCAAGCGATGATTAGTATTAAGCAGTATAAAAATAAGACTAGTATTCTAGGGTTAAAAAAAATGTTCATATAGACCAATTAACACTGATTCTGAATATATAAGTTTTATTTAATAATATTAAACGTAGAGTTTTAAAAAAATGCATTAAAAAGTGCATTTTTAAACGTCTCGTTAAAACACACCGTAAAGTTGGTATCATTGAATGTTTAGTGCTGACGTCACTCCTCACCAGTTATTGTATTGAAATGTAGGTATGCGTTTTAACAACATTTGATGTTATTCGTTATTTCATACTGCTTATAGAGATTTAGTTGTTATGTTTATTGAAACATTATTTAGGCCTAAATAATTCAGTTTCCAAAATAGAGGTATCTCTATTAGTTTACCTCTATTATTTAAAATATTGAAAAACTTTAAACTGTACGAAAAAATCGTATAATATGCTATATCATAATGCTACCTACTCCACGGCCAACTCTGTGAACTTCGAAATCCAAAATGGCCGTCATTGAACAGCTGATCGGCGCCGTATCTTATTTGCCTACAATTGTGCAGGTGGTGCTTCGTTTTCGATTTTGATTTTAAAAGCCAAAAAAATAATAATTTCAAACAATTTTTATACCACTCTCCCGTAATATTATTGAAAAATATAATAATATAATAAATATAACATAATAAATAAATAATTCCACATAAATAATGTTTTAACTTATCGAATAATATCATACTTTCTTCCATATAACTGTCATACAAAATGAACACCTGTTGAAAATAAAAATAACTCATACGTAGTGAGTGATGACGTCACACGATTCACTACACATACGGTGGTTTTCGGGGGATCTTGAAAAATTAAAACTTTGACAATTACTTTAACTATTAAAACTAACTCTAAAAAAATATATATATGCAGTTATTTAAGTAATTAGGTCATTATTCATAATTTAAAAAAATAAAATTGGACAGGAGTTTTCTATCATAGTCTCACTGGCCCCAGACTGTGGGGAGCAGATGGGACTGATATGGGTTATTCACATTAATAACACAAAATAAATAAAATTTTACTAATAAGTATAAGTATAAGTTTTTATTTAATAAGGTACATGGTATTTACTCAACATTATTTACTACACCGCGAATCCATTTGATGATGGTTGTATTCCTTTGCGGTTTTTTTAGATTTATCCATCAATACGATCAATAATGAAAATAGCCATTTACGTAATCAAACCTAACTACTGGCGCAAGTCATTGAAATTTAAATGTGGTAGAAATATTTCAGTTAGGTAGGTGTTTAATTAATTTGCCATATTTTAAGAATATTTTCCTATTACGATTCAGCCGATGACCCCTTTAGGAAACCACAAAACTGACGCTAACTTGACTAATTTTATTTTAGATAACTTTTCTCGATTTCCTCATTCCCCATTCATTGAATGCATTGCGAGATCTATACTTCATGTTGGTATATGATGCAAGGGACATTGTGGGATGAGGAGTAATATTATAGTCATACAAAATACCTACTGATCACTTTAAAGTACTTATTTAAATGTATTCTTACCACATTGAAATTTCGATGGTTTTTTTTTTCAATTATTTCTGGCTTTCACCCTTCAAGGGTGTTCTAGGCCATCATTTAAAATTACAGAGAAAGGAAAGGTGAAATTATATATTAATTTTATTTAAATGAACAAATTTCAGAATTATATGGAAGATCGGGGTCGAGTTCAGTCTTATAAGAGATTTTTTTTTAAGAAAGACAAACATTCCTGGGTTACGAATAACCCAACAATGTTTGAAAATCTCCTACTACCACCACAGAAAGCCGAAAATGTTGCTTGTGTTGTGATGGAGGACTTAGCCAGCAGAGGAATCGAACACGCGACGCTCGGGTGGGACCCAAGCGCTATGCCCACTCAACCACTGACCGGTCATATGATGAAATATTGAATGGAGGGGAGGCAATTTTAGAAAACGCTTGGTAGAAGATAGGATATTTATGTAGAGAGGGACAACCAAAAAATATGTAATATAAAGTTCCCAAATATAGACCACAGAAAATTTCGATGGTTCATTTCGAGAAATATTAATGTTATCAAAATGGTTCCTTTTAGATAGGTACATTTAAAAAATGTAGTTAGAAAAAAAACGTGGAAGTAGTAGGCAGTGGCGGCTTGTGACTTTTGGGTGTGCTAGAGTGCAAACATTAAAAAAATGACATTATTGATGTTGTAGCCGAAAAAAAAACTTTTTTTTTTAAATAAGTTTTTGTATGAAAAATTTCAGGAAGTTTCAGCTTCAAAAATCTTCATACAAAAAAACCGATTTTCGAAAAAAAGAAAATTTTTCGCCTACGACAACATCAATAATGCCATTTTTTTAATATGAGCACTCTAGCACACTTAAAAGTCACGAGCCGCCACTGGTAGTAGGCAAATTTAAAATCAGATAACTAGAGATGATAATCCCGTTTTTTTAAACTTTTAAACATTTTTTATTTAGGCCATCTTTTCAAACTACGGAGAGACGAAAGGTGAATTTATAAATTAATTTTATTCAAATAGGCAAATTGTTGGCATCGCGTTTGTGTTCTAAGTCCCCCATCACAACACAAGCAACTCCGCTTATTATGGGGGTAGTAGAAGATTTTCAAATATTGTCAAGTTATTCGTAACCCGGAAATGTTTGTCTTTCTTTTAAAAAAAATATACGTACATTTATGGAAGATTGGAGTCGAGTTCAGATTTACAACTTGTCTGAGATGTTGAATGACGGGGATGAAATTTTAGATAAGGCTATTGGTTTAGAGAGGGACAACCAAACGGTGGGTATGATTAAAATTAAGTAGTTTTTTTATGCATATTTTGAAATAGCGCTAATGGTAATGAAGACATTTTTATACAATAGGTACTTTCTTCAACTTGCCTACAATTTCTTAGAAGATTACCATGATATATACAAATTTCCTTACGAACGACAACTGGTGGATTTTTACATTTACGTTGTGATTTTTTTCGAAAATTATAAATTAGAAAAAAGTATAAAAAAAGTTTCCCATACCTATGCGCACATTTTTATTTAGTAGCGAAGTTCTGTTTTGACTCGACCACTATGCAGTTCATCTATACGTAAATTTGTTTGTGTTCCGTGTCCGGTTTATGCTTTATGCTGTTAGTCGTGTTTGATACTTTTCTAAACTACTCAACGTTTTCGGATTTTCAAATTGTCCTTTAAGGGGGCATTACCAGAGAAAGCCGGAAATACGTCATTTTCAAAAAAGTTTTTAGACGTATTGACTCTTTTCCACAAAAAATTATAAATGGATTTCGAAAGATTGTTCTTTTATCTAGCATAGTTATGTAATAAATTTTTAGATTTTTTTTTAATTTTTAGTATAATAAGGTTATTCCATAGGTCGTTGGCAGATTTGTTAAATTTTCAAAAAAGTTTTTGTATTATACCACACCCATTTCAAATAATGTAATCATGCAGTAAAATAAATCAATACATTATCTAGCAAAGTTATGTATTAGAATTTTAATTTTAGTTTCAATAAAATCATTAAAAAATATGTACGTACATGGGTTTCTTGACGAAAATTGGTCCATTTGTGTATTTATTTGCGCACTTACAAACTAATATATTTTAGATTTTTTTAACATTCTTATTAAATTTAGACATTATTGAAAAATGATAAATACTTATAATCAAAAAATAACTACAAAAAGTACACTATTTTAATAGTTTTGTCATCACGCCTTTCAGCATTTTTGGATGAAGGTATAAATTAAAGCTAATTTGGATTGAAATAAATTCGATATCGAGTTATAATTTTAAAAAGCTGGTACGGAGAATAATCAATCTTTCTCATTGTAACCGCCCTGCACGATCGGAAGAACAACTTTCGACGAAATGTGGATTTTCGTCCGCTGGCTGGTTAAACGCTCTTAAATTGTGATGTGCGTACATAATACATAGATGCCACGGTAGCCCCATTTCTACTAATAACTTGCGCATTAGAATATCAATGCACTAGTCAACGCGAAACCCGAAAAATGTGGTTGAGTTAAGCATAGAGAAAATGGTTATTTTTTTGCTCACACAACAAAAATTAAACGCATTTCCTATTCACGACTATAAACAATATTATCTATTCTACCCAAAAAAATCGAAAAATCCAGTATTGAAAATTTTCGAAAAACTTAAAAATAAAAAATAATAACGAAACTTTAAGGACCAGTGTTGCTGGCCAATAATGATAAAACAACAGGACTTACATAGAACCCTTTCCGAACTAAAAAAATAACATTGAAAATATATGAATTGTTCAAAGTCGGTGAAATAACTGGCCCTTAGATTTTGCCACTTTTATTAACGATGTATATTAACAAAAAGTGTTTTCATATTATTTAGAAAAACATAATGCCACAACGCCCCTTTACAATTATTATTGAAGAAGTAAGAAAATAAAACGTTTCAAGCTTTAAAACTTCCCAAATAGTAATTTTAGAGAAAATTTACGATGTTGGTTTATTTAATTCGAAACAGCTGATTATCTAAATATATCGTAAACGGAAGTAAAAATTTTCAAATTCTTATTTGTATCATTAATTGTATTCACGTGTTGAAATAACTCACCGATTTCAAATTGAGCATTTGGTCGTAGCGGTAAGAATGGCAAAGTTGGGCGCAGAGTGAAAAACGTGACCAGCATCATGCAGTGTCGAAGGTTGGGGTTCAATCTCGGATCGTATAAAACCGGGAGGCTCTTATTCAACAGAGTCAGTACTGTGAGAAGCCTTCTGTGTCTAGTTCTGTGCTAGTGCTTTGTGAAACCACCCCAACGGAAATAAAGGTAAAGAGGGATTCACGATATTACTTACTGAATTTATGGGTATTGTGCGGGTTTGATTCCCGCAAAATGCAAAAATGCCCCAAAATGATATTTTTCATTTATTGTAGGGACGCTTCCACGTCTGGATGTCACCATATTGCATAATTGCAAAGTATCGTGTAGATATTTAGTTTTCGCAATTAATATTAAAGTAAATTTAAGTTTTATAAAAGTATTTATTTTAAAAACCTATTATTTTAACAATCACTTTTTAAACTTTGATCGACGTATATAAATTAAAGAAAAATGCATTTTAAGACTCCAATAAAAATGTTTTGATAGAAAGCAGTCACTCTGTTGTTTGAGATTTTTAATGATGTAAAACAGTTTTTTTCTTTGTAACCATAATTTATTTATTTAATTGTTTTAATACCGACCGGTTTCGCTTAACACAACCATCATTAGGGTATAAATTAAAGTGATAGTTTAATTGATAACTAACTGATAAATTAAGTGATAGTTTAATGTATACCCTGATGATGCTTGTGTTAAGAGAAACCGGTCGGTATAAAAAAAAAATCGTGGTTACAAACAAAGCTATTGTTTTATTTCATTAAATTAAAATGCACGGCTGACACTTTTAACGTTTTAGTTCCTACATAATAATTGAATTTTATTCCGTTTTTTCTTTCGAACGACACTCGATGAGGAAAATATATTTATCTGTACATATCGATCACGGAAATTTGAAATGTTGTAAAGGACAAAATGCTAACTCAAAATTAATAGATTACTTCGATTTAGCGACGTTTATTGTTTAAAAAAACTTACATGCTTCGTAAGCAATGCTTACTTCACAGGGTTTACTTAAGGATTTCAAAAAACCCTGATGAAGTAAAAATTGCTGACGAAACATGTCGGTTTTTTTTTATAAACAAACGTGATCAAAACTAAGTACTTATTCTATTAATTTTGAATTAAAATGGTGCCACAAAATAAGTTTGCTGTGTTTGAAGAAGAAAATGCTTAATGTTTACTAGAGCGAAAAGAAATCTTTTTATTTCGTACCTCCTGCTTTTGTAGAACTATAATTACGAATTTTTATTATAAAATAACAGATCTTTCTTGACATTTTTTGTAAATTACTTTAATAGGAGTAATTTATTTATTTTAATTTTTCAGATAAAAAAATCCTCTTAAAAGGGACGTCGTAAAAGATGTACTTATTTTCCTAGAAAAAGTTCGATGATGCAGATCGAAAGAGAGAAAAAACGTAGAAAAATTACATATTTGACTCATTTTTTGGATTTTACAGCATTTAAAATTTTCGCTATCGATATTATAGAGATACCAATTATTATTTTTTTAATCAGGCAAAATTCGCTCTAAAAATAGTGTTGTGTAACTTATCTATTCTAAAAATAACCGAGAAGGTATTGTAAAAGTTTAAGCCTTGTTAAAAATATTCGACAGTTCAGAAAAATAGGTTCTTGAATTATAAAAGATTTCAGATAGGCGGGTACATACACATTGTAAGTTTTTTGTATTGTTATCGAGTTTAATTTGTGGAGCTCTTTGGTAGATCTCAATTTAAATTTAAAGTTTTCTCTTTCATGTAATATTTTTATTTAATTTATTAACAAATTTTTATTTTATTTATAAAGAAGTTCTGCTCTGTAATTATTATAACGCGTGATAGCTGTTTCGCCTTCTGAAGACAAAACATCTGTCACGCGTAATAATAATTACAGGGCAGAACTTCTTTATAAATAAACAGTTTTTTTTTTCATAAATTAAATGATAACATTATTGAATATCGGGAACTTGAATTTGAAATACGTTCAAACATTCAAAGAAAACCCTATTTTATTTTTATGCCAATGGACGTATGTCCCCAACCCTCCCACTTTGTTGATTTGGCATAAAAGTTTTCTTTGAATGTTTGAGCGCAATTTAAATTCCCGTTTACCTCCTTTTTGGAAATGTCACTTACACCCTTTTTCCTGTATTCTATTATTGAATGTATAAAAGAAAATTTTTAAGTTAAAAAATATTTAAAAAACTACAGTGGGATTCGAACCTGTTCCTTTCGTGTTTGTGCCTTGTCAATTGCGTTGCAATTTATGATTACTGACATTTAGAAAAAAACTTGTTGATTGATGGCATTATTATAGATAGATGCAGCAAAGGATGCGTGCGTTTAGCCAATATAGCTGAGTAATATCAGTGGCGTGCATCGCCTTTGACAAAAAGTAGGCTGAATTTCAGTGGCTGCGTCGAAGGAGACATTTTTGTTGGTGGCTAAATATAGTAACAATTTTTTTTTACACTAACTCCACCCAGACCCTGAGGAAAATAATTTTCCTCAGGTACTATGTCATCTTTGGGGATGCTGTGTGGAGGATATTTTTAAGGAAATGAAGGAGAGGAAGTTCTGGGAAGGAAAAAGTTATGGGGGTAGGAATCTAGAGTTCAGTGTGTCGAGGACATCCGCCGCCACGACCTAGATAAACTTCACTCCGTGAACCCGGGCACCCCTGCTAAGTCACTAAACGTTTCGAATCACTTGGGGTGACCTACGGCAGATTTAAAAAAAATGGTTCCCGGTTCGACGGTGCTTATTCCCTCTTCCCTAACTAAAAACGTTGAGAAAATACATAACTAAATCAAAAAATTTGAAAATAATTATTACGTTTGAAAAGTATCACAAATTAAAAAAATATATATACATTATTTCCTCGTAGTAATGCATATGTCGGCGGCCAATCGTAAAATCAGGCAGATCATGATGCGCCTAGCTACTTCGTGAAGTGCCTCAGGTGCACCATGATCGGCCTGATTTTACGATTTGCCTGCTATATATATATTAATTTCAACCAAAATAATTGTACAGTAAATTAATTTTTTTACAGTAAAATAATTTTTAACGTACGCCACTGGGAGTTAAATACCAGACGCCATAACTAACTGGGGAACTAATAATGATTAGGAACAAATTATGCCAAACCAATCGAGAGGATAATTCGTTTAGCCATCACCTTCTTATTCATTTGTATTCTACTAACGACAAAAACAAGTTTACTCAAGTACTAGTATATAAGAAAACAATGTGAATCGTGAAGAGTGTCAGATTAGATGTTAATTAGGTATTAAATAATAATATAATTTTATTGAAACAATAGGTAATCAGAATTTTTCAAACACTTATTTTTATTGTCTAAGTACAGAAATTATTCTTCACATCGGAAAAATATATAAGATAGAATTAATAAAGTTATTGAAAGTTTATGCAAAATCATTTATGATTGATTTGGGAATTTCGAGTTTTTTTACGAATGTATAAAATTATAAGCGAAATCACGTATTGGTATATTATTTTATAAAATTGCTATGTCAGCATCAGAAATCGCACATTTAAACCTAATTAGAGACAATTGATTCATGTCATAAGTATTCGAAAAAATAATGATAATTTTAATTTGAGCATAAGAAAGCAGTTATAAAAGAGTGATTTATCTTCCCATAAAAATATGAAACTCTTCCCAAATTACTCACAGTAAACGTTTTTTATATTATTATACAAGCAACATGATTAATAATATATATTTATTTCTTCTAACACAGCAAACTTATTTTGTGGCACCATTTTGATTTAAATTAATAAATTACTTCGTTTTTACCACTTTTATTGTTTAAAAAACCAACATGTTTCGTGAGCAATGCTCACTTCTTCTTCGTGTTGGTTTTGTAAACAATAAAAGTGGTAAAAACGAAGTAATTTATTAATTTAAATATATTTATTTATCAAAACCTTCAATTTTTTATATATATAAAACTATTTAGGCTGTTTCTATAAACAGCATAATATAATTAAATTTGTAAGGATTAAGACGCATGTATGTAGGTAGAGGCAAAGACGTTACATACTTGGTAGAGGTAGGTAAATAATTTATTTAATGTGTTAAAAAAACTCAAATAACATTCACGACTTTCGCACCGTTGTGTCAAACATATGTAGAACTGTTATAATGTAGAACTAAAATAATGTAGAACTCATATGATGTATAAATATAATTTGTAAAAATATAATTTACAATATGGACAGCGTTACAGATTTTCACAACTACTGGCGTCTCTAGAAAAACCAAACGAACGTCGTTTAACTCTCATGGGTTCTGAATTTAAATATTTTAATAATATTTTTAAATGCTTCTGGAAAGATCGCTAGGTACTTTTTGAAAACAATCTAAATAAAACATGAAGTAGCAGAGGCTAGCTGCTACACATATTTAATTATGCACACTAAAATTAATTTCCAAAATAACTCAAAACCAGGGACCAGACATTCACAGGAAAATTAATGAAAAATCGCGATTTAGTATCTTTTTCATCGGGATAGCTGAATTATTATATATTTTTTACATTATTTCCGTGCAGAAAGCTCTGAGGAAAATAATTCCGTTCAGGGCCTATGTCATCATTGGGGATGTTGTGTGGAGGGTCTTTTTAGAAAAGGAAGGAGAGGAAGTTCCGGGAAGGAAAAGGGTATTAGGGGTTGGTGGGAATTCTGCTGAAGTCCTGCCGGAGAAGTCAAAAGGTCTCCCTCAACCAGTCTCTCCCAAGACCCGGACAAACTTCACCCCATGAACCTGGGCACCACTGCTAAGTCACCATACGTAGCAAACCATTTGGGGTAACCTGTGGCGGAGGTGTTGGTTATCCAATAAATGGTTCCCGGGGCAGCGGTACTCATACCCGCCTCGCAAATTGTAAGAACAAGAGGCGCGCCGTTGCTTGCGTATTTAATTTAATATAGTATTTTGGATTTTAAAGTAAAATAAATAATCGGCTTAAAGTAGTTAAAACTATAATGTTTTATTGTTATTCACGATTACAACAAAGTGTGTCACGGCATCACGTTTACAAAATCACGAATCTTATACACATTTTTTAATTTTTATTCTTCATTTTAAGCACCCGCTAAACTGCCAAAAGCAGTTTATCAGCGGGTCAATATAACAATATTAATATAACACAAAAGCACAAATATATCAAGAAACCACAGAAGAACAGTATAGAAAATAGATACAGAATAATAACTTTTATAACTACAATACAAAGGCATAAATTCATAGACGAACAGATATTGACAGCCCATTCCTCTTGGAATGTTATGGCTTATACGTGCCTGAAAATTTCAGCCGTAGTCGTCGACACGACTTGTTCAAAATACCATACGGCAGAACAGATGTTCTAGCACAGCATAGCATGACAAGAGGAATGGTGCTGATGAACGAAATATCGGAAACACTAGATATATATAACTCTTCTTTAGATAGCCTTAAGATTTTTTTGTATAATAATCATCTTTCTAGGTGTTAAGACTGTCAAAATGAGATAATTGTACAGTAATTGGATAAAAATCTGTTGTACAATTTAAAAAAAAAAAAAAAAAAAAAAAAAAAAAAAAAAAATAACAAAGGCAAATTACTCATAGTCATATTTATATATACATAAGATTACAATTAATCTAATATATAAAATTCTCGTGTAACGGTGTTTGTTATCATACTCCTCCGAAACGGCTGGACCAATTTTGATGAAATTTTGTGTGCTTATCTGGTAGGTCTGAGAATCGACAAACATCTATTTTTCATACCCCTAAAAGTAAAGGGTGTTCCACTCGATTTTTTATTTTATTTTTTTTTTTTATGGTGAGGCATTAAAAAATACATGCAGCCCTAAATTTTCACCCTTCTACCATTAACCCCTATTTTTTAAAAGTGGTATTAGTAATTCAAAACGGTGTCACTTTAGACCCGATGAGAACGAAGTCGGCCTCTTTTCTCTAATTTTAAATTTTTTACTAATCAATTACTGTTTGATATTGTTACTACAAACATGATTCACGGTCCATGCGGTAAAGTCGGGTTAACACTATTTATAACTCGAGAACGGCTGGGCCGATTTTGATGATCTTTGATTTGTTGGATTTGTCTCCGCCCCGGATATGATAATAACTATTAAAACATCACAAAAGTTAACGAAATAAATCGTTAAAAACGAAAATTATTTTCTCCATACATTTTCTATGGAACGAATTTTTCTATTTTGAAAGAACTGCAGCAATATTGTGAGGGGTATAATATTGAACTGTGCGTGAATTCCAAACATTCAAAAACGTCAAATGTCAATGCGTTGATTGTTGTGCATTTGTTTTTAATCATATAATGCTGCCCTTCTTTCTTACATGCTCAATGTCAATAGTCGAAAATGAGACAAATGGTGAACGTATGTCTGCACACCTCCAAAGGAAAAATACAATAATTACAATAAATCTCTGGAATGAAACCAAATGAAACGCATTTTTTTACATAAGCTCCACACAGGAGGCCCTGAGGAAAATAATTTATCTCAGGACCTATGTCATCTTAGGGGATGCTGTGTGTAGGATCTTTTTAAGGAATGGGGAGGATAGAAAGTTCTGGGAAGGAAAAAGGTATGAGGGGTGGGTAGGATTCTGGAGGTCAGTGTGTCCGGGAGTGACGGAAGTATGAATCCATCCCTCCAACTGTGGTGCAAGACAATGGGTCGAGAGAGTCCGGCTGGAAAGGTCAAAAGGCCTCCCTCAACCAGTCTCTCTCGATCCGGCCCGCCACGCAGCAGGTGGGCAGGCGCATCAACTGCCAAGACCCGGACATAAGTCACCTCATGAGCCCGGGCACCCCTGCTAAATCACCAAACGTAGCGAACCACTTGGGGTGATCTATGGCAGAGGTGTTGGTTATTAAATAAATGGTTCCCGGGGCTGCGGCACCCGTATCCGCCTCCCGAATTCCCGTAAGTAATTGTAAAAGTAAGACAATCACAAAAAAATAAATCCGTACACAACGCCATCTCTGATAATGACAAAAACAAAAGACGGACAGTTGCGCATTGATAATTGCTTCATTGCGTAATTTTTAACTTAATAAAAAAAACTGAATTTAATTCAACAGTTATTGATTCTGAGACGGTACGAAGTTCGTCGGGTCAGCTAGTATCAATATAAAAAATCTTAATCTATTCGCCTTTTTTTGTGATCGATGGTGCAATTTGATTCGATTTTTATGTTCATTGTAGTGTTGAGTACCTCATACAAGAGGCACCTCAAATGTCCCATACAAACACGTAAAATGTCCCCCCACCTCACGAAATGTATTTGTACCAGCTCTTTTTTTTTGTATTACTACAAAAAAATACCGCACAAGAGTACCAACTGCTCCAAAAAAAAAATATTGTAAATTACCGCACAAGCGCCCCAACTGCTCCGAAAAAAAATTTTTTATTCTAAATTATTGTTAAGTGAATACCGCACAAGAGTACCAACAGCTCCAAAAAAAATTTTTTTTATAATTTATTATTGTAAATTATTGTTATGTGAATACCGCACAGGAGTCCCAACAGCTCCAACCGGTTGAGGGAGTGTTGAGATGAGGTGGAGGGGGTTAGTGAGGGGGGGATCAAAGGGGGGGTGCAGGGGGAGAATCAGTGGAGGTGGAGAGGGGGAGAGTGTGGAAGGGGGTGAGAGAGGGTAGGGGGGGGATTGGAGGGTAGGCCCTTTTTATATCCATTTTTCGTATTACAAAAATAACAAAGACGGGAGGCGGGTATAGGTACCGCCGCCCCGGGAGCCATTTGTTATATAACCAACACCTCTGACATAAGTCACCCCAAGTGGTTCGCTGCGAGAGTGGTTGAGGGAGTCCCTTTGACTTCTCCGTCCTTGCCTTGCACCACTGGAGGAATGGATTAATAAGCATCCCTAAAGATGACATAGGGTCTGAGGGGAATTTTTGTTGAGCTGATGTAAAAAAACACCTTTCCTGAAATTCTCTAGCCACCCAACCCCCCGCCTCCCCGTAAGCGAAAATATTTTGTAACACCTCACCTCAAATGAGGTGGGACACCTCAACACCTCATTTCGATATTTGAGTACCTCGTACAAACTCATCCTGATTTCGTGTCCTACCCAACACTAGTTCATTGGTATCTTATTAAATATGAATTTCCGTTGCCCATATTTATTTATAATTTTCGGAATGGACAATTGGACAGACCCTACTTTTTACTAAAACTTGCGCCATGTGCATGTGCAAGATCTACTTTTTATTTGTACGTTGAATCTGACAATAGGTTTTGGCATACAATTTTAAACCATACTTTATAAAACCTAATTCACAGAAAATACTGAACAAAAACTATTTCGGTTTATTTTCACAGTGCCCAAATGAATTTCCTAAATGTTTCGTGGTCGGGTCGATCCCGTCATTAGATAAACGCCAAAACATTACTGAAATAGTTCTAATTACCCAGACAATGGGCGCCCGTGGGACAGTATCGTAGTTGTGATGCAAAGCTCAAACTTATAAACAACGGACGACAATAAGAAATGCGCGCACAAGTCGAACGCGAGACCCGGTCTCTACTCTACTCTATGCGGATATTTCCCGTGGACCAACTACTCGGCCGTCCAAGGTTACTCGCAATCGCTTGCACGGAAAACTCACTTGTTTTGAGGAAAAGCGTGCGAACTATATAATTCATTCAAGTAGCTACTGCATACCTTGGTACGAACTATCAACGCAATGTTAATATATATTAAAACATCATAATATCGACGGTCTCGAAAAACAATGATGGATGAAAATTGAGAAATATTTTTGAAGTGAAAACTTCTTTAGCACCATTGTGATTTGTAACTCGATGAAACGGAAGCGAGCGGTACTAACAAGAGACAAACAAATACATCTATAGGATTTAGCCTGCAGGAGAATGAGATAGCAATAAAATATTTATTTAATTAACGGGTACTCTGTTCCCATATAAAACGATAAATCCACAGTCCCGCGCGGCTCTCCTTTAGTGTAATGGTGACGAACTTCAGCGGTCAGACATTTAAAAGACCAAGGATCGAATCTTACAAAATCTGAAAAAATGGTTTAATTTTTGTAATATCAATATCCAATCTTAAAACCACTCCAAAATGAAAGGCAAAAGAAAGGGACATCTAGCGACTCCGAAGAAAAAAACACAAATACTAATAAGATGACCAAATGTACAGGAAAAGGTGCACTGGAATTAGAGAGAAAAATCATCCTTCACATTGATACAAAAAGTGCTTTGTAGTCTCACTCTTGTCTACTTTAGTTTTCTGATGGTTTCACTTCTATCGCGTGTGAATTGCACACTCTACATTTTTTGGCTAATTTTAATTTCTTTTTGTTGATTTAAAAGTCAGAATTTTCGAAATTTTGGATGAAATGAAATGATTTTTTATATTTATCGATCTCAAAACCGTAAAAATTCGGAAACGAAACTTTAAACAGCTCGACTGCAAAACTACAATATCGCCCATTCGACATAGTTCTTCGGGACTGTCTTTATGTAAGTACCAGAAAATAAAGTGTATACAAGAATAGCGATGTATCAGCCGGTACATACCAAAACATCCTTTGGACAAAGAAGTTTTTCATATAAAGTCCGTTGCTTTATAATATGCTCAATGAAAAAATAAAAACTATTGGTACATTACATTTATTCAAGAAAATGGTCAAAATATGTATAATAACTTAGAGTGATGGTTTTGGATTACCCGTGTTGTCGCTTGTATCATAAATCATTCTGGAATTCAGCTATATTTCATACAATCCATATTTAATAACTTAACTTATATATTATTATGTACTTTTTAATTTGCTTATTGTTATAGTATTTACTTATTATTATCTACTTCTTTCGTATCATAATTTACTTACTGTACTTTATAATTGTTTATTAGTATTTACTCATAATTATTATGTACTTAATTTACTTATGTTTATTTACTTATTATTAACAAATTGTTTATTATTGTTTACTCATAGTTATATTAGATATTATCTACTTAATTTATTTATAATTATTTATAATTATTTACTTAATATATTATATTTATTACGTAAACTATATAAATTTATTACTTAGTTATTATTATTTTTAATATACATAATTGTTTATTATTATTTACCTGATATTATTTAGCTGCTAGCTATAATTAAATTATAGCTAGCAGCTAAATAATATATAATATACTGCTCAGCTATAAATAAATTATTAATAATCCATGACTGAATAATGGTTCTCAGTGCTTTTTTTGTAAGTTTATAATTATATTTTCATTAAGTTCATATGTATGTTTTTTTGTTTAAATTACATTGTAAAACTGCATATCTCGATACAGGAATGCCCTAGTGTGATATGCAGCGTATGTTTTTCATGTATTTCTTCTTATTTTTCAATAAATAAATATATAAAATAAAGATGTCGGCATGATTCGTGATCCAAAAGCCTGGCCAATCGGGCCTTAAATTTCAAACACAAATGTCTCTTATTTTAACTTTATGAGTAAAACCTCAAATTGTAATATTTAATTAAATGAAGACAATATTAGCAAAACTCAATCAAAATCTGAAAACAGAAAAAGATATTGACACCTCTAGGACGCGAACCCAGGACCTTTTGTTTTCTGGGCAAACGTGCTAACCACTGCGCCACGGTATCGATATCAAATTCGGTAATTTTTAACTGAGTCATACTTCGACTAAGAACCACCCACATTATCTTAACGCATTACGTGGTGTCACCCCCCCCCCCCCCCCCGGACGGACCAATTTTCTACACATCTGTGAAGTCGAAATTGGGGGGACGTTATCCGCCCCGGGTGCCACCCATGCTAGCTACGCCACTGGGTAGGAGATGTGGAAGAGGAAAGTGGGGAAGTACCTGGCAATTTAGATATAGGCACCAAACACGGCTAAAGCCATTTCAAGTAACGTTTCAATTCTGAATGGTGGTCTTACACCAGGGCGATACTGAGAATATATTCCACTCTGGAACATACTTCGAAATATTTTCCCATAGAAGAATATTATTAATTTAAAATAGAACAATAACTTTGTAAACACCACTTTTATAAAAATAAAAAAAAGAATATTATTTTTTCCGTACAAACAATTCAACTTTTTTTACCCGAAAACTACCTTAAAATGTTGGAATTTTGCAGTTATTTATCTTTTTTACTTGTACTATCATATAGAATCACCTCCCGAAGTTTGTGCACTTTACCCCCGGATACACTACAGAAATAACGTAAATAATAGTGTGTAAAGCCTCAATTACTTTGAGCGAGTTTACAAGCTACTCAAGTTTTAAAGCGGGTAAATCGGCGAGTGAGATTGTCATCATGACACACAAAACTGTCCACTCTCTCAGTAGCGAACTACCTAACGACGCCAGCGTGAACTAATTCTTTCAGATGTTTGACAGTCGAAATCAGCTGTTTATTGGCCGCCATATTGAAAACATAAATAAATCAATCATGAGTAAGCGAGTAGCAAGTAAAGTTGACGACCTTTCAACTTTTTTCATATATAGTCAACAATCTGCTAGTTAGCAAGTAATACGATTACACTGAGCGAGTTTACTAACAGATAGTGAATTTTCCAGATAGTAGCTTGTAAACTCGCTCAATGTCATCGAGACTTCAGTGGCTAAACCACAGATTGATAACGCCTTCAGAAGGCGAAACAGCTGTCAAGCGTTACATAGCAGAAGTAGTTTATAAATAAACTGTTTCATATAAATGAAATAACATCATTACTGAACTAGCTGACCCGGAAAACGTTGTTCTGCCATATAAATTATTTCTAGTGAATATTTTGAATTTTAAATAAAAAATAACGAATGTATTGTAAGTGTGTGGGGTGGGATCTATGACAGAAAGAGGAATGGAGCGCTGTAAAGGATGTAAAGTGAAAAAAGTAATATATTTTTTATCCTAAAGTAGGAAAATGAAATAAAGAAAATCAATATCAATTTCGAAGAGCAGTTGAGTGTACGACATTTTTTGTTAGTCCGTCTTTAGCCAACACACATAAGTTCGATGTTTTGCCCCTGCGAGAATATGCCACGTATAATTAATTGTCCGTGTGAAAAACAAGGTGTGCCCAAATCTAAGCCCCAAACATGAACGACTTGATCATGTGTGGATGAAAGTTCGATGAGGTGGACGTAGCGCCACCATTGTTCGTCATTTAACAACATAAATAACGAACGACTTGTAAATTTGTTCATACAAAAATACTAAAATCGCGATTAAAAAATGGGAGGGTGGAAATTTGGGGTTATAGGTATTTTGTGATGCTAAAAAAAAATACAAAAAAAAAATTGTCAAAAAATAGAAAAAAATTTCAGGAGAGGGATACCCTAATCACCTAGCGGTATGAAATGTACTTTACGACCTATTCTCATACCTACTAAATATACATAAAAAAATCATAAAAATTAGTTGAGCCGTTTTGGAGGAATGCGGCCACAAACACCATGACACGAGATTTTTATATATATAGATAGTGTTAGGAAAGATTTTGTAATATTGTATTTATTTTCAGTAAAGATGACAACTTCCCTAAGAATATGCACCATGTGTGTGGCAGTCGTCGTATTATTCTGCAGCGTCTCTGCTGCTCCCGCACCTGATGAAGCTCCCATGCCGGTAAATATATTTATTTTTTAAATACCTCCCTATAACAAAATTACCAGACCCTCAAAAAATCACGAAATTTGACTTTACTTGTCAAGATTAACCCTTAGAAATTTAAACAAAAGAAATACACATTTCAATTAATTTTAAAAATACTTTTATCTGCCCGTTTTAAAATAACTGTTCCCATTTTTATTGTACTTCAGAACAAAAAGGTTTCGGTAATTATTTCAATAGACGAAAAGGCCTTTATTTTCCATTAAAAAAGGGTACGTAGTATATTGATTTATGTAGTTTTTGAAAAACTCTAAGTTCTTTATTTTCAGTACGAATACAAATACGACGTCAAGGATCCCGAGAAGAACCTTTTCTTTGGAGCCAATGAGCTGGGGGACGCCAGTGGAAAGGTGACAGGCGCCTACAGGGTGCTTTTGCCGGATGGGAGACTGATGACCGTGGAATACAGCGTTGAGGGAGAGAGTGGTTTTGTTCCCAAGATTACCTTCGAAGACAATGCCAAACCCTTTTAGAACTATAGAAACCTAATCGTTTATGCAGCAAGCCACTCAAAAATATGAATAAAATACTATAATAATTATGCTGTATAATGTGACAGAGATTTGCTGCAACCAAGATAATTTGTTGACACAGAGATTTTATGCAAAGGACATTTGCTGCAACAGAGATTTCTTGCAAACGACATATGCTGCAACACAGATTTCATGCAAAAGACATTTGCTGCAACAGAGATTTCATGGAAGGGAGTTTTGCCGCAACAGAGATTTCATGCAAAGGACATTTGCTGCTACAGAGATTTTATGCAAAGGACATTTGCTCCTACAGAGATTTCATGCAAAGGACATTTGCTGCAACAGAGAGTAATTAGCGGAAAAGATTTTTTTCTGCTACATAGATATTTGACTTTGATGAGAAATTTGGTGCGACAGAGATTTAGTGCAGCAAAGATATGATGCAACATTAATAATCAGATTTGTTAAGATTTGAATGAATATTGATTTACAGCAGAGATTTGTTAATAAGTACATAATATTATTATGTAGATTCCACAATTGCTGCTGATATTTAATTCATTTTTTTCTTCTTATATTAGGTATTTGATACCTTTTTGTATTGCTGATATGGCTTGGAACTGCAACTTTAATATATCTTGGAAAA
Organism: Limnephilus marmoratus; assembly: GCA_917880885.1. Classification (NCBI taxonomy): domain Eukaryota; kingdom Metazoa; phylum Arthropoda; class Insecta; order Trichoptera; family Limnephilidae; genus Limnephilus; species Limnephilus marmoratus. The sequence goes on from OU862919.1 coordinate 50,173,326, forward strand.
CTGTTCACAACTTGACAAGGCACGACAAATGATATGTAAATACACCTAGTTTTTAAGTGAGGACTCCAATTATTAATATTTAATTAATGCATGAGTGAAATAATTCTTATTATTTCTGAGTTGTTAACAAAACTATTTATTATTTATAAATATATTTTTTTATGCACAAACTAATTTTCATAATATTTATCTGTTGATAAAAAAACAAATACTAATCTTTTACTGCACTCACTTCCTCGCTGATTATTTAACATCTTTATTTATTTAGAATAAATAATGTTTCAAGCAAAGATAATGTTATAATAATTTATCCTCGCCAAATGCAATATTTGCCATTGAAATTGATTTTATTTATATAATATTTAATAAACATTTCCCTATAAAATGAGTCTGTTTTATTTTCAAGGGAATTGTGTCTAAAAATAATAGCGTTTTGACTGAGAGTAGGTACTTTTGCAAAAAGATAGGGGTCTCAAGACATACATGGCACCAAAAAAATACACCTCTATACGTAATCCACATTTAAAAAAAGGAAGGGCAAGATTATATATAAGGCAAAGAAAACATCACAAATAATCATTTAACGAGGGCGGCTTGTTTTTATGTCATAGAACGACCAAGCGAATCAGATACATTTGTTTGGTCATGTTAAGAGTACAAGAGAAAAGTTGAGAAATGCATTTCCTTTATAACTTGCCACCCTAGGCAGCTGCCTTGGTTGCCCAGGCCTAAATACGGCACTGTGTTTGAGGCAATGTTTGAAGCAAGTAACGCGGCGGACCGAAAATCTGTATATCTGTCAATAACTCACAACGCATCGATAAAAACCCTCTACTATGCCTTCATATTACAATATATGTTTCATACCATTGTCTTAATTTGCAAAATTGACCTAGATGCGCCATCCACATACTAGCTTTGATAATCCAAGCATTAACTTCAATATTGCAGCAGGTTTTGTAAAGAAGCATTGGGTTTTTGTCAAATATTCTACAAATCTGGAAATTGAGTGAAACTGGGAGTTAATCTGGCAATGCCAATTGGTGTCTACCATGAACCTAAAAAGCCCGTTCTAAATCATAACCATTGGAGCGATCACGCGAAATAAATAAATTTGCCTCGATCGCTCGCGATTTCGCAGAAGATTATTGAATATTTTCGATTTCTGTATGTTGTCTGTGGTATATTTGATAATGAAAGGTGCATATCTACTGAAAAAGGACAAAATTTTAAACGTAAACAGCTGATCAAAAATTCGACGTGAAAAAAATATTTAAAAAATTTATTTTTAAAATCTTTTTAAAATAGTCTACGAAGTTCGGATTTGCGACATCTATGTCATAATAGATAAAGCATTTCAATAGCTTCGTTTTAAAATAAATGGCTTGCCGGGGAAATGTTCTAAATAATTACAATAAATGTCTTACGAATGGTAGGAAAATGTGGTCCAATTTTGGACCGCTATCAATCGCAGAAAAATAAAAGTGGTCCATTTTTCGACCGTAATCGCTGTAGTGGTTAAACAACATTTTCTAAACCTGCATAATAAAGTGTTCATTTTGTTTTTTGTTATTCCATCAGCTTTCAGAAATGTACGAGTATCTGCCTGCTGCAAATGGTGTAATGGTCATCTATTAGAAGCAGTAACAACTTACCTTATCTTGAAGCTTGGTCAGAATGACTGCCACTCCTTCTGTATCGAACTGTGGTCTTCCGGCTCGTCCCATCATCTGCAGGACTGTGCTCTCCTCGTATTCCTGGAATAACACAAAATAAATATTTTCAATATTACGACAAATTTTATTAACACATAAATACCCAAAAAAAGGAACACCACAAACCTGATATGCTCCATTGTTGTAAAATTGAGTTGTCTTGATAATAACGAGGTGGGCTGGCAAATTCACTCCCATCGCTGGAAAAATGTATTCATTGTAATCTGATACGTAATAGAAATGAACTAATAACATGGAAAACAGGTTCAGATTGCTAGACACTCTGAGTATCACAATGGTGAAAGACCACCAATCAGAATCAAAATGTTGCTTGAAAAAGCTTTAACTGTATTTGATGAACAGATCTGAATAGTCAGGTACTTTCTAACCAGTGCTTCCCCTCCCCACTCCCTTTAACACAACACCCTCACAATATACCCAATTTATTTTAAATTTGACAAATTATTTCTATGAACACAGTAAACCTTATTTTTTTGTTATGTATATACCGCACAAGAGTCCCAACTGCTCCCGCCTGAAGCCAGTGAGATCATGGCATCCCCAATTGGGGTATGTTGTGAGGCTGAAAGTATTGGGGAGGGGACACACAAGAGTCCCAACTGCTCCCGCCCAGTCTTGGATTTATGAATAGGCCCTACAGGCCGCGGCCTAGGGGCGGCAGCCTACAAGTGAGTATTACGATAGATGGCAACTTCTAAGAAGAAGGAAGGGGCAGCGCAAATACAGTGGCCTATACTCGTGAAAAGTATAAATCCGCCACTGCTCCCGCCTGAAGCCAGTGAGATCATGGAATCCCCATTTGGACTAAGTTGTGAGGTTGAAAGTAATGGAGAGGAGATGCACAAGAGTCCCAACAGCTCCCGCCTGAAGCCAGTGAGACTATGGCATCCCCTATTGGGGTTTGTTGTGAGGCTGAAAGTAATGGGTAGGGAAAGGAAATGGGAAACGGGGAGGTGAAACTAAAGAACTATGTACCTGGCTATTCCGATCTGGTCACCAAACACATCTAAAGCCATTTCAAGCAATTTTTAAATTCTGAAAGGTGATCTTACACCAGGGCGATACTGAGAGTATCTCTCACTCTGGAATGTGCAGAAAATATACAATATATTATTTTATATGAATAAATTGTGAAATAACACAAATTTAAAATTATTTTTTAATATGAATACCGCACAAGAGTCCCAATTGCCGTATGAAGCCAGTGAGACTAAGACATCCCCAATTGGGGTATGTTGGGAGGCTGAAGGTAGTGGAGAGGGGAAGGACATAGGGAAGAGGAAGGTGGGGAAGTGCCTGGCTATTCAGATCTGGTCACCAAACACGGTTAATGCCATTTCAAGCAACGTTTCAATTCTGAATGGTGGTCTTACACCAGGGCGATACTGAGAGTATCTTCCACTCTGGAACGTATCGCAAATATACTGTTTATTATTCTAAATGAATAAATTGTGAAATAACATAAATTAATCAAATAAAATTTATTTGCCATGCCGGGATTCCATCCCGCGACCTTCGGCGTGCGAGTCAAGAGCCTTACCGCTAGACTATGCCGGCCGTCAAAACAAATCAATTATATAAAATTTATTTGCGTATACCGGGATTCGAACCGGCGACCTTCGGACTGCTAGTAGAGAGCCTTACTTCTCGACAACAGAGGTCATGACACAAAACTATAAAATGTCTATTTAAATTACTAAAATGTAAGAACTTACATAAAGTGGAAGTAGTTATAAGTAATGGGAGATCGCCTTGTCGGAACATTTGCTCAATAATATTTCTATCCGACTGAATAAATCCTGCGTGGTGGCATCCTATTCCACTCCTCACTAATACCTGAAAAGTAAAGATTAAAGCATCTTTCAAAATATTTTGACATTCAGATGGAAATCAGCTCGCCGGCAAGTATAACAAATGAAACATCACACAACTATATCCTCCACATTCTTACAAACTCTTTTCTTTTCTGATTCTTTACATAACGGATAGTTTATACATATGTCTTCTATCCACGTGCGTCGTGCGTGTCACACTATTATATTCTCCTAAAGGGAGTATTTCACCATCCTCCTCATAGATTATTCATATGATAACATACATATCACGACTTATTTATTTAAAAAGTCTGAGTTTACTATTCGGTAAGTACTTACTTGAACCTATCTCTACATATTATCAATTAAAGTCCTCCAACGCGTCTGTCTGTCTGTTAGTGATAAACTCAAAAACTACTGAACGTATTTTCATGTGGTTTTCACCAATATATAATTTGTCAAGGTTTGGTGTAAATTGGTTGAATTATATAATATATAAAGGAGAAAGTCAGTACACGAGCGGGGTGGCAAACGGGCGGGGTGGATTTAATTTGTATGCAAACTACAGTTTTATGCCGAGGTTGATGAAATTTCGCACATGAGACCTTCAAAACAAGAGGAAGGTCACTTTCTATATTTGATTTCGAAAACTCTTTGTAAAGCACGGTCATCGCCGGGGAATTAAGCTAGTAGTAAATCTGGTGGCTACAAATAGAAAGAGTTTTTTACGTGTTGTAAGTATTTATTTGTTTATTTATTAATATTCGTTATTATTGATAAGATATCATGAGACTGGTGAAGTATCCCTTGAGACACTTGTCTCTGTTCATTTGCTCTGCTTCTCACACAACCATCAATGTTCAAAACATATTTTAAAATATTTTTTTGGTATGTTGAAAAATATACAAGTAAATATAATAGAAAAGAAACACATGTAACCTAAATTTCAATAATTGAGCAAAGTAATACATTTATCATTATTGTTATTTAAAAAAAAAATTAAAACATCCCTTTGAAATGCCATTAAAAGGGATGAACAAAAGAATAACCCATACCTTATGTGACCAGACGTCCCGTTTTCACCGGGCTAATCCCGTTTTCAGGCAGCGTGTCCCGGTGTCCCCGAACACAGCTTCAGGACGCCAAAATGTTCCGTTTTCAAAAAGAAACTCGCAGTAGAATTTTAAAAAAATATGTAAGTGCCCAAATAAGAATCCTGGTGGTAGAATCTAGCATTAGAAAATGAAGATGTGGACATGCGCAGTAAAAATAATACAGAATTTTCAACACGCTTGCTCATAAAAACTCGTAATGTATCTGATCATAGATAACAGATATCTGACGAGAAAAAGTACTCTTTACTCTTTGATCTGACGTTTACAGAGTTTACACATAAACTTATTAGTAATTACGTTTATTAGTAAAAAAAAAATTCTTTTAATTTTAAACAAGGTCCAGAATTCCAATGGTCCAAGCGATTGGTAGCCGCAGGATGAATTGTAATCTAGCCTCTTTTGTACTGGGCTATTGAGGTGATTTTTCGCGAAAAGAGTGCTATATAAGTTGTCCAAATTTATTATTATTATTACCTGCTGCGTTGCGCGCCTGATCGAGAAAGACTGGTTGCCTTTTGACCTTCCCAGCCAGACTTTCTCAACCCATCGCCTTGCACCGCAGTTGGAGGGATGGATTCATACGTCCGCCACTATTGGACACACTGACCCCTAGAATCCTTCCCAGCCTCATACATTTTTCCTTCCCAGAACTTTCTATCCTACCCTTCCATATGACATAGGCTCGGAGGGAAATTATTTTCCTCAGGGCCTCCTGTGCAGAGCTAATGTAAAAAAAATAATTATCTACCTTTTTTTCGGTGTCCCGGTTTGGGTGAAAAAATAAATGGTCAAGTTACCCATACCCTTACCTAACGTAAGCCATTTAACTTTTGGTTTTATTGATATTTTTCATCACTTTTAGTGACTTTTCAAAGGAGTGATGAAGTTGCACATTGTTGAGTTGTGTCCGGTAACCTAAAAACATATCGTCCCTCACAATGTAACACCGTGTATCTGAATTTTTTTAATGCTCTTATAATTATTTTTGTTTTATTATTTGAAGAAAGTTGAATAGAATTACTATATATTTCTCGCATAAGAATAAGGCATATCTCTGTATTTCTCAGCTTTTTTGTATGTTATTCCGCGAATGTCATTTAAATTACCTAACACCTAACAATATTTTATGTTTTTAATGAAAAAAATTACTTCTCCAAAGTTACTGCTCTCTAGACGTGGGCAAAATTGAATGACTGAATTAAATGAATAAATTCAATCTTGTAACACACTCGATCTGATTCTCATTTCAAAAGGAATTAAATCTTTATTCCTTAGCCTTGGCCTTGCATCTTACGATTTTTTAACAGCACCATATTTATTTTTATTTCGATTAATTTATTTTACAGTTAAATATTTCATGTTATATTGAGGTAAGAAAATAATAATGTACTCTATAAATATTGTAGTGTTTCGAAGGAATTAAATTAAATATTATACACCTACTACAGGCGATGCGCGCCGCGAAATTGCCCATCACGTGTACTGTGTAGTATCCCGCGCAGTAAATCTTATACCTATAAAAAAACCCCGGCCAGAGTCCCCATCCCCAATCCAAGTGACAATCCAAATAATTCTGAGCTCCGAGAGTCGCGTCTGTTTCACAGTTGTCCCGCAAGTCCCGCCAGTCATAGTCACGGAGGAATCGTTCCTCCGTGGTCATAGTCCTACAAGCTGTTCGGTCTGTGCGAACTCAATCCGCAACGACCGCAACCCCAATCTCTGTTTCACTTATTCAAGGAATCAAAACATTTATTTCTTATTCATTTGTGACGTCGTAGTCCCACGGGTGCCCGGGTACCACGTGTCGAGTCGATCCGGCCGGTCCGCGGAATGCAAGATATTCAAGTCACAGCAAGACAAAAGACACTTATTAGTCAGAAGTTCCCAATTCATTTCTTGATGCCCGCAGAGAATCGGTTCGTCGTTAGTCCCCGCGCGGCCAAGCCGTCATCTTCTTCGGACCCTGAACTTTAATAAAAAGACTAAAAGCGAAAGTTAATCCTATGTTTTTTCTCCCTCACACGTGCGTAAATTGTGATGCAATGCTTGTAGAAACAAAACGATCTTTATCTACATAATTGTTTTTTTTTTTATGGTATCTGTCTCTGTCTACTCTAGCCGTAAACAAAACATCGAACCGTGATACTGATAAATGATAATCGAGCGATTTGTTTCTTTATATTTTTGTAACAAATTATACGACGCGTGTCGCCAGGGCTTTTGAGGTAGGTGCATTTAAAATATATATATTTGAGTGAAGCTTATTCTAGGTGACCGGTCCGGATATACCTATGAAAGCGCGATAATAGTATGTTTTTTATGTGAATTCCGCACAAGTCCCGTCTGGAGCTAATGAAACTATGGCATCCCCAATTGGGATATTTTGCAAGGCTGAAGGTAGTGGGAAGTTTAGATCACGTAAAGTGAAACAATTTTAAGTTTAATAAATAAATAAAAAATAGTAAAACTTTAGGGGTTTACCACAAAAACTGTTTAATTTTAAGATTTAATTGCTAGCCTCATATAAACACATTTTTCTTGTCAAAAATTTGTCTTTTGGGCAAAATAATATCTAAGTACACATTGAAATATTTCATTAACAACCTCGTCGCGCGTCGTTTTTAGTACCTATGATTATTCAGAACAACATAATTTACCCTAAGAAGAGTGCTTTGCATAGTGAAAACTTCTTTATCACCGTTGTGATTTGAAACTCGATGTTTTGCGGTTCATCGTAGCCTTTCGGTCTCCTCTTTCGCTTCGTAGCCTCATAATAAAATATAAGCGAGTTTTTTTTTTTTTTTGAATTAAAGGAACGAATAAAATGAATCAATTCAAAAGAATCGAAGGAATCACAATGAATCGATTCACTCCTGGGAATGAGTCTGCCCATGTCTACTGCTCTCTAAATATTAGTTGACCCTTTTTTTAAAGATGTGCTATTTTTTGTTTAATATTATAATATGAGCGACGATATGTTTTTTGAATTAATGTAATTATTTTCCTTATTTGTTTTTGGGGTGTTATGCCGTGTTGCGCTACCTCCTTCTTTAGCCAACATTTCGGATATCGTTGCAGTGTCCATCATCAGGGCAGATCCGGCAGATCCGATCACACATCTACCGGATCTGCCCTGATGATGGACACTGCAACGATGTCCGAAACGTTGGCTAAAGAAGGAGGTAGCGCAACACGGCATAACACCCTAAAATAAATAACGAAAATACTTTTGGCCGTGATAATCTTAAAACGTATCTAATGGAATTATGTACCTGCAGCTTTTTCTCCGACAGTCGACTAGCCATCTGTGCGAAGGCAGATGATTGTTCTTGTGAAAACTGAAACATAAGTTCTTTGGACAGAACTTCAGCTGTCATCACTACGCTTTTCCTCGTGTTACAAAAAATCTGTAAAAAATATGTAAATATTTTAAATACTGGTTTTGTAATAAATTTATTTTGCTGTGATACAGTTTATTATCTAATCATATTTTTTTAGGTACATCAATTCCATACAGAGAAGTCCCGAGGAAAATATTCTTTGAGTTTCTTGCTGAGTGGAGGTTCTTTTTAATAAAAGAAAAAGAAGAAGAGGAAGTTCTGGGAAGGAAAAATGTCCGAAGGATGGGTAAGAATCTCGGGGTCATTATGTCTAGGAGAGACGGACATAGGAATCCCTCCCTTCCACTGCAGTACAAAGCGATGGGTCGAGAGCAAAGATATCAACATCTTTGGTCGAGAGAGCTCGGCTGTAGGGGTAAAAGGATTTCTCTCATCCGGTGTCTCCCGATCTAGCAAGTCATGTAGCCGTTGGGCAGACAAAGCCACCGCCAAGAACTGGACAAATCTCACCCCTTGAGCCCGGCACCCTGCTAAGTCACTAATCTTGGTGAATAACTTGGGGTAACCTATGACATAGGTGTTGGTTATCCAATGAACATCGAATAGTTTTGCCAATAAAACTAACGGGTCTCTTAGAACTATTTAACAGAACATTTTTTAATAAAAAATGTGATAGCCAGAAAATAATAAGGCGATTTGACTTACTAGGGTAGGTTTTCCATCGCAGTAGCGCTCTATTATGGGTCGTAGCTTGTAACTCAGATACATATCAAACTTGAAAAGACCTTGACCATCCTTGAATGGAAACCCTTCCACAATTTTCTTTAGTTTTACTGGGCGGTATTCTTCACCTATCCTGCAAAGCAAAATGCCATAAGTATTTTTAAATTCCTATCCTAGCTAGTTACATGACGAAATTACACTGGAGTGAATTACACACACCGATATTACAGTGCCAAAATTACACACCGATGGAATTACACAGAAAATAACACCTACTGGAATCTCACAGGTCAAAAAACTTAATCTAAATTAACCCAACCAATTATTGAAATTTAATTAGCATACACAATACACTAAAATTTAAATTAAAAAAGTTGATTGTAGTGTGTAATTCTAGTAGGTATATTATTCTCTCCATGTTTAATTTCGTCCACATGTAATTCCATCCATGTGTAATTCTGGCAGTATAATATTGGGTACCTACGTGAAATTCACACCTCTAGTGTGAATTTCACATTTAGTTCAACCCGACAACCTCCTATCGTTACAGCAGTGCGAGGAAAATAAAATGTATATTTTTAATACAAAAATTAGAGATGAAACGGTTATCCGGTAACTATCCGGTATCCGGCCTAAATTTACTATCCGGCCGGATACCGGATATTCAAAAACTACGACAATTTCCTATAATAAAATGTAATACATTAATCTTTGTGAGGTAAAATAAAATGGCTTATAATTATGACGCCTTTTATTTAAAGTCGAAAAAGTTACAAAAAAGCCATAAGGCCTTCCAAAAAACTAAAATTTTCTTCTGAGATATTCACTCTAATGATAAATACATAAATAGTAAATATCTAAAGAGGCGATCTTTTTTTCACTAATGACATGATTCAGTTCAGTCAGATTACGCAGCAAGTAAACAACTAATTTAATTTTCGCTATTTAATCACACACTCACGCGATCACTCACGAATACTGACGATGGCAACCGAAACCGCCCGAATTTATCTGATCGCGTTCGCCGCACCTGTGCAGCGCTAAACTCATCACGACATGCACCGAGTCAATGAGCCGAATATCCGGCCACCGGATATCCGGCCAAACAACTATCCATTTCATCTCTAACAAAAATTATTTAGGAGTGTCTTTATAAAATAAAGATAGTTACTAGTTCTAACTCCAAAAAGTATTTGACGATGGTGATATTTTCTTTGATGAAATGAATAAGATGAACATAGTTACTTGTAACATGCAGCCGGGCATTCCCTGGTCCCCAGCCATTCTGCAATATCCTCGGCGTTAGGTATAGTGGCAGACACAGCGATGAATCTTATTTCAAGAGGCAGCTGGTCCACAGAGTCATCTGAATCCACATTAAACTCCGCCACATTCTCATCTTCCATAATATTGCTGTTAGACTCCTTACTCTTCTTGGCATATTTTGATATCGTTATGGATGACTGGAAGGAAATGTTATCAATATGTACAAAAGTACAGACATTGTGAAGTTTTCACGGTGGGTATATATACCAGCTTGATCAAAAAGTTTTAGGACCGGTGTGGCGCTGTCAGTCACCCGATAGGAATTCTTTTTTGTTGTTGTTAGGTTATCGTATCTGTCATTGACTTCCCTCTAAATTTCAGCGTCATAGCTTGACATTTGTAAAAGTTACGCTGTACTAAGTGCATCTACCTTTGTGCGTAAACGGGTGTATTTTTTACCACGAGAACGCACCGTCGCACAATGCGATCCTTATCCATGAGTTTTTGACCAAAAACAACACAAATACTATCCAGCAGCCTTCGAATTCTTCTGATCTAGTTTCCTGCGACTTTTTCCTGTTCAACTGATTTCAAAAACTGCTTCACGGAAAGCGTTACGGCATCCGAGAGGATGTCATGAAAAAATCAAAAACGACTCTGATGGACATACCGAAAATTGAGTAGGGGCGGTGTTTCGAGGATTGGATCAAGTGTTGGCGTAAGTGCGTTGCAATCGATGGGGAGTACTTTGAATTTGATGAATAAACTTGTATTTTCGATTTTATGAATAAAGTCCAAAAACTTATTGATCAAGGTAATATATATTACAATATCAACGTATACAGGGTGTCCAGGGATAAAGTGCATTAGGGGGCGTTCAAGTATTACATAACGCAATTTTTGAAGATTTTTGACCCCCCCTCCCCCCCATGTAACGCGCCGTAACGTTTTTCCGTTCCCTCCCCCCCCCCCCTCCCTAAACATTACGTAACACCCAAGTGACAATTTTTACCTGAAAGTCACAATTAAGTTGCCCAAAGTACTGGAAAGTCGCTTAAATACCTTTTTTCTTGTTTTAATCGCGTTTGCGATAATAAATAAAACAAGACATTTCGAGAACCAAAAGGGTTGCTAAGATTTTAAGGTGAGAAAATTTTAAATCCCTAGTTTTAATCTAAATAAAGAAAAACATGTTACGAAACGCATTGTTCGAACCCCCCCCCCTCGTAAAGCACAGTAACGTTTCACAAGACACCCCTCCCCCCCCAAGTGCGTTACATAATACTTGAACGGCCCCTTATCTTCGGGAGGTGATTCTACATGATGGTAGGAGTAAAAAAGATTAACAACTTTTTCCGAAATTCAAACATTTTTTCCCATACAAAAAGTCGTACCTACTAAAAATCCTTAGTGTGAGGTACGATCTTACGTGCTGAGAGCCTGCCGGGCGCCCAACTTGATTGTGATTGGCCCGTATCGTAACAGTGGATAATAATAAGTTTGGCCGCACACGCCGGACTAATTTTATCTTTTTATCTCAAAACTACCCCTAAAAGTTGGAATTTCGAAAAAAGTTAGTCATCTTTTTTACTTGAACTATCATTTAGAATCACCTCCGAAGTTAATGCACTTTACCCCCGCATCCTGTATAAGCAAGAAGGATAAAGTTTGGAATAGTTGATACTTTGTGGACGCCCCATAGTATGATACAGAGAGGATCAATTTCCCAAAAATATCTGTCTTAGTGTTTCATATTCATTCTGTATTAAGTTTTTCATTGTCTAGTAAGCCCTTCCAATTTCTGTTTCAAATCTAAGCATAAAATGTTCAACAATGAACAATGGCTGAAAACAAAGAAAACTTACCTGAATGGTTTTCATTCTGCTAACTACTGCCTCAAGAACAGGCCCTCTAACATCTTCATTTAATAGATGAACCTAAAAGAAATATAAAATATGTTAAAACATTACTTTGTGTTACGAAATTATTATTGCTAGGCCCAGCAGGCAGCTTTTTGATGGGCTCCGCACAATTTAATAAAGTTCTCTGGTAATAGAGTTTTGCCCCTTTAGAATGTGTACAAAAATTTACTGTTCACACAGGCACCTATTCATTTTTCAATCCAAATAAAAACCATTTGCCAATTCCTAAAAATATGTATGTCACATAACTTCTTTCAGTTGAAATTCACTAATTTCTACTAAACTGCCAGTCAAAGAACACCACCGAAAGTGTGTATTTTAACAAAAAAATCGAGTCAACAAACAAAATAAAAATAAATAAAACAGTAACATAAAAACCGAAACTAAAACAATACTATAAGACTAACTAACAATCACGCCGTTTCTCCGCAGCGGTGGGCAGAGAGGACGAACCGCCAAACAACTCGGTCTTGGCACACACCCCTTGCTTCGTTTACATTCGTACATCGTCTCATACATGCTCTCCTATTATTCTGACTCTTGAAATGGCCCGACTCAAGTATCTGATTCACTTGGTCGTGCCATGTCTTTCTGGGACGTCCTCGATTTCTTCAACCATTCACATTTGTGTCATATATTCTCCTTACACTCCTTTCCTCGTTCATTCGCTCTACATGCCCAAAACATCTGAGCATCCCTTTCTTAATTTTACTCATTACCAGTGGCGGCCGCTGCCCTGAAAACGTGGTGGTTCACTGATAATCCGTAACTATGAGATAACGATTACTAAGCAGCATTAGGTAAAAATGATCCCACTAATCGTATTTGGAGAGAAGATCTATTTTAAGCTGTTTTCGAAGTGCGAAAACTTGTACATATCGCTTTTTAATTAAATTTTTTATTTTTCGGTACTAAGAAAATAAAAACACAATACTATTTTTTCGTAAGTAAATCTTAAATTTCAACCCAAAAAACTCTTTTTTTTACAATGTTTACAATGTAGTGTAAGAAGAATATACGACGCAAATGTGAATGGTAGAAGAAGTCGGGGACGCCCGAGGAAGACATGGCACGAGCAAGTGAATCAGATACTTGAGTCGGGCCATGTCGAAAGTCGGAATAATAGAAGAGAATATATGAGACGATGTATGAATGTGAGTGAGGCAAAGAGTGTGTGCCAAGACCGAGTTATTTGGCGGTCCGTCCTCTCTGCCTACCCCTGTGGGGAAACGGCGTGATGGTTGGTTAGTTAGTTTTATATTTCATTTTAAACAGGATACAAACAGTATTTATAAACAATGTATAAACAACAGGAGGGCAAAATTGTCAAAGTTACCTATGAAAAAATTGTATTCCTTAATGATCTGCGTTTTATAATTTAAAACACCAATCAATAAAAAAGCAAATATATGTAAAATTTAGGTATTTGCTGTACCTTTTGATTAAAAAAAGAATTATTCAGTTTGGTTAAGTATTTTGGCCTTAAATCAGAATTTAAGTTTGTATGATAAAGGCCGCTGGGTGGCACACCAAAATATCTTAATTTTTCATACATATGGCCGGTGTTGCGCGCTGGCGATGTTTGGGATATTCGATACAAAAACATAATTCGTTCCGCTTGCAATGGGCCTGCACACCGGACAGGGTAAATTCGCGTGGAACTTTGAGAATTTGCTCTCCCTGATTCATATTATATTATGCATTATATTGGTAGGTGATATTTTTAATGAAATTCATAGATTTTATATTTTTCGGTAAGATATTATAAACTAATTTTAGACGATATAATTTACCAGTGCTGCACACAAACACACTGTTCAACCAGCCGCCCTTGCTCATTACGCATACATCCGCCATGCATTCTTTGAGGATCTCCACGTTTCTCACACCGCCTTCGCCTCAGGGATCTCATTTCTACAGCATTCAGTCTACTTTCATCCTTCCTCTGCCAGTTCCATGCCTCCTTGCCATACATCAGGGTAGGTACCAGCACTCTGGACGGCTAACTTCGCTTCTTTGAACAGTTTTTTGTTGGCGCCAACGGTGTTCAGCTTCCATAAGACAAATTAATATAACTACATACATCTCCTAAGCCACTATAATTTTGAGGATTCAACAAAGTACTGGTTTAGATTACATTTATTTTAATACAATCTATTTAATACGATATGGCCCTGAGCAAGACGGCGCATGGCGCTATTAAAATTTTGTCGAGCCTATTCAAAACCGGTAGGTAATGTAATCAATAATATTTGGATGATTTGTATTTTTGGGTGGAGCCATTTTTATAAAAAAAAATAATCTGAAGGGCGAGGTGTTAGATATTATCAGAGCCTTGGTGCGTTGGCAATTCGGAACCCAAAGTGGATTGCTTCCATTATGCCCGAACAGGGTCGGCTCTGAAATCGATCAATTTTATTATTTTTTTAATGCTTACCTCATCAATTATAAATAGTTTCACCATTTGAACAATTAGTTTATGATCCTTCCATCTTCTTGTGAGTGAATCCCATTTCTCTGGAGTTGTCATTATGATTCTGGAGAAATAAATAATATTTTAATTCAATTTTATCAGGTACCTACATCACATTTTAAATAAATATCCTGATTCAGACAATTCTCAGCCACCCCGAGAACACATTTTTGGATAGGTACCGCAATTTAAAAAAAAACGAGTGTGCTTTAGACCACACGACTGAAGTAAAACTTCACTAACTTATATCTCCCTCTCAACTTCAGTTCGCCTCACCCGACCGTTCGCCTCGCCCAATAACACTTTTCATAACGCTCTCGTCACACATTCACCAGCTGACTTCCCAAGTCAAGCGTGCGTAAAGAAATTTAACTTCAAAACTCATAGGTACTAACTTGAAAGATTTTTTTTGTAATTTCTAAATACAATTACAATTAAGGAGCTGGATGAAATATCCCTCCCATCGCTTTTTGATATCTCCAATCCCTTCTTTATCTGCGGTGTAATTATTACTTCTACAAGTTTTACACAGATAGAGCTACATACAAATTGAAAGTTACAAGTGAATAGCAAGCATTTCAAAAACTTGCATGTTTCACTCAAAATTACAAATTTAATTAGAGTTGTTTTTAAATCCAGCTCCCCAATTGTGTGTTTGAGGTTGTTGGCCTTTAGCTGAACTAGAAATAAAGTAATTAGGTATTATGTTTACTTAGGTAAGTGAAAAAAATCATACTTATAAAATTTGAGATGCCTGAAGTCCAAAGAGTCAGTATCTCCAGTAACTTCTATGCATGGCAAACCTAATTTCGAAAACTTTCCATACCAGTCGGACAATCTTTCAGTACACAAAGCTTTTACCGGCGCCACTGTTGACAATAAACATTGTTATTGATAAGATAATTATTTCCACGATTAAATAGTATTTCAAAATTAAAAGAATTTCTTTGTTTTAACCACTTTTTAATGTCTATAAAACAGACATGTTTGTCACCCAAAAATACAAATCATCCAGATATTATTGATTATAGTGATCGCGTACTTAGGGCATCTACCGGTTTTGAAAAGGATCGCCAAAATTTTAATAGCGCCATGCAGCGACTTGTTTGTCGGTTTTACAGAAAAAGTGGTTAAAACAAAGAAATTCTTTTAATTTTGAATTAAAATGGTGCCACAAAATAAATTTGCTGTGTTTGAAGAAGTAAATAGTGTTTCGTTAGATTAGTTGCAAAAAATGTGTTTGAAAATGCTCACTGTAAACAATTTTAAAGTCTCCAGTATATTTAAGTTCTTCAATAACCATCAGTAATCGTACAATGGCCAGTTCTAATAAAACAGTTTTTCCAGATCCAGTGGGAGCCGATACCACCAACGACTTGTCTTAAAGAAAATAATCATAAATTATAGCAGTTTCGATTACATACAAAATAGACACATCAGTGGCATAATATTTATTGTGGTTGCATTCATCTCACCAGAATACAAAACATCGTCCAATATTTTTGACTGGATTTTATTGAAATATGGATACTGAAAAATCTGACGAAATTTTGGATCTATAGTATCATAGATGTAAGGAAAATTTTTATTCGTGTGATTTAATTAAGTTACTTACGATTATGGTTAAAAGTAAAAATAGGAAACTTTTCATTTTATTCTAACTAGGTGAAACAATGATTGAAACAAAGAATATTTTAATTTTAAAGGATACGTAATTCATTAATAGAACGTAGATCACCGGATTTGCAAATATTAAAAGATGAAAACTTATTTGCTTGAGCAGAAGTTACTTGAGAATCTTCTATTATTTCATCTAATGACATTGCTTCTGAGTGAGTGCTCATTTTGGTATTTGATTTTGATTCTATATGGGAATATCCTGATTAAATCCGCACATCAATACTTTTACAGGCAAATAAACGCAATTAACTTGTATTTGTAAGCACATCAACCATTATTATTTTTAAAATATTTGAATTTTTTCACTCTGTTGCCATATAACAAAACTATTTTTAAATTACGTGAATAGGTTACCACCCCCGCTCCATTACCAACCACAAATAACCGGAATTTATTAGCCATAAAAAATTGGAAGGTATGGGTTCATCTGTCACCTGTCAGTCCTGTCACTCAAGTCATAAGTTTTAAAAAAGTTTTTCCTGTTCTCGTCTCTTTGTTTGTATTTGTTTTCGGTAGATTCGTTTGTCACCGAGTCAGATTTTTACGAGAATAATAAATATAAATAAATAAAACGTATTCCATGATGTCTAGGTAACATTCCTTCATCTTTTAAACTAATTGTGTGTGTAATTCAAATCTTAATTTAATTAAGTGTTTTCCTGTTTTAGTAAATATCGACAACTTATTATAATATTACAAAATTATTTTCATTCTTTCCACATACTATTACCATTGATATATAAATAGATGAGACATTGAGCGAATAAATTGGTTCGACGGATTTGAAGGTAGTACCTCCAATTCTCTATTTCACGCATTTAGTGGACCAAAAACCATCGTGTCGTGTTGGTCATTTGAAATACATCTGGCAAGCTTATGTGTAAAAGGCGTTCGTGCAATGTATGGAACGGACTATTCAGACTGTTGAACGTTCAAGTCCTTACTACGCTGTGCCCTCAGTCTAAGGACGCCTGCATTCTTGTACATTTTTGCAGGTATATTTACATGGCGGCTCGCGCTCGGTGTGGAGTCTATTGTAAGTCCCTTAAATGTTTCAATACCCGGCTTCAGAGCATTATATTTTATACATTTTACAAATATAAGACAAAAAGTCCCGATAAACTACTTTTTAGTAGTTTGTCTAACGGGTTCTTTACATTAAAGATCTTATTATAGTGATTTAATAGTTACATTTTTACAATTTAAGATATAAAATTAAATAAAAAATTTTTACAGAAATATACCTACTTAGATAAAAGAAAAATTATGAAAACATGAATAACAATTTTAAAGTCTTTAGTTATTGTAAGCTAATACAAATTAGTTCTTTCCGTAAGCCAAGTCTCCAGTAAGTTCACCAATTGTTTGTTTTGGGTACAGTTTTTAATTTCAGCTGGAAGCATATTAAACAACTGGGAATCATGTAATTTAACGTTCTTTGTCCATATTTATTTGTATGTTTAGGTACAATTAGTCTTTCATTAAAGTTAAAACGAGTATTATGGTTGTGTTCCAGCCTGTTTATATATAAAGGGTTATTTATGTGCTGAAACTCGTTCCAGAACTCGCGACCGCGAATGGCGCGATGTCATACTCGTAATTGAAACTTTGAATGCAATATTTTCCATCGAATTTTTTTTTCTTTTATAGTAATTTAGGTGAATATAAAGATTTTTCTAAAAAATATTTGTATTAAGCGTAACCAGTGATTTCGAAAGTTTACCAAAAATAGGCGCTGCAACAGTAAAAAATAACTAGGTTGATTAATATAATTGATGAACTTTGATGTCGTTGTATGCGGCCCTCTACTTGAAAAGTCTGTAAACCCCTGCTTTGCAATCGCATTCGTGCCAGTTCGGTAGATAACGGAAAGTGTCGAACTACCCCTCCCGTATGCCTCCGCAGGCCTGAGATGAACACGAATCTCGAATATATTTGTAAGGCATGGCGCCTCTATTGTATATCTCTATGACTATTACCTATATTTATCAATAGTGTTTCAAGGTCTAGTACGTTACATTTATATTAAAGCACTGATAAATATTAATGCTGTTTTATTTCAGTGCAAGCTTTGATGAACAGCTTCAATTCAGTTTCCCAGATTTCGAAGACCAGAATGACTCAAGAGTCCGTGAATTTAACAGTCTTCGTGATGTGGGTTATAGAGTTCACGCCAGCTACCTTTTTCTCCAGGATAGACTTCAAGAAATACCAAAAATATGTTTGGAAGTATATGTAACGCTTGTTTTGCGTTTACCAAAACGGCACGACAAATATCCAGCGTGGATGGAATTAGGTCGTTATCTGGGAATCACTGAAGAGAAATTAACCGTAAGTAAAAATGTTGGGAGGAATGCGGATTCTGCCAAAGTTTGTTTTGGGAGGAATGCAGATCCCGCCAATGTGGGGGATTTTAATAAAAATGCACTTAATATGTTGGTATCCCTGGCAATTTGACACTAATATGTTGGTATCCCTGACCTGATAAAACCAAGAGCCTAGATACGATTGTAGCCGACTTCATGTGATAGATGAGGCGCGTAATTATGAAATTTGTCTAGCGGACTTTTTTTCAACGATTTTTTAAACTGTTTATCACCTTCCAAATTAAAGTAACCTAACCTAAGACTACGCTAAACATGGTTTGTGTAACATGGTTTGTGCCCCTTTATAACGCCTACTCGCGTCAACGCAAGAAAAACATCCCAGTTTTCAAATAGTTTAGCGGCTACGCTAGGTTTGTGTAACATGGTTTGTGACCATTATTAATTCTGTTTTTCATAATTACGCGCCTTATTATATATCACACGAAGCTGGCTACAATCGTATCAACCTTCGTTTATAGCAAGTCTGAGATACCAACATAATAGTAACAAAATGGCGTAGTATAAGTTCACGAAGTGTCATTTTATTCATTCTTTAAACGGCTGTATCTCCCTCAATTTTGCCAAGCGCACCTTAATTTCTTTTTTATTCAACTTTTCCACACTTTTCTCATCTAGAAAATGCATTTTTATTAAAATCCCCCACATTGGCGGGATATGCATTTCACCCTTTGTTTTTTGCCAAAAACCATGTTTTCACCGCGTTTTAAGTTGAGAACTTTAATCTGGAAGGTGAAAAAAAGTGCAGAAAGCAATAGAAAAAAAAATTGAATAAGTAATTAATTTTCAATTGCGTTAAATAAAATTTCACTTCGCGAACCGACACTATGAAAGACCGACGGGTGCCAGCGGGCATTTCATCACTGTTGGTATCCCTGAAACAAAGACGAGCTAAATACGATTGTAGCCGACTTCGTGGGATAATTGATGAGGCGCGTAATTATGAAATTTGTCTAGCGGGCTTGTGTATGTTATCTTTACTTTAAAAAACAGCCTACGTTTTTGAATGGTTTGTTTGGCTACACAGGGTTTGTGTAGCGGGCTTGTGTATGTTATCTTTACTTTAAAAAACAGCCTACATTTTTGAATGGTTTGTTTGGCTACGCAGGGTTTGTGTAGCGGGCTTGTGTATGTTATCTTTACTTTAGAAAAACAGCCTACGTTTTTGAATGGTTTGTTTGGCTACGCAGGGTTTGTGTAGCGGGCTTGTGTATATTATTTTAAAAAACATCCCAGGATTTGAATGGTTTGTCTCCATTCCAGTACCTGATTAGAGGTTCGTTTACATTATATTATTAATTCTGTTTTTCATAATTACGCGCCTTATTATTTATCCCACAAAGTCGGCTACAATCGTATCTGGCTTTTGTTTGTAGGTCTGGGATACCAACATAACAGTGACAAAATGGCGGGCGGAGTGTCGTAGTAACGGTTCACGAAGTGAAATTTTATTTATACTTTAAACGGCTGTATCTCCCTCAATTTTGCCGAGCGCGCCTTAATTTTTTTTTTTTCAGCTTCTCCACACTTTTCTCATCTAGAAAGTGCCTTTTTATTAAATTTCCAAACTTTGGCAGAATCTGCATTTCACCCAAAATGTTGCTCCATCAGTAATAAACAAGATTAAATGGTAATCTTTTAAAATCGCTGGCCACGCTTAATGCGGTATTTTTATCGATTAATTGTCTTTTATAGTAATAAGCCGAATCAAAGTGTTATTTAAAAACAATAATTAAACAATAATCCATAAACTGCCGCACTTTAAGCATGGATTATGGAAATCATACTTCATTTCAACAATTACTACAAGAAACAACTATTTATGTACACAAAATAGGTTATTAGATTCTTAGTTTAGGTAAACTAAGTCATTCATGCGTATTTAGTTTGAAACGAAACTTCGCAAATATCAAATCCATAAAACAAATGGCAGCAATGGAGATTTTTTACGCTGAATGAAAATCAAATTTTAATTGATTTTTTTCCGCCCATCCCGACTGAAACCGATGTTTCTTTGGTAACTAAGTTTAAAAGCAGTTTACTTTTCAAAACCTATGCCTATTAAAAGTGTAGCGGCATGTGGATTATTTACCAAAAATATATATTTGTGAAAGTTCCATTTTTAGTCAGTTTCAAAATTTCATGCATTTTCAGTTTGGCCATGTTTTTTTTCTTGTTCGACGTGTTTGTATTCAGCGTGATGAGCGATTCTAAAAGTTTACCGGTTAAACTATCCTGTGGTGTTAAAATGGGATTAAATTACTATGATGATGTCGATTGTGTGCTTGTTTCGTGCTGCTGCTGCTTGTGTAAGGCTAAACTAATTTAACCTATTGATTTTAATTCTTTCTTTTTTGTTTTAGTACATTTACGATAATCATAAGCTAAGATGTCCTACAGACACAATGCTCCGTGTTTTCACCCAAGATGCCGACGCTACATTTGGAAAAATTCTTAAATCTTTAATGGATATGGGGAGGTTAGATGTTTTAGAGCGCATTTTTGACCCCTTAAAAAGACTTTTCGTAGAGTTGGCTGAAAAACAAAGGAATAGTGAACAAGATCAAGGATATTATTCCAATTCTTCAAGAGTGGGCGGAATCGATATTTTAATTCCAAAGTTTGTTGATAACTTTGTAACCTTGGTTTTAAAACCACTAGAAGCAAAAACTGACCTAAACAATGACAGCACCGCACTCATAGGCCGCGATCCTCCTAAGCAACAAGGGAAACCTAATCAATCTTCGTTGGAAAGCAAAGAAGTAGAAGATGGTCCTTCTGTAATGTTGACTTACTCGTATGATGGCATAACGATTGCTCACAACTTAGCAGACGCTATAAGTAACTATGACAATGGAGGAAACAGGATTAATGTGATTCTTTTGGAAAATAATAAAAGAACCGTATCATCGAATGCCGACCATTACATAAGAAAGTATTATGAAAAGGTAAAAAGTATAACATATATATTTTTTTTAAATGTATATTATTCTTGGTGTTGTATTTTCCGCCTGCAGCGGTGGTCGAGCGGGTATATTAATAACTTATTTGAAAACCACAGAACATTCCTACCTTATCCAGCATTAAATTTTGTCCTGAACGACTGTAAATGAATAAAATTGCGCGAGTTGTAAAAAACTAAAAGAATAAAATTGAGTTGTAAAAAGAATTTTATTCTCCACTAGCTGAAGTCCCCGGTAATGCCCGGGCTTTACACAGAGTTTTTGAAATCAAATGTAGACAGTGACCTTCCTCTACATAGACAGTGACCTTCCTTTTGTTTTGAAGGTCACATGTGCAAAATTTCACCAACCTCATCATAAAACTGGAGATTTGCATACAAATCAAATCTACACCACCCGCTTGCTCGTCCACCACATGCAGACATTCTCCTTTATATATTATACATATATTTCAATCAATTTACACAAAATCTTGACAAATTATATACTTAAACCTTCCTCATGAATCACTCTATCTATTGGTGAAAATTGCATGAAAATCTGTTCAGTAGTTTTTGAGTTTGTCGCGAACTGACAGACGGAAGACGTGGTGGAGGACTTTAATTTATAATATAATAATAATTGGATAATTTGTAGAGCGCCGTTTTTGTGAAAAATCACCTCAAGGGCGCTTAACAATTCATTATGAATTCTTAGGCTCTATCTAATTCTATTATTTACAAATAGATACAGAAACATACTTACCTGCAGGTCACTTCCGATAAACACACTTTATTAGAAAGTTTATGCTTGGGGAAGATACGAAATTGCACATGGAAGACATTATATTTAAAACACTGGACATTGCATGACTTTATCTTTGCTATGCTCATCGCTGTTGGTTTTACATTTATAAGAAGAAATGCCAAAATTGAGTTAATATTTATTTTGAAGGACTGGAGAATTGAAAGAATTTGCTTGTAGAGATAAATAGATTCCAGAAGTCTTAGTATCCACTACAGGGTAGGTGGAGTTGCATGCGGAACATATTAAAATTTTCAGTACATTAATGATATTTCATTGAATTCTTTTTCAGGTTGACTATGTGATGCCAATAATCACTGAAGGATATATGGAAGCTATTAGCGGCCATTCTAACGTTGCGGGAGGTTATCTAAATAATATTGATTGTCAATATGCTCATTTTATTTATACTTTAATGCTTCTCCATTACACAAACGTGAATGGTTGTTTCAATCTGAAAGTAAGATCGGTATTGTCTCGAAATGCAAATGATGCAACTCTTAAAAAGGTGGTCACTTACCAATTGCTAAGTCTGTGGACCCATGAAGACGAAATACAGACTCTCTTAGCTGCCCTCTATACTGACTTGAAGAAAGTTCCCAAGATCAAATTGTAGTTAGTGTTTTAATATTTCTTGCTCTCTCTCTCTATAGGCATTCCAAATGCTTGTGATAACCAGAAAGCTAAAAGCTCATTGAAGGTGCCATGGCCATTTACACCATCTAGTAATTAAGACTATGCATTATTTGGAAATAATATATTATCAACAGTTTTTTGAAATTTTGTTGTTTTCATTAGCTGGTTATCGTACTCATTGTCAGTTGAAAATACTTATATCTAGAAAATATTTTTATATTGATAATACTTATATTGTAAATGTGAGACTGTCTTCGATTCATCCAAACATGTGGATGAACTAAGGGTGGGTCCCATACACGTTAGGACAAATAGAAGCAGGTTGTCACCTATACTCAGGCAGTCTCGCTTTCGTCTGGATCGAGTTGGAAATGTGCAATCTTATCTTCTTGACTATTGAGCTGTTAACCTTCATAATAAGAATGGTAATTTTAATGTGTAAATTAACTCGTTGAATGCCGGGGTATGCCAGCAAAAAGCACCACCAATAAAAACGCGGCATTATGACACCACATGACATTTCGTGTCTCGCGATTCTAACACTATCCTTGAGAAATTTAGAACAATAGAAAGGTCAAAACCGCAGTTAAAGGAATTTTTCCCGCGCATGCGCAAGAACTGCGCACGTTCCCGCGCTCCGGTAAATCATTAATATAAATTATATGGAGTGACCAGACGCATTGCGGTTTTCTCTATGGTAAAGAGCGATAATAGAGCAAGCGATTCAGACCGTGTTCTTCATACACTTTCTTTATACATAAGGGTCAAAATCGCGTGTAAAGTCTCATGATACGCCGGCGCACAAGCAGCAAATGAGTGGTTAAATCTCAAGATAATCATAGATGTGTTTCATTAGTGTTATGTAATAGATTTATATTTTTTTAAGATAATAATTATATATTTTAATTAAAAGTTGATGTTTTTTATTGACATTTTACTTACACCAATAAAATAAGTTCAGCAAAAATATTACGATTAATCCCAGTCTCTAGTTTTTATTGACATTTTACTTACACCAATAAAATAAGTTCAGCAAAAATATTACGATTAATCCCAGTCTCTAGTTTTTATTGACATTTTACTTACACCAATAAAATAAGTTCAGCAAAAATATTACGATTAATCCCAGTCTCTAGTTAAACCAAGGCAATAAACAAAATAATGTTATGTAAATGTCGTAGGCCGATCGTAAAATAAGGCAGATCATGCACCTAGCCACATCGTGAAGTGCCTGGCGGCAGATCGTGAAGTGCCTGAGGCACATCAGGATGTGCCTGATTTTACGATCGGCCTGTGACATAGATATTACTGACAATACAACTATTGAAAAGAAAATCGAAATATTTACCACAATGTTTATTTTAATGATTATTAAATATTAATATAATAAAAAGACAACTTCTACATTTTTTGTAGTGACAACACAAGGGTTTCCCATGAAAATGGAAAATTAATAAAATGAAAATAGTTGAAATTATAAATTAATAAGAAATGAATTAAAAGTCTTATGAGCTGTCAGTCTTCTCTTCTTCTTTGTTGTCTTCCGTGGTCTCGTCGGCAACACTGAAGGTGCTCGCCTCCGCCATATCTATGCCGGATTCTTCCTGTTCTCCGATCATCTCCTATAGAAGAAAAAAAAAAGAATTTAATGTACATTAGTTTAAAACTATGTATATTATTATATGTATATCCTGATGTCCAGACTCACCGTTCCAATCTGTTAGACCTATTTTTAACTACTGTGCCACACGGTTACAGGATTGAAGTCACAGCGCCTTTAGGATCGTCCGACCACTGCCTGGTGACGACATCAATCCCTGTAAACTTCAGACCACCAAACGAGAGGCTGAAGAGAAAAGTGTGGCACTATAGGTCAGCAGATTGGTTCGGTCTGTGGGCACATTTTAATGCTTTTCCGTGGTCAGCTGTCTGTTTTCGGACTTCGGATCCCTCAAGATGTGCCCAGGAAATTGGTGAAGTCATCACATCCGCGATGGATGGCTTCATCAAATCTACTGTTAAGGAAACTGGTGTAGGCTCAAAGCCGTGGTTCAGTCGACAATGCGCTGAAGCAGTGCGACGAAAAAACGCGGCTTACCGAGCCTACAACACATCTAGAACATCCGAAGACAGATCAGCTTACAACAAAATGGCAAAGGAAACCAAGAGAATCATAAATAGGTCAAAATTCGAGCACGACCAGCAGATCAGCAGAAAGCTGACTGCATGCCCGCATGGCAGCAGGCAATTCTGGTCACTTGCGGGCTCAATAGGTCGCAATTTCTGCAAATCCAGTCTGCCACCTCTTACCAGACCTGACGGCTCATTAGCAAACACCGCCACCGAAAAGGCTAACTTACTAGGTAAAATGTTTGCGGATAACTCAACCCTCGATGACCAAGGTGCTGTCCCGACGTCGGTTCCTCACTGCGGTTTTCATATGAAAAAGCTGAGGATCCGGCATCGGGAAGTACTCCATGTTTTACGAGGGCTTGATGTTAATAAAGCTAGTGGGCCCGACGGAATACCTGTCCTGGTATTGCAGAGGTGCGCTGCAGAATTAGCTCCAATTTTGACGAAGCTTTTTAAACTGTCCCTGAAGACTGGCTCTGTGCCCTCTGGTTGGAAAAAAGCGGTTATCCATCCTATTCCAAAGAAGGGTGACCGCTCCTACCCGGCCAACTACCGCCCCATAGCGATCACATCAGTTCTGTCTAAGGTGATGGAACGTGTGATCAACGACAAACTGCTCACATACCTCGAGAAGAACAAAATTATCAACGACCGTCAATACGGATTCCGGCGGAACCGCTCGTGCGGTGATCTTCTCGCGTATGTGACGCATGTTGGGGGCGATGCCTGGAACGTTTCGGTGAGACCCAAACGGTTGCACTGGACATCTCCAAGGCCTTTGACCGGGTTTGGCACCGAGGACTTGTCAACAAACTGCTTTCTTACGGACTTCCCGCATCCTTGTGTACGTGGATTGCCGACTTCTTGAGGGGGAGGTCGATTCAGACGGTAGTCGATGGTTTCACCTCTTCCTCACACTCGATAAATGCTGGCGTCCCGCAGGGATCGGTTCTGTCTCCAACTTTGTTTTTGTTGCACATCAACGACCTTTTGTCATGTGCACCAATTCACTGTTATGCGGATGACAGTACAGTTCATGATAGCTTTTTGTTTGACAAGCCCCCAAAGGGCTCACAAACTCCAACAGCTCGTAGGGCTTTGAAGCAAAGAATGGACGGCTACCTCGAGAGTGTTTTCTCTTGGGGTAAAAATAATCTCGTTGAATTTAATGTTTCAAAGACCCAATCTTGTCTGATTACGTCCAAAAGGGATCGAAATGAAAATCTAGTCTCTTTCAACGGAAGCAATCTTCCGAACAGGCCCTCCATTGATATGCTTGGTGTAACCCTAAGTGACCAGCTCAGGTATGGGGGCTCCATTGAAGCCAGAGTAAAGCTAGCCTCCCAAAAACTGGGCGTACTGTACAGGGCCCGCAGATACTTTAATAGTACACAACTGCTAACCTTGTACAAATCACAAGTTCGCCCCACGGTTGAATTTGGCAGCCACCTCTGGTCTGGAGCTCCAAAATACCTGAAAAATACCCTCGACTCTGTGCAGAAACGGGCGGTCCGTTTGATAGATTCTCCCATCTTAACAGACGGATTGCAATCTTTAGAGCACAGGCGTCGGGTGGGAATGCTATCCTTGTTCTACCGGTATTACAATGGAAGATGCTCCGAGGAACTAGCATCATTGATCCCTTCGGCACCGGTGCATAGTCGGGAAACACGCCAAACGCGTGCCCAACATTTGTACACGGTTGACATTTGTCACATGAGAACGGGTCGTTTCTTCGACTCGTTCTTGTGTTCAACAGCTCGGCTGTGGAATGATTTGCCGGCCTCTGTGTTTCCTCCTTCCTACAACATGGGTCTCTTCAAGACCAATGTTCATTCCTTCCTCTCCTCAAAAAGACCCTCCACACAGCATCCCAGATGACATAGGCCCTGAGGGAAATTATTTTCCTCAGGGCCTCCTGTGTGGAGTTAATGTAAAAAAAAAAAAAAAAATTAGGTAAAATTTCCGTATTTCTAAGTATGACCAAATTATTGAAATAACTCTTGGTTTCAACCTAGCTAGTAAGTACAAGAAACAACTATTTACATTGGGTGAAATGAAAAAGATGCACAAAAGATTTAGCCTGAGTACAGTGCGAGGCGAACTTTGGTCATATTCGGTAATATGTACATGAATGAATGAAGAGCTGAAGCGCCATGCACTGTGTACGATGACCATTGTTTCAGTTCGTCAGGGCCATATCATTGGTTGACCGACGGTACGTGTGGCACTATTTCCAGCCTAGCAGGTTCTGAACGCTAATTTAAATCATTTTTATATATTTAGATTGAAGCAGAATCTCGCGGAATGTTGTATTAACAAGATTAAACATGGCATCGAAATATTGGAAATATCACTTAGGTATATGTATTTAAATTGGAACTTCCATGTATCTTTTATACATCTCCCCAAAGACGTTACATACTTTAGACGCGGGGTAGAAATCTCAAAGTGGGAAGCCAAAAGCAAGACAATTGCACTGGTCTCGATTTCTCGTACTTCAGTACTAAACTGTCACTCGTCAAGTAAGGTCATGTCTTACCAGTAGGAAAATTGCATCTAAAAAGCGCCAAAATGCTCTCCTGTATGATGAGAAAATGTTTCCACTACACGGCAAACATTAGTAAAAGTGAAGAAATAACATTTAATTTATATGTACACACAAATTACTTATTATTATCGATTATTATAAGCAATATAATGAATTTTCATGTTCCCCGTTTTTACGTCATTAGAGAAAAAACACATTCTTTGATTGTCTTATGGTACGGCCACACTGAGGCCAACTTCAAACTTTCGGACGATTGCGTAGAAGGGTAGTTCATGCGTTGAAAGTTCTAGTTGGAAGTTTGGCTTCAGTGTGGAAGTAGCATAACTTTTTAATGAATATGAATAATTTTTGAATTAAGACATTACTGAAAACCGCTGAAAACAAAAGAGTGTTGCTTACTTGCCACATTATTTTGCGAGCATGTGAGACTATGGCGAGTCTATTTATATAACGCCATTGCATCTCCCCTGATGTAAATGATTGTATCTTTTAGTAATTAACTTGAAACAAGTGTTATATTAAGAAGCGGAGTAAGGAAATTTTACCCTCTATGTATTATTTTGCGCAATATTTTTGATGAATAAATACTATGAATTATTTTTGTGATCATCTTTGCAGCAGTTTCATGAGTTAGATAAAGCTAAATTAATCACATAGTAAATTTCAGTCCGTACAAGGAAAGTGGGCAAAGGATAAAAGTTAAAAAAGGTAATAAATAAATGCTGAGACAAAATTGGTCTGACAACGTCTGATGCTCTGTTGCATTGGAAAGAGCGATACTTTGGTTTTCATATTATTTAACCTAAGGAAATTTAAGATTGAAAAATTCTTTTGTCAATTGAAAACTGTTCTTTAGTTACAAATAATTCTAGGCTGACATAAGTAGTAAAAAAGTAAAGCAACTGTCTTCGCAAGTGTAAATACATTTGGAATACAATAATGTTAAATTATTAAATCTTACCGTCAAAACGTCCACCATGCTTTTAGTTTCTTCCAGCATTTGTTTGCATACCATGTTTTCTTCCACTAACTTCTCAATTTTCTCATGCAACTCCTTGTTTTCTTCCAAAGCTTCTCTTAATGCATCCCTGAAAAATTAAAACCTTAATATAATCCAAACTGATGAGGGAAGTAAAGTTCTTAAATCACTTCTAAAATGATCAATGAAGTGTAAGATGATATTTTCAATGATTTAAGCAAACACAACGTTAGCCGTGAAATAAACTAATACGGTTTGTGCAATCCGTGGATATGCCTTCAAAAAAGGTGTATTTGTGAATTGACAAAAATTGCAACAACAGATTATGAAATAACAACAATAATTAATGTCATAATTTAATATTTCTGCTAGACTAATATTTAGACGTACCCTCGCTTCTCGGCAAGAACTTGCCAATAGTGTTCCGAAGGTCCAGCATCACTTGTCAAGTCTTCGGCTCTGATATTATCATCTCCTCCAGCCTGGATGCTCTTCTCCTTGTTGTTGACTAACTTTTTCCTTTTCAGATCCACGCGATCTTTGATTTCACTGTAAAATAGATTATTTAAAAATTGACGAATATTCGCAAGAATAAATAATTTGTTAAACTAAACTAGCTGTCTAATCATTTCACAAGAATTTGAAAAATACTCACATCTTAACCTCTTTCATCGGAGTTTTTCCAACCATTTTGGTCGTTCTACCTGTCAAGTTTTCTTTATCAGTCGCAACGCGTTGCAAAGTCTTCAGGCTCTTTCGGGAGGTTTGCATGTTATCCTGTAAATCGTGTAAAATTTTTAACATGTTATTCACGCATATTTTATAAATTTACCAATCTTGTAACAATGGTCTTTACTTGTTCCGTTGAACCTGTGCGAACAGTTATTTTACTGGTTGTTTCTGTTTGAATGGGATCCTTCGACATTTTAGTGTAGTCAAGTTATAAATTAAAGTTACATCTAAATAACAAACTTTGACAGCTGCAAATGAATATTTGCGGAACTTTCCCGCTTTCCAGAGAACGAGAGAGAGAATATCTAAAAATTAACAATCTTCTGTTGGTAGCGTGTTAAATAGGGATACCATATCAAAAAGGAGTATAAAAAAAGTCATCAAAGTTGGAATACGTTTTCTAAGGGCCGGTTTTTCAATAAATTTTAATGTGGTTTTAGTCGGCTTATCTTGTCAGGGTTTATATTAAATTGACGAACGTAAATATCTCTCTCATAGCGATCAAAGAGCGACTGAAACTCCGGGCTTAAGAATCATACTACAGAATTAAATCATGAAAGAGATTAAATAATTAACTTTTAA
Organism: Limnephilus marmoratus; assembly: GCA_917880885.1. Taxonomy (NCBI): domain Eukaryota; kingdom Metazoa; phylum Arthropoda; class Insecta; order Trichoptera; family Limnephilidae; genus Limnephilus; species Limnephilus marmoratus. The sequence continues at coordinate 50,203,139 of OU862919.1, forward strand.
ATTATTGTTAAAATTTCTATATTATTACGCTAACATTAATCACATCTCAATTATCTGTGGAGAATAAAACTGACAAACAAGTGAGTGTAAACTATATAATATATAAAAGGTAGTATAACCTAAGCTTTTTGATGCCACATAAGCTATAATTTATTTACGATTGATTTATAAGAAGTTATTGTAAAAAAGCGAAAATTGCATGCTTTATGAATATACATTCGAAGATGAATATGCGTTTGTGCGAGAGGGGCTATAAAAGAATGATCTATTTATTTTTAAATTCAAATTTTTGTGGTGCATCCACGACATCGATAATAGTTATGGATAACAGCGATGAGCGATATCTATCCATGTAAGTTATACTTGAGTACACTTTTTGCAGATCTTGAAAGCAGAATGTCTTACGGATGTATTATGTAAAAATATATACAAACGATACAACAACTATTCATTTAAAAAGCTAAATAACCGTTAAGGGGCCATCCATAAATTACGTCAATACGGTAATATTTTCCTTTAATTAGATATTTGAAATTCATGGAAAACAGGTATATATTAATGTTGCTAGTAAACAACAAAGAAATCATTGCCAAGAATGAAAATCCAGGTGATCGAATTTTTCGCAGTACCTCCTTTTATTAAAGTACTGCCGTACCAATGCACTATAGAGTTTTGAGTCCACCCTCCCCCCCCCGCGAAAGAAAAAAATACTGCCCCTGACCGTAGCTACTGCCCCCGAACTCCGAGCGATTAATCGATGAATCGTACGATACTTTTGATGTATCAATAAAATATATCGATTATGAAAATATATTTATCATAGTACGGGCATTTGCCTAGCTTGGTAGTCGAAAAACCATGTAAAGCAAACCTGTAACAAACAAAATGAATAAAGAAAAAATAAAAATAAAGTATATACCTATATATTTTTTTCTTAATTTTTCCTATTATATCTTCATAGATTTCAGAAGTATTCTTTTTATATAATTTATAAGTACATTTACATAACATAAAAGAAGATAAAAGTAATGAAAAAGTTAGAAAAAAGTAAATACATACTAAATATAATACAAAAGTAGATAATGGGAACCCACTAAGGCGCTGCCTGTGCGTGGGTACACATCAATGTAACAACACAGCAATGTACACATCAAGGTACATAAGTAAAAAAAAATGGCGCTAAATTACCTGTATCAATTCCGTCACTAGTGCCAACCAAACCGGGTGTCTTAATGTGGATGGTGGATTTTATTGTTTAAATAACGGTTTATAAATTCTACGTATTTTAATAAATATAATAAATCGTGTATATTCAGAATCAGCGTTTGCTGATGTATACGAATATATATTTTTTACCCATAATGTAATACACTTCACTGGAGTTTCTTATTTTATAAATCAGAATATTTTATTGCGGTACTTACCTGTAATTTTTGAAGGGCCATAGAAGTAATGCATTAACAAAGATTTGATGATGACAATGTTGGTATCCCTTTTTTCCATTGTGTGAGGCGGTAATTTAAACGAGGGACGAATTTTTTAAATAACTTTAAAAATCTTTACTATGGAGAGGTACTATCGCAACAGTGATGCGCGAGCAGGTAGGAATTTAACACAGTCTCATTATTATTATATTTATTGACTTCATCAGTTATTTAATTAACGTGTTCATTGTAATTTTTTTATGTTGAAGTTCCGTATCAGAGAACGCCTTCACGCGGAGTGGGTCAAGATGTTTACAATCCGATCCCAACTAGGTATTCATTTTTAATATTCTTATGAACACATTATTTAATGCAATTCCTTACACACTATAATAATATATTACACTAAATTATATATTAATACTAAGATGATCTTTCAAGGTTTTCTAACGTACACGGAGTGGAAGGCACACGATTTTCCAATCAACTGTATAAAGGGATGTGCGAAAACATGTCGTCGGTGAATCAGCAATATTCATACAATATGTCAGGAAATAACGTTGCGAATGTATTATACGATTGCCCAACACCAGATAATATTATGTACGAAGGATCTCCTGCTTCTTTCTATCCTGGATACGCCAATAATAACGAGGTACGCTTAAAAAAAACTGCTCTTTTACGAGAAATTATACTACCCTGCCACCTCCTACATTTATGTTTTGCGGAATAAAAAATCCGTTAATTTTTCAATTTACCTACATACTTACAAGTAGGAAAATACACTTAATCACAAACCATCACTGTTATACTTATGTACGTAGGTACCTGATAAAATACCGGAAAAATGCTGGTAGGTGTGTAATACGGAACGTGAGTCTCGTAGTTTATGTGTACGGATTGTGAAGGGACGTACTTGAATTACTCCAGTGATTCCTGACATTATTTGGGATAAAAAAATTTTTTGGTCTCCGGTGATATTAAAAATGTTTTTTTTTCAACTTAAAACATTAAAAAAATCAGTAGGCGTCTACTGAGTGACCAGTGATGACATGTGGAGGAATTTTTTTGTTGGGTTCTGAAGAAAAAAAATACAACTCAATAAGTCACCGGAGAACAAAATTTCACGAACAATATTGTCAAGAATCACTGGTTAAAGCAAGTCACGTACGTCACGTCACGTACGTTATAATCTACACATTCACAGATGGCGCCAATTAAATTATTTTAGTTTGTTGCAGCAACTAAAGTCTTAACCCTTAGAAATTTGGCGTATTTTTCAGATGGTCAACATATTTCCGCTTTACAATAAGATTCAAATAAAAGAAATATTTCTGAATGTATTCCAAAAATAAAAACTGTTTTTGAAGGGTGATGAAATACGCTTTAAGCATATAATTTTTGAAACTAAAATTACTGATAACGGAAAAAAGACATAGGTACATGTTTTATTAGACAAATGTATTATAAACGTTATTATCACCTCACTTTTTTGTCTTTTCATATAAAAATAATTATTAAAAAAATCTCAAAACTTCAATTTTTGTTTTCAAAACTTTGGTTTAAAAAAGGTGTGCATTTTACTTTTTTGGTGGTCACTTTTTAGATTTAACTATAAAGCGTGGTGTTTTGCCATTTTAACACCCTTCAAAACATATTTCTCACTCTGATAGTAAGGTAGTTACAGCGATTTATTTGAGACATACATATATAATAAGTGAGCTCGGACAAATATGATCTCCTACCATTCAACCGATTAAAGCAACTAAAGATTTTTTATGATTAAAAAAAGGAAAACAAGTACTAAATTAGGATATGATTTATTTGAATCACTTAATTTTAATGAGCATGCAAAATAAATTGAAAAAGTATGTGAGTGATGATAGGTGTTCCCTGATAAAGTTTTACTCCTTTACAACAGCAATTAGGTATTAATAGAATGTGTATAAAAAAAGACGAACCTACCTAGGTACCTTTTCATGATTCTATCCCAAGAAAAACTATTTGTAAATATAGTCTGTCAAATAAGAGTAGAAAATATAAAAAACGAAACCACAATTTTTTTAGGCTGGCAACACCAATTTAACTGTCAAATATTTCTTTAAGATGAAGTTATACGTGAAATACTATTTAGACACTATTTAGATTAATCTTTACGACGAATCGGCTTACAGTATGAACATAAAAAAATATGCTACGGATAAATTGAAGCTTTTACTAGCTTTTCTATGTATCGGAATTACAACAAAATTATTATTTACATTACAAAAAATATAAGCGCAAACAACTAAAAAAAAGTTTTTTCATTACTTAACTATAAAGCAATACAATATACAATACAAATAAAAAAAAAATACCGCTCTATGGCTAAGGCTATTTTTGAGGTTTTCTTTGTTTTAACTTTTTTTCGTTCTTATAAAATTATGCACAAAATTAATAAAAACCACTTTTTCGCTTACTTGCCTCGTGCAAATAGGACGCTCGATTTTAAAATTTGCAGGCATGAGAATCGAAATATTTCTAGCGTTTATATTCCTCTTAACACTGAATGTACAGAACACAGTAAACCTCATTTTAAAAAACATATTTTGTTCATGACATAAATTTGATTAAAAGGTGTTTTATGAAGCGATTTGCTTTAATTTAATTTAACATAAATTTGAATTTAACAGTAGATAGAAATCACTAATGGTGAGTTTAGATCTGAATGAGTTCAATATATTCAGATCTAAAATTAGAGACACAATCTAAAGCCCGGGCAATGCTAGGTACTTAAGCAGTATTAAATAAATGTGAGCAATTTCTAAACTGTACTTTATATTTTATTACATTATCGTTAATCTTTATTACGTTTACACAAAATTACAAAGGTATAATAATAATATATCAATATGCAATTCTAATTTTGAGATCAGTGGGTATCTATAATATTGCAATGAAAATATATTTTCTTCACTTTTATGAATTTTTCATTTTTTTTCTAAAAATGTAGGTTACACAGCTTTACATTACCACCATGAGTTATATGTTTAGTATTGCCATTTGAACAACAGTGGCGCCCTCCTATGTTTTCTACTATCATTTGACAAACTGTTAATGCCTACGTAATTTTTGATATTATGTAAAATTTGAAAATTTTTCATGTTGCCGCCAAATTAAAAAAAAAAACTTCCGGGAAAACTGGAAAATCGCCCAGATAATAAATAGCTCGGAAAATTTTTCAAAAGACTTTTATCTTTTGGATTTTTTGTGAAGTTTGGAAATTTTGGATTTTTGAAAATTTTATTTTCCAAAAAATTATTTCCGGAAAAAACTGAAAAAGAGAGATGCAATTTCCCGTTCCCTTTCCCAACTTTGGTTGGAAAAGGGGACGGGAAATTGCATAAAAGTTTTTGAAATTGAGAAATTTTGTAAATGGATATAACTTGGCTTATCAAGATGAAAAGCTATAATGATAAATGGCATAGGTACATTTCTATTACAACATAGGAAAATTAAAAAAAAAAAATAGATTACTGCAAATATAAGCCAAATGGATAAACATTTCAAAATATGGAATAGAAATAAACGTCCGATAAATCAAATGATGGGTCGTCTTTGGGTTTGTAGAGGTAATCCATCGCTTTTCTGTATTTGAAAAGATTCTTTCAATAATTCGATAATTTTGTACATATGTGTGTTTTGTACATATTTTTAATTGGAAAGGCGGGAATGGGTACCGCCAACAACCAACACCTCTGCCATAGGTCACCCCAAGTGGTTCGCTACGTTTGGTGATTTAGCAGGGGTGCCCGGGTTCAAGGGGTGAGGTTTTTCTAGGCCTTGGAGGCGGATGACCAGGACACACTGGAACCCCATATTCCTACCCACTCCTCAAACCCTTTTCCTTCCCAGAACTCTCCTCTCCCTCCCTTAAAAAAACCCTCCACACAGCATCCCAAAAGATGACATAGGCCCTGATGGAAATCGTTTTCCTCAGGGCCTCCTGTGTGGAGCTTATGTACCTAATGAGTTTAAATGAAAATTACTAGTACGTACACACAAGGATATCGCATTGGTATGTTTTTTTTTCAGGAGTGCACCCCTCAGTATCAATACAGGCAGGCTACGCAGGACTATGCCATTCACCCTTTAGCCGCGGGCGCCGACCCGTCAGGCGAGCGCAGGGCCGAGCAGGAACCCGCGAGACCGGCTCGCTCTGCCATTCCCGCGGCCCCCGACCAGGGTGCGGTGGTCCGCGCTGTTGAGGCGGCCGGAAATCAAAATGCCCGTGAGTAGCCATGCTTTTACATTACGCTGTCAATTATAGTGGTGATTGTAAAAATTATAACAAAATGAAATTTGTCTTAATTAGGAATTTACCGTTGTGTTTTCCCATCTCAGTTATGCTATGTACATAGTGAACAATGTATCATAACTGAACTTTCAATTGTTTCGTTATTGCCAGCATTAAGGCATTTTTACGATTTATTTTGGAAAAAAAAGACAAACATTCCCACGTTATCAATAACCCGACAATATTTGAAAATCTCCTACTACCACTACAGAAAGCCGAAAATGTTGCTCGTGTCGTGATGGAGGACTTAGCCAGTCGAGGAATCGAACACGGAACGGACGCCTGGGTGGGACCCGTGGGACCCAAACGCGATGCCAACTCAGCCACTGAACGGTCAAATATCTGACTTCTATTGTTATCGCTCGTGTAGAGTTAATTAGACAGGCGTCAATAATACATTGGAGTAGGTGATCATGTTGCGTAGTAATATAGCTGCATCTGAATAGATGCTTCTTTTCGATTTCATATGGTGATCCGATCTCCCACCATGGTGATTTGTATAGGAAGTACACGCAAAACTTTACGACTGGCCTGAACATTGTACGATTCATTCTCGCTCAGTTATTGACTTTACAATAAATGTAAGCGATAAATAAAGAAGTGTAAAAACATACGTGCGTAAGGCTACGTCCGCATAGGCAGGCGGCTTGCTTAGCGCCTAGAGCCTAGATAGGTAGTAAATAGCCGCTTAGCGTGTATCCAGGTAAACCAACGTGTTGGTTTTTTGCCACTAGGCTCTAGGCGCTAAGCCAGCCGCCTGCCTGTGCGGACGTAGCCTTAGAGAAAGGCGTGGGCGGGGAAGTATACCACTTTTTAAAAATGAAACTCGTAATTGCGACGATTTCTGTATCACGTTCAGGCCGGACTTAAATTTTGGCGTGTACTATATCTCTAGTTGTTTTTATGGCTTTTTTTCACTCTTTAAGGCTGTTCTAGGTCATCATTCCAAATCATGGAAAGAGGGAATGTGAATTTATATACTAATTTTAAGGGGGCAAATTTCAAATTGTTTTAAAGTTTGGAATCCAATTCAGACCTAGAAGAAATGAATGGAAACAATTGGACATTGCTCCGATCCCTCTTATCCGGGTTCAGGGGTGAGGTTTGTCCGGGTCTTGGCGGCGGATGCGTCTGCCCACCAGCTGCATATCAGGCCGGATTGGGAGAGAATGGTTGAGGGGGTCTCTATGACTTCTCCAGCCGTACTCTTTCGGAACATCGCCTTGCACCGCAGTGGGAGGGATGGATTTGTCTGTCACTCCTGGACACACTGACCCCCAGATTCCTACCCACCCCTAATACCCTTTTCCTTCCCAGAACTTATTCTCCTTCCCTATCCTAAAAAGACCCCCCCATACAGTATCCCCAAAGATGACATAGGCCCTGAGGGGAATATTTTACTCAGGGCCTCCTGTGTGGAGCTAATGTAAAAAAAAAAATCTATTTGAAATTCACGTGTTTGACTCCCCAGATTGCACTTTAGATTGCACCCAGTTTGCGCCTAGAAGTGGAAACTTTAGATCACAATTCTTTTGGTTGTCCCTCCCTAAACAAATATCCTCTTTTATCAAGCCTTATCTAAAATTGCTTCTACTCCTTTCAACGGTTCCATGCCAACTCAGAATCAACTCAACACCTCTTCGTAAAGTCATTAAAAGCTACGGAAAAAATATTGAAAAATAGCCGATAACACAACCTAATCTATTTAACCAATTTTTTAATAATTTTTTTTCATCACATTGAATGACTTTTCAAAGGTGGTGTTGAGTTGATTTCATTCTGAGTTGTCCGGTCACCGTACAATTCACATTCAATAAGTGAGGAAATTTCCTTTTTGGAAAAATGAGACATCTCCTGTTGGAACCATAAAAAACACATTTAAAAAAATAATTCAAACTTGTTTTATGGTTTTCACTTCGACGATTCATCAGTATTCAATGGTATCGTAAAATATAATATTGAATTATTTGTCCCGTCCACATGAACTTAATTTATTTTATACGCAGTTTAAATCATAAATAGATGTAGATTTAGAAACTTTCCAGTAATAGGTATTAGTAACAAGTTTCTACTCTTCACGTGTACCACCTGTACGTGAATAGGGAAGACAGTGATTTATATTTATAAATCACGCAAAAAGGATGGAAATGACAAAGTGAAGATCTATAAATACAATTCAGACACCATTAACGGTTGAAGTTACTCTTAGCATGCATTGTCCCATCACGGAAACATGCGTGTCAATCCTTCATCCTTCCATTAGTCCCCCAATAATAGTACTAATAACCCTCACATCGTGCCCTAGGTAGTGTAGGGTGTAGGTACAAATCTCATTGTACTTGGGAAAAGTTGATAAGTGGCGTCCTTACGTTTAACAGCAGACATAGGTAATGACAATGACTACCCCAACCAGGACCGGGCCGGGTGTCAGTTATGGGTAGGGTACATTTTATTATTTTGTGGTTAGTTTTTGTATTTACAAATAAAGCGTGGTCTTTTCTCTTTCTAACACCGTTTAAATCATATTTTTCACTATGATAGTAAGGGAGATACAACCATTTCTATGAGTTGACCCCAATAGGGGTCAAATATACTCTACAGGTAAGTCCCATTTTCCGTCTACAAGGTCAAACTAATAAAAGCTGTCGATTTTAAGTTATCTGAAAAAATCAATTTTGGATGGCTGATTCAAACACTATTGAAGACAAACAAGTTTCTCGCGATACTTGGTATTTGCAAGACAAAATGGAAACCTGATCATAGCATCCGGAAATTAATGATTAAATTCACCAGTCATTGACTGAGTTGGCAACCCGTCATATTCCCGCTCCGGCATCGTGGGTTCAATTCTTCGGCCGGCTAAACTAAGATTTCACCACGACACAAGCAACAATTATGCTTAGCGTTGATAGTATTAGAATTTTTTTTAACTTGTCACGTCATTCGTAACCCAGCAACGTTTTTCTTTATGTTTTTATAAATAACATTTTTTGGTGTATCCCTAAAAAGTGGAACCCATTTAAAATATTATAGCGCCCAACAGTAAAGCGCCACACTTGAAAAGTTTTCTAGGCCTAAAATTAAGCCAATAAAACCATGCTCTTGATTTTATTTAGCCAAATGAGCCACGCTGCAGAGATAATCGGTATCTCAGTAAATTTTGAGAAGTATGTGTGAAATCATTTTCGTGTTTATTATTTTTAATTGATAAACTAATATTTTTTTGATAAGATTTTTATGCATAGCACAAAGGGTAACAATTATTATAAGTAATAATTATTAGCCTGAAACACACATGTGCTCAATGGATAAGAGCAGTTGACCGGAAATCAGAAGGACGCGGGTTCGAGTCCCGTCGGCGGCATGCAGATAATTTTCTCGGAAGATTTTTTCAATGTAGAAGAGTGTTTCAGGCTAATAATTATTACTTATAATAATTGTCATTTTCAAGTCTTCAATTTTCCACGAAAGCGTTTAAAATAGGTTACCCTAAAACGCACATTCTTTACTGATAAGGAAGTGTTTAAAATGCCACGGAACAGATATCAAGGAAAAAATTTTAAGGGCCAAAATAAATAATTAATTGAACTGTTGAAGGACCGATGGGCCAGTTCGGCCCTGCGCCCAACAACCACCTCGACCACTCGTCATAATGGCGGACCACTTAGCGGCGACACATTCTAAATGAGAACCTACGGTCAGGGCCGGACTTATGTATACATATAATTTCGAGTATAAAGTCGAGTTAAAAATGTCAATGTGCTAATAATTTAAGTACAGTGAGTGTGTGGATCTGTAGACAAATGAATTCTGTTCGAAGTTGGTCTTGCAAATATCTTCTTTATCTTCCATAAGTAATATTTCTAGAGGTTAAAAACTAAACAAATATACAAATCTTAATTTAACGTGTTTTTAATCTGGTCCTTTGAATTTGGTACTTGCCGGGTTTTTATTTCAATTTTAAATATTATGTTTTCACAGTACATAAATACATTTAAAAAATAACTATTTACAAACCTACGATAAAATAGTTTTTCGGAAGCAAATTTTTTAAACTCACTTTCTCTTTCGTTTGGTGGGGGGTCAAAGGGGGACTTCTATGAGCTTGTCGACCTTATTAATCTCGCTGGGGAATGAATGGAGCAGGCATTCGTTGACCACACGTTCGGTGGTCTGCACCGCGCCGCACCGCATTTACACATCGCCGACTCTTTATGGCTCCATCAATGCATCATATGAGCATAACGGTTGTGGGAACACCTTATCCTATTGATGGCGGACCAGATGTCACCAAAAATGTTATTATAATATTTTCACTAGAGTTACTAATAACTGTCAGGTTTTCAATTAGTAGATATTTCTCCGAAATATGTAGGTACTTATTTATTTTCTACCTTGCCAATTTCCTGGTGCGTCCGGCACTGCCTACTGTCCTGCGGGCCCTATATTCTTACAGCCAAAGTTCTGTGGCCATCCGGTCCTTTTGACGAAAGAACCGTGAAGGACGAGAACTTTGAGAAAATGGTTAAACCACTTTTTCTAAATAAACGTCAGGTTTTACAGCTGCAGTTTGGGAGGCATAGGTACCGCGGCCCCGGGAACCATTTCTTGGATCCAACACCTTTGCCATATGTATTCCAAGTGGTTCGCTACGTCTGGTGACTTAGGAGGGGTGCCCGGGTTCATGGTGTCAGGTCAGCGTGGCAGGCCGGGTCGGAAGGGAATGGTTGCGGGAGATTTTTTGACCTCTCCAGCAGGACCATATTTTTCTTTTTCTTGCTGGTTTATTAACCAAACAAATTTTTTAATAAATTTTTCAGTTTTATTTTATTATTTGCACTTGCATCGCAGTGGAAAGGATGGATTCTTCGTCCGTCACTCATGGACACACTGACCTTCAAATTCTTACCCACCCCTCATGGCTTTTTCCTTCCTAGAATTTACTCTCCTTCCTTCCCCTAAAAAGATCCTCCATACAGCATCCCCTAAGATGAAATAGGCCCTGAGTAGAATTATTTCCTTAGAACCTCCTGTGTGGAGCTAATGTAAAAAAAATCTAGGTCTGCGAGCCAGTCTAGGGCGTCAGGCGTCGCTCCGTGGACCTCATCAGTCCCGCCGGGGAATGAATGGAGCGGGCATTCATTGGCCACATTGGCATTCACGCTCAATTATGCTCACATTTTATACATCGTGTGAGCATAATTGAGCGTGAATTTTTTTCTTTCGAAATGTGCTTTGAAACATTTTTTCAAAATGTGTTCATCCTTGTGCTGTATACTCCAGTTAGAGAGTTCTATCATAGAGGGTTTTGTCATTATAATGGAACGGTATTATCTAACTTTGAAAGGGACGGTTTAATGATTCACCAACTCATTCTACCGTAGTGTAAGAATAGGTCGAGCCTGCTATGTGTGCTATGTTTGATTATTCTCATGTTAAAGTTTTACAAAAAAATATGTACATGTTATTGTTTACAGTAATTCAAACACAATATATAACCAGTGGCGTATAGGCCGTATAGCTAGCATGGGTGGCACCCGGGGCGGATAACGTGGCGTCACCCCCCCATTAAAGTTGACTTTGAGAAATTCAAAACCCAAATTTCGACTTCATAAAAAATAAAAACATTGCTACCTAATCAAATGCCATCGGATGGCAACCGGGCGGGCCGCCCCCTGTACTCTGTACATAACGTATGTATTCGTTTAAAATCTATCGAATAGTTGAAATTAGTTGTAAGAATATTTACATCAATCATCTACGTCGATGACCCCAATACTTCAACAATACAAGGTGTACAATATAAACATTCTCGCGTAAAAGCAAATTTAATCAATTTATCATTTCTAGTTCACGTATCTCGAGGAAATTCGTTTAACTGCTTCAAATTTTTGTTGTTTTTTTTCTGAAAGATAAACATTGGCAGCTTTACTAATGAAAAAAATCACTTTCCAACCGTCAAACGGTGTTTTAGTTACACTTTGTACAATTGACCATGCAATTTTAGATTCAATTTGGTACTAATAAAAATAATCTGTAACTATATTAGGTACAGTGAAATCCGTTTATAATGACATCCAAGGGAAATGACAAACACGTCATACTAAGTGGACGTTATACAAAGCCTTTTGTAGAAAATAAACAACCTCCTGTTTTTGTTAGGTATTTTAATAGAGAGAAACTCAGCATTTTAAATAACAAAAAAATTTACGTAATAAGTAGATACCTACATTATATATTTTTGCATTTTTACATAAGAAATCAATATTTTTTTCCTTAGGGAACGTACCCATACAACGTGACCAACTTTTTGCAAATTTTAACCCCCCCCCGGTGACCAAAAACCTAAGCCCGCCGCCGCTCATTTGTAACAATTGGGAGGCGGGAATGGGTACCGCCGCCCCGGGAACCTTTATTGGATAACCAACACCTCTGCCATAGGTCACCCCAAGTGGTTCGCTACGTTTGGTGATTTAGCAGGGATGCCCGGGTTCATGGGGTGAGGTTTGTCCAGGTCTTGGATGACCAGGTACTGAACCCCAGATTCCTACCCACCCCTTAAACTCTTTCCTTCCCTCTCCTCTCCTTCCTTTCCCTAAAAAAACCCTTCCACACAGCATCCCCAAAGATGACATAGGCCCTGAGGGAAAATATTTTCCTCAGAGCCTCCTGTGTGGAGCTCATGTAAAAAAAAAAGCGTGACATTTTGAAGACCCCCCCCCCCCTAAACGTGTCACGTAGTATGGGTACGTTCCCTTACATTGTAATAACAGTTCTAATACTATTGTGTAAAGAAGTCATCGCCATGGTCAAATTATCATTTTCAATACGGCTATGAACAAATCGTGATAGTAATTCTGCAGCCTTTAATGCCTCTTCTGCGGGTAGATTCCTTAATGGTTCTTCTTCGACTTCCTCTTCTCCAACACTTTCGCATTGCTCATTTGCATTTGAATTGAACGATTTCTTAATCTGGTTCTTGTTTTTGTATTTAAATCTGGAAACGCCGAATAACGCATGCGCAATTGTGACTATTTTTACAGCGTATGCGCCGGGTGTCCTGCGCAAGTTAGGTATAGCTATTTATGTTTGTAATCTCTATATGAATCGTGTTTTTGTTTTGTAAAACGATCAATTTATTATTATATTAAGAACATTTACCAATTATTTGTGTTACTTTTGGTCAGTTTTAGTAAAGAAATTATACAATAGTTGCATGTTGTAAACAGAACTTTCGTATTGTCAGAAAGTGGGGTTGTACCGCCATACCAATATTCAAATTGAATTTTATGATTTTAATTGTATAAGAATTTCTTGAGAGTGGGGTTATACCGCCATACCAATATTCAAATTGAATTTTACGGTTTTGATTTTATAAGAATTTCTTGTTTTTATAACATAATATGCTAATAAATATGTCGGTAAACATATCAAAGAAAACATTTTTAGATACGCAAGCAATACGTTCATGTTAGCTTATTTTTGGGATTTTTTTTGTAAGAAAGCGGTAAAATGAAAAGACAGTTTTCTTGCAAATTTCTTAAATAAAACACTATGTTTATTGAATTTTTATATTTTTTTCGACATTTTAGTTAAAAATTTTGTGAAACTTGGTAAACTTTTTTTCAACTTTGAAATTAGAATTTTTGCAGTTTTTAAATATTAAAGTATATTTCATATACAAAAATCTAAAAGGTGATTTTATCTAGTTTCTAAAATAGTGTTGGTTTTAAAGACATAATCAAAAATAAGAAATCTATAGGACTTTAAAAAAAACCTTGAAATAATTTCGAAATTCGATGATGAATGATTTTTAAAAAAGGTGTACACAATAGATAAACTACCTTCTATAGCTGGATAAGCAATGTATACGGTACGTAGGTATGACCTGACAAATACTTTAATTCCTTCTACTGCCAACACTACACGCGGAAAATGTTACTTCTGCAATAATTGAGGACTTGAGTTAACTCGAACTCATAACGCTTGGGTGGGAAGCCGAAGCTTTGGACCACGCGGTCACAGGTCAGACATTGTAAAAAACCATACGTGGAAAAAATGAAGCGATACACATTATTAAAGAATTATTTATTTCTATTTCACTTACAGATTAATTCAATAATAATATAGATATTTCATCATGTTGTGTGGAATTGTGTGTAATTTTTTAAATTATTTATTTGAGGTATCTTAAGCTATTCAAATCTGCCCTAATGATGGACACTGTAACGCTGTCCGAAAAGTTGGCTAAAGAGGGAGGTAGCGCAACACGGCAACACCCCAAAAATAAAGAACAAAAATTCTTTTGGCCGAGAAAATCTAAAATCATGTCTGCAATAAATTTGTTTTTTCTACTCGCGTGCGTCTTAAAATAAACATATTTATTAAAAGGGTAGTGAACTAACTACCAGTGTGCAGAGAAAAGCACAAGTTTGGAACAACAGTTTTATTATTTGCACGATTAATTTGGTCCACGTGTATAAACATGTCGTTTGTTTGAAATTTCCGTACGTTTGAGGTTTTACCGAGTGTAAATATTTCTGCGGTTGACGTAGACTAAACTGTGTTGGAGACCATAGCTGAAACTGGTTCGGGAGTGTGGGGGGACGGAGGGGAGAGAAAGCAAGGATGGTGCTGTGGGATAAAATCACAGAGACTACGGGGACTACGGAATAGCCATACATTAGAGACCGCTGGGGAATTAGATTTATTTACGTACGTACCTTTATCAGTGATGAAAAGTCATTTTTATTTTTAATTAAATGAAGACAATATAAGCGAAACTCAATCGAAAATCTGAAAACAGAAAAATCAGAAAAAGATATTGACACATCTGGGACACGAACCCAGGACCTCTCGCTTACCGGGCGAACGCGCTAACCACTGCGCCACCGTGTCGATATCCAATTCGGTCACTTTTAACTGTATCATACTTCGACTAAGAACCACCCACACTATCTTCATTTTTCTTAACGCATATACTATTGGCTGCTATCTTTATGTATGATTGCAAGATTCAAACCCGAACTAAATGCTCTCTAGATAGTGTCTGGATAAATCTTTATCCATTTTATTTAATATGCGACATCTATTGACTTTTCTGCAAGTCTAGGATGAATATTTTTATTTTTATTTTAACTTTATGAGTAAAACCTCAAATTGTAATATTTAATTAAATGAAGACAATATAAGCGAAACTCAATCGAAAATCTGAAAACAGAAAAATCAGAAAAAGATATTGACACATCTGGGACACTGTCCCAGATGTGTCAATATCTTTTTCTGATTTTTCTGTTTTCAGATTTTCGATTGAGTTTCGCTTATATTGTCTTCATTTAATTAAATATTACAATTTGAGGTTTTACTCATAAAGTTAAAATAAAAATAAAAATATCATTTTTATTTATTTATTATCTATTAACGCTCTTTTTGAGGCTTTTACATTACATATGAATAATGAGAAATACATAGCATTCATTGTACATAACTGAACTGTCTCAGTAACAATATTTTATATTTGTTTAAACATTAATTGAAAATGTCCACTGACCTTTTATAATTGTTTCCCTCCATTAGAATTCTGGGCAAACAGGAATACATATAGTAGTTAGTCCCAGAACTTCTGCACTGAAATAAATCCTGACTTCCGGTATTACGTAGTGGAATCCGGATATTATCAATTCTAGCGATACCGGACTATCAACTAAATCATTTAGAATTTTATATAGAAATACCAAGTCAGTGAAAATTCTAACAATTTGAGCATATTCATATCATTTAAAATAGTGTTGTGGTTCAACATAATTGCTGGAATACCCATTTTAAAATTTAGAAAACGTAAGAATTTGTTTTGTATTCTTTCAATACCTTGTACATGTATACTATAATGTGGATTTCAGATGGGAGAGTTGTACTCAAGTTGACTTCTAACATAGGCAAAATATAAAAGTATTATACACTTTATATTGTTAAAATGTCTAGTTAGCCTAGTTATAAATTCCAACATTTTTTAGCCCTTATTACAGATTTCTGTTATGTGGTTAACAAATGAAAGATTTGATTGAAAAGTCATGTACCTATAAATCTTTAATTTGTTTTAATGTCTGAGGAGCATTGTTATCAATCTTGTAATTAAATATCACTGGATTTTTTATTCGAGAAAATCTAACTATTTGACATTTTGAGATATTAAGGTAAAGTCTATTGTCATTACACCAAATATTAGGTCCTTACATATGAAATTGGCGTTTTGTATGGGAGGAACATAAAGTCGATTTTAAAAAAATATAATATATTTATTTAATCAAAGTATGTACCATTGCTATCTATGCACTTTTGCCATCTCATAGGTAGTTCATCGATCCTTTTACTAAAAAAACCATTCGGACGGGAATCAATAAAATCTTTGAAGGCGGTTTGGACTGCCCCATCTGAGTTGAATTTTTTCCCTTGCAAGAAGTTATCCAAATTTCGAAAAACATGGTAATCTGTTGGGGCAAGGTCCGGAGAGTACGGTGGATGTCTTAGTCATTCCAATTGAAGCTCCTCTAATTTGGTAGCCGTCTGTTGTGCAGTGTGTGGTCTAGCATTCTAACGCGCGTTTGTTGATTTTCTTCACTCAATTTGTGAGGTACCCACCTTTCAAGCTTTTTCACCTTCCCAATTTGCTTCAAGTGGATTAAAACAGTTTTATCACACCGCAGCCTGCAGCTAACTCGGACGTGGTTTGCGATGGATCCGCTTCCACAATAGTCTTCAATTCTTCATTATCAACTTTGGTCTCCGACCGTCCACGGGGCTTGTTCTGCAGGTCGAAATTTCCAGAACGAAAACGTTGGAACCAAAAACGCACTGTGTTTTCTTTTGCGGCACCGTCGCCATACACATAATTAATCCTTCGAGCCGTTTCTGCAGCACTGATGCCACGGTGGAACTCGTAGTCGTAAATAACGCGATATTTCAAGTTTTCCATTTCGTAAACTAAGTGACGCAAAGAAAAAAAACAATAAGGAAAAAACAAATGAATTATAATTTTCGAAACACAAATACATGAGTAAATAGCTGTATAAATTTGAATTTGGAATTCCTAACCAAAGAGAAGATATTTGAGATCAAAGTTGCCAGTACGGCAAAACGCCAATTTCATATGTAAAGACCTAATATGTATTTATAAGGTCCATCATCCAATATCATCGCCACAACAGCCGTACTTCACATACCTCTTATAATAAACTAGCTGAAGTCCCCTGCGTTGCCCGGATTTCAGACCTTCCTCTTGTCTTGAAGATCAGGGTATATATCATGGTCGATCGATAAGGATTGATGGGATAACTTTCGGTAACTTCTCATCGCTCCCTAGGAGAACTGCAGATCGCTAAAGTACAAACAACAGTTGACGTCGAATATATGAAGAACAGTTAGTCATTTTGAACTGTTACTTATTCGTTGGTGATCTGCAGTGATGCTAGGGAACGATGAGAAGTTATCAAAAGTTATCCTATTAACCCTTATCGATTGGCCGTGCTAGAGGGCCTGGTCTGCAAAATTTCATCCATCTCGGAATAAAACCATAGATTTGTATAAAAGTCAAATACAGCTTCCCGCCCGGTGTCCGCCAGCCCGCCAGCCGCCACAGATAGTCTCCTTTATGTAAATATATAGAAAATGGATGAAAACACTGTTTTACTTTGCATTTCCGACTAAAAGACCAATATGTAGATCGTTTTTTTTAATGCGGCTATAGGCAGTGAGCCAAATATTCCCGAAAAACCGTGTATCGGCTAGGCCGTATGTGGGTAATCCCCGGCAGTCGTGTACGTGAATCATGATCCGCTCAGTATGAATTCAGATTCAGACATCGAGTCGGACGGTATTGCACACGGAGGGAAGGTTCCTCCGTGGTATGGCGTTTTCAAGCGGACATCGTTCTGAATGTTATAGAAATGTACTTAGCATGTTCAGAAAGTAAGTGTACTGTGACCATAACGGGCGGTGGTTTTTAGTTTTTTGTGGGTTGGCAACACTGAGTGGTAGAGGGGGATCTCGTGACCAGAACGAGCATCGCAGGAACATTTTAATCCAGTTGCTTGAAAGATGTCGGCAGAAAATCCCGCCAAGTGCCGCTTTTTACTCAAGTAAGGAATAACACCTACAAGAAAAAAAAGTGAGGATTTCTGAGCTCTATTGTGACTAGAGATGATAGTGGGTGACTCATTACACGCCTGGGGAAACAACAGTCGCCAAAGTGGCGTCAAACCAATTCCCCTGCTGCCAAAAAATTGAAAACCACAATTTCGGGCAAAAAATCATGGCCTTAGTGTTTTGGGACCGAAAAGGTATCATTTTGATCGAATTTTTGCCTCAAGTTGATACCGTCAATGCACAACAATATGTTGATCCCCTAAAAAAATCAAAAGGAGCATTCAAAACAAAATGAGGGGAATGCTGGCCAGGGAAGTGTGTTTTTTTCACGAAAATGTCCGTCCTCACACAGCCTTAGCCACCAATACGCTCTTGGACTCATTTGGTTGGGATGTTTTGAATCCCTTGACTTGGCGTCTTCAGATTTTCATCTTTTCACCTTCCTGAAGGAATGTATGGATGAAAATAAATTTTCAACCGGCGATCGGGTGCAGAAAGTGGTCCTGAAGTAAAAAAAGGCGCTGGCGGGAGAATTCTTCGAGGAGGTCATAAAGAAACTCGTGCCACGGCTCACCACATGCATTGAACGGGTTGGCGATTATTTGGAAAAATAGTCAACAGGTGTGTCCTGTAATTTTTTTTCTAATACGCTTTAAAACCTAAATTAAATATAAATTCAGTATACTTTCTGAACACGCCTCGTATATACGAATACCTACCCATTTTATGTGCCTATATTAGTTCTTACTATGTACTTAATTCATAAACATTGCAAAATATTTGAAAAAAAACTGTTTTATTGAAGTGAAAACTTCTTTAGCACCGTTGTGATTTGAAACTCGATGAAACGAAAAATAGCCACACTAAAAAAAGAAACACAAACAAAAAAAATCTATAGGATTTAACCTGCAAAAGAATGAGATAGACTAATCGGTTATATTATTTTTTAATACTCAATTTTTAATAAATTTTCTTTGTTAAATATTTGTGAAAAAAGCTATTCTTTTTAGCAATATTATTTTTAATAACTATTTTCAATAAATCTTTGTTGAATATTTGTGAAAAAATATCCTGTTTTACGAATCCACGGTTTCAGATCACAAAATCGAGTTGTTCACTTAATGGTTCAATTGTTCAAGTGATGCCTTTCTTAAAATATTTTTCTTTTCCCTTTCTCGGGAAATTTTCTCGCAGAAGTTATTTAATCACTAGAAATGTAACAACTAGTCCCAATACATTTGACAACCTATTGATTTTAATTTTTGCGGCTTGGCGTCACTGCACAGTAGACATAGACTTCCCCACCTTCCTCTTCCCTATTTCCTTCCCCTCCCCACTACAATTGGGGATGTCACTGGCTCCAGACGGGAACACCTGGGACTCTTATGAGATATTCACATAAAAAAAGATCAAAATGACTCCGCCCTTTGGCTCGGCCGTAGCCCCCTAATTTACACCGCGTTCAAATGGATTAAACCAAATGGTTCGGGGCCAAATGGCTCTGCCGTGTGTGTCCAGCTTTAAAGTTTTTGCCCGAAAACATTTTTTGATGCGTATTTTTTTAGCTAAATTTCCAAAGAATACATAACTCCAATATCGAACATAATTGGCGTTATGTAAATATATTAACTTTATAAATTTATTTTTTGGTCTTGATTATTATAATTAACTAGCTGGTTATCGGCATGCGTTACAATGCCATATTTAAAGTAATAAACTGTTTCTCCCTGCATGTCCTTTCCCGTGCGTCCCCGTTCTCCTCCCGCATCCCCTACCCCTCCCGCGTTCCCCTTCCGCTTTCCCCACCCACCCTCTCCCTCTCCTCTCCCCTGTTACGCAAACCCCCCACCCGCATTCCATATATTCAGTCCCAGTACACTCAGTTTTCAAACAGATCGCGCGCCACCTATTACAATTTTTTTATTCAAATTTTCTTTTTTCGTATATTACCTATATACAAATAGCCGTTAAGTTTTCTGAAATTATTTATTTATTCAATTTTCTACGCAACTTTCTTAATAATTTTTCTTTTCGTAAGAAACTTCTACGAAGTATTAGAAAACTTTAAAAAAATATAAATGAAATAGGTGAAGTCGTTCTGAAGTTATGGCGTGACCAAGGGAAACATGGATTCATTTTTATATATATGTTTACTAGCTGGTACCCGGCATGCGTTGCAATGCCATTCAAAGAAATAAATTGATTCTCCCTGCATATCCATTCCCAGGCGTCCCTGTTTCCTTCCCTCGTCCCCTTCCACCTTCCCCACCTTCCTAGTACTCCCTCGTCACTCCCCCCGCGAATACCACCTCCTTCGTTACCCTCCCCCTTCTACCTAACCTCCCTACCGCAAAAATATATGAAATACACACATTTTCAAACCACTCGCGCACCACCTGTAGTTAATTTTTGTACAAATTTCATAACGAGGAGATTACCATTATATATCGAAACACTCTTCTGCTACAATGCAATGTTCTGTAAATTTGAGTCAATCAATCGATTACTTTCCGAGATTTGCGAACACAAACATACGGGACCTACATTTTTATATGGATTTTTATGGATAGGGACACCCTAATCACCTAGTCACTAGTGGTATGAAATATTCTTTTATTACAACCTATTCTCATACCTACCAAATATACATAAAAAAATTTCATAAAAATCGGTCGAGCCGTTTCGGAGGAATGCGAACCACAAACACCGTGACACGAGGTTTTTTTATATGTATTGTGTAGATAGATGAGACAGAAAACGAATATTTTGTTGGATGGTGAAGATTCTAGAATAATATCAGTGTTATCATGGTAGCAAAGAGAGCGGGTACATTTTCATGATGCTCGCGGGATTGTCAATGTTTTGAACACAAGGTTTTGAATTTGCTTTGGAGTAAGGAAAAAATTTCCTGGAATTTAACTTTGTCAGCGTCAAAATGTTAGATACGCAATGTGGGCAGGTATTCCGTATTACGGTTGCCTGTTTCAACACATTGGCTTTTATAACCACTGAGCTCCGAGGGAATAGCTTTGGCTTAATTATTCGCTTGACACATTACTAAATATTCTAACATCTTGTTTTTAAAGTGTGGTAAAATAATAAAAATTGTAAATACTTACTTCTTCTCTTTAGGCAGTCATGGCAATAAATAAAAAAAATAATAATAAATAAATATGTATTACAAAATGTTAGATATTTTTATAATGATAAATTTTCAACAATAATACTACATAACTACGTAGTTTATTTTTTTTGTTTTCGCATTCTCATTCATATTGTTTACGTATTAGTTATTATTTTTTTATTTTTTTGTTCTCTTGCTCTGCTAGTTAGTTGCTTGCTCCGGTGCAAGTTGATTAATTTCTGAAAACTTGAATTTAAAAACGTTGTTTTATTACGTTTGCTCTTAAGACGAAGCCATGCGAAATAATGCAAAATCATGTATTTTTGTTTTGAAAATTTGATCGCTTAGAAGTATTATAGACACTTCAATTAAATACTGCATATAGAACATATCTTGGTCCTTAAAAACATCGGTAATTTTTTTTACGAGTCTTTTAATAAGCCTAGAAAAAAATAAAGTATTAGATATATAAAAAATCGCTGTCAAGTCCAAACTCTCCTATTTATAAACATCTTTTCGGATATGGTTTTATTGTTTAATGTGGCAAATTAATTTTCTTTTATAATATTGGCAAAAAAAACCGATATTTACGCCCGAACTTCACAAAATAAAATAAAATATCGTAAATATAATAATATAAATAAAATATTATAAAATATATATTTGAGTCGTTGTCATCAGTCGACGAATTTTGATTTTCATAGTGAACCTTAAGGGCCCGCAACCCGGATTTGTACCGATTATTATTTTATTTTTATTTTTTTTTTTATTACATATTTCCCTTAAATACGGTAAGTTTAAAAGCTCTTAAAAAATATATGTTATTCTTCAAGATAATATCTAGACTTTGCCCGCTCCGAAACGCAAATTATATAAAATTCCCTTGATAGAAAAAAATCGCAAAGCATGCTCCAAAAATTATTATTATCACGTTTGTTTCAGTTATTTGTATGAAAAAATTCACAGTGTTTCTTTAAATGCTGTTTAAGGTAATGCCCACGAGATTTTTGCTCTATTTTAAACGAGTCGTGTTTTGTTAAACATTTTCGCAATTTTCGCATCGATTTTGTCGCTGTGAATGTTAGCGCTCTCCTCTAACATTCGTAATTTCGTATTTCTCCATCTTCTTCTTTTCGGGCCCGGTTGCAGAGCCTTAAGCCGTCCACCCAATGACTACAGACTTGCCACACCCATTTTCTATCAGTTTGGCCTCGGCCGGGACGGGGAATAAACGTATTAGGCTCCGCGTCGCTTGGTTCCGTGAAATCAATTTTAAATTTCGTTGTTACTACAATAAACAATGCGTGAAAAAGAGTTAAATAATTAAGTATTTACAGGTCTTTACGAAATCAACCTATAAAAGAAATTCTCAAATACCTTTTCCAACCTTTCCAAAAGCCAAAGGTATTTTTAAACTTCTCCCAAAAAGGCGCGTGAATTCCGATTTCGATTTCTTCCTGGATTATTGGATCGCCCTCAATGTATTCGGCTGTTTGTTTTTATATAAATCTCCTCTATAAAGCGGGCGATTTATTAAATTATGTTTCACGTAAAATAGCTTTAACTTCGCAGATGGATCAAATTTAAATTAAATTTTCAGTGTCTTAGTTAAATTAAATCTTTTATCATGTCTTTTTACAAATTTTCATATTTTTGGTTACGAAATTATGATATTCAAGGATAAATTTAAAATTTTTGAAAAAACTCCACGCAGGAGGCTCTGAGGAAAATAATTACCCTCAGGGCCTATGTCATCTTTGAAGATGCTATGTGGAGGGTCTTTTTGAGGAGAGGAAGGAAGGAGTGTTTCCTTCCTCCTACAACATGGGTCTCTTCAAGACCGTTCAACATAATAAATATTTTGTAAAATTTGAAAAGATTATCACTAATTTTGTTTTAAAGAATGATACTATCAAAAACAGTTCCCTCTAAGTAATGGTAAATCGCACATTTTACACACACACCGTGTTTTGCTACATGCTTTGTGGGCATACGTGTAGTGCAGTTCAGAAATGCACTTGCACAACTGCCGGGTACCTAGTACAGGTCTCACGAGAGTTCGCGCCTAATTTTTACTTCACCGAGTAACAAAACGCCCCCTTGCGTTAAAAATAGTAAGTAAAAACAAATCATGCTTTAACGTCTCCTGCTCTTTAGCAACAGAACCTATGAAAAAGTCGCGTTAAAGTGTCTCCCGCAAACTATGTGTTAAAACAGGTTGTAACAAAATACATTATTATATGAAAAATAAGTACCTATTTTTATCCACTGGAGCGTTTTTTGTCACAATATGGCACTATTTAAAATACTCCGGATTGCTTTGCTGCCAATTTTGGCAGATTTTCCTTCATTTGTAAGCAATTATGTAGAAGTTTACAGTTTTATAATATTTTTTTATAAATCCTACGAATATGTGATAATCGTCAAAAATAGGTGGATTTATTGGCTATATAGAACTATAATCAGTTTGTATGTCTCCATATTAAAATTCGGAGGTATGATTTTTCAATGTGGGCGGAAATAAAACCACCAAAACATCTCGACCAAAATCTGAGAAAAAAAAGTTATAAATTGCGCTGTCGCTCCAATGGTTATTTATAGTATATCATTAGTATTAATAAAGACAAAATTAAAAAAAAAATAGTAAAATTGGGAGTACTTACGCAATATGGAAAATACTGCGTGAACCGAATGACCTTCGACTTGATCGATGCGTGATCGTTGCTTGAACGAGAGTTCCGTTAGGAAGAGCGTAATTATTATACATTTGGGTAGTGTTGAGCCAAATTTTCTCTCTTTAGTTGATGAGTAGGATTAGGAACAATGGCTGTTGAAGTGTCAATAATGGTGTGACAATTTAATTATTCGGTCGTCGTCGTTTCATTTTAGGCTTGGACTACACCGAACTGTTTTTCCAGAAGCGGATAAAATAAGCCTCATAGAAAGAATTAAAACTGTATTCCAAACAAATGTCCGAATTTTCTGCACGGAAATCCGAAATCTGTTTTTTCAGCACAGCCAAAAGTCGAATTTATCCACGCAAGCTTGTAGAACGTACTGGCGCCGCGGCGTATGAATTCGGCTACACGTGTTGTTTTTTCTCGATATCGTATTGACGACATCGTATTAACGGACATTCTATACTGTAAATATTAAAAAAAAAATCAGGATTTTTTCTAATTTTTGGGTAAGCATTATGAAATACTACACCCTTGTTTACCATGTGCACCAAGAGTTTACGTTTATTTTCGTCTTTATTGTATTTTTGATAGCAAAAAACAATTAACATTATATTTCAATTAGGACAGCAAAAAAGTGCAAGGAGCAAGGAGTGTTCTTCTAGAACATAAACCTTTTTAGCAGGAGGGTCAATCTATCCATTTTCAATTTTTTGGCGGACCACAGGGGGTAAGCTTGATATTGTTAAATTTGCAGTCGGTGATGCCACAAACCGTGTATTTTCAAACATTTATTTTTTCTAAAATAGTATTTTTTAAGTAAAACAATTTTGGAACGCAAAAAAGCGCCGCTGGCGAAAAATTTGTGTCTCAGAGACCAAACCAATAAATGAGGTCGATTTTTATCACTCTGACATAAGAAAATATACAAAAAGTACCTACTTGCAGTTTTGGGCAACTGCTGATTTTTTTGTTTTTTTTTTTTTTTTTTTACATTAACTCCACACAGGAGGCCCTGAGGAAAATAATTTCCCTCAGGGCCTATGTCATCTGGGATGCTGTGTGGAGAGTCTTTTTGAGGAGAGGAAGGAATGAACATGTTCAGTTCTCGTCCATGACAAGACCTGTCAAAAAAATTTTTGCTCTCTCAAATTACCACATAAAAAAATCAAAACATCTTCGCAGAATACCAAAAACATATCCATCAGGTGCGGCTCGGTCGGCTACCCTCCGGCAAACGTTATCTCGGTGAGATTATTCCTTATAATAGTGAAAACAGACAACTTTAAATTCGAAGTGTCAAAACTATGGCTAAATTTTCATCGTAAATTTTAGCCGCGAATTTCGTAGGGTTAAGTGTTAAAAACATTTCTTAGTATAATTTAAGTGCCATTTCTAGTTTATAAGTGTTTTAGTATGTATAATCCGTATTTTTAAGTTAAAAAAACTGATTAAATTTTGCAAATTCAATTCAGCGAACCATAGACAATTTTAAATTTAACCTAGAGTAAACCATAGAAACTCATTTTGTGACAATTCTCAGAGTGCAGAATACACCGGTTTTTATTAACATTTAATTGTGCACTATTCTATGGTTAACTACGATTAACATTGAAACTAGCATGCCTTCTGACTCGGACGACTCAGACTCTGAATGTTTTCAACGCTCAATCTTGGAGGAGAACCGAAAACTGAAATCAATTATCATTGATCTTAAGGCGGGTAGGGAGGGACGTGCAGGGTCACCATTCAGAAGTCTGCACAGCAGCCAACTGATGGGTGAGGCTGGGCTCCCTGCCATGGTCTATCAGCAGGAAGCTGAACAGGTGCAAGCACCTACGAATGTGTGGTCTGCTCCCCAGACTTCAAAGAATGCTGAAACACAAAATGCTCCGGGAACATCAAATTCTCCCAACCAAGCTAACAGAAAGCGCCAGAGAGAGGAAGACGAGGCTAGCATTCAACAAATTTCGGCAAGCTCATTAAGCTCTGAATTGATCTTCCCGATCTGGGGACTACTAAATAATATATACCAGACATGTAGCGATGCAAAAAATAAGCTAAAAAAGGAGGATCGAGCTACCATCGGCGCAGCCATCGAGGAAATAAAGAAGCACCTCCACAACACAGCAATGGCGCACTCAGCGGCTGTGGGTAAGGCAGAGGCCCTGTCGGCTGCACTCCAGAACAATGCAGAACTTACGAAGAAGTTCGAAAAAATCTACAATAGCACTGGCGAAAACATCATCCCCACCTCCACAGCTAGGAGATCTTACGCTAGTGCTGCGTCGGGAGGACCTCCGTCGAAGACCATCGTAGTACGTGGTCAAGAAAGACCTCTACCATCTAGGCAGCCAACGGTGCTCCTGTACCCGACCACCCCGGAGGGTAAAACTTCAGAGCAGTTGGAGAAACTCCTTCCTACAGTCCTTGACCCCAGGAAGGACGGTTTCCAAGTTGTTAGGACAAGGAAAATCAAGGGTGCCGGTGTCGCCATCCAAACTACAACACCTGGAGGAGTGGCAAATCTTAAGAAGGCCGAAGAAAAACTGGCCGCAGCCGGTATCAAGATGATATCTCCACAGGGACGCCTCCCGAAGATAGTCATATATGACGTCCCCAGAGGTGAACCCTCCGCGGACGCCGCCCTGTTCACCGAAATCTATGAAAATAACGTAGAAGGTAATTGCTCACTATCCAAGGAGGACCACTTGAGGACCATGAGGCGTGTGTCCCTCTTTGGAAAGCGGGACACAGGTAATATGCACATGATAATCACGTGCCACCCTGAGGTAAGAAGGCTTCTTAGAGACAGCGGTCTGTGCTTTCTAGGCTGGAATGCCTGTCGGGTCAGGGACTACTCAGGAGCTACTAGGTGTTATAAATGCCACCTTTATGGCCATATCTCCAAGACCTGCACGCAGGTGGTTGCAACCTGCCGGCATTGCGCCGAAAACGGACACGACGTTGAGGATTGCCCCAAGAAGGCACAACCCGCTGTCTGTGCAACATGCACAAGGTTCAAGAAGCCTTCAAACCATCCCACAGGGGACCGATCATGCCCGGCGCACCAGGCGGCAGTCGACGTACAGGTCAAAATGACTGATTATGGCAATTAATCCCCTCTCCCTAGGTCAGATAAACCTGCAGCGTTCCCGGGCCGCCACACTGGACATCATGCGGGTCATGTCTGACCTCCACATCGACATCCTGCTTATCCAGGAGCAGTACACCAGGTCAGGAAAGACACCAGTAAGTCATCCGGGTGTGGTGCTCGAGGTTGGCAACTCACCACAGGCGGGTGTCCTGGTCAACACCTCCTTGATCAGTCCCCTCCTGCTGGTGGGCCTGTCAGACGAGTACCAAACCTGTGTATCCCTTAGATTTGGCGAAACTGAGATCGTACTGATCTCGGTCTATTTTAAGTATGGGAACCCGGTTGGACCGCATATCTTGAGCTTGACACGCGCTCTGAACGTGCTTAAAGGTCGTAACGTAGTTATCGGAGGAGACTTTAACGCTCGCTCACCTTTATGGTTCGATTTTGATGCTAGACATAGAACGGAACGATCAGACGCCGTCGAGGACCTGATTGCGGCGCAAGGTCTGGTTGTACTAAATGAGCCTCACTCATTAAGCACATTTTCGAATACCAATGGTGAGAGCAACATAGATCTATCTCTCTGCTCTGGATCAGTTGCAGCCAAGATAATGCAATGGAAGGTACACGAATGCGCTATAGCCTCCGACCATAGGCTCATTACCTTCAAAGTGGGTGTCAATAAGACCGGAGCCCCAAGATCCTCCTGGAGCTTCAAAACCACAGAGGCGAACTGGGATAACTTTGGGGAAGCCCTACGCGATACTTTAAGGGGATTCCATGACGTAGCGGCAAACGATCCGGATAATTTGGGGAACTTTTTTAACGCGGCTGTAGTATCAGCCGCAGAGTCCTCTCTGGGAAGAGTAAACCCAAAGAAGACTATCAGGACGCCGTGGTGGTCGATAGAGCTGACTTCGCTCAAGGGGGCTTACAAGAGGGCCTGCAGGGCTTTTGGCGCTACCAGACGAGGCGGCTTGATGGAGGAGGAGATTGCTGCTCGGAGGGTGCGCGTCAGGGCTACTCGCAGTGCTTTCAAATTAGCCGTGCTCTCGGCGAAACGAGCTGAATGGCATAAGTGGGTTTCAGAAGTGGGTAACGCCAACCCGTGGGATGCCCACAGCGCTGTCGAAAAGACGGGTAAAGGCTCTGACCGGTATCTTTCTAGTGTAATATCAAATTTTGAGGGTAGGGATGTTGAGACTGTGGACGTGGCGACCACTCTCCAAACGCTTCTGGGCAAGCTAGTCCCATTAGAATCAGTCACTGGGGAAAGCGACCACCACAAACAGGTCAGAATCCTGTCACGGCTTCCACCGAGAAACCTCGCCCAGGAGGATAGTATGAAAGTAACAAGATTAGAAGTTGAAAATATAATAAAGGGTTTGGGTCCTAAGAAGGCACCTGGGCACGATAGGCTCAATGGCGTGATAGCGAAGCAAGTCTGGGTCCACGCCAAAGAAGAACTTTTCCAGGTGATGGAGACATGTTTGAGAAGAGGAGTTTTCCCTTCTGAATGGAAGAGGGGCGTGCTCAGGATTATACCAAAGGGGAACGGAAAACCGAAATCGGACGTGAAAGCCTACCGTCCCATCACCTTGCTGCCTGTCCTAGGAAAAATCTTAGAAAAACTAATTAAGGAGAGGCTACGACGTACCTTGTCCCCCCCCAGCCCGCTTCAATTTGGTTTCGTCCCCGGTAAGTCCACGGAGCACGCCCTAACGTTTGCGCTCGAATGGGTGAAGGCTTGCACTAAGAAGTATGTTATTGCTATTTTCTTAGATATCACAGGTGCCTTCGATTATGCATCTTGGGCCATGATACTCATCAAACTGAAAAATAGGAAGTGTCCTCCTAGACTTTTTAAATCCTGTGAAAATTACTTGAGTAAAAGAACAGTCATACTCTCCTTCGGTGACTTTTCCATTGAAAGGGAGGTTGACATGGGCTGCCCTCAGGGTTCCAACGTCGGTCCAGATTTCTGGAAGATTTTGTTTGATGACTCCTCCAGGTTGCCCTTGCCTGAAGGTTGTATCGCGGTCGATTTTGCTGATGATAAATTGTATCTGGTCTCGGGGAACAGCAGGAGAGAGATAGAAAGTAAGTCTGAGGAAGGTCTGAACATGTTCCTTCAATGGGGTGATAGAAACAAAATGACCTTCGCTCCCCAGAAGACCATGGGTCTCTTGATTAAGGGCTATCTCAGCAGAGAGAGAAACCCAACCATCAGAATGGGAGACACCAGAATCAAATTTGTTGAGACGGCAAAATACCTTGGAGTTACTCTAGATCGATCGTCCTCGTTTCTTGCCCATGTTAAGGAAGTCTCCAGCAAGGCCCAAGCACTCTTTTTGAAGCTGAGGAGAATCTCCACATCTGAATGGGGTTTGAGAAGTCCGGCTCTCCGTTTGATATATAGGGGAGTGTACGTTACGCAAGTAGCGTACTGCGCCTCTGTGTGGGAGCACCGCCTGGATAATACTCTAATACTCTCGGCGCTCAAAAGAGGCCAGCGAACTCCCTTGCTGGCACTTTCTGGTGCCTACAGAACGGTAGCTTCGGACGCATTACCCGTGCTGGCAGGTGTTCTGCCAATCGATTTAGAAATTAGGGAGGTGTTAACAAAGAAGAAGTTGACCAGGGGACTCCCTGCCACCCACCTCGGTGTTGTCATCACACCAGGTGGGGTCGGGACTCTCCCTGGACTACTTAAACGAATGAGAGAGCTTACACTCAATGAGTGGCAATCTCGCTGGATTAGATCGAATATGGGAAGATGGACCTTCTCCTTCTTCCCATCAGTTAAGATCAGAATGGAAGGGGCGTACATCAACCTGGACCATCACATGGTCCAGCTACTGTCCGGGCATGGGGAGTTCAGGGGGAGACTGCATAGACTCTCCCTATCCCCCCATCCGAACTGCACCTGCGGAAGCACGGATCAGACTGCCGAGCACATTCTGTGGCATTGCGAGATCATGACGGATGCCAGAGACGAATTACTGGATGGTTTGCAAGTGGTCACGAGACCGGTTTGGAATTCCGATCTCGTATCGAACAAGGTTAATTTTGAGTGTCTGAAGAAGTTCACAAGAAGATGGGTTGAAAGATGGTCTGCTCTTAGAGTCGAAGATTAGTGTAAAATCAATAGATACCAGGTGTACTAGCTCCTGGACCCACTGACTACGATTTGAACTTACCTTATTATTGTTTATGCCTTGTTTCTTACTATTATTCATTTTTTTTAGTTCACAGCACAAAGGCCGATCTCAGGTGTGACATGCAATTATACTCACCCATCGTTTAATATTTTATTTTATGCAATGGTTTTTCTTTTTATTCTTATATTATATTTATGTAGCATTAATCACATCGGAATGGCTTCTTTCACTTGGGAGCCGTATGAAATCTACTCATACTAAAGATGCATTCATCACAAGTGAACGGTTTACTTGAGAATGCAAAAATAAATTTTTTGAAGATTGTTTACTATCTATTATCTCACGGCATCTATATTTTATTTGCTCTTTTCTCTTACTCTGCAAGCATTGTCTATGGTCAACTGATTTTATCTACGTTTTATGTAGAATTGAAATTTTTATATAAGGTTTTCAAGCGCTAACATAGAGATGACTTTCCTGATTCGTGGCACAGATCCATACCACTGGAGAGAGTGCAGCAAAAAAAGACATTATAATGTTTTCCTGCTTGGGACTCTGCTGATAGTCGCTATACGGAATATGCATGCTGTACATGAAAGTGGATTTATGCAGATCTGGAAATTTCTTACAGGTAGTTGCAGTACAAACATAGAGACGGTTTTCCAGTAGCGCGGCACAGATTCAAACCTCTAGGGAGAGGACAGCAGTCAAGACATCGGAATGGTCTTCCCGCTAGGGACACATCCGAAAGTCGCCACCCTAAGTTGCATACATTACAATGAAGTGGTTCAAAACCAATGATGTGTTTTATTTCTCTAACAGGAGGTTGCAGTAGATACATGCAAACGGTTTTCCGTTTAAGGCGCAGTTATAGAAAAACTTAAATTATGGTGCAGTGTACATATTGGTATGGTTTTTCCCTTGTGAGAGGCCCTGGAGTGGCCCTAACAATATATGCATACCGAACATGAAAGTGGTTTGCTGAAAAAACCACGGATAAAATTTTGTAAATTAGTAGTTGCAGTACAAACATGGAGACGGTTTTCCAGTAGCGCGACACAGATCCAACCTCTAGGGAGAGGACAGAAGTCATGACATTGGAATTGTTTTCCAGCTTGGGATACTTCCGATAGTCGCCACATGGTCGAAGTTGCATACATTACATTGAAGTGGTTCATAACCAAAGATGTGATCTTTCTCTAATAGGAGGTTGCAGTACAAACACGTAAACGGTTTCCGTTTAAGGCGCAGATATACAACAATTTGAGTTATGTTGCTGTGCACACATTGGTATGGTCTTCCCGCGATTGGGATATAATCGAGTGGGCTATACAAAAGATGCATACTGAACATGAAAGTGGTTTGCTAAAAAACCACAGATAAATTTCTTGGTTATTGTTAACTATCTATAAATTCGTATCATCTATATTTATTTGGCTATTTTCCACCAATGACATGTTCAGAATAATTATTGTCTATGGACAACGGGGCTTAGTCTATGGAATTTCTTAAAACTCTATGAGGACTTTATATATTGTCTATGGTAAAATGAGTAATTTATTATACTTTTTGGCACTCCAACACACAATGAAGCAAAGTAGATCGCTTGAGGACTGTATTGTATCATGGCAATATCCCTGAATGTTGCCGTGTATTAGTCCGAAATTTAATCTAATCTTTAGGCATTAAAACAGTATTTTGTCTCGCACTAGCATAAAGTTCAATGACCTCTGATGCACTATGTAAAATTCTTTCGTACACTTTAGATATACCACACTTGAAATCGGTTTTTATTGACACTTAAGCATTCCGTTATTGGCGTGCCGTAAAAATCGTTACCTCGGATCCTTCACTTATCTCCCCAAAAATCCAAAGCCAATTTCAGGTGTGGTATGCAACCACTTTTTTCTTATTATTATTAAATATGTTTGTTGTTACTTCCTATAATGGGAAGAGGA
Source organism: Limnephilus marmoratus (assembly GCA_917880885.1). NCBI lineage: Eukaryota > Metazoa > Arthropoda > Insecta > Trichoptera > Limnephilidae > Limnephilus > Limnephilus marmoratus. Next base: position 50,235,061 of record OU862919.1, read on the forward strand.
GCATTTCCAACGCTTCCGGGATCGTGAGGCAGTAAACACATGTTATTGGTCCCACCTGGCTTATCAAAATTTGAAAAACCGGTTTCATGTATGGAATGCACCCAAATTTCCTTCGTTATTCTTTAGGTTTATTAGTTATTATTTGTTACTTCCTATAATGGGAGGAGGAGCATTTCCAACGCTTCCGGGTTCGTGAGGCAGTAAACACATGTTATTGGTCCCACCTGGCTTATCAAAATTTGAAAAACCGGTTTCATGTATGGAATGCACCCAAATTTCCTTCGTTATTCTTTAGGTTTATTAGTTATTATTTGTTACTTCCTATAATGGGAGGAGGAGCATTTCCAACGCTTCCGGGTTCGTGAGGCAGTAAACACGTGTTATTGGTCCCACCTGGCTTATCAAAATTTGAAAAACCGGTTTCATGTATGGAATGCACCCAAATTATCTCCGTTATTCTTTAGGTTTATTAGTTATTATTTTTATTTTTTTTTTATCGTTTTTCTTTTCTAATCGTTGTGTAACTGCAAGGTGTTGGATACCCTGTAACATGGCAGCGGAACACTTCTTTATAGCAATGTCACAGAGACGAGAACTGAGCCATATAATGTGTCTCGTCCTTATCCCCTCCATTGGGGGTGGCTTGTGACCCCGTCCCTGCATGTGGACACCGGAGTGAGGACGACCCGGAGCGATGTCTCATTGGTGGCCCGCGCCTCCCCTGGGGGGAGGTGTGGGTCGTAAGGATGTCTCGCGCGAGTAAGGGGACCCTCCGCCCTGCCTCCGACAACCCGGCGCTGATCCTTCTTAGAGTCTTTGGGCGTTCTGCCACCCGCATCCGTTAGCAGTGTCGATGCATCACCGAGAAGTTGGCTAAGGGGCGCGGAAATCGACCCTCGCGCTTGGCTTTCCTGAAAACATGCACCTCTCAACAGGACTGCCGGGCGTACCTGTGACACACTCGCTCCCTACCAGCAACAACGTTAAAATTGAGTTATTATTTATGTACATTAAACAGTTTGAGTAGGCATATCGCCTACATGTAATTATTTTATTTTCCCCTCTGATTTTCCCCAATGAAAGAGGTAATGTATATATTTATATTTATTAGTTACTAACCTGTACATATAAAGCACTTGCATACTGCTCGTTAACACCGTATGCGGGGACATTGGGGGTCTAGCTTTGTTCAAATTAAATGTAGAGACGTTCAAATAAAAAAAATTAGCTTCCTTGTGAGAGCCCTGAAGGAGTAACCATAAGTTACTTATACCGGGGTGGGTATGCGGTTGGAAACCTCCAGTGGTCTTGAAGAGACCCATGTTGTAGGAAGGAGGAAACACAGAGGCCGGCAAATCATTCCACAGCCGAGCTGTTGAACACAAGAACGAGTCGAAGAAACGACCCGTTCTCATGTGACAAATGTCAACCGTGTACAAATGTTGGGCACGCGTTTGGCGTGTTTCCCGACTATGCACCGGTGCCGAAGGGATCAATGATGCTAGTTCTTCAGAGCATCTTCCATTGTAATACCGGTAGAACAAGGATAGCATTCCCACCCGACGCCTGTGCTCTAAAGATTGCAATCCGTCTGTTAAGATGGGAGAATCTATCAAACGGACCGCCCGTTTCTGCACAGAGTCGAGGGTATTTTTCAGGTATTTTGGAGCTCCAGACCAGAGATGGCTGCCAAATTCAACCGTGGGGCGTACTTGTGATTTGTACAAGGTTAGCAGTTGTGTACTATTAAAGTATCTGCGGGCCCTGTACAGTACGCCCAGTTTTTGGGAGGCTAACTTTACTCTGGCTTCGATGGAGCCCCCATACCTGAGCTGGTCTCTTAGGGTTACACCAAGCATATCAATGGAGGGCCTGTTCGGAAGATTGCTTCCGTTGAAAGAGACTAGATTTTCATTTCGATCCCTTTTAGACGTAATCAGACAAGATTGGGTCTTTGAAACATTAAATTCAACGAGATTATTTTTACCCCAAGAGAAAACACTCTCGAGGTAACCGTCCATTCTTTGCTTCAAAGCCCTACGAGCTGTTGGAGTTTGTGAGCCCTTTGGGGGCTTGTCAAACAAAAAGCTATCATGAACTGTACTGTCATCCGCGTAACAGTGAATTGGTGCACATGACAAAAGGTCGTTGATGTGCAACAAAAACAAAGTCGGAGACAGAACCGATCCCTGCGGGACGCCAGCATTTATCGAGTGTGAGGAAGAAGTGAAACCATCGACTACCGTCTGAATCGACCTCTCCCTCAAGAAGTCGGCAATCCACATACACAAGGATGCGGGAAGTCCGTAAGAATGCAGTTTGTTGACAAGTCCTCGGTGCCAAACCCGGTCAAAGGCCTTGGAGATGTCCAGTGCAACCGTTTGGGTCTCACCGAAACGTTCCAGGCATCGCCCCCAAACATGCGTCACATACGCGAGAAGATCACCGCACGAGCGGTTCCGCCGGAATCCGTATTGACGGTCGTTAATAATTTTGTTCTTCTCGAGGTATGTGAGCAGTTTGTCGTTGATCACACGTTCCATCACCTTAGACAGAACTGATGTGATCGCTATGGGGCGGTAGTTGGCCGGGTTGGAGCGGTCACCCTTCTTTGGAATAGGATGGATAACCGCTTTTTTCCAACCAGAGGGCACAGAGCCAGTCTTCAGGGACAATTTAAAAAGCTTCGTCAAAATTGGAGCTATTTCTGCAGCGCACCTCTGCAGTACCAGGGCAGGTATTCCGTCAGGCCCACTAGCTTTATTAACATCAAGCCCTCGTAAAACATGGAGTACTTCCCGATGCCGAATCCTCAGCTTTTTCATACGAAAACCGCAGTGAGGAACCGACGTCGGGACAGCACCTTGGTCATCGAGGGTTGAGTTATCCGCAAACATTTTACCTAATAAGTTTGCCTTTTCGGTGGCGGTGTTTGCTAGTGAGCCGTCAGGTCTGGTGAGAGGTGGCAAACTGGATTTGCAGAAATTGCGACCTATTGAGCTCGCAAGCGACCAGAATTGCCTGCTGCCATGCGGGCATGCAGCCAGCTTTCTGCTGATCTGCAGGTCGTGCTTCAATTTCGACCTATTTATGATTTTCTTGGTTTCCTTTGCCATTTTGTTGTAAGCTGTTCTGTCTTCGGATGTTCTAGATGTGTTGTAGGCTCGGTAAGCCGCGTTTTTTCGTCGCACTGCTTCAGCGCATTGTCGACTGAACCACGGCTTTGAGCCCACACCAGTTTCCTTAACAGTAGAATGGATGAAGCCATCCATCGCGGATGTGATGACTTCACCAATTTCCTGGGCACATCTTGAGGGATCCGAAGTCCGAAAGCAGACAGCTGACCACGGAAAAGCATTAAAATGTGCCCGCAGACCGAACCAATCTGCTGACCTATAGTGCCACACTTTTCTCTTCAGCCTCTCGTTTGGTGGTCTGAAGTTTACAGGGATTGATGTCGTCACCAGGCAGTGGTCGGACGATCCTAAAGACGCTGTGACTTCAATCCTGTAACCGTGTGGCACAGTAGTTAAAAATAGATCTAACAGATTGGAACGGTGAGTCTGGACATCAGGAACCCTTGTAGGCTCCTGAACCATTTGTTCCAATCCGTAGCAAAGGGCAAAGGATTCCGCTTGGCGTCCAGCCGAGTCTGTTGATCCTGAGAACTTCAACCAAGGTTCGTTATGAACATTGAAGTCCCCCAGGACCACAAACTCTGCCGTAGGGTAGCGGGGCAAGAGGTCATCAATAGTATCGCTTAAGTGTTTGAAGAGCTCGGACGTGTCTGATTCGCTAAGGTTCGGTGAGCGGTATAAACACGCGTAGAATCTTACCGTACTGGCAAGATTGACGCGTACCCACATTACGTCGAATCTGGAGTTTTCCAGATTCAACAGTCGCACATAGTTGACGTCAGCTCGACTATAGAGACAGACACCTCCTTTAGGTCTGAACTTGCCTGCGAGGGTGAAGCCCGGGCAGTTCAGATAGGAGGTGTCTACAGGCTCAGCTATCTGGGTTTCAGACAGGAAAAGTAGGTTTGGGCGTTGGGAAAAAAGGTGGTGGTGGACAGAATTTAAATTGGTGTGCAGGCCGCGAATGTTGGTGTAATTCACCAACAGTTTTGGCCCGCACCGGGGACGCCTACTCCTCGCCGCTGTAATGACGTTATTTGTTGATGGTTGTATATTCATGATTTTATTTGTAGGGTTATTTAAGTGTGATATGAGGGGAAGGAAGGTCAGGGAGGGAAAAGGTAAAGGGGTGGGTAGGATGCTGGGATTCAGAGTTTCCAGGAGTGACGGACGTATGTATCCAACCCACCCACTGCGGTGCAAGGCGATGGGCAGGGAGAGTCCGGCTGGAGAGGTCGCCCAATGCGCCCCAAACGCTACTGCTGGGTCCCCTCCGGTCACGAACCGGCACAACAGCAGCGGCGGGGTTTTTACACTCGTTGATGGGGCAGCCCACCCTCAGTCGTGAGCCTGAGGGTCGGGCCCCTGTACTACCGAGCGACCCGGACAGCGGTAACCGGTTGTAAAGGGTCTCCCTCAACCAGCATCTCCCGATCCGGCCCGCCACGCAGAAGGTGGGCCGATGCACCCGCCATCAAGGCCTAGACAAACATTACCCCAAGAACCCGGGCACCACTGCTAAGTCACCAAACGTAGCGAACCACTTGGGGTGACCTGTGGCAGAGGTGTTGGTCATCCAATAAATGGTTCCCAGGGCGGCGGTACCCATACCCGCCTACCAAATTGTTGGAAAGTAAAGTTAAGTAAAGGAAAGTTAAACAAATTGTCGTCAAGAAAATTTGGTATTTTATTAAACGAAAACCTTTAAAATGTGTAATAAATAGATTTCAACAATAAAAGATGCAATGTTGATGTTTTTTGCACTTAAGTAGAAACACGAAATTTTGTCTAAGAATATAAAGAATATACGTAAGAAAAAACTTATAATTTTTTTAGCAGCTGAATAACAACTACGAAGAAAAACTGAAGTTTTCCACTCAACCCCTTTTTAAAACAGAAAGGAAAGTAAACCGAGATGAATATTCTTTATTGCAAACTTTCTGATATTTTATTTAGTTCTGTGGGAAGTACGAAAAGGCTCGCGGGCTACACAGGCTCGCGGGCTGCGGGTTGCTCATCACTGATCTAGTACGTTCTACGCTAACGGAAGACGAACAAACGGATGGTGTGTGGTCCCTTTGTTATCCAGTTTCTGATTTTTTCTACACGGTCGAACCCGGGTTTTAGTTGTCGAAAAGCATTCTTTCGATCGTTCAATTCAAAGCTCCATCAAAATGCCCGAAAAAGATTATGAAAAGGGCAAGATTTTCAATTTCCACAAATCTTAAACATGCTAAAAGTTACAACTGTTCCGTGGAATTGATAGAAGTAGATATGAATAGTTGGATCGGGAAATTATGCCGCTTTTTCTTTTAACTTAGGGTAGATAGTACCGCGGAATTCTCAGAAGTAGATATATAAATAATCGGGTTGGGAAATTATGCCGCTTTTCCCCGTCAATGCTGTTATCACTTGGAATCAGGGTAGGTAGTACCCTATGTACACGTATGGTGCTCTACGTTGTAAAAGCTAATATTATTATTTCCTTGTATATCGATCATTACAAAAAACACGCTCACTTCGATAAAGAAAAAAATTGTGAGAAATTTAAGACAAAAAGATTCTTCTTTAGGAGGAACCTAGTCCGTTACGAAATTTCGGAAGGGTTGGATATTTTTCATCTCAAAGCACCTATCTCATGAGATCACGAATCGCAGTTACCATGAAAAGAAAACATTATTATAATCTGTGATTGTTTGTGCGGCACTGGCAACAGTAAAGTTCTTAAGCTTAAGGATAAAACCTGCTTGAAGAAAATTGAAAAAATGGTTCATCACTTTTGAAATTTGACGGTTACTCCTGCATTGCTGAAAACACAGAAAAGTTATTTTGCGCAGTCTGTTTTCGAGCTAGACACATTGAATTCTATCAATAGATGCTGCATTTTCTCGTGTCATCCTATCGGAGGTTGGCCATTATCAGGAAAATCTACACATTGCAGCCTGCACCTAATTCGGAAAAACAGATTTGTCTTTCATTTTCAATTAATTGTTTACTCGAATTAACAATAATGTTATTGTCTCGTCGAAATTTTTGCTATACCTGAACAATGGCTATGATGTTCAAATAAATTTTTTGTTTTGTATGAAACGGAGAAAAATATATTTTATGATCATATAAAATGCATGGAATAAGGCAAATTATGATGAGATGTCAGATAAATATATTTACAAATTCCTGGAAAATTAATTTTCAGATTATTTCACGACAAACAACAGACTTAAAAAAGGACGATAAAAAATAGCTACAGAATGACTATAGCTGTTTTTGCCAATAACAAGCAACCTTGATATGTAATACACGAGATTGGCATTTGCGGCATATGAATGGTATTATGGTTACAATGAGTTAATTAATTAAACTCGGTGTACGAGTAGGCAAAGTACACGGCAAAATTTAATACCGACCCGAAGTTGATACAATAAGCGAGTTTTAGGTCCGAAAAGCGGCATCCCTCCCCTCTCTCATCCCATCCCTCTTGGCAAGCCTTCCCGTTCGCGCCTTCTCTACCCCACGTGTGTTTTACGCATCATTCTCTTTCGCTTACGGTCATTGTAAAGTCAGTAAAGTGACAGTACCTGCGCGAGAATGGATCGTATCAATTTCAGGTCGGCATTTAAGCTTAGCGCATACCGTACCATCAGATAGCGTCCTTGGTTGGAAAACAGAAGGAAAAGGTTGTTGATTGTCTGAAGAGAATTGTCGGGTTCGAATGGGCATAAGTTTCGACAAAACTGGAAAAATTTTAACCAGAACGCTTGACACCAATAGTCTCATAAAGAAGAGCATTTTTTTATCAAAATTTATAGTTAGAGTCTTTCTACCATCAAACTAGACACAATATGGGCCCGTATCACATGCCTACTTTCAATGGATTTCTGGCGTAGGGTTAATCTAGTGAAATTTATTTATTTACATGGTAATATGAGCTTTATCGACATATTGAATTATATTCGCATAGGCGGTGTAGCTACCTAATGATTTTGTTAAATAATTTATTAAGCGATAAATTTTCCGCTCAACAGGTCGCACTCAATTTTCTCGCAGAAGTGAATCGAAGGCTAAATTGACATTATTAATAATAAATATACAAATAACGTAAATAAGTACTCTCAAAATGTGCGCTCATTCTGACTTTGAAAAGAGCATGAAAGTGACGAGGTTATAACAATCAAGTAGATTATGGATTCGGTTATACTGCCAAACATTTGACCTAATTATTATCCACATAGGGCTCAGAGAGACACGAATATCATTCCATTATCACCAACGTAATGTTACATCATCGTAGTAAGTACATAATCCTATTCTCCATTATGTGTTCTCATCTCTCACCATCTTCTATTATATCTGCACTACTGGATGTGGATGTGGATGTGAATGAAGGCATCTCAGAAAGGATCTTGTTATTAACTTCATTATTATAAAATGAGTTTGCTGAAGACTAACGCGTCATATTTAGTAGTTATTTACGTGATTTCATTTAGATACATTATCCCCCTGTATTACATTACGCGCTTGAAAAATTAAATATTCCATGCAATTTATCTACGCATAAAACTTTTATTCGCAAAAAACTCACGAAATTATTTTTGGGAAGAAAGTATAAAAAAGCATACTTAAATTATTTTCATCATCGTGAAATAAGAATAATATATATTTTTTCACCCTTTAAGCAACGCCTTTCAGTTTATGTTTTTAATTATGAGAGAAATCGAGTTGTGTTTTTACTTCCGGCCGAGTTATCTTTTGAAAGGAACAATTACTTTCCGAAACGTTTTGAAGACGGGGGGGGGGGGGAGGTGGGCGGTAAATAAACGCGGAAAAGTTTTGCCTTATTGCCGAAGGAAAGCCAAAAAAAGACCGGTTCACTACAAAAGAGAGGCGCGAAGACTAACTCCCAGCGCCCGCGCCCGCGCCGCGCCGTATAAACTTTATTTCCGAGAAAACATTTCAATGACAATGGAATTACTTAGTTGCAGTGATTTCACCGGAAACTTTTAGGATTTTAAGCAGGAGAGGTCATTATTTGAGGATTTAAATAATCAAAATAATACGTTAAAAATACGAACAACGAATTATAAACATACTAATATCGGGTGTTGGCTCATGGGTAAGTAACGTGAAACATTCCTGCGTAATGCATAACATTATTCAAGTTCTACGAACACTTCTTTGATACTATTTATGTTATCATTTGATACTACTTATCAGCAATTGGGAATTGAAGGGCACAACCATTAGCATATATAAAAATAGCAGCCAATAATATGTGCGTTAAGAAAATGAAGATAATGTTGGTAGTTCTTAGTCGAAGGATGATACAGTTAAAAGAGACCGAATTGGATATAGGTTCCGTAGCTCAGTTGTTAGAGCACTTGCCATGTAAGCAAAGGGTCCTGGGATCGAATCTCAGTGGAGCCAATATCTTTTCCTGATTTTTCTGTCTCCGGATTTTCGATTGAGTTTCGCTAATATTGTCTTCATTTAATTAAATATTATTTTATAAATTTGAAATGCATGTTTATTTTGATTTAATATTTGACAGATGCTTAAATGAATTAATAGAGTAAAGATACCTTACTGAGATAACGCACGTGGTTTCACTGAAAAAGATCCTGTGGACATATTTTAACGGCACGTTCTGATGCTACATTTTTCGTTCGATTAGTATGATTTTTTAAAAATTTCCTTCATTCATTTGCATTTTTAATTATTAATAATTATGATTTATATATGGATGATTTATATAGCGTCGTTTTCGTGAAAAATCACCCCAAGGGCGCTGTACAAACTCATAATACATTTCTAAAATATAATTACATAATTAGAGAATTTTTCGACTACCATGCTAGGAACATTCCAGTATTTGGTATTGTATTTTTATAATGTCATTGGATGGAAGGCAATGATATTGAGGCAAATATTTTTTATAATAAATCCCTACAGGTTCAAAAATCCTATATTTATAATATCCCCGAGCGCCGGATCTGCCATACGTTCAAAAACGTGCAAAAACCTGGCGCCAACTCCAAAGGGGCGCCGTGAGAAAATAAATATTGTATTAAAATTTAGTTGTAATATTCCCTGAATCGTTTAAAAATTACCCATAGTAAGAAATAATTATTACCCTCTAGCAACATTTTCCAAAGAAACAGAATGCGCACGCATCAAGTTGGTATCAACGGCTTACGAATTTATAGTCTGTTACAGAATTTTTTTACAAAATCCATATATTTAGTTAAAACGTAAGATCTATTTTTCCATATATCTTTTACCGTCTTTTACGACGAATAGGTGCGATCCAAATTCAATAACCAATCACAGCGCGGTATTTTTGTTCGTAAGCCGTTGATACCATACGTCAGTGTTTAGTGTTTGATCGCTCAACACAGGGGAAATGCAAGGTACAATTGTATTTGAGGTTATATTCTTATTATCACTGCTCACTGTCTCTCGTCGGGACTGCCTGTTGCTAGTCAGAAGCTGTAGATGCTATTCTTGTGTTGTACGTTGCCATGAGAACGTATTTGTATTTGCTTTTTCTAATATTCGCGTAGGGTATATAGGCAGTAAATCTCAAGAATGTCTAATGGACCTAGTTCAGCGAAACCACCCGCATTGTCTCGTAACCTATATTTTAAATCATGGTACGGGCACAAACAAACAATTCGTTGTATTATTTTAAAGCATAACTTGCAAAGAGTTTTTCCTAAAATAATTAAAATAGCACCATAATTTATGTTTACCCAATAGATTCAGAGAGTATAGGGCTCCTGGCGATCCTCTCTTTAAAAAAAACGAGTGTGAGAGCTACCGCCAGGTCACTTAGAAAAGTTACACCCTTTATATGTCTTGATTTTATTTGATAAATTAGTGTAAAAAAAATAACAATTACATAAAAAAATTAAAAAATTTGGGGTGAATGAATTTTTAATCAAAATAAAAATGTAGGAGGGGGGGGGCGCCATCGGTACCTACTGCACAGGGCGCCAGATTTCGTAGATCCGGCCCTGAATCCCGTGATATTTCAAGGGCCTCTCAGCTATGCAAATACTCTTGGTACTTAATGCACCTATTATTACGATTCTTCAGATATATGGTTGCCTTTGCTAATTGTATTTAAACCACAAAATCAGATATACTACCAAAATAAATTGAAGCTTTGTTCAAGAGAACTATTCAAACTTTTTGTTATATGGTTTCCGAGTTTTAAAGAAGGTCCTTCGGTTAGATTTTTTCCAAAACTATTTTTTTGTATCTTCTAAGATTTGATTGGATAAGTACTAAAACTATTTGTAGTTAGACATAACAGATTAATAGTTAAGTTTAGTTGGTACCGATAAAGTATCGTATTTCTTTTTGGGACAAACTTCTTTGAATAATGGCTAGCATAGTTATTTCTCAAAGATCCACAATGGTACATACACACACAGTAAAACAATCAATTGTCTAATTTGAATTTCAAATTGTAGGAAACCTTTCTGTAGTATTATGTGTGTGAGGGAATTAATTAGTTCAAATAATATTCTCGCTTTCTCCGAGTCCAGTTCAATTCCATCGTGCAAATAGTGGTATTGGTCGAGTAGGCACTTTGCCCGGTCACTCCGGGCTGCGATTTTATTAAATTCCTTTCGTCACTTCACGTAAAAAGACTAAATTAAACCCATAGGATTCCTGGCAGAATGATAACATCCGAGATAAAGTGAAGGGTGTTGAGAGAAAACAGTGAGATTTAAAAAATCCAATATAGATCCTTTGTTGGTATTCATTTTTTCCCCTCTTTATTCCCTTTGCATTATATTTTCATGGGGAATTACAGAATCCTATGTAAATAGTTCAATATTTTATGTCGTCTAACCACTGGAGCGCTTTTTCCCACAGTATGGCACTATTTAAAATACCTCGGATTGCTTTGCTGCCAATTTTGGCAAATTTTTCCTTATTGTAATGTAAGTAATTAAGTAGAAGTTTACGATTTTATTATAATTTTTTTTATAAATCCTACGAATATGTGATAAAGAAAATTGAGAAAAAAAAAAATCTTTTTTTGGGAAGAATTCGGCAAAAACTATCTAGTAAAACTGCAATCACTATCTACAAATCAATTATTGCTCCAAATTTTAACTATTGCTCAACTATCATTTTCCTATGTAACGAACGAGAACAAAATAAGTTTCAAATTCTCCAAAACAGGGCAATGAGAATAATACTACGGCGAAATACATTTTTAAAGTAAACAAAATGTTAAAGGAACTGAATTGGCTAACTGTGAAACAGATGCTGACCTTGAATACGATGATATTTATACATAAAATAATTAACAACATTTTACCAAAATACTTCTCAAATAAAATTATATTCAACAAGGACATTCACAGACATAACACAAGGAAGTGCAAGGAAATCAGGCTTCAAAAAAAGGACAAGGCGAATACGCAGAACAGTTTACTCTACAAAGTAGTACAAAGGGATGAAGTTATATAACAAGCTATCAGAAACTTTAAAGTCCACTCCAATCGGAAAGTTCAAGATGTATTGTAGGAGTTACATACGTAAAATTTAGTTAGCAATATGAAATATTATAATTAATTAGAAATTCAAACTTAAATGTACAAATTACTAAAATAAAATTAATAAATAAATAAATAATCGACAAAAGATGGTGAATTTAATGGCTTTATAGAGAACTACGATTATAATCAGTTTGTATGTCTCCATATTAAAATTCGGAGGTATGATTTTTTTAATGTGGGCGGAAAATATTCAAAACGGTCACCACAAAAATCTCGAGCAATCGGAGAAAAAAATTTTAAATTGTGCTTTATTAGTGCACTTGATAAAAGTTTGTAAAAATCTTGTATGCAATATATCACGGTAACGGTGCTGATTTTATACATTTTTTACACTTTGCCAAATCGTCGATTCTGTCCAAGATCGTAAATCCTGGACTTTTTGGACCATCCCGCTGGAGTGGGTCACCAATATGGGCAATAGTGTGGTCGCCGTATGGGCGATCGGGTCACCAGTTTGGTGAATATGTTGTTTATATGTTTTTTCCAGATCTTGCAGTTCACAGACTTTGCCCACGTCTGAAAACTGGATGCGTGTTTAAATATGTGCGGAGGTGTTTTTATAACTTCATCCCTTTGTACAGTATATCTTGATATTCACGCGAGTCACAATGTATTTACAACAGAAACTTTGTTACAATAATTTGTACAAGTTTAATATTTTACTTACTTTGAGGCAAAGCAGGTGGAGAGGGCGAACACTAGAACCGGAATGGTTTTGCAAAACAAAATGCGTTGTCACGCACCTAGCGGCCAGTGGTGACCAATGGTACCACCATGCAAAATCTAACAAAATTTTTTACATTTTATGGCTGTTCGCTGCCTCGCTACAGTTTGCATAAACCGAGGTTAGTTGATGCAGATAGATAAAAAAGAAACACTAGGTTGGTTTAAAACTTGACAAATGTTTGATTAATATAATACATGTTCTGATGAGTTTTTACCTCTTTACTGTAGGTTACGGTGGTTTGTCATTTCTAGTAATTTTTGCAGAAGAGAAGAACGAACGAAATTAGTTTGCGTTATTTATTTATTTTTTATTTTTTTACATCTTTTATTCCAGATCTCGGGAGGTTGGTGCAGCCCCACGAGTTCCATATTATACACATACAATATATCAAGTAAAAATAAAAATATTACAGATGAGAAAAAAAAAATTTACTTGGTAAAAGAAAATAATAATAATACAAAATAAAGAAAGAAAATTTGAAAAAAAGTTCAGTTTTACACAGAAACAATACAAACATTGCATTTACTGCACCGAATTTATAAAATTTTAAGGTAAACTATTAGATATAAAACTTACCGACAATAAATGTTGTGTAAACAAATAATACGTAAAAATAAGAGATTTCTTGCAAGAATATTATTCATACATTCAACATAATTGTGAAAAAAAAACAACCGAATTAAAAATATTTATGAAAAGAACTACTTATTTACTTTCAGAGTGCAGCCACATGCTAAATTAAAATATAATGGTGTAAACAAAGAAAAAAACTGAAATGAAAACTAAGGACCGGTTGTTTCCCAGAATTTGATCAATTTATCACATCTCAAAGTTATAATTCAAGTTCTGTTAAAATTTCATTCACGTTATGTTATTAATTCACCCCAGGCCGGTTGCCTCACAGTAGCTGGATAGTAACAGAACTTAAATAGAACTTTCACTTTGAAATTTGACGAATTGTTCAATTTCTGTGAAACAAAGTGTCCTAAAAGTAATAATAATAATAAATAAGTGAACCTCCTATTAAAGCTAAGAATCGGTCTGACTAAAGTGGTTTTGTTTCTTTAGTTTGAAAAATCTGTAAAAACAGAATGATTGTAAGAATTAGCAATGACATATTATTCTATACTATTATTCTCAGAATCCGATAAAATATTTTTGTTTCATAACATAACGATACGAATTTCAAAATCAGTACTAATAGCCCACAGGAGTGAATAGGACCTTAACTACGAGTACATAGATGAATATCGCAAGTAGCCGATGGGTCTAAAAAGGCATATCGATTTGTAATTAACGTGCCTTGACTTCGGGGGTACTTCGAAACGAGTTATCTCTCTCGCTGAGCTAAATGTAGCCACGCAATAAGTGTGTATTATTAATGGGTACCAGCGTAAAGTTTTATGCTAGTAAATGATCTTAATGAATCATATCTCAAAAAAATCCTTCCCGAAGTAAATATTTCATGAAATTCACGCAACCATTTCACTTTATTTTTTTATTTTAATTTCAATTTTTTATTTTTTATTTTATTTTAGAAATTTGTACATTTAGGTTTACAAATGTCTAATTAATTATAAATACTTCATATTGCCGCTGATTAATTATATTAATTATAATATTTCATATTCACTATATTTTTTCTAGTTTTATGTAGCTCCTATAATACATCTTGAACTTTCTAGTAGCTTGTTGTATAACTTCATTCCCTTGTACAGTAAACTGTTCTGCGTATTCGCTTTGTCCTTTTTTGTAGCCTGATTTCCTTGCACGTCCTTGTGTTATAGAGTATTCTAATATTATCGTTTTATTCGAAAGCAAATTTGAATAATAATTAAAATTTATCTATTAGGTACTAGGTTTTACGCTTCAGATTATAAGGGCCAGTCAGTGAAATAACGGTTTTTATTTTGAAAAAAAGGAGGACAAATATTTCCGGGTTACGAATAGCCTGACAATATTTGAAAATCCCCTACTACCACCACAATAGGCGGAAAATGTTGATTGTGTTGTGAGGAAGGACTTAGCCAGGCAGGAATCAAACACGCGACGTCTGGGTGGGACCGAAACGCGATGCAAACTCAGCCACTGATCGGTCAAATATATTAAATGTCTACCGTCTTAAGACTTAAGACCGTTAAATATCTTTCGACGAACATTGCATTATACTTTATTTATTTATTCAATTCAGCTTGAACGATTTTTTATAACATTTCGGATTTATTGTGCAAGTCGTTATAATTGTACCGTTTAATCTTTAAACAATGTATTTACATTGCCAGAATTCTTGTACTTGTAAGTACGTTAGAAAACACGGACAACATAATATATCAATCTTTTAATCAACTGCATTCAGGAAGTGTGTGACTCTCTCCACTCATAAGCAAATTGGTGCGGCGGCTCTACAGTAAAGGGGTTACGGTGACGTCATCAAGAGTGAGATTCGGGAACGAAGAATAATAAATAAGAACTTCAAAAACTATCAAATCATGACGAAAATGATCGTAGTTGGCAGATCAGCAAAAATTATTTTGTTCGCTTGAGGGTTCAATAGGTCACAATTTCTGCACACCCGTCTGCCTTCTCTTACCAAACCTGACGGCTCACTAGCAAGCACTGCAACCAAAATGGCCAGCTTATTAAGTAAAATATTTGCGGACTGCTAATCCTGTACAAATCGAAAGTGTGCCCCACGGTTTAATTTAGGAGCCACCTCTGGTCTGGAGCCCTAAAATACCCGAAAAAAACCCTCGACTCGGTTCAGAAACGGGCGGCCTTGTTGACCGGTATTTCATTGGCAAATGCTCCGGTGAACTAGCGTCAATGATTCGTTCGGTATAGGTGCACAATCCGAAAACACGCCAAACGCGGGTTCAATATTTTTATAGTTGAAATTTATCACATGAGATGGGTCGTTTCTGCGACTCGTTCTTGAGATTAAAGCTCGGCTGTGGAACGATTCGCCGACCTCTGAGTTTCCTCCCTCCTGAAACAAGAGCCTCTTCAAGACCCCGGTTCACTTCTCCCTCTCCACAAAAAGACCCTTCACACAGCATCCCCTAAGATGACTTAGGCTCCGCGGGAAATTATCAACTATTATATAATTATATAAATTAAATCAACTTTAAAAAATTGATGAATAGTTAAATTTTTTTAATACAATCCGTAATTTGGCCGATGAATGGTTGAACGTATCCACAATTTTTCACGAGCCTCCCATATTGTCGATTCAACAAGTTTATATTACAGGTAACTGATACTCACTTCATTCCTATTAACAATAATCTCTTGTAAAAAACTGCCGTTGAAATATCATCCCCATAAATTGGAATCATTTTGTAAAGCACCCGATGCTTTTATGAATATTCACAATATGAAAGTTCCTAATCGAGTGCGCTCGTACGAATGTAAATGAAGCTCCCGAAATAGCTAATAACGAAGTAAAAGCTAAATGGTGTAAATGGACACACCGTTCGCTAATTTTCACGGGGCTGGCAAATGCGTTTATAGAAAATTTTAGCCAATTACGTAGGTATTTGAAAATAAAGTGATTTTATGGTTAGCGCTGGAAGCTTTTTATATCGTAAAGTGATACTTTATTAATGAATTTAAAATTGCTGTATTGAAAAATAAGTGATTATAATGAAACGGAAATATGAGTTAAAAATAGTAATGTAATGTCGTAATCGTTCATTACACAAAAACTGGTTAGAATTATTACTTTACAAAGAAAGAATTCATTGCTGAATCACTATAGTTTATTCTTTTTTAAGAGGGCTGTCCTTAATCCTCACTACACTGCACTCTTTGCCACACTTAGTCTCGGCGTGGTAGTTGTTCGCGATGGAGCTTCCACGCGCCGCAACCGCCAGGTGTGAATTACGCTCGCGACCACAGCACATTGGAGACCTTAATAGTATTATTGTTTATATTTCAATTTTTAACCTAAATAGGACAAGCCTGTGTTTTTATAAAATAACACTAAATAATAATGTATTGTGAAACAATTTTTTTCATTTTAAATATTTATATTGAGGGATCAGTAGGATTTTTAGGCCCAATTAGGAGTTCCACAGAGCCGAACCCTCTGATATGAAAATATCTGGAGTTGGTGAATTATTTTCCCATTTGGTTTCTTTGACATATTGTTCTAGTATTATTTTGTATTTATTACACTTATATAGTGCAAGTGCATAACGTGGATCGACTAGGTGATCATTTGTGGAAAAGTGCGTGAAAGGGTTAACTTTTTCTTGCGGGAACGATTTAACCGGATATAAAATTGAAACGGTATTGTTACATTCATGTTTCTTAGAAATAATGAGTACACATGTAGGTATGTACATTTATGTACTCGTATTTATATGTGGTTTGAAATAATATTAATTTAAAAGGGACAAAGATATGTGCACTTTAAATAACAAAATATTACGCTATTAATTTAAAAAGGACAGTGACGGAAAAAAAACATTTATACAATATATTATGCTTTTAGCTTAGGCAAGGATGAAAAAAATGGCAATCCTCAGCTAACAAAAATAATTTAACAATCTTTTTAAAAGTACACAAGGAATGTGTACTTGGAACCTGCTACAAATAAAATATTTGCTAACGTACAAACAATAGTTGACCTCGAATATATTAAGAATACTTAGACATTGTGAAGTGTTCTTTATTCGTTGGCGATCTGCAATCATACCAGGAAACGATGAGAAGTTACTGAAAGTTATCCTTATCGATCGACCATGCTAGGGGTCCAGGTCAATGTATAATGAAGTTGTAGCCAGAGGGAGTAGAAATGCAAACTTTTTTCAATCCGAAAAAAACAGGGTTCTTCCTTATGCTTGAAAGCAATCGTTTTTGGTTCCCCACGGTCCCACAAAATTGATTGTGAAGTCCCTCCCCCGTTTACTTTCCAAATTTATTACGCAAGATTTTTCAAATGTTAAATAATTTTTATAAAATCAAAGGTGAAACACGATATTTTAAATATTATATTGTCTGATTAAAACAATGAACAATAACCGGGAAAAATGATTTTTGTTATTGTATGGTTGCCTTAGGTACATAAGAATCCGTAAAAATTGAACCACGAAGTTTTCCATGAATACGAAATTGAATATCACAAGAAAGAAGAAATATTTTTACTATTTGATTATTATTATTATATGTCCAAACTGTCCTATTAAGCGACCAACGGAAAAAATCAACATAATATTATGTGCCCATCATTTGACAAGCTTTCAGTTATTTCTGAGAAAATGTTCGTAATACTTCGATTTTTCAAATGGTAAGGTAGAAGGTCTGGCGTAAGCTCACTGATAATTATAAAGATTTTATTTTTAACCGTGAAACCAGAAAATGTACTCCAAAAGTGCCGGCAAGTGAAAGTTCACCAAAGAAATAAGGCAAACGTCGTGGTAAAGTCATTAAAGTGCTAACTTTCTATCTTGAAGTAAAATACACGAAATAACATAATTGTGTGGTTTGTGGAAAAGAAACAATATAGAAACAAAAGTTACTTCATTAATTTCGTAACAATAAATAATGTTTACTTAGAAATAAACACTAAAAAAAACGTATGGCACCTTTAAGGGCCATAAATAAACTCCGCTGTAATTTTTCTCTATATACTGATGACCTCAAATTATATAAAACAATTAAATCTATGAAAGATTGTGAACTATTACAACAAGACCTTAACACAAACCTGGTGTGTTGACAATGAAATGAAACTGAATATTGCTAAGTGCAAAGTTATAAACTTCACCAAGAACACCAACAAAATTCTATATTCATATAGCATATGTGGTCACAATCTCGAAACAGTTGAATTAATAAAAGATTTAGGAATTATATTTGACAACAAACTGACATTCAATCAGCACATTGAATACATTGAGAGTAAATCAAATAAATTACTAGGTTTTATTGTAAGATCAACCAAACTATTTAAGAATTCTAATAGCCCAATAATTCTATTCAATTCCTTAATCCGAAGTGTTCTTGAGTACGGGTCAACAGTCGGGAATCCACATTATATTACACAGGTATCTAGACTCGAATCAGTCCAAAGAAAATTTACACGGATTTTGTCTTACCGATCAGGTGTCCACCATCTTCTAGACGGGTACGAACAAAGACTTACATATTTCAAATTAGAGAGTCTAGTTAAAAGACGAAACATAAATGACCTCTTAATGCTCTATAAAATTGTGAATAATCGTGTAGACAGTAACTTAGTCAACCAAATCAAGTTATACGCCAGGCCCAAATCTACAAGAACCCTTAACATATTTTGGACTGAAATTTTTACGAATAATACTGGATATTTTAATCCTATATCTAGAATGTCTCGGTCATACAACGATCTTGTTAAAATACACAGTTCCATAGATATTTTTGCAAATGATATAACATATTTCAAAAAATATCTCCACAATTTATGCAGTTAAAAAAAAAAAAAGTTGTTATATTAGATACTTTTCAGTAAATACTTTATAAATATTGTATACTTGTTATTATTATGTATTTCAATTTTGTATTTAGGTTTTCAAGTTATGTATAAATAATACTTGCGTTGTTTTTCAAGAGTTTGCTTCTGTGAAAATGCATATGTGATTAATGCAGACACATTAATCTAGGGATACTTATATTTGTATTTTAATTTATTATATACTACCCACAAAAATGTTGTATAAATATCCTGTTTGTGTCTCAAATAAATAAATAAATAAATTAACCAACCAGCGGCCGAGAATTCATATATCTTCGAAAGATGTTCTTACGATCATACAGGGCGGTTCAAATGAGAAATATTAATTATTCTTCGTACCGGCTTTTTAAAATAATAACTCATTATCGATTTTATTTTATTCTAAATTTGCTTTAATCTATACCTACATTCAAAATTGCTGAAAGGTGTGATGATAAAACTATTAAAAGTATGTACTTTTTGTAATTATTTTTTGATCATAAGTATTTATAATTTTTTAATAATGTCTAGCAAAATAAGAATGTAAAAAAAACATTGAATATATTAGTTTGTAAGACCGTAAATAAAAAGACAAACTGAAGTATTTTCAAAAAACGCGTGTGCGGATATTTTTTTAAATGATTTTATTTAAACTAAAATTAAAATTCTGAAACATAGCTTTCCGAGATAATTTATTGATTTATTTTACTGCATGACTATATGATTTAAAATATGTGTTGTATAATGTAAAATTTTAAAACCTTATTGTACTAAAATAAACATATTTTCTCAAAATTTAAAACATAGCTTTACTAGAATAAATACGTCTAAAATTTAATTTAAAAATGACATATTTCCGGGTTTGTCTGGTTATTCCCTCGTAAAGTAGAATATAGTGAACTGAACATCAAAATAATATGTCCTCAAAGGTTTTAATTGAAGAACTCCATTCGATAAACCTCTGTCCTGTGTGAACATGATATTGGAGTGTATGGACACGATGGGAAGGGTTTTCACCTGTGGTGCGGCGTCCGCATATGAAAATTTAATTAAAACGTGAACGCAATAAATTGGTATGTGCATTATGATGCGTTTCCCCGCTCCACCGCTCTGAAATGCAATTATCAAAGATTCGGCAGCCATTGGTTTTATGATTTTTTGTGCATCGCTTGCAGGAAGGAATATTTTTTTCGATTAAGCTTTTATGGGAAAAATGGTTCAAGAATAAAAAACAAGGAAGGTTTAAAGCAATTTTTTTCACATTAATTCCATACAGGATGCCCTAAATATAATAATTCCCATCAGGGCCTAAGTCATATTTGGGGATGTGTGGAGGGTCTTTTTAGACAAAGGAAGGCGACAAGGAAACATGTATGAGGGTTAGTGGCTGAGTTAGCATCGCATCTGCATCGCAGACGTCACGCTTTCGATTTATCGGCTAGCTAAGTCCCTCATCACGACACAAGAAACATTTTCCGATTACTGTGGTGTTAATACGAGATTTTCAAATATTGTCAAGTTATTCGTAACCTGGAAATGTTTGTCTTTCTTTTAAAAGAAAGGATGGAGAGGAAGTTCTGAGTAGGAAAAGGATATGAGGGTTAATCTGGTGGTCGAGAGTCGTGCTGGAGAGGTTAAAGGGTCTCCCTCAACCAACCTCTCCCGATTCGCATCCGCCCCCCAGACACGAATGAACCTCATCCCATGAACCCGGGCACCCCTGCTGAGTCACAAACGTGGCGAACCACTTGGGGTGACCTGTGGCAGAGGTGTTGTTAATCCAATAAATGGTTAATTTGGGAGGCGGTGGTACTCATACCCGCCTCCCAAATTAAAATGTGTCAAGAATGTCATTTCGTTCATGACTATTTAAGAATGATACAAATATTAAGATTCGGTGTTTAACGTGAGTTAGGACGGGTTGTTTCAGAAAATTTGAAAAATTCATCAAATTTCAAAGTTAATTTGCAAGTTCTGTAAAAGGGGTTTTAAAGTCTGTAATTACATATCTCAAAACGGGCCAGTTGCTTCATAAAACTTAAATAAAAACAGAACTTGAATAGAATTTTCACAGAACTTGAAAATTAACTTTGAAATTTGATGAATTATCAAGTTCTCCAAAACATCCCGTCCTTAGTGTCAAAGATAGGTTTATTTTAATCATTGACGTTCAGGGACTTTTTTTTACCGATTTTCTGATGCAAGAGTTTTGTTTTTGTAGTTTTTATAATACAATGCTATTGAAGATTAATCTTTTGAATCCGGAAATGTCCCTTAAAATAATAATATATATTTTTTGTACAAATAAACTTAAATGTAGTATTTATGTAGTGATTATAATCAAATAGTTTATCCGGGTTTGTCCGTGTATCCTGTATGAAAATCCGGTCGCAGCAATAACTTATTTCTAATTCTGAAACATTTACTTCTCGGAGAATTTCCATTAAAAATTAAAAACTCTTGTAACACTTTTTTACTCGTTTTTATTTTTCTAATGTTTCATTTTTCTAATACTTACATTTATATACAACTAGCGACCCGCCCCGGCTTCGCACGGGTGCAATTTAGATAATAATGTGGGGCAGTGTGGAGTGATTTAATAATACTATGATTGTGATTAGTTTATACTACAGGATATCTTTATATACAATATTTACAGCTGTTTTTTCATGAGACAGTACAAAAATATTTTCTTTAGATGTTACTCTCGAAAGCGCGACATATAACTGGCCGTGTGAGAAACACTCAACACTCAAATCTAAGCCTGCAACATTGAATGTTTGACCTTGTGACTTATTAATGGTCATTGCAAAATATAGCTTTACCGGAAATTGCAGGCGCTTAAATTGGAACGGTAAATCTGATGGTATTAAAGGAATTCGGGGAATTAAAACATCTTCTCCAGTACCACATCCGGTAAGTATAGTGCACTCAATTATGAAAGTTTTAAGGGACTTTTTCAGCAATCGCGTACCGTTACATAATTTAGGCGGATTAAGGTTCCTTAATAAAATAACAGGACAACCTATTTTCAACACCATTTTATGTGGAGAGAGTCCAGACGGGTTCAAAGAATTTAGAAATTCTGTGGGAAAATGGACAGCCTCTTCAAAATCGAGTACAGTGTGGACCGAGTAGTATGTTTTCGTCGGTGCGTCAATCTTTGAAAGAATCAAGTTATTCACCTTATCTACCTGTTCGTTAATAGGTGACAGAATCGCTCTTTCTTTGAACCAAGATATACTCTTACAACTTATGTTATCAATGTCGGGATAGACACTGTTGACCAACTCTTGCATGTTATTTATTAAAACACAAAGGTTTTCATTGTCTAGGTTAATCCTTCCATTATTTTGAGTTAGATCTCCGTTGCCAACTTTGAGCAAGATCTCTGAAAAAAGTCTATTCTCACGTGAAGACAACGAAACTCTCATATTTGTTTTAAGTTCCAATTTTTTGACGTGTGGCCAAAGGTAAGATCTTTTTAATGAAGCATTTGTTTCATCAGCACGTGTACCTCTATTCACAACTGGTAGAATTTGACGAAAGTCACCTGAGAACAAAATTGTACATCCACCCATTGGTGAGTTTTTGCTGCGCAAATCGCGCATTGTTCTATCCAATGCTTCCACAGAAGTCTTATTCGACATGGTAGCTTCGTCCCAAACTATTAGTGAGCAATCACGCATCAATTTTCCTGTACTGCTTTGTTTAGAAATGCTACAGACACTGTAAGTATCATCAGTAGCAATCTTTAACGGGAGTTTGAATGTGGCGTGTGCGGTTCGACCCCCTTCTAAAAGTGTAGCCGCAATGCCGGATGATGCAACGGCTAATGCTATTTTACCAGTAGATCTGACTTTGGCTAAAAGCAAATTGATTAAAAATGTTTTTCCTGTGCCTCCTGGAGCATCAAGGAAAAATAATTTCCCTTCATTTTTATCCATTGATGATAGTAACGCAGTGAATACTTTTTTTTGATCGATGTTCAAGCGAGGTTCATCTTGAGCTACAATTTGTAACAGTCTTGATTGATCGTATGATATTTCTCTTATGTATTCGGCACTGGTTAATTCTGAGTTGGTTATATTAGTTGGTATCGGCAGTCCAAAATCCTTGATAGATTTACCCGAAAGTAATTGTACTACTTTGTTTAATTCAAATAACGCTTTGTCAAATATATTTTGATCATATTGAACATCATCTAAAAATAACTCTCGCCGTCGCCGAATCAGAATGTCATTTGCCATATTTTCTTGAAATTTATTCCATAGACTAACAGAGTCGCTCACTTGGCAAAACGCTACAATGATGGCAAACAAATATCTCAATGATCTAGGTGAACTACACGTAGCAGCTTCTGATAATGTTTTTTCCCAGTGAGAATCATCTTCCAAGAGACCCATAGCTTTGCATGCTGCTTGATAAGTATTGTAAATAACACCTTGTTCAGTTTTCAGGTGTGCAAAAGATGTTGGACCTTTTACGACATGTAGTAATATTCTCAAATAAAAGCATTCACTGTTATTGGGATGAATCACATAGACCCTCCCTAGAGCATCCGTTTTTCTGACTCCGGGGAAACCATCGACTGCAGTGCCTTGCTTTCGTCGTTGAAAAGTTTTTGAAGTCTGATTCCATGTATAGTAACTTGGAACTTTGTCATATGTCAGTGTTTTCACGAAATCATCTTGAGCACATAACTTGTAGAATGCTGTTAATGTTGTATCCCGCGGATTATTAACAACTTCTTGTACATTGTTCTCAGTGAAATACACCCTTTGTCCATTTTCTAAATGAACTGCAAGATGAATAATTGTGGGAGCTCGGTCATGTACACTGAATGACAAAATCCTCCATACTGCTTCAGAGCTGCAGATGTAACGTCCAGATTGATATTTTTCTACTTCATTTGGTGATTGTATGCTGAAAGTGGCTTGATCGCTACCTTTATTTATATACTTAGTAACATATTGTATTGATTTTATTGAACTGCACAACTCTACGTTGATGTGTGCGTTGAAAATTTTTAAAAGAAGCGAATTATAGGGAACGATCCATCGGTTGTCAATATCATGATTTCGGACGGTGGCAGTTTGTCCACCCTGCTCTGGGGATCGTCGTCGATATTTAGGATATCCGTCATCGCCAGTAGATGTTTGACTTTGAAATGACTTCGGAAATTTTTTGGTACATTTGGAATCTCGCATACATGGAGAATTAGGGTTTAAAGCCCCGCAAGGTCCGTGAACCATGTGTTTTTTTACGATTTCATACAGGACAGGATCTTCTTCTTTAACCAGTAATTCAGCTGAAATAACGCTGTTAATTTGATCTGGTCTAATTTTGTTCACTAACCACACCAGCAGGTGCATATGTGGCAAACCACGTTTCTGCCATTCTATAGTGTACATGTGACAGCGCGGCGGACCAAATATGTGAGACTTGTTTATGAGGTGCAGGAGTTTCTGTACTTTTAAATGAAATACTCTATTCACTATATCGTATCTGTCTTGTGGATTTAAATTACTGTTTATATTTTCTTTAATTTCTGTCCAGTTTGGGTTACATGTTACAGTTATGAATAAATTTGGTTTACCGTAATGTCTGACGTAAGTCATTGCGTCCTGCGATTTTTCATGTAAGTATCGAGGTCCACCAGTGAACGATGAAGGTAGTATGACTAATTGTCCTATGCCGTTGCTGTTTTCATTTGCCTGTAAAGCATCTTGAAGATGAATATAATTTTCTGCTCTCAATTTATTTTGATTATTACGGATGTAAGCTAATCGCTCAGATTCAATTTTCGCGTATTGATCGACCAAATATTGATTTGTTAACATTCCATATCTAAGTAAAGGGTTGAAATTGTTACGCCTTATCATTATTCGGTAGCAATAGTAGTTCATGGACGACACCGTTTTACGTAGAGGTGCTCCACTAATTGGGTCAACTTGAGAAACATTAATGGCATATCCGTCTTCTCCACGACATAGCATTAAAGGATATTGTAAGCTGTCATAAGCTCTGTGTAATTCTGAAATTTTTTTCAAATTGTCGTCACGACTACGCAACACAATATCTCTTTTATCAAATTGCTGTCCAGTTATCACCACCGCTACTTCACTCGTGGATGGCGCATTATATCGTCCTCTGTGTTCTCCAATAGGAACTTTATTTGCATGAATTACGACATTAAAGTCGGGAGTGCCTAGTGGAACACTCTCAATCGCAGTTTTGAAAGACTGTATGTAGCGGTTATGAGAATGTAACATATCTTGTAGAGATCTAACTAAATCACTATCAGTTGACTGTGCGCCACTTGAACACCGGGTTGATGCTTGAATTTCTGGATCTGAGATAAAATATACTTGCAGAAATTTGTGATCATCGGGCTGAAGTGGTAGCAAGCTCCCAGCTAAGTGATATACTTGCCCTTGAATTTTAAATGTAGGCATAAAACCCAGCTCTATAACTTGCTTACTCTTGAAAGAGGTCAATTGAAATGCGTTATTATAACGACGTATATTTCGCATGAATTCTTTGGATTTTGGATGATCACCCGTAAGAAGAGAGTGTAGTGGTTCGGGTGGAGGAAGAATTTCGTCTAATTTTACTTTTCCTTGTAAGCAGCACATGCCTTTCGATTCGTCCCTGAATTTCAACGCCGAGCAATGTTCACACATTACTGTCATAGTACCTATTGATGCTATAGGATCGTCTTGGTATGGAATCAAGGAATCATAATTCATGGCAGAATTTACTTTATTTTCCCATAAATTAGTCTGTTCGGGCAATTCTCTGGCTCTATGAACTCTTTTTCTATCCCGATTCTGGCTAAGGCGAGCCTCACGCTCTTCTGACGATTCTCTATCTCTTACTAAACGCATTCTTTTTGCATTCCTTTTTTTATGACCTATTTTTGAAGTACGACGACGTTTTCCAGACATGACTGAAATACCTTTTACTTTCTGTAAAAAAAAAATAAACGATCATAAAACAAAAGATACTCATTTCTTTTAGAACTCAAATAACCTAAAAAAATATGACCATTAAAAAATTCACGCTTAGAAGAAATTCACAAACCTTTACGAAACAATAATTTATAAATTCGCACTGATAATTGCTTTTTATAGCGTCGCGCTGTAAAGCGTGTTTTCTGGAGAACACCAAATACCTTATACTTTCTGTAAAAAAATAAACGATCATAAAACAAAAGATACTTATTTCTTTTAGAACTCAAATAACCTTAAAATTATGACAATTAAAAAAATCATGCTTAGAAGAAATTCACAAACCTTTACGAAACAATAATTTATTTATTTGAAATCAAAATTCATTCAAATACTAATAGTTTTATACAACTCACTTAAAATCGCACTGATAATTGCTTTTTATAGCGTCGCGCTGTAAAGCGTGTTTTCTGGAGATCACCAAATACCTTTTACTTTCTGTAAAAAAATAAACGATCATAAAACAAAAGATACTTATTTCTTTTAGAACTCAAATAACCTTAAAATTATGACAATTAAAAAAATCATGCATAGAAGAAATTCACAAACCTTTACGAAACAATAATTTATTTATTTGAAATCAAAATTCATTCAAATACTAATAGTTTTATACAACTCACTTAAAATCGCACTGATAATTGCTTTTTATAGCGTCGCGTTGTAAATCGTGTTTTATTTTACTGGCTGGAGAACACCGAACACCGATAGACGCCGATCTTATTTATTTGAAATCAACCTTAGATAAATTAACTTAAATAGATTCACAGATAAATTCCCTCAAATACTAACAATTTTTTACAAATTAAGCACTGATAAGCAAGAACGTTTTATTTTACTGGCTGGAGAACACCGATAGACACGAACGATCGCCACTAATTATACAATGCTTGCAACAATTTTTTACAAATTAAGCACTGATAAGCAAGAACGTTTTATTTTACTGGCTGGAGAACACCGATAGACACGAACGATCGCCACTAATTATACAATGCTTGCAATGCAACACTGGATATATTTGAAAAGGGAAAATCAAATACCTACTTACTCTAGGACATCCATTTTCCAATTTCTTCCGTAGAACGAATTTCAAAAGTGAATATAGTACGCCCCGCCAGCCGTTTTAAATCGTACGAAAATATGTTTTCTTTCAATTTCTCGGGTTTTCTCTAACATAATTTACACGTATTATACATATAAATATTCCTCTTAAATCACTCTATCTATTGGTGAAAACCGTATGAAAATCCGTTGCGTAGTTTAAAAGATTAACGCGCACATCCCTTTTGAGTGACTTCATTTTATACTATGTAATGATGATGATGATAATGATGATGATGATAATGATGATAATGATGATAATGATAATGATGATGATGATAATGATGATGATGATGATGATGATGATGATGTAATGATAATGAAATGATGATACATTTATTAAAAATGGAGGTTTAAGCATCATCATATTATGTTTTAGTGTTTTTATTTGATCTCGATGATAACATAAAAATTAGGTATGGCGATATCTGTTGTTGACTGGTCAGTGGGTGAGTGGGCATCACATTTGGGTCTCACCCGGGCGTTGCGTGTTCAATTCCTCAGCTGGCTAAGTCCTTCATCACGACACAAGCAAAATTTTTCCGCTTACTGTGGTAGTAGTTTCAAACATTGTTGGATTATTCGTAACCGGAATGGTTTGTCTTTCTTAAAAAAAAGAAAAATATCTGTGGGCTATTGGAGGAACTAATTTGTATTGTGCGCGTAAACTGCGTAATTATGGCAATTGGGCCATAGATGTCGCTCAAGGGTCCTTTTGGAACGAAAATTCAAATATTTGAATTATTCAAATTTGTTATTGTAACATTTTAAAATTTTAATCTGCACAATCATTTGGGCTGTCTCATTATAAATTTTACTTTCTCCGGATGAGCATCATAACAGCAACAATAATCTTTATCACAGTGGTCAGTGGTCACGTATTTTTTTTGCTCCACAAAAATTAACAGTGTGCATTGATCTAAGGAGTCTCTTTAGTGATTTTTAATTACGAATACATTACCAAAATCATAAGTAACATTGTGTAATTATAGTTGCAGCTGTCAACCGGTAAATGTTTACAATTTAACTAAAAATCTCAACTGTCATCCGAGTACTATAGACACATACTTACTCTTACATACGTCAAAACAACGTCATAGATAACTCAGATACAGGGTTGACACCACTATATTTTACAAAGTAAGAAATAAAAAAAAAATAAAAAAAAACAAACTATTAAGATGAGTGCCACCGATGCACTTTCGTACATAAACAAGGCGAAGGAAGAAATAAGTACATTGTACACTAGCATTACTGATCCAGGGTTGAAACTAATTAAAGATCAGATGACTAAATTACTCAACAAACTTTCAAACCTCTCTGGCACCATGCTGGACGTTGGTGTCAAAGTTGGAATCCTCGAGGGACAGGTTAAGTCCTATGAACACATGGTCTCTTCAAAAGTGTTAGAACCAAACTCATCACAAGAATCCCCAAATTCATCAAACTTATCGATGTGCGAAGCTGCTGATGAGCTCGAGGAGAGGAAAAAAAGGTCGAAAAACTTAATTATTTTCAACTTCCCTGAAAGCTTAGCCGGTTCCCAAATCGACAAAATTACTGATGATACGACGAGAATATCAACTACTCTAACAAAACTTAACCCAACCATCACACAAGCCAACATTACGACCTTTCGCTTGGGGATCAATAAACCGGACAAATCCAGACCTCTAAAAGTTATACTTGACAATCCCACCCAAGCCATAGACATATTGAGGAAAAAAAACAACATAACTGAGTACCCTGGTATTAAAATTTATTCCGACCAAACTCCAGCCCAAAGAAACTATCTCGCCAATTTACGACTAACCCTAGACCAAAGAACTCAAAACGGTGAAACAGGACTCACAATTAAATACAAAAATAATAAACCTACAATTGTAAATACTATTCCAAAAAACTAAAACCTATCATGTGTTATTATCAGAATATCAGAGGCTGCCGCACCAAACTTAATGAGCTAAGATCGTCGATTCCAATCCATCCCTTTCATATATATTTCCTGACTGAAACTTGGTTGGATCCGTCATTTAATACAGAAGAACTAGGCTTCACTTCTCACAATACCTACCGCTTCGATAGAAGTACCACTACCAGCACCAAATCAAGAGGAGGAGGTGTAATAATATCTGTCACAAAATCTATAACTTCATCCAGATTAAAATGCAAACACAAAAATATAGAACAACTTTACGTACTACTCAAGACGAACCTAGGAAAAATTATTCTTGGATGTGTTTACATTCCACCCGGATCAAATTCACAAGTTTATGAAAACCACATTGAAGATGTAGAGGCCCTCAAGCTCAAATATCCGGAAGCTAGAATGCTGCTAACCGGTGACTACAATATTCCAAACAATATAGACTGGGTTACCATAAGTAATAATCCAACAATTCATGCTAACATATCTACCATTGCTCGTGAAATTATAAATATGTCTAATTTCCTTGGTCTTAAACAAATTAATAATGTATATAATTCTAATCACCACCTATTAGACCTTGCATTTAGTAGTGATCCTTCAGTAAAACTAAGTAAATCCATAGACTCTCTTCTCCCCATAGATTCCCACCATCCTCCCTTAAACATTACCATTATGAACAACTTTCTTAATACTCACTCTAACACTGTTCCCAATTGTTCTTATAATTTTGCCAAAGCAGATTATCCATTGATAATAAAATACTTAGAAAATGCAGATTGGTCCTTTTTAGACAGAAACACAAATGTTAATCATAACCTAGAATCTTTTTACTCCATCATCAACAAGGCTATCGTAAAATACGTACCCTCTATTCAAGTAATACCATCAAAGTTCCCCAAATGGTTTAATAATGACTTAAAGCAATTAACAAAAAACAAAAAAATCTGGCACAAAAACTTCAAAGAGAGCAACTCTATCTCAGACTACAAAATATTTCATAAATATAGAACCGACTGCAAAATACTCGCCAGAAAATTATATCAAACATACATACTTAACACAGAAAAGTCTATTTCTTCTGATACCAAAAACTTTTTTACACACATAAACTCACTAAGAAAAAATAAACCCAGCATACCTACTCACATGTATTTCGAAGGGAAAAGCAGCAGTGATACAAACGACATCGTTAATTTCTTTGCTGACTTCTTCAAAAATGTGTACGATAAGGATATCCCTAATATTCAACTTCCATCTTTTCATCCGAAGAAATCGGTCCACATTCCCGCTTTACATATAAATGTTCCGGATGTTATACGCAAAATAAAATCACTCGACATAAAGAAAAAAGCGGGTCCTGACAAAGTTAGTCCTGCTTTTCTAATTAACTGTGTATCGATACTAGCCAAGCCACTATGTCAAATATTTAACCAATCACTTAATTCTGGCTGTTTCCCCGATTTATGGAAAAACTGTTATCTCACACCTGTATTTAAAAAGGGTGATATTCATGATGTCACTAATTACCGTCCCATTTGCATGCTCTCAACTATCCCCAAACTGTTTGAAAAACTTATCCTTGACAGAATCTCCATACATATTAATAACATCATTGTACGTAACCAACATGGCTTTATGCCGGGCAGATCCACCCTAACAAATCTTTCCTTGTACGAACAGTTTATTGCATGCTCACTTGAAAATAAAACCCAAGTAGATTCAATATATACAGACTTTGTCAAAGCGTTTGACAAAGTAAACCATGAAATTCTTCTCAACAAACTTAGTAAAATGGGAATAGAGGGTAAACTATTGGAATGGATAAAGAGTTACTTAACCAATAGAATTCTCCAAGTAAAAAATAACTCTTACCTATCACACAAATTCATGGCTACTAGCGGTGTACCTCAAGGGTCACATTTAGGCCCAATACTGTTCCTACTTTTTATAAATGATATCATCACTGTTTTTGATAATAATGTTGAAGTGTTGCTTTTCGCCGATGACTTAAAACTATTTAAACTTATAAAAACTATAAATGACTGTATTCACATTCAATCAAATTTAGATAAACTACAAGACTGGTGTAAAACTAATAAACTTTATCTGAATATAAGTAAATGCCAGATAATAAGGTTTTTCAGAACAAATCAACCCAT
The DNA here is from genome assembly GCA_917880885.1 of Limnephilus marmoratus. Lineage (NCBI taxonomy): Eukaryota > Metazoa > Arthropoda > Insecta > Trichoptera > Limnephilidae > Limnephilus > Limnephilus marmoratus. The sequence goes on from OU862919.1 coordinate 50,266,176, forward strand.
TAACTATCAATATAAAATTAATAATGTTTCCCTCACCTCTGTCAGTGAGATTAATGATCTTGGCATTATTTTCGATTCCAAATTTAACTTTCTTCCACATATAACTACAGTAACCAATAAAGGATTAAAAATGCTAGGTTTCATTCTTCGAAATGGCAGAGATTTTAAAAATACTTCAACATTAAAAATCCTATATTCCTCTCTAGTTCGAAGTCAAGTCGAATATAATTCTTCTATTTGGTCCCCTCACTTCAAAATCCACTCCGATTCCATAGAAAAAATTCAGCATAAATTCTTAAGATTCATTAACTATAAACTTGGTCTACCAATAGAATCAATAAATTACAATCACTTGATGAAAGAATTAAACTTACTCAAACTTTCAGATAGAAGACTTATTTCCGACTTGACTTTTATTTTTAAAATTGTTAATGGTATTATAGACAGTCCTGATTTATTAAACCTAATTACCTTCCACATACCTACTAGAACTACTCGATCCAAAATTCTTTTTAATTGCAACAAAAATATCAGGACTGAGTCATTTAGATACTCCCTTATACCTAGATTGCATGCAGTTGGAAATGCTTTCTCAGAAGTAGTAGATGTGTTCAACTGCACCGAATATAGTTATAAGAAGGCTATAATATCATACCTCAATGACAATAATTAATGTTAGGTATAATAGTGTTCGTCTGCACGGCGTCTATATCATACTCTAATATAGATTCCAAACTGCTTGTTTCATTTATATTTACTATCAGATAGTTAAGTGATAACTCACTAATAGCTAATAATGTATAACTTTTTTTCAATATTATTATTTTTAAACCAAAAATTTATTATTGATTCTCTAACTGGCAGCCCTGATAAGCAGAACTATTTAGCAGTACCTGCAGTCATTTCAAACTTCAGTAATTTCAACCAATTTCAACTGAAGGTAACAATAATATCATTACTAAGTTACTCCATTTTAGCCAATTCCTAGAATCAAACAATAAGTACAAATACAAGTAAAGTAGGTATATTATACTTGATGTTGAGAATTTTTCTAAGAATTCACCTTAATTTACTTATGTTTATTCTGCATAAAAATGTGTATTTTGTACGAGCTCATATTATTTTATTTTTTTTGTTGTAAAACATATTTGTATCCTATAACTAAATACTAGTTGTTATCATACATATGTACTTTGTTTAATGTACATTATTATCATTGAAATTATCCTCCTATGTACCACTGTGTATCATGTATCACCGGATTGTAATAGCCATTTTATGGCGTTGAAATAAATAAATAAATAAATAAATAAATAACCTAATCGGTGTCCGTCATAAATATTGAATTTGTGCGTGGTGAATAAAAACTTTGAACTGGAAACATCTAAAAGGCCGCATATGCAGTGACGGTTACTTTACAAAGTTGGTGTCTTTTTTACACAGTAGATTTGCCTGACTGCAATTTTTTGTTGATATTTGTCCGCGAGTAGATCAATCAAAACAATTTTTTATCAATCAAAATAGTTTTATGGGTATTAGGCTTCATGAGAGTTTTGGAGTTATTTATACATCCCAAGTTCATACTATGATGCACATGGTTTTTATTTCAGGGCTTTCCTTGATGAAAAAAGAAAAAAAAACGAACAAAAGCCACGACACACCCCTGCCAGCAAAATATTAATAAACAAGCTGGTCCCGGCATGCGTTGCTATGCCATGTAATAAAGAAATTATTTCTCCCTGACTGTCCTTTCCCATTCGTCCCGTTCCCCTTCCGCCTCCCCTTTTTTTCTCCCGTTCCGACTTCCCTCTCCCCACTCCACTCCCCCCTTCCCCCATCCCGCGAGCCCCCCTCCCGAGTTCACCTCCCCCCTCCACGTTCCCTCTCCCCACTCCACTCCCCCCCTCTACCCCCGTCCCGCGAACCCCCCTTCCGAGTTCCCCTCCCCCTCCCAGATCCCCCTCCCCCCTCCCAGGTTCCCCTCCGCCTACTTGGTTCCCCGCCCCCATCTCTTCCTCCCTCCCGCTTTCCATAGCAATAGCCGCTTCCTCGCGTGCCACCAATAGCAATTTTTTTATACAAATTTCATAATGCCAGAGCTCACCGGAAGATTATAATTATAAAAGACTATATTTTATAAAAGCCCTGTCCTGACAATAACGAACACACAAAAAAAATAATTATCCAATTTGGTGCAGTCGTTCGAAAGTTATGCGCTTAGCAACATATTCAACGATTCATTTTTATATATAAGATATTGAGATGCATAATGTTACTCTGCATAGTGTTAAATTACAATACTGAATTTCCGATTGCATATCGCCTTGTAGTGCAATTAGTGAAATAATTGATGCTCTCTCCAAAAACTCGGAGCCACATCACATTATTATGAAAAGCGGAACTTCTTATCCTCCAGACGCTCTTGCTCTTAACAGATGATCTCGGAACTTCGCATCTTATAAAAAGTTTGGTGCATAAACATTCGACTCTAGTTTTTCTTGTTTCTCGTAATGCGGCGGATGAGATGAAAAGACGCGGCTCAGTTGGAGCCCGTAATTTGTAGTTGGGGAATAAACTAAGACCCAGACGGTGTAACTAGAAGAAATGCTATTCTCTCCGCAGCTGCGGTCATCACAAATGCATTATTTTAATGGCTGAAAAAGAGTATATTTACTTTGTAAGTCCTTTGTTTCCGACATCGCAGACATTGCCGTTTTTTTTACATACTATATCTTTCAGTACCTATGAACCAAATTAAAATCAAAAGCATATTGTTTCTTCGATAGTAGTTAAGCATACCTAAAAGGCTTTTCAAAAACCCACTTTTAAATGTGACATTCATATCGTATTTTTAAGCATGTTTTTTATCAGGGTGTCATAAATATTATGAATTTAAAAAAATTGTTAAAGTAATTAATGACAGTTTTCCTTTATAAATAACTTTAAAAAAATTCATTTACCTTGAACTAACCACCGTAAAACGGCGTTTCTGTAAAAATAAGTATCCAAATTTTATCCCACATTTTAATTGCATAAATATATGTATACGTAAGCGTGTTTTGTATATGTCGACGGTCTCCGCGATCGAGGGATAAGACTCTCGACTAGCAATCCAAAGGTCGCGGGTTCAAATTCCGGCGTGCGCAAGTAAATTATATTTAATCGAATTGCGTCATTTCACAATTTAATTATTTATAATAATATGTGGTATTTTTGCGGCACTTTTTGGAGTACACTCTTAGTATCGCCCTGGTGTAAAACACCATTCAGAATTGAAATGTTGCTCAAAATTGCTTAGGCGTATTTGGTGACCAGATATGAATAGCCAAGTACTTCACCACCTTTCTGTTCATCATCTTCTTCCCCTCCCCACTACCTTCAGCCTCACATCATACTCTAATTGAGGGTGCCATAGTCCTACTGGCTCTAGGTGGTTGAGAGCAGTTGAGAATATCGTGTGATATTCACATTAATATGTATTCGTAAAGTTAAGCATTTTTAAAAAGTTTAAGCAGTTAAAGGTCCCAACCATCGAACTCTGAATTAACCAATTTTTTATGTAATTATATTTTTAACTTGTCTCTTCACAAGAACTCGACAGTCTGCAACATGCTTCATTACATTATACAGCAAAAAGACCTACATATGTACATCATGAACTGGTTGGGAAATGTTGTGAGGCGAGATAAGTAAAGGCCATGGGAGGAGATTTGTTAATGGGAGTCCTTAAGATGTTAGGGGTTAAATGAGGAAGGAAGTACGTATGCTTGTAGCTTTTAGCTCTTTCCACAAATATGTGTCGTTTTGCAGAACAACGAGTCGAAGAAACGACTCGTTCTCGAGAGAGAACGGGTGTTCCTCCCTTGTCCGCCAAAGTTTCTCTCTGGTAAAATATTGTAATTGTCACAAGACAATGTAATGAATATTCAGCGTACCTAAGTCAAGCTATTATATGTAAATATGTAGATATATATTACGTCCGACCAATAGACGTTTAGTTGATAAAATGTCCAGTCCATGCTCCGCCACGTTTTCGTTTGTGGAGGCTTCTCAATGAAACATTGTTGAACATGTTTTGAATAATGTAAATATCATGTGGGTACGCTATTACTAAGCTAAATACTGTTTTGCCTTGCAAACAACATCCGATTCAATATATATATTCAATATATTTTTAGATATTTGACAGCTATTTACTAAAACAAGCATTTGTTATATGCGAAAAAATAACCCACTAATCGCTCCACAACATCAAGCACACACCCGCCTTTCATCAAACCTGGGTTGCGTGGTCCCGAAAACTAATACCTCATTCGCTCAACGACAATTCTGGTTCATCGCTCCTAAAATTTATAATGTTTTGAGTACCAACATAAAGTCAAGTAATTCTAAATCTTGTAAAGTGGATTTTAATGTAATGTGAATTATTATTTAAGGTAATAGCATTTATTGTAGGTACCTATACCTTTTGTCATCCGACCGCTGTCTTCCCAGAGCAAGAAGATCTCCTTCGCAGGATAGTGGAGAAAAGGATTTTGAGGTCATGCATATAAAAACGCTGGTTTTACTAGTGAAAATTAATGTTAAGTTTATTGCATTTTGCAAGAGAAAAAAGGAACCAAGGAAAAGTAAACAATACATAAATACATTGAGCAACTATTAACTGTGGTAGAAAGAGAGAGTCAGCTAATTACGTTTAATTATTAATTCCGCACACGTCCCGTCGCCGTGATAGTCGTGACACTCTTGCAAACGACGACAGCCAACCCCTAGACTCCGTCCAGCACGTCATGGGGCCACCAGTTTCAAGGAAATCCATAGCTGATCTACACCCATCAAGCGGCGTGTAAAAATCCCAACGGCCAAGGAACAGCAACGTCGGCGTACTCTTCAAGAGTCGCAAAGCTGCATCATTTAAAGGGATTCCACCCAACAATCAGGCACACGGCGGATCTACACCCATCAAGCGGCGTGTAAAAATCCCACCGGCCAAGGAACAGCCAAGTAATCAATACATCTCCGTTGATTACCGTTTAAATTTTCTTCCGCATGCGGATACAGCAATCTCCCGGCATCCGGCGAGGAATTCAACAAAAAAATAAGGCTTCTATGCCATTTAAGTCGTCCCACACTCACAGAACGAAAAATAAATAACTTTCTAGGCTACATTGCACTAGAATCTTTTACAACCAAAACTCCTCCTCAAAAAATCTCCTCTCGCCTCAAAAAATTACGTGATGTCCGCCGCCATCTTTCCTCGAATCCGTTTCCGGTGTCGTTGCAGTTTCGCCAACCAACAAAGTTAAAAAAGAAAAAATAAATAAAGCATAGACAATAAACGGTACCTATTTTGAGCAGTACCTGCTCATGAAATAGATATGTTACAATCTCTTTATATAGCACGTGTACAACATTGGATTTTCGAAAGGGGACGAGCACACTTCAAAGAATACATGAATTTTAACACTACATTTTAATTATAAATTTTTGCATTTCAAAATTTTTATTTCCATTTTTATTTTTATTTTCTTTAAAATATAATTTTTTTTCTCTTATTTTTCCACTTATTTTTTTTTACTTACTTTTATGTATTTCTTAATTTTTATATAGTATGTTTAATTATCTGTTTCAATAAAATGGTATTTATTAATTCCTATTTAAAAAATTAAATGTATGACTACCACAACACGGGTATTAGCCTAGTGTGGTAGCAAAAAAAAAAAACCGAAAAATCTGTAACCCATAAAATTTTAAGAAAAAAAAAAAATATGTCATGTTATTTGCCTACATGAAGGAGCCACTAAAATTATGCTACACCCGATTATTCAGTTTCTAAATTTTTACCGATGTTAGTCACTATCTTATCTCAAGTACGAAAATGCTTTTTTCAAAATTTATTATGAAAATAACAAAGGTAGAAAATAGAAAATTAATTAAAGTTTTAGTTTATTTCCCCCTCGTGAATAACACGGAACGTTAATTTGGATTTCATCTGCCCGTACCGTTAATGAATCGAAGCAAACCACTCACTCCAAACAGTTAAAAGCTTTAATGTTCTAACCAAATAGAGTTTCATGCTAGTTTTTGCAAAATTGGAATGTAGTACAGAAGTGTGAGTTAAACTGGAATGTCCCAAGTGCAATTTAGATAATCTTATTACATAAAAATGAATGTTTCTTTATCTGTCCCTTATGAGGGTCTCTAAACCATTCATCCGATTGTGATGAAACTTTGGTGAGTTGTTGTGCGCAAGCCCGCGATAGTTTCTATATATATAGTGATGAGCTCTGGCGTTATGAAATTATTTCCTATACTCTTCATCTACAGCGATAAATCTATGGTGAGTTGTTGTGCACACGACCGAAAAGATTTCTATACGTACTGGTAAGCTCTGGCGTTATGAAATTTGTATAAAAAAATTGCAAAAGATAGAATGTGTAATGTTGTCGTGTAAGTGCTCTGTGTCTGGTTGGTAGAACACGGTAATGAAGGGAGCAGATATAATTGGTACTGGTATTTATTGGGGAGCTGCTGGTAGCAAAAGAGACATATTTCTTTCAGGCGTCGCCTTATAAAGCCTCTCGCAAGCATCCCATCTTGCTTGCTCACTCACACATTCGCACGAACACCACAGAATGCGAGCTGTTTGAAAGCTGAATGCACTGGGACTGAAGGTATGGAACGCGAGAGGGGGGTTGGCGGGACGGGAGAAGGTGGGAAAGGTGGAGGCGGAACGGAAATGGAACGAGTCGGAAAGGACACGCAGGGAGAAATAATTTCTTTTTCAAGTGGCATTGTAACATATCCGGGAACTAGCAGTTTTAAAAGAAAGAATCATAGTTTTAAATATAGAGACTTTAAAAATTCGATTATCAATGTCATTTTAATTTCTTTGACATTTGCCACTTCAGTAGCTGAAATAAACCTGCCGAGTGCTCGGCTGATGTGATCAGTAAAGTTAGTACTCGCCAAGTAGCGGGCGGTTGATTTGGGCTAGAAAGTGAACAGAAGACAGACCTAATGACTCGGATAAGTAAGTTCCCCCTCCACTCAACTCGGCGCTTGACTCACTCTCTACTCGGTCAGTGTGATCAGCTGAATCAAAACTTTAAAAAGTTTGAATTTTTTGTGAATTTGAAAAAAATAAACAGCACAGCACTACCAATCTCAACGAACTGTCTCTTCTATGTTAATAACCTCTTTTCTCCGATTACTGCTATTTACTATTATCTCCGAGCTACTGCTCGGCCGAGCACTCGGCAGGTGTAATTCTCAAGTTATTATTAAGGCCGATTCTCGGCCGGTTAGCTATCATAATGTTTTTTCTAGTTCAAATTCATATATTTTTTTGTACAATATTTTCATTTAACACATTGTTTTATGGTAATGATCAGAATCAGCAAATGAATATCCATGTTGCGATCCCAAATTTATTTTTACTATACTTCTCCATTTTTCTAAAACAAACGATGAAGACATTATTTATCAACTTGTTTCCGGAAAATTATGGACAAAGGATTTACCGGAAATCATTGAAAACTCACTGGATGACATCACTGTTTTAATAGGAGACCTAAACAGGAAATGCCATTGAATTAAATTAAAAGAGTCTCAATGCGCGGACTGACTGGAACTATGGCGCCCCAATTGGGAAATGTCAAGAGGCGGAAAAGAACAAAAGCTGATTTATTACCCTAATATATTCTGCGTTCATCGATGTTATCCTGAAATTCTTTAGCGCATAGCAATTCACTACCTGTATTCCGAAAAAAATAGGTAGGTACCAATATTTTAATTATTATTATACCTACTTGTTTCACTGTATTATGATTACTACTCATTTCTGCAAGTATTCACAAAAATATTATAAATCTAAATTTATATATCTACTATGAAGAAGGCGGCATTAAAAGCCCAAATCTCTTACTCAAAACGTTAACTTTATCTGGACAGGAACAGAGCGGCAACTGTTTAAATTCCTTCTTCTTATCAATTCTTTCCATAAAAGCATCCAATTCACTTTAGAGGTAGGTAGTAATGCATCGATTATTTTTTTAGATTTAACACTTACTTCAATAAATAATAGAATTGATTTTAATATTTTTCGTAAACCGACGTACACAGATATAACTATACATAACATGTCAAATCATCCGGCTTCTCATAAACATTCTGCTTATCATTCAATGGTGCACCGGCTAGTAAAAATCCCTCTATCATCTGTTAATTTCGCGATTGAACTTTAAAAAATTATTTTTTTTTTCATAAGAAGCAATTACTTTGTGGTTAGACATTATATTATAAAAATAAATAAAACACTTTGTATTTAACCACGAATTTATTATATTACATATCGACCGAAATACTTTGTCTCTTTCTAATTATGTTCTTGGTCATTTTCTTTCTCCCTCTGTCACTCAACTTATATATAAGCCATAGCTCTCACTTAACATTTAGTTATTATTACTTATATCCTGAAGAAGCTTGATGTAAGCGAAACCGGTCGATATGTAATATAATAAATTCGTGGTTAAATACAAAGTGTTTTATTTATTTTTATAATTTAAAAAATTAAACAAATTGCTCTAAATAATGGTTATTCCACAGATTTAACTGATAAAATCCTAAATACGAAACTGAAACTCTTTTCAACTAATACATTTTTATTTGGTACACCTGAAAATAATAATAAAATAATAAATCCCGTTCAATGGCGCAGAATTTTATATCCAACTTTTCCTCACTTAGTACAAAAAACTTGCCTGCCCACATTAAACCCGCGTTCTATACTGATAACAATTTAGATAAATTACTAAAAAACACTAAAGATAGAGATCATAAATTAAGCCACTCAGGCATTTACCAACTATGTTGCAATGATTGCCTTTCGTTCTACATAGGTAAAACAACTAGAAATGTAAACATTAGAATCACAGAACATTTAAGATGCTTAAATAATAATAATTTTTCAGAGTTTGCTAATCACCTAATTTCCACAGATCACACTTTTAATAAGGATACAGGGGTTAAAATTCTTCACCGTAACAATAAAAGCAAAAAATATTTAGAAGCACTAGAAATCAGAAAATCCCTAAATAAAAATGCTAGTATTTTGAATAACCAAATTAATTTATCTTTCAGTCCCATTCTAAATAGGTATTTTTCCAATTAACCGCTCTGTTCTTTCTGAAAATCCCGCACTTACCCCCACCCCTTTGCTCACCTCCCACTCAAACACCTAACATTTGTATACCTGTCAACATTCTATTTCATAGTTTAGTTATAATATTCTCCTGACGAAGGAAGGGTTCTTCCGAAACCGGTAGAGTGTTTTAAAATAAAAGTGGTCTTAAACAAATGTATGTGTTTTTTTTTATCGTTAACTTTTACGCTGGGGTCCCAATTTTGTACGGTGACCGGACAAGTTTTTTTGTTTTTTTTGTTTTTTAAAAGAAAGACAAACATTCCCGGGTTACGAATAACCCAACAATGTTTGAAAATCTCCTACTACCACCACAGAAAGCCGAAAACGTTGCTTGTGTTGTGATGGAGGACTTAGCCAGCTGAGGATCGAACACGCGACGCCCGGGTGGGAGGCGCGATGCCCACTCAACCGTTCTCAGAATGAAATGAAAATTAAATCAAATCAGAACCTTATTTGAAAAGTCATTACGTTTGATTAAAAACATTGGTTAAATAGGTTAGGTTTGGTTAGGGTTATAAGCTATTTTAAAAATATTTTCTTAATAGCTCTTAATGACTTTTCAAAGAAGTGTTGAGATGACATGATTCTGAACGCACTGAATGTTCGTTTTGATCAAGGATCTGTTCTGAATTTTTTTTGTCTCCTTTAAAGTTTTCGACTAATTTTTATATCTATTTGCGATCAATACAGGTACAATTTATTTCACACTTTCATTTATTTATTACATTAAAAAACCATAGCTAATTAAAATTGAAATAAAAAATCGATCCATAAAAACCAAAGAATTTTTACTACACACACAAAATATTTTCAATATCTTGGGCCAGCTAGTAGCGAATTTCAAAGATTTTTTTTGGTTTGCCCCCTTCCTCTCCAGGGACTGGCTCTATCTGCTACAAGCTTTTAAAAGGTATTTTAAAACTAAAAATAAATAAATTGATTTGACTTTGGACTGAACCTACCTCCCCAGAGACAGGAGTCAAGAATGGTAACAACTGAGCAAAATCCCAATTGGTTGGGACCGACATTTATTTCGTATATTAACCGCATTAATGTCATCCGATTTCAGAGAAATGCGTATATGTCAGCATGTATATTGATGGTCGTCACACATGCATTGTCATTGACAACGTGTCTATCAGCCGAGTTTCAGCACGATCGAATGTCGGGAAGGGGGTTAATTTCCAGTTCTTTCGTACATCCATTCAAGAAAACAAAATCGAAATTCAAATAGATTTATTTAATAAAACTATTCCAAAAGCGGTGAGTACTTCTCGGTGGCTAAATGTTTCTTTCAATAACATAAATATTTGACTTTTATTTCCCTTAAATAAGATTTTTGTCTTGTACGAGGTGGCGGATAAGTTGTCACCCGATGTTTTTTGGCTGTAATTTTTTTTAAATGAAAAAAAATAATACTGCCTTTGGATTGTGGTTATTTGATATCTTAATTTTTTTCCCATTAAGTCGAGAAAATGATATTGGCTGCCGCCAGAATTGATGACCACCAGCCCGATTTATGGCATTTTTCATTACGTACAGCGCAGTTTTGTGATATCACTTCAAGTGCGCTTAACTATAATAAACTTAAAAATAATCCTAGAGTATTCTCGCTTTCTTGACGGATATTCTCTTTGAGTTCTTCAAGAGTCTGAGGTTTGTTGACATGGATTGGTGACTTCAAGAAACTCCACAAAAAGAAGTCTGGAACGCTTAAATCGGGGGATCTTGCCGGCCAGTGCAAATCGACTAAAAGAGAAATTGGACGAACCGGAAATGGTTTTTTTTTTAAATTTTCCCGCAATCATGAGGAATATAGCAATTCATATATTATTGAGGTATATTTTGTATCTGTTAACTTCACAAATGTCAAAGCGGAATTGACATTTGTGAAAAATTATGGCATCTTCCGATAGGATGATGACTTTTGCGCCACCTTGTATAAGCGCTCATATTATGATGCTTGCTTCTGATCATTTCCTCCTGGTCCTCGTAAAGGTGTGAGGGTGTATCACGTGCCCATAGTTTGGTAGTTGTTTTATAGTTTTGCTTTGCTAAGCTGAGTTGTTGTCACCTCCTCCACCTTGCGCATTGTGCCGAACTGCCGAACCAAGAAAATGTGCTCTTTGTAGGGGGTAGGGCTGTGGCTTTGACGTGCTATTGGTTTAGGACAATAATGAATGTAATGGCGTCCTTTGTTATTTATGGAATGCCATGCGTAACTTGTACTTAAAACTAGAACTCAGGGGCGTTCTAGATTTTCTTTGTCTAAATGTGTACATATATATGTCTATGCTTTAATTGTCTGCTCTTATATTATAATTTTTTTTTATATTCAGCATACTTCGTGTACTGGTGAAGAGGTCATTGGTTCAGAAACATATTGATAGTTTTCTTTTAATTAGTGGCGTGAAAAAGTTTGTTATTTTTATTTTAAATTTAAAAAATCATGATTTCAAACAAGTGGTATCCATCCATTTATTTTTCCTTAAATTTTTACTATTTTCTGTAGCATTTTATTTATTAATTTATTTTGCGCCCTAACGGGCTTTTACATTCTATTTTACAAATTGTTTGTATCACTATTATTGTAAATACTTAAAAATAAAATAAAGAAGAAAATACAAAATAATGAAAAAAAACAAAAGCATAATATAAAATAAACGGGTAAAAATCTAAACATAAACTAAGAATCCTAACATAAATGGATATTCAATGTAACAAAAATAGTAGAAAGTATGTACGTCTATTTGTGTGTAGTTAAATAAAAGTATTGGAATAATTAACATTTATATTTATATATTTTATTTTTATTTTTAACTTAATGATTAAAATCTCAAATTGTAATATTTAATTAATGAAGACAATATTAGCGAAACTCAATCGAAAATATGAAAAAGAAAAATCAGAAAAAGATACGGTCACATCTGGGATTCGCACTCAGGACCTTTTGACTTGCAGAGTCAGTGCTTTACCAACTCAGTTAATGTGTTTTTGAGCCTCAAAACATGCATTTACAATAGAAAAAAAAATAATTATGAACTATGAACTAAGTTATCCATTTATTATGCTCTATTATGTTAACAAAAGCGCACTGAAAATTATCCAATTATCTTTTAAAACTAACTGCATAATTCTAAAGTGTACCGAGTAAGTACAACAAGTAAGTATACGTGTGAAGTCTACGCCCTTGGCGCTTTAAACATATATATTGTTTTTTTTTCTAAAAAAAAATGGTTAATAAAATGAATGCCTGATTCAAGTGGCCCTATTCTATTCTGGCTTTGTGGTGGTGTCCATTGTCATCGTGAATTCCGTGAATATTTTTCGATTAACGTTTTCTCGCACATTAGATTCCGCAGAATGTTTCCCGCACCAGGTTAAATGGGACAAGGAATGCGGAGGGTATTCACGGCGATAATCGAGCCGAGTGATAAGAAAAGTTATGCCTAAAAAGCAATCTCCGTTAAATCATGCCCCTCGCGTGTGCCGAATAATATTGTAGTGAAATATTGAATTTCTCCACGTACGACCGTACTACCGCGGTACTGAGCCGGCTTCGGGTACGATGGCGGCACCCACTCAAATTCCTTCGATGATTTATTTCTGAAAATGATAAAAAAATTCATCATGTATTTTTAATTTCATTTTAATGAAGCTAAAATTCATTTGTTTTATTTAAAAAAAAACACGTGTGCAGTTAACACGCGGTAGAAGTGAAATCTTTAGAAAACTAAGCTTTGAGTGATTGAGACGAATGTAGAGTATCAGGAATAGGATAATCGTCGGGTTTGTTTATTATAATATTGTTACTAAGTTAAAAAACTATTTGAAATTTAATTCTACGAAACACCGCACAAAGAGGACACCAATTAGCCTATCTCATTCTCTCGCAGGCTAAATCCTGTAGATTTGTCTCTTTTCAGTGTGGCTCGTTTCTGTTTCATCGAGTTTCAAATCACAACGGTGCTAAAGAAGTTTTTACTTCAAAAACTCTCTAACGGTGAGCACAAGTGTCGCGAAATACGCACAACTAAATAAAATCAACATTCTCTGCTAGCAACAAAATTTCCAACTGTGAGCTATAAAGCTTTGAAAGATCCATTTAGCTGTAAAAAAGAAGACACAATTTTTTTTTAAATTTATTAATCAGAAAAAAATCGAAAAGGCGTTGGAATCTCGAGCGAAGCCGGGCAGCAAGACTAGATTTGTATTAAAAATTAGACAAAATCATGTTTTATTTTAAATTTTGTTATGAAAAAGTTATTATTTTTACTTTCCTGTATAGGAAAGCAGAATCTGATGGAATGACAAAGAATGGAGCACGCTTGTACGAATTTGATTGCATTTTATTTAGTGGTGCGAATTAGAGTTGTGTAGATTCCTAGATATTTCCAGAAATAAATCCTTCAGGCATTGTTTTATTCTCAGCAAGTTGCTTACATACTTTACAAAGCGTTGTATAAAATGAGTTCCACTTTTGCACTATTTTAAAATTACGCGAAGAAAATTTTCTTAGAATTAAAAATGGTGAAAATATGTTTAGTTACAATTTTTCTTACAAAGTCGTCCCTGTTTCTCAAACCTGTCGAGTAGGTACCATCTAACGTGAATGGGTATGATAGCGAGATGCAAGCCAAATCTCTACGAGACGGTTGGAGTTGCTTTGCGCGGATTCAATATAATGCAACCCGTTGAAAGGGAGACTGCACAGAGCAAGAATCGGTCTCACATAGTTTTGAATCTTTCAATTCAAGAAAAGCCACTAAGTAAAAAGTGTGGACCATGTATTTTATTAATTTTATTGTAATTTCCCTGATTTTTCGCCTTTTGGATTGGTGCCAACTTACTCAATAGGTTATGTTCCTGTCCAAAACATCAACCCGCGCTTGGTGCTCGAGGCTTAGTAATTCTTCAGGTTATTGGCGCTTTTCAATACGCGGATTATGCCGTGTTAACCGTCGAGGAATCTTTTGTATTCAACTCTAATTGAAATAATTATTAAATGGTTACCCTGACATATATTATAAGATAATTTTTTTACTAGGTTGGAAATCTGATCGGTGAAAATGCGGAAATGTGTGACGCGTCACGTCGGTTACGCCGACAGTTAACCAGGTGTAAAGACGATACTGACAAAAACTCAATTTCCAAAAATCCGTTGTTTTCACATGTAGATAGATACCAACAAATAACTTTTATGGTTCTACATGTACAGTTTAAACCTTCAGCAAAAAATAAATCCATAATGTGAATAATTATTTTTTAATTTATAAACTAACGTTTAGACAAGATTTTTATGCATAGCACAAAGGGTAACAATTATTATAAGCAATAATTGTCAGCCTGAAACACTCATTTACATTGAAAAATCTTCCGAGAAAAGATACTTGTCGCTAACGGGACTTGAACACGTTGCAACAATTATTGCTTATAATAATTGTTACCCTTTGTGCTATGCATAAAAATCTTGTCTAAACATTAGTTTATAAATTAAAAAAATAATATATAATGAAAAACATATCACTTTGTTTAAACCACTATATTATACACAATATCTACATGTTTCGATAACAATGTTATCTTCATCAGGAATATTGACATATCCTGATGAAGATAACATTGTTATCGAAACATGTAGATATTGTGTATAATATAGTGGTTTAAACAAAGTGACATGTTATTCATTATATAATTAATGATGCCACAAAGTAATGTTGCGAAGTTTGAAGAAGTAAAAAATAATAATTAATATTTGGCAAGTTTAAGTATTTCCCCAATAAATGCAGACATAATTTGTCTCGACGCCACCTAGCGAGGGATTTAACACTAACAATGTCTCTCTCGCAAAAATAAAGTTGGTTGTTTTAAGGTGGAAAAAATATTATAAGCAGTAATTGTTGAATGAAACACTAGTATATATTGAATTATTTGGCGGGTATTTGATAAGCCGCCATAGCTCAGAGGTCAGAGCATCCGACCGGCAATCAGAAGGACACGGGTTCAAGTCCCGTTGGCGGCAAGTATCTTTTCTCGGAGAATTTTTCAATGTAAATGAGTGTTTCAGGCTGACAATTATTGCTTATAATAATTGTTACCCATAATGTGAACACATATATTTTTTTTCGTTATTTAATTGTTAATTGTTCCCTCTTAAGCCAACGTTTTGGACAGCGTGTGTCCATCATCAGGGGAGATATGGAATTCTAGTCCTGTTAATGGACACTGTAAAGCTGTCCGAAACGTTGGCTAAACGTTGGCAAAAATAAATAACGAAAATACTTTTGGTCGTGAAAATCTAAAATCATATCCGTATCTATTTTATTATTTTTAAAAAGTGTTTGTTTATTCACGTTGAAGTCGAACATCATTTGGTGCGATTCAGTGAATGTATCACTAAAAGAAAAAAGAAAAGGCGAATGTAAAAACGTCAAATGACCATACAAGCCCGGACATTGGCAATGTTATCTAGTGAGTAGCGAGTATTGCGAGATTTGTTATAACCGTTTGCTGGATTAAACTGTTTGTTTTGATGTTTATGCTGTGTTTGTCGACTTGGCAATATGAACAGCTCAGTGGTAGTATTTTTGTATTGTAAAAAACGATGCTTAGTGGTTGCACATATGAACTTATAACGGCAATTTGAAGATTTATTTGAAACGTAGTGCGTTAGTATGTTCTTTAAACAGCATATTTAAAAAAAATATATATTATTTCGTCAAACACAGCGAACTTATTTTGAGGCACCATTTTAATTCAAAATTAATTGATTACTTAGTTTTAACCACGTTTATTGTTTATAAGAAGTATCAAAAGAAGTAAGCTGGAGTATGCTAGTGGTGTGTGGACTCCGCACCAAACTAATCTAGAAACATTTTTTTAGGTGTGTCTATATGCGGATGCATGGAACTTATCCGAGGTTCATGCACCATATAGAATTACTTGAGGCAACGAATAGATTTTGCTTAGATACTAGACGTTATGCAAATCTTGCGATTCTTAGTTTTAATATAATCCATAACCGTATTGACGGCCCGTTTCTCTTGGAATGCGATGGCTTATACGTGCCAGAAAATTTCAGCCCTAGTCGACGACACGACTTGTTCAAAATACCATACGGTAGAACAGATGTTCTGGCACAGCATTGCATGACAAGGGGAATGGTGCTGGTGAACGAAATATCGGAAACACTAAATACATATAACTCTTCTTTAGACAGCCTTACGATGTTTGTACACTAATTATCTTCCTAGATGTTAAGACTGTTAAAATAAGAAAATTGTACGGTAATTAGATAATTAATCCGTTGTGCAATTAAAAAAATAAATAAAAATAAAAAACCGACATGTTTCGTAAGTAATGCTTACTTCCTCGGGGTTTACTTGAAACTAATTACAACAACAGACATAGACTTAAAGGTGTCAAAGAAAGGTGGGAGTGGGAAGGGGGAGGGGAGTAATAGGGCATAATTTTCAAAGAGAACAAGTTTAATGATGGGTGATATAAATTTTCGAAGTGAAAACTTCTTTAGACCGTTGTGATTTGAAACTCGATGAAACGAAACAGCAACACTAAAAAGAGACAAACAAATATATCTATACGATTTAACCTGCAAAAGAATGATAGAATAATCATTATCCTTTTTGTGCGGTGCTTCGTAGCCTCCCCAATCTTGTCACCTTTATTTTTCTAAAGGTTTCACTTCTACCGTGTATGAACTTATACCTACACCTGTTTTTTTGTCTTATAATATTTAAATTCATCTTTACGCATTTTATAATTTCTAATTTGTCTAAATGAACACAATTAAAATTACAATGTACCGAGTAGCTCAATTCCATTATTAAAGTCAAAAGTGTGATTCGTCAGGAAGTAAGTATTGCTAATAAAACATATCGGTTTTTTATAAACAATAAACGCGGTTAAAACTAATTAATCTATTAATTTTGAAAAGATTGTTATTTTTTTCCAACAAAATTATCTGTGACACATTTATACTGTTGTATTTTCCAGATTACATTCCGGATGTCCGAAACAAGTCAGTCCAACCGACACCAGGGACCAGCGGTGGTGGTGCGGGCATAAAGAGGTCCGTTACTAGTGGTACCAGCGCCAATACTAGTAGTGCGGGCAGTGCTGAAACGGGACGCTCGGCTGATGGGACCTACAAAGCTGCACTCGACAAACAAAGGGTAAGATGACATTACCGCATTTATTTGACACTGTACACTATAACTCCCTTTGTGGCACACATCGTATCGTAGCATTACACTACTTAGATTTTGGTTTTTTGTTAAAAAAAGTAAGAATTTGGTCCATATTGCCTAGTTCACACGAAGATAGGACAATATTGTGTTGCCCCAGCTTCGGACTCATTGTCCTAGTGGAAACAGAAGTTTAAAGTACAGGACAATGAACCAAAATGTATTTAACGTACATTTTCTACGAACCTCGGGCAAGCTTTCTCCGCAGGACAATGTCTTACCTAACCACCACTAGGCCCGGCCGCATTTCCGCGTGTTACCGCGCACGGACAAGACAGGACAATAGCCAGTCGTTCCACGCGCATGTATTCCGGCTCTCGTATTTCGGCTTAAAATGACGCGTAAATAGAACGCAGAAGAAATTACTAAATTGGTAACCATATATCGTGAATACGATTGTTTATGACACATTGATTGCCTATATAAGATCTGCGTCCCATTCAATTCCTAATCCACAGTTTTTTTTTCCTTTTTATTATTTAGTTCGTCCTCCAAAAATTCCAGTACATCTTGGTATAAAAGACTAAATATTTTTCGCGAACTCGCTCGTAACGCGCGTCGCATATCCATTTTCGCAGCGTTCCGTGTTTGAACAATACATCGAATTGTTGTATTTTTCTATTGTCCTGTCCTGCGTTGTCCACGCTGTTCACGGCAGGTAAATAAATTGTATTGTCTTCTGTATTGTCCTCGTAAAAAGTAACGTTTATTTTCAAGAAACAATGAATGAATTTTAATAAGAAAGATTTTTTTCAAGTAATTACGTATTACGTATTACCGTCTGGTATACGGAACACACAATTTTAATGCCAATCCAACCGCCTGGAGCCAACGAGGCTATGGCATCCCCAGTTGGGATAGGTATTTTGTGAGGCTGAAGGTAGCGAGGATGGGAAGGAGATGGGGCAAAATAAGGTGGGGAAGGAAATTACGTGTCTATTGAATGTATACGCTTCGTATATTATATGATTAATTTCACTAATAATAATTGATAATAATATGGTCAAAAATGTTTTCATTGATTTGCTCTCTATTTAGTTTACAGTACCGACACTGCTCATCATCATTTTTTGTAGTATGTTTTTACTCACGTTTTAGAATTTTTCATTCCTAACTGAATAGTATTTTGAATAAAATTATATTGTTTCAATTTTGCTGAATTTTTAGATGATATGCCCGTTAGGTTTTTTGGATGTTTCGTTAAAATACGTCTAATTGCATTTCTTTAATGAATGAGTTCATCCATTGGAAGTGGAAATTAAACCACTTCCCGACATCCGATCGAGCTGAAACTCTGCAGATAGAATCGGAAGCAACGTTTCAATTCTGAATGGTGGCTTTAGACCAGGGCGATACTGATGGTATCTTCCACTCTGGAACGTGCCGAAAATATTCCGTATATTTTTAAAATGTATTATTTGTGAAATCACACAAATTAATCAAATAAAAATTATTTGCGTACGCCGGGATTGGCGGCCATCGGATTGTAAGCCAAGAGCCTTACCTCTAGACCACGGAGGCCGTCACTAACCAACCCAACAGATGGCGCTACTAGGCAAATGAGTAGTACCGTGGAGGAAAGTTGAAACTGTTTTATTTTACATATCTAATAAAAAATAGATGTACCATAATAAAAAAAATTTACGGGTTGATTTTAAAGTTTTAATTTTTTTAATTGATGTAATAATATTTGTACTTTCAAACACTATGATAATAATGTGGACCTCGCCGGGTGCTTTGCCAGGTGCTTTGCCTGTATCAAGGCCCTCAGTTTACAATTTAATAAAATTCAATAAAAAGTAATAATGAAATAATAAATTGGAATAAAATAAAATAAAAAAAAGATTAAATAAAATACAATAAGAGGCGGTAATGGAAAAATTAGGCAGATATTGCGAGCTACTATAATGTATGTATTTTCTTTAAACATAATAGATTACTCCGACTTAAAAAATTAACAAACAAATTGAGTCCTATAATTTCAAAACCCGCTATGTCCGATTTTTTTCTGAATTCATCTGAGTATGACATCTTGTTCACATTTTTGCCAGGAACAAGATGAACCTAAAGTTGAGTTTCAAAACCTTTCTTATCACGACCAAAAACCATGTTACAACTGCGAGTGAGAAACAAAATCCGCTATATCATTCAAGAAGTTACCATCAAAACCCACCATATCGGAATTCAACCAATCACGAGCAGTTATTTTGCCAAGATGGCGGGTTTAGAAACTCCCGCGTAAGGTCAGTTGAGTTTCAAAAGCATCTGTATCGTGAGTATCACAAAGTGAGTTTCAAAATCCGCTATATCCATTTATTTATCGAAATTACTTAAATGTTTTTCAACATACTCGTACATTGAAAAATGAACACTTTTCGAATTTTAATTACTCCAATTCATTATATAAAAATTAAAATTCGATTATTTATTTACGCTAAAAACGGAATGAGAATTTCCCAATCATACTGTCACTCGGAAGTTTCCTTATCTTAAAGAAGAACATTTTTTTAACACCTAACAAATAATTATGTTGTTCGCGGTGCTAGAAACAACTAAAATTCATTTAATATCCAAGAATTATTTTGATTCTCATCTTTACAAATTACACGTAGTTATAATTTACGTGCATAATAATCACCATACTCCCATTAAATTTCATGAGAAAATACACCCATTGAGAATAACGAGTGAATAAATGCTTTCTTTGTAATTCACGTTGGCTGGCAGGAAATTGCTCAGTTAAAATACATTCTTGTGTCGAACAAATGTTTTACAACAATGGATATTAAAACTATACCTAGGTTTAGAGACCGGAAGAGGTGTAAAATAGGAAGAAAGTTACTTTTAAAATGGCATTGGTGCGGTGAACCGGGTTTGCGAAAAAAAAAACTTTTTT
The DNA here is from genome assembly GCA_917880885.1 of Limnephilus marmoratus. NCBI lineage: Eukaryota > Metazoa > Arthropoda > Insecta > Trichoptera > Limnephilidae > Limnephilus > Limnephilus marmoratus. The sequence goes on from OU862919.1 coordinate 50,286,541, forward strand.
TTTAAATTTCACTGTACGAAATGGTCGTATATTTGATAATGTGAAATTGATTGTTAATGAAATAAATGTTTCTTGGGAGGCGGGAATGGGTACCGCCGCCTCGGGAACCATTTTTTGGATAACCAACACCTCTGCATGGATCACCCCAAGTGGTTTGCTACGTTTAGTGACTTAGCAGGGGTGCCCGGCTTCACGGGGTGAGGTTTGTCTAGGTCTGGCAGTGGACCACCTGGACGCGCTGAACCCCAGATTCCTACCCAAACCTCATAACTTTTTCCTTCCCAGAACTTCCTGTTATACATTTGCTTAAAAAGATACTCCACACAGCTTCCCCAAAGATGACATAGGCCCTGAGGGAAATTATTTTTCTTAGGGCCTCCTGTGTGGAGTTAATGTAAAAAAAAAAGAATTTTCTTTGCAAAAAGATATTTTCAACTCAATTTTTTAAGCCATTTCCTTTAGGTTGTGATGTATTGCATTAATCAACAGTGAAAATAAGAAAATGTCGTAGATTCCACCTTACGAATGGATAAATAATATTTCAGACTATAAAACGGACACACTTGCGACATCTATCGGATCAAAGTAAATTGAATTCTTGTTGACAGTAGGGACCTATAAATTAAACAGATTGAGATGAATTTTGATAAAAAGATCACAGATGGTATTAAAAATCGTCACGACACAGGGAAAGACCCTTTCTTTAGGCTCAATTCTAAATATTGATATTTTAACAGCCAATCAGGTCTAAGCAGAAAGCTATAAATAATTAAGCAGACCAATCACAAAGTGAAGGGCGTATTCATATTTTGAACAAAGAGATGGACTTTGGACTAGGCAATTAGTCAGAGATTAATGGGAAAAAATATCGTCATCAACCGAAAGATCACTACACTATAATGTAAACAGGGTCTCACGCTCGGTGCATTGGATACAATGACCCTAGATGTAATGTAAACAATCAGTGCAATCGAGGTATTGACAACCGCCGTTAACGGACAAATTAATCCATATTATGTTGGAAAAACTATGCAAGAAAATAACAAGAAAATTATAATAGGAGGAAAATTAAAGAAAAGACGTGTAAAACATAAGAAAAGCTACTGTAGGGATATTCGGTTGTATAACGAGTACGTGGAAAGCAAAAGGAGACCAGATTCAGAGGGAAACGTACGTTTGATATTTAAAAGGAAGAAAAACGCTGGAAAATTAGGAATGTCACTTTTAAATGAAGCAATAAAGTCCGGGAAAACGATTTTGAAAAGAGAATCTAATGGAAAAAATGGACGTTTAAACGGAAGTGTTTATTGAATAATATAAGATTTCGACTTAATTTTGCGTTTTCAGACGAGTTTAAATAGATATCGTTATATATTTGAAATAAGGTGGTCATTCTAGTTAAATTGCGTTAGATAAAGTAAACGGAAGGGGTTGTTTTACGTCAATTGTTTGAGGAGAATTCTATGGGAGATAGGACAGACTGCAAGGAAGAATGAAACATTATTTGGGTTGACGATCTCACACGTGATTTTGTTGTTTAAACAATAAGAAAACGAACATGATATTAGGTGATTAAACCCATTTTAATGGCTTTTAGGACGATAAAAATTACCATTGGTCTTATGGACAGTTTACATTAACTAAACACCATTATATTTTATTACCCTCGAATAAATGCTGAGTTATTGATCAATACCTCGAAATCCAGACATAAACAGGTGTCAAATATTAAATTAATGTGGATTTAGGTAAGAAAGGGACGGAATTTGGGGGATGACCCATAGGACGTAATAAAAATGACAGAAATTTAAGGACCGAAGTGGGAGTGTTTCCTATAAAAATGTGAAAAATGATATATTAATTAATAACAAATAGAAAATGAAATTTTCTATTGAGGCAGCAAACATCAAAAAACGATATGGATAGTAGAGTAATTTACGGTGAAATTATGGGGGAATAGATACGGCCAAGGAAAGCAAAGAAAATCTTAAATTAACAATGAATAAAATAAATACGGCTGGAAACATAAAAATTTATAGGGATGTGGACAATAACGTAAGGATAGAAGAGGAAATTCGTAGAAAGAGTGTTGTGAATACAAGAAAAAAAACAGGAAAGGGGAAAATTCAAGTCTACGACATAAGTAGAGATAATACAGTTTAAAATTGAATTGATCCATATAGTTGGCATGAGAATATGGAGGAATTTAGTAAAAAGAAAATTGGAAAATGCATATTAAAGGTTTTGGCTTGAGTTTGTTCATGTTCTGGTAGCGATAAACAAAATTGAGAATTATATACAGTTTATCGAAGACGGACCTTTTACGAATTGAGAAAAAAAAAGAACTTAAAAATTATGAAGTTCAAGCTAATTTTATATGAACAGCGAGACAAAGGACGATAGGGCAATTTAAAACAAAGTAACTGAATCCGGACCTTGTAGGTATGAGAACACGAGATAGGACATAATGATCCAGTTGAAGTACGACTTAAGGAACCTTATTCGATAATAGTGAAAAAATTTCAAAAGGATACGAGTTGATAGAGTTGGAATTGTGTTGTCACAGGAAATTTAGATACAACCTTTTGGACCTGAGAGGGGTATAAAAAAGAGAACTCGGGCATTTTTCGTTAGTCTGCGGTCGGTTTTTGAAAAGTGGAAGTTGGTGAGACGCGACGATACGTTCGGTAATTTACTGGTGGAAAAATTCAATTATTATAAGCAATAATTATCAGCCTGAAACACTCATCCACATTGAAAAATCTTCCGAGAAAAGATACATGACGCCAACGGGACTTGAACCCGTGTCCTCTCGATTGCCGGTCGATTGCTCTTGACCACTGAGCTATGGCGGCTTATCTCATACCCGCCAAATGATTCAATATATGCTAGTGTTTCATTCAACAATTACTGCTTATTATATTTTTTCCACCTGAAAACAACCAACTTTATTTTTGCGAGAGAAACATTGTAAGTGTTAGCTCCCTCGCTAGGTGGCGTCGAGACAAATTATGTCTTCATTTTATTGGGGAAATACTTAAACTTGTCAAATATTAATTATTATTTTTAATTGTAAAACTAACGTTTTTAAGACAAGATTTTTTTATGCATAGCACAAAGGGTAACAATTATTATAAGCAATAATTATCAGCCTGAAACACTCATCCACATTGAAAAATCTTCCGAGAAAAGATACATGACGCCAACGGGACTTGAACCCGTGTCCTCTCGATTGCCGGTCGATTGCTCTTGACCACTGAGCTATGGCGGCTTATCTCATACCCGCCAAATGATTCAATATATGCTAGTGTTTCATTCAACAATTACTGCTTATTATATTTTTTCCACCTGAAAACAACCAACTTTATTTTTGCGAGAGAAACATTGTAAGTGTTAGCTCCCTCGCTAGGTGGCGTCGAGACAAATTATGTCTTCATTTTATTGGGGAAATACTTAAACTTGTCAAATATTAATTATTATTTTTAATTGTAAAACTAACGTTTTTAAGACAAGATTTTTTTATGCATAGCACAAAGGGTAACAATTATTATAAGCAATAATTATCAGCCTGAAACACTCATCCACATTGAAAAATCTTCCGAGAAAAGATACATGACGCCAACGGGACTTGAACCCGTGTCCTCTCGATTGCCGGTCGATTGCTCTTGACCACTGAGCTATGGCGGCTTATCTCATACCCGCCAAATGATTCAATATATGCTAGTGTTTCATTCAACAATTACTGCTTATTATATTTTTTCCACCTGAAAACAACCAACTTTATTTTTGCGAGAGAAACATTGTAAGTGTTAGCTCCCTCGCTAGGTGGCGTCGAGACAAATTATGTCTTCATTTTATTGGGGAAATACTTAAACTTGTCAAATATTAATTATTATTTTTAATTGTAAAACTAACGTTTTTAAGACAAGATTTTTTTATGCATAGCACAAAGGGTAACAATTATTATAAGCAATAATTATCAGCCTGAAACACTCATCCACATTGAAAAATCTTCCGAGAAAAGATACATGACGCCAACGGGACTTGAACCCGTGTCCTCTCGATTGCCGGTCGATTGCTCTTGACCACTGAGCTATGGCGGCTTATCTCATACCCGCCAAATGATTCAATATATGCTAGTGTTTCATTCAACAATTACTGCTTATTATATTTTTTCCACCTGAAAACAACCAACTTTATTTTTGCGAGAGAAACATTGTAAGTGTTAGCTCCCTCGCTAGGTGGCGTCGAGACAAATTATGTCTTCATTTTATTGGGGAAATACTTAAACTTGTCAAATATTAATTATTATTTTTAATTGTAAAACTAACGTTTTTAAGACAAGATTTTTTTATGCATAGCACAAAGGGTAACAATTATTATAAGCAATAATTATCAGCCTGAAACACTCATCCACATTGAAAAATCTTCCGAGAAAAGATACATGACGCCAACGGGACTTGAACCCGTGTCCTCTCGATTGCCGGTCGATTGCTCTTGACCACTGAGCTATGGCGGCTTATCTCATACCCGCCAAATGATTCAATATATGCTAGTGTTTCATTCAACAATTACTGCTTATTATATTTTTTCCACCTGAAAACAACCAACTTTATTTGCTGGCAGGCAGGCTGATAATTATTGCTTATAATAATTGTTACCCTTTGTGCTATGCATAAAAAAATCTTGTCTTAAAAACGTTAGTTTTACAATTAAAAATAATAATTAATATTTGACAAGTTTAAGTATTTCCCCAATAAAATGAAGACATAATTTGTCTCGACGCCACCTAGCGAGGGAGCTAACACTTACAATGTTTCTCTCGCAAAAATAAAGTTGGTTGTTTTCAGGTGGAAAAAATATAATAAGCAGTAATTGTTGAATGAAACACTAGCATATATTGAATCATTTGGCGGGTATGAGATAAGCCGCCATAGCTCAGTGGTCAAGAGCAATCGACCGGCAATCGAGAGGACACGGGTTCAAGTCCCGTTGGCGTCATGTATCTTTTCTCGGAAGATTTTTCAATGTGGATGAGTGTTTCAGGCTGATAATTATTGCTTATAATAATTGTTACCCTTTGTGCTATGCATAAAAAAATCTTGTCTTAAAAACGTTAGTTTTACAATTAAAAATAATAATTAATATTTGACAAGTTTAAGTATTTCCCCAATAAAATGAAGACATAATTTGTCTCGACGCCACCTAGCGAGGGAGCTAACACTTACAATGTTTCTCTCGCAAAAATAAAGTTGGTTGTTTTCAGGTGGAAAAAATATAATAAGCAGTAATTGTTGAATGAAACACTAGCATATATTGAATCATTTGGCGGGTATGAGATAAGCCGCCATAGCTCAGTGGTCAAGAGCAATCGACCGGCAATCGAGAGGACACGGGTTCAAGTCCCGTTGGCGTCATGTATCTTTTCTCGGAAGATTTTTCAATGTGGATGAGTGTTTCAGGCTGATAATTATTGCTTATAATAATTGTTACCCTTTGTGCTATGCATAAAAAAATCTTGTCTTAAAAACGTTAGTTTTACAATTAAAAATAATAATTAATATTTGACAAGTTTAAGTATTTCCCCAATAAAATGAAGACATAATTTGTCTCGACGCCACCTAGCGAGGGAGCTAACACTTACAATGTTTCTCTCGCAAAAATAAAGTTGGTTGTTTTCAGGTGGAAAAAATATAATAAGCAGTAATTGTTGAATGAAACACTAGCATATATTGAATCATTTGGCGGGTATGAGATAAGCCGCCATAGCTCAGTGGTCAAGAGCAATCGACCGGCAATCGAGAGGACACGGGTTCAAGTCCCGTTGGCGTCATGTATCTTTTCTCGGAAGATTTTTCAATGTGGATGAGTGTTTCAGGCTGATAATTATTGCTTATAATAATTGTTACCCTTTGTGCTATGCATAAAAAAATCTTGTCTTAAAAACGTTAGTTTTACAATTAAAAATAAGAAAAATTCAAATTAATCAGAATCGCAGGACTTAGAAAAAATTTCGTATTCGAGCCAGTGTCTTATAAAGATTTGAGAAATTAAAATCAGTGGAAATAGAAATAAAGTTTACGTTTTATTTAATTTTGAAAAGTTAAAAGTGCTGTGGTAAATACAATTTGATTAGTGGAAAATTCGGTTTTTATAATCAATAAATATCATATTTTGAGACTTAGTAATTTCGCGACAAGTGTCGGTGTGGTAAATAAATAAAGTGATGTAATAATAATAAAAAGTAAAGAACTGATAATTAATTACGTGTGCTCAGTCTAAACGGCAAGAGTTCTAGCAAATATTAAATATTTATATTAATTATTTAAAAATAGTGCAAATTAAAAAGCAGTTATAAAAAAATTATGTGCGTTCAGTTTAAACGGAAAGAGTTCTATTAAATATCAAATATTTAAATCAATTGATTTAAAAATAGTGCAAATTAAAAAGAAGTTATAAAAAATTTATGTGCGTTCAGTTTAAACGGAAAGAGTTCTAGTAAATATCAAATATTTAAATCAATTAATTTAAAAATAGTGCAAATTGAAAAAGAGATAATAAATAAATAATGGGCGGCACATTCCTACCACAAAGTGTTAATCTATTATTAGATTAAAACATTTGGAAAAAATAATTAAATAAAAATAAAAATGAATGATAATACATAATAATATTTTATTGCTAAATAAAAGTAACGATTATCATTTCGAAATTAATCGTGAAGTAACTATCGTTAAAAAGTTATTTAATCAACGGATTTTGAAATGAAATGCGGTTAGAACGATAAACATCATTTAATTTAGTTAGATTAAACGGGAATAAAATAAAATTGAAGTCGGAAAATTTTTAATTGAATTTAGTTGATAACATAAGAATAGGTATTAGGTAAGGAAAACATAACAAGGTTTTCCCGTGTTGCTCCCGGGTGGAAAAAAAACCTTAAAGGGGTAAGTTTTATTTAAAAGAAAATAAAAATTTTCAGGTGCCAAGGAGAGTGCGGTATGCAGCAAACAGTTGGTATTTGAATTAATTTTATAACAAGATATTACTTGCTTAATATGTGATATGTATCTATATTAAAATATTATATATAAAATAGATATACTTATGTATATGTATGTATATATATATATATATATATTATTCCAAGAAAGTTTTAATCAAAAAGAAACACACTTATATTAAAAGTAAAGGTATCGATTTCGAATGCCTACCTTTGAATTTATCAGTAACTATTTAAAATAGTTATGTGTTTGACAAATTTCCAAGTCAAAGTTTTGTATTTATTTTAGTATATGTACTATTTATTATAACTTCAGCTAATATATTTCGATAAAAAAAATGAGTTATGATATTAGAATTTATTTCAACTATAATATAATTGTATATATCAGTATATTTATTTATTGAGACAAAATATATATGTATATATATATATATATGTGCATTATAACTATTTTTATCGGGGAACAGATTAGACATTTGCGAAAAGGAAATTACCACTATTAAATTCAAAAGGAAAAAAAATTAGAACCATATAAGCTCGCGTTCAGGGATGTTCCAAAAGTAAACAAATGTCACACGTTGAATCTAGGTCACGAGGCCAGCGGGAATGTTTACATAATTGAAATTGTTTATAAAACAATTCGGTCATTGGGGCACTGGGTCAGATGCTTTTAAAGGAAGATGTACCTGGGTCTTTAATAGGTAGTTGACAGGTATTAGTTTTTGTATTTAGGTATTAACTTTTAGAATGGGACAAAGCCATGAAGTTGCGCAATTATAGAAAAGTTTTAAACACAATCTTTAATTTGAACATGAAGAGATTATTTTAGGATTGAACAATTTGAAAATAAATAGATTTATTATAAGCTAGACAAATAATAGGTACATCAAACATTTGGAAAATCACGGGATAGCCTAATAAAAAGTATCAATCATTTACATGAAACAGTTGACAAATCACGGGATAGTCAAATAGAAGAGTATTGAAGAATTACAAGGAAGATTCGAGTAAAATTTTGTGGAGTAATTACTCTCATAGACATCAATCATTTACAAGAAGCAGTTGAAAAATCACGGGATAGCCTAATAAAAAGTATCAATCATTTACATGAGACAACTGAAAAATCACGGGATAGTAAAAATTTTTACCAAAAGTTGAACCTTGGGGGAAAATTTAGAAAAACAGTTCAACAATAGGAGGCAGTGGTCGCTCCTTAAAAAACCAAGGACCATTAACAAACACATAATAAAGATGGCAATCTCTTAAATAAAATTGTCAACCAAACAAATCAAAAAGCTTGGAATTTTCGGCACTCCAGAACAAACCGAAAATAATTTCTTATTCTACTAGTATCTATTAATATCACCCACTTTTAATATGTATATATTCGGTCATCGGCTAAGGTTTTGTGCAGAATCCCTTTTCACGAAATCCGAGCTCGTAATATGAGACTGGCTAGTTTCATATTGTGAGTTATAATCCTACCCAAACGTAAGTTTACATATATATCTTTTTATGTACTGTACATTGATTGATGTGGACCCGCTTACAGCTAGCGTTTTAGACTCGACAGAGTTACTCTCACATCATTTTCTGTACGTGGAGTGAGGATTCACGACCCGTAACTCTACACAACACCGTGAGTATATGATTGCATATAGGACGAAACCGGTTCGCCCTAAGTAAATAGTAGACCTTGGAGGAGTTGGAATTTGGGGGTTTCGGGACTTGGGGAAAGACCTGAATGACGTGCACGACGACATGGAAGATTGACAGAACAAGGTATTAAGACCCTCTGGAAAATCGCGTCGGCTGACTGTGCGAAGTTCTAGTTGATCCTTGACCATCCTGTTAACCCATTGGCCACAAACCCCGGCAGCCTGTCGGGTGTGCAACTCAGGTACTTAACCTGTGACAGGCCAGGAACGCGTATATGCGGGCGGATCAAATTTCAAAAAAGAATATTGATTCAAATAATTTGGATGCGATTTTAAATTTTTTGTATAAAGAAACTGTACTAAGGAAAAAGTCAGAATAGCTTCCTCCATTCTTGTTCTTAAGGTAATTTCCAAAAATTTTTCCAAAAAACCCTGGCCCTTGACAGGTTAACCACAAACCCCGGCACGCTGACGGGCTAGAGTAGGTCCGCTAAAAAACAGAAAACGAGCACGATAGTGACATTGTTGAATAAAATTTTAAATGCCGAACGCTCTGTAGGTAATTAATCATTAATTTCATAGAATTGGCAATAATATGTTTCTTATGTTTTTTCCCTGATATTTGTGTTCCAAGTTTTGTATGCAGCCAGCCGCCATTTAATTTCTTCAAAATTGCGAGTGGTTCTAGGCATTTGGCAGTGACCCTGAACGTCGCTGATTGCTTTGAGGACTATCATACCAAATTATTTTATTAGTTATTAGTCTACATGTATATTAAAAAAATTATTATTGTTCGATTTATGAAGAGGTATTGTTTTTTGCAACTTTTTGAATAAAAATGTGGAAAAAAACTTACGAAAAAAAGAGAATTTTATATTTGTATCCTTATTTATACATATTTAAATATTTGTTTATATTTTTATTTTTATGTTTTTCTTTACCTTAATCCAATATGTAATCAAATTTAAAGAAATTAATTCATTTGAATATACGGTTCAAAAGTTACAATAGATTTAGTACACCAATGCAGGTTTTCAATTTTTGGTACAAAATTAATTCAGTGGTGAAGGCCAATTTTTTAGCTCATTAATTCTGTGGCCAATGGGTTAACTTGCAGGAGGATAGGAGCCAAATTTTCGGCAGAAAAAGGGTATTCTGAGTTCGTCTAATATGCAATCAAATAATTACATTAACCTACTAAATCCATCTTTATATGTACCTTATAGCAGCTGAATCATAGTGGATGGGAGCCAGGCAGACATAAAACAATCATAATCAAATTTACTAACAATTAACCATTTGAGTCATTCTTAATTATCTGTTCATTTAAACATGCGTAATTTCGATTAGTACAGTTTATTTACGAGTTCGTTAGGATGTATGGAAACATAATAAGCAACGGAGGAAAGTTAGCTCATTTAGAGAAATTATTTAAAGTTAGATTTGCAAGAGAGAGACCAATACAGTTTGAAACTCAACGCTCTGTTTAGAATCAAGAAGTTACCACAAAGAAGAAAGTAATTAAAATCCTATATCATAAATAAAAAAATCACACAACGTTTGATGGAGTTTAATTACAACATAAATACGAAAAAATATTTACGTTCAAGGTCATAAATAACGTATTAATTAGTTAAGTACATATATCTCTAAAGGTATGTAGTACAAGGGAGCTTTAAGTAGCTTTCTGTAGTTATCAAAGAAAATAAGGGTCCAATTTTCATGATGGCTTGTATAACGTAGGGGAGGAATTTTCCATCCCTACTACACACATGCAAAGCCTTAAAAATTTTAAATATCGGTCAGAGCCAAAAGAAAAGTTCAAGAAAACTTGAAGGGATGAAAGAATTCCAAAAATATTTAATATCAAGTTTAAAAGAGGTAGAAAGGTGAAACATCACAAGGTATATATCAAAAATAATAACAAGATAAACCGAAAGGATTACGTTTAAACATTTATTTCTTACGCTAGCTCCAGTTAGATTAGACAGTTAGGTTGACATGAATACAAATAGATAATGATTTGCAATATTTGTTGCAGTACATTGTAAACCGATTTATGGCAACATTACGCGGATATTATATCATTATCAACAAAACTTTAGAATTATGGCAGAGTTTCGTAGGGGAGCCGCTACCTGGGGAATAATAATATTTCTCACGTCTCAAACTTTTTATAACACATCCACAATTCTAAGTAAATCCCTCAGCACTTTCCGCACAGCATTTATTACGAACACGAATATGAACATGAACATGAACAAGTTGCCAAGTAACAATAAAATCTCGCCGAGATTTGAGTGGGCCAGACACTCCAAATGTATGCATACCCTACGGTAGCGCTTATATTCAAAACTATACAGGATAAAACGCCCAATGTAAAGTGCTGCCAAAAAGGGAAAACGTGAAGGATTCCTAACCGTTAATAGGTTTTACAAAGCACTTGCATTAGTTTGGAGAAATTCTTCAAATTAGAGGATCAAAATGCATAGCACGTTTAAAATGTTAAATATCTTAAAAACGGATAAAATTACCGTTTTGAGTTTATATTTTACCCTATCTCGCAAAAACTTATTTCTGCATCTCATTTCCCAAACCTTAAGTGTGCTGAGGCTGGGATCCGCTTAATCTGCTAACGAAATCATTTCACATAAAATTCATTTAACTCCATTCAATTATTTCAGAAATTTACGCTTTGATTGTATCTTGCGGAGAGGCGGGGAAATTTTTCAATTTGCAATGTAATTCGCGAAGGGTAGGTAAGGCAAGATTAAAACCTATCTTACATCTATTACCCGAGTTTTGGGTTCTGGCCTCACTCCGATATTTGCCCTAATTTATGGCTGCCATATAAATTTAAACACATTATTCGTCGAGCTCAACAATATAATAAAAGTTTAATAAGAAATTCTAGTACCTGTTCGCAAAACGCTTCTGCGCCCGGTGGAGAAATTATTCGCTGCTCGGTGTCTTAAATACGGTGAGATCACTTCATAAAATGCTTCGGAAGGCAATTTTCTTAGAAAACTGCGCGTTTAGCGATTGTTTCGCTGAAAAGGAGGAAAATTTAAGTATTGTATAGAAAGCGTATTTATATTTTCTGACTTTAAAAACGGACAGTAGGAATTGCAGGAAAGAGGTTCTATTCAATATTCAATGGAAACTTATTTTTTTTTATTTTTTTTTTATTTCTATTCTTAAACATACACAATACATATTATTACATCAGTTTACATAGATATTAAGTTTAGTAATAAGAAAAAAAATGTTAATCATCCGTAACTGTATGTACGGCGAACCTGTGCTGAGGTGTTCCCATGTTTGGGAGTAAATGCTATGCTGTCAACATAAGTAGAAACACCGTATCCTCCTTGACATTGTCAAGAAGGACACTGTGGGTCGACCCATGGCGGCAGTATCGAATACATAAATTAAAGATTAGTTGCAGTTAGGATCTACATATACAGTTATTCATAGCATCTAGTTTATGTTTAGGATAAATAGTAGTTGTGGTAAATAGGTAGGAATTTTTTCTATGGACCACTCGCCACTGGTATAAATAATACTATGGTATTATTTTTTGTCTCAAAACAAAGTTTTTATAATAATTTATTTTTAATATTTGTGTTTGGTTATGTTTGGTTAGGTGTTATAATGTTTTGAATAAATTGAATACCTTGTTGTTTGATCCAGTCTTTGATGTGTTTTTTGTGAAGAATTGTAAATATATTTGTAGTTAGTAGTTGCTTCAGTGAGGTGGGCATGTAATTATATAGTTTGGTTGCGTAGTACTTAAAGTTTCTTTGCCCGTGTGAAGAATGAGTGATCGGTATGTTTAGTATTTTTTTTGTAGAGGCTCTGGTTTTAATTGCTAATTGAGGTTGCATCGGAATGTGAAGTTTATGCTGGAAGAAGTATACTAGTACAGATTTGGCGTAGAGTTGTCTTATTGTCATGATGTCTAGTGTTTCGTAAATTGCATTCGAGCTTGTGTAGCGAGGAACTTGGAGGATTAATTTAATTATTGCCTTTTGAATTTTTTCTAAAGGATCTATTGCTATATTCGTTGCACTTCCCCAAGCCAGTATGCCATATGTGATAATGGATTGGCAAAGTGCAAAGAATATGGTTCTGAGGATTTCATTTTTATTTGAAGGCTTTACGTATCTAAAAAGTCCAGAGAATTTTTATTAACATATTATTATGTTGAAACTATTTATTGTATTTCAAGTTATAACTGTCGATTTGAGGGGTGTTTGGAATTCGGATTCATGATACTCAAAAACGATGAACAAAAAACGAATGGATAAACGTATAATAAATAATACCCTACATTTATAAAATAATAGCGAGTACCCGGCATGCATTGCAATGCTACGTAACGAAAGAGATTGTTTCTTCTGCGTGTCCTTTCCCATGCGTCCCGTTTACGCCCCTGTTTCCCTCCTGCGTCTCTTTTTTCCTCCCGCATTTCTCTTCCACCCTCCCGTGAACCTCATCGCCTTCGATCCTCTCCCCCGTTCCGGATTCCCCTCTCCCTCCATCCTTCCCTCAAATGAAAATTTTCAAGCAACTCGCGCGCCACCCATTGTAATATTTTTATGCAAATTTCATAACTCCAGAGCTCCAGAACTCCATAACACCAGTCGCGGACGTGCGCATAACTACTCACCAAAGTTTCATGAATGGTATAGGAAAAAGCCAGAGCTCATCATTATATTTAGAAACATTCTAGGTCATGATACAACAAATCACCAAAGTTTCAACGCAATCGGTTGAGTGGTTTAGGAACGTGTAAGGGACAAACAAAGAAACGTTCATTTTTATGTATTGAGGCGAGACATAACCAACTTTTTTCCCCCGGTTTGCCCGAGGATCACATTTTAATTTATTTCGGCGAATTCGTAATTGAATTATCATTTTTATTTCCATGACTCACAAGAGATGCGAGTTATTTATATTTTAGATTAATAAAAATAGTACGTTGCCATAATTTTTTTTAACGTACAACGCCTTTAAAAAATGTAATACGTTGTACAACTAAAGTTAGCGGTGAATACCAGATTTTATTTTTCTAGACGATGAATTTATAACTTCGGGAGGTACCTATTCATTTAAAAACATCTTAAATATTAGTAACACGTTCATCAGAATTAATTAAAATGAACCCGGCAGAAAGGTCGAATCTCCAGGCCGGCTAGGGTGAATTCGACCGTACGTCCGTCCAAATCGCCGTGCCGCGGGGACATATTTGTTTACACGCTTTCTTCACTTACGTCGTTAAGATTCCCACATTATTTTTATTCTTCTTCTTTTCTTTGATAGGGCAAATTCGAGAGTAGGTCCGTCCAATACACGGGTGGCGAGTTGTAATTTGTATAAATATGTCGTCGGCGAACGTAAAATCAGGCGGATCATGATGCGCCCAGCTACTTCGTGAAGTGCCTGGCGGCAGATCGTGGAGTGCCTCAGACGCATCATGATCGGCCTGATTTTACGATTCGCCTGCGACATATACACGGCTTCTTTACTTACGTTGTTAAGGGCCCGCTACCCGAATTACTACCGATTTCTTACATATCTCCCTTAAACACGTTAAGTTTTAAAGCTCATAAAAAAATATACGTTATTTTTGAAGATAATATCTAAATAGACATTGCCCGCGCCGAAACGCAAATTATATAAAATTCCCTCAATAGAAAAAAATCGCAAAGTTTGCTCCAAAAATTATTATAAAAAAAAGTTTGTGACAGTTATTTTACAAGTTATATGTATGAAAAAAATCACAGTGTTTCTTTACATGTTGATTAAGACAATGCCCGAGAGATTTTTGCTCTATTTTAAACGAGTCATGTTTTATTAAACATTTTCGCAATTTTCGCATCGATTTTGTCGCTGTAAATGTTAGCGCTCTCCTCTAACATTCGTAATTTCGTATCTCTCCATCTTCTTCTTTTCGGACCCGGTTGCGGAGCCTTAAGATTCTGAATATATTTTAGGGTATAGTGTCGTCTTAAGATGATTATGTTAATTTATGCAATGTATACTGGTGCAACGTACGTGTCGAAAAACTATACAGAAGACAAAACTATCCACCCTTTTCATCTGACGTAGATAGGGCCTGGGAAAAATCGTATGTATTGAAAATATGCAGGGGTTAAAAATTAAATCAAAGATTAAACAAAACTCCTCTGGCCCTGCTGATATTGGCGAAGGTCACTGTGGAAAGTTTACAGTTTACTTTCCGAGAATACTCTAGTACCTACATATTTTTTTATATAGGTAAGATGATGGATATGGGCGGACATTCATGTAGAGTTTTGCTATTTTTATTTGGCGGGTGCGATATGTTCACCGCAACATAAAAGTTCCTCATAAATATTCAGTCGCTCCGTTCGTAAACCAGAATTAGTCTCATTAGAGTTTCAGTCGCCTTGTGCAGCGGAATGACGAATTATTTTATCACGGATTGCCGATTTTCGAAATGAATTGAATGCCGCACGAAAGATATTAATTATTGTTTGGCCTTATTCGTTTTGTACTCCCTTTCAGAGGAATACTTTGTATGGGAATTGATGATAAATTATAACGTAATATAAGCAAAGTCACTTTTGTCTAATTAACGCAGTGACGAGAGAATTTTGTACTTAGGGTGAAAGAAAACATTTTCTTTGTTTATTCATTACTAGAACGAGAATTTGTACAGTCCGATAATACACTTTAATTAATATATGAACGTACTCATTAATTCCCCGGGATAAGATCTTGGCGGAACCAAGTACTAGCACTATTTACCTATTTTTATGCGGTAATGTAATGTGAATGTGCATAATATATCCAAAAAGGTTGAGAAAGGGCCGCTTAGATGTTTCGCTCATAGGCAGAACTGGAGGTCTAGCATGGTGAAATCGATAACGTTACAACATCGGATCGATATGCGTAACTTCTGATGATTTTATACCGATATCCCTAGCTCAGTGTCACTCTTGATAGCCGAACCGATATTGGCAGGGAATAAATAAGGAATCGATATACTCTTGCAACACTGACGAATCTGTCAGCGAATTCACAATCCGAAACGTCAAACGCCAATCAATTAAGTAAAAATATTAATAATTTGGCAAATTTGATTTGAAATACTAATCTAAGTATGCATTGGCGGTCCGCATTTATTTGTAGATGCTAAACTTGGTTAATTAGTTCACTAAGTCTATATTCAGATTTCAACCATTTTCATTTCTCAAAGTTCGAAAGGAATAAATCGATCGCGTCTTCAATGCATTATTAATCTTTATGGATCGAGTATGCGATTTCTTTCATTTCTAAAAGCTTCTTTAGTTCAATACGTTTCCGTAAAGAACGTCATAATTCAAATAAATGCATATATTGTCAGTTGACCGAAACTTATCTGATACTATGGAATCCATGCTAATATTTATCCATCGTCGGTCGGAATATACCTTATCTATTGTTGACCGTGCTAGCACATATTGATAACTGACCATAAATGACAAAATTGGCCGATATCGTATTGATATAGGGTTATATTGATCGACCCTGGTGGGAGTAGCTAATGTTAGAATATTTATAATAAAATATATTATATTTGTCGTGCAAGTGGATGGATGAAAATAAATTATCAACAGCCTTATTAATAACAAAACGCCTTAACGAGCGGTCAACTGCATATTTGTTGCTTGCGCGGTGATCTGTGTTTTTACATCTTTACTAATAACACTATCACGCATTTTATGATTTTTATGTTGGTCCCCTTGAATCTCACATAGATCTGCGCAGGCGCGCGGCCATCTTGTTTTATAAACTTCGCGGTAAAACAATGTTTGACAATGTTCAGTTGTACTTGCAGTTAATTTTTATGTTTTTGAAGATAATTTTCGTTTAAATGATCAATTCACTGTGATATTAATGTAATTCAACATAATTATCAATGCTGACTTTCCTTTTTTCAGTTTTAGTCCTTTAAATATTGTTTTGTTGATGATTTAATTTCGTTAACGATAGGTTTTAGGTTATTCTGAAATTTTATTTTTTTAACGACTTTTCTGCGTGAATTTAATAAAACTTCAATAAAAGTAATATTATTTAATAATGTAAAAGCCTCATGCATGTGTAAATAAAAACAAATTCGAAAAATCGACGTATTAATTGCGTAAAAATGAATCCAAGATGTCAGATTTTTTCTGTTATTTTTTCGGAATTATTATTATATTTTTTTATCCTTTTTAATTGAATGAACGAGATAAAATGTGAAGTGACAGTTTTCTTCCAAATTCATAAAGTCATAAAGTAAGAGGTGTGTATTTTTAAAATTTTTAATTTTCCTAAATTTTTCGACCATTTAATAGAATATGTTTACAGTCAGCTGTTTTTTCTCAAATTTTTTCATGTTGAAACTTAAAATACTGCAATTTTCAAACACGATCGTATATTTCCGATACAAAAATCTAAAAGGCAATTATATCTAGTTTATATAAAGGTATATGCTTTTACGACATCTTCAAAAATAAGAAATATACAAGACATTTAAAATACGTTGGGAAAATTCCAAATTTCGTTCAAGCATCAATCGTTAAAACAGAGATAAACTACCCTCTCAGGCCGTGTAAACAATGTGTATTTCTTTCAATGAACAATTTTTTAATTAGTAATGTTTTCACACCCGCGGTCAATTGAATAAAATTTTCACGGGGTTTTGTAGTAAGGCTGCAAGTGTATCAAATACTTTAAATCGGGCGAAGTAAAGAATTGTAATAATAAAATAAGGATGGGATGTTTCGAAGAATTTCAACAAATTTCAAAGTTAGTTTTCAAATCGTGTGAAAGTTCTATTTTATTTCAGTTATTAGTCCGGTCAAGTCGGCTCCAAAAATAGGGTACAATAATTCGTATAACGCTGAAAATTGGTACGAATATTGGGAACACCATTACAAATGAAATGTGATATGATTAAGAACAAAAGCAATACCATCAGCGCATTGACATTTGACATTTTTGAATTTTTGGAATTTACTCACACTTTAGTATTATTCTTGTATTTATATTCCATACTTTCAAAATTATCGTCACGGCAAGTAGTATTGGTAGGGGTCTACGGAGACATCACGGTGCGGTGTGTGAGAAAGATGCAAGAAAATGATATCTTTTTTCCTTTGAAGGAAACAGACCTATGTACATTGTGTATTTCATCTTTTGAAAGAGCTGCAGCTTTATTGTGTCAAGGAACGTATGTTAAGGGCCCGCTACCCGAATTACTACCGATTTCTTACATATCTCCCTTAAACATTTGAAGTTTTTAAGCTCTTAAAAAAACATATGTTATTTTTGAAGATAATGTCTAGATGCTGCCCGCGCCGAAACGCAAATTATATGAAATTCCCTCGATAGAAAAAAATCGCAAAGTACGCTCCAAAAATTATTAAAAACAAGTTTGTTTCTATTATCTGGTAAATTTATTTGTGAAAAAATTCACAATGTTTCTTTAAATGATACTTAAGATGCTCCCTGCGAGATTTTTGCTCTATTTTAAACGAGTCGTGTTTTATTAAACATTTTCGCAATTTTTGCATCGATTTTGTCTGTTAGCGCTCTCCTCTAACATTCGTAATTTCGTATCTCTCCATCTTCTTCTTTTCGAGCCCGGTTGCGGAGCCTTAATGCCTTTTTTTATGCCGTCACGGAACCGTAACCGTAAATCATCACGGTAATAATAAAAGCGTCCAATGGAACATTCTAAAACCTGTTAATAAATTCTTCTATAGTCAAGTTTGGAAGATAGATATAACTTGTAATATTTCAATGGAGTGGTTTTTTAACATCTTCTTTTACTAAAATATCGTCAGAGATGATCTGATATTGCGTGCCGAATTACTATGCTTAGTGAAACGTTCTGTAGATCTATATTTGGGTTCAAAACTTTGCTTTTACCTAATAAATAAATTAGACGAAATAATATTGTTAAATTTATTTTTAAATTTTCTTAAAATTAAAAACAATCTTTACTAAAAGTAAGTAATTCAAGAAGCTACTGGTAAGCTTGTTTAGTAATATAGTAATCACTTAAAAGCAACTTACTCTCGATTATTTTCCAAAATAGCTGTATAAACATATAATAAAATTACATTAATAATAAATTAAACCATAAAAGACATTTATCTAAAATTAATAATAAAAGATATTTACTATTTATCGATAATTCCAAAGTGTTTGATACAATTATTAATCGACAAAAATTATTAAAAATCTTAGAAGCAGTTGGAATTAGAGGAAATCTACTTAATTGATTTAAAAAAAAATTATTTAATAGACATATCTGTGTAAAAATATTAGAAAAAATGAGTGGGATGAAAAAAATGTCTGCTGGAGTCTCGCAGGGGTCAATTTTGGTACCCAACCTTTATATTATATTGGCATACATTCAATAATGAAAAGACTATTTATATATGTAAAACACTTAGTAAATGTTGACGACACTGCTTTTGTCATATCTGATGATCCATTGATATTAAATGTATGCAACATGACTTTACGTCCCTGATAAAGTCATGTTGCATACATACACTGTGTCATCTATTTTGGTGTTCTTTTGCGTTGGTGCTATTTCAAATATCATTCAAACAAAAATGTGGAAGGGGTAAATGAAATCATTGAGCGCCGAAAGAGCTGACACCATAATGAAAACTGAAATACCCGCAGAACTTATTTTATAAGATTTAAAGAATAAGTTGATTTCTATAAATTAACAAAAAAAATATATAATATAGTTGCAAAACCACATCCCATTCACTTCATATTATAAAATTTCCTTTAATTTTTATATTTAACTTTATGGGTAAAACCTCAAATTGTAATATTTAATAAAATGAAGACAATATTAGCGAACCTCAATCGAAAATCTGGAAACAGAAAAATCAGAAAAAGATATTGGCACCTCTGGGACTCGAACCCAGGACCTTTGGCTTTCCGAGCCACTACGCCAAGATGTCGATATCCGATTCGGTCATCTGTAATTGTATCATACTTCGACTAAGAACCATCTTAATTTTCTTATCGCATATTTTTTTGGTCTGTGGTTAGCGCAGTGGCCCGTAAAGCCGTAGGTTCTGGGTTTGAGTCCCAGAGGTGCCAATACCTTTTTCTGATTTTCCTGTTTCTAGATATTCGATTGAGTTTCGCTAATATTGTCTTCATTTAATTAAATATTATAAAATTTCATTTGTTTAAACTTAAAAAAAAAAGATTTGACGAGGATCGTGGGCTTCGAGATTGAAATTTAATATTGCCGTTGCTGGCAAACCAATTCCGTTTCCAATTCCTAATTCTTTGTTTTTATTAAGTGTGCATGTGCAAAATACTCGCGCGAGATAACGTTTTAGATTGCCATAACGCACGGATCAAGGATATTGGTGGACTCGTTTAGTTACGTCAAATTAATGGGCATTTTATTTTTGACCCCACCGATTCTGGAACGATTTTCGACTTACGAACGCGTGCATTTGGGGTAAAACGAGATTGTTTGACTTGACACTTTCTCCTCCTTCTTGAGATTTCTTGGCTGCTGCCCTCATTTCCTTATTCGTACCCTGAATAAAATATTGCTAAAACTTGATCCGAATAATGTCTCCCTTCTATTTACCACTCTCCTTCCCACCCTCAATGTCTTAAACAAAATTATTAATTTTTTAAATGAAAACTTCATTAGCACCGTTGTGATTTGAAACTCGATGAAATGAACTATAGCGACACTAACAAGATATACACGTACATATAGGATTTAGAGAGGGAGAGAATTAGATAGTATAATCGGTCTCCTCTTTGTGCGCTGCTTCGTAGCCTTCCCACTTTTGTCTACTTTAGTTTTCTCAAGGTTTCACTTCTACCGCGTGTGAATTGCAAACTTGCTTTAACACAACTTTCCTATTTATATTGTCTTTTTTTAAAGTAAATGCTTTTAAAAAAACAGAAATACTTCAGGTTTTTTTTTACAAAACTTTTTTAATTACGTAAAAAAAAGCATGTATAAAAACGAAAAACTAAAATTATTCACTTATTGGTACATTTGGTAAAATAGTTTATCTTCTAGCAACAGAAGTAAAGAGGGGCTTGTAGATAGTTTAGCTTGTTATCCTACTAATATTATAAAGGCAAAAGTTTGTAGGGATGAATGGATATGTATGTTTGTTACTCTTTCACGCAAAAAGTACTGAATGGATTTTAATGAAACTTTACAATAATATAACTCATACATCAGAATAATGCAATGGGGGGGAGGGGGGGAGGGAGGGCGAGAGGGGCTGGGGAGGAGGGGAGGGGGGGGGGGAGTGGAGTGGGGATAGGGAGGGTGGAGGAGGCGCTGTGGGAACCCCCCAAATACTATGCGAGAGAAGCCGGGGGCAAAAGCTAGTATAATATAAGGGATGGAGCGAGGAGTTGGATTTCTAAGCGTAGAGCATTAGGCAAACATGAGATTATTGTGTATGTATTTAAACTATATTTTATATAAAAAAATATGATTGTATAATAAAAGTACCCACCTAACATAACTGTTAGTTAAGAATAATATTACATAATATATTTATTATAATAGCATTGAATTATGCAGCTAGAAAGCGAAATATTATGTATTTTTCTTTAACTGTAATAAATAATCAAAAAAAGAAAATTTGTATGCTTCAAATTACATAATTTACGGCTTGCGACTGCCACGGATTTTAAAACTCCTTTATATATTATAATATCCCGTGCTCCCGCGAGTACGAAATAAGATGAAAATTTAATTCAATTTCATAGAAACGACCTCCAATTTCCGTGTCAGAAGGCAAATGCGTCGGTTAGGAATGTTTATTTTTACACCACGACTCTGCGGAACGGAGAATATTAAGAGAATGCACTATTTCAACTCTTGAGAACAAGACGTCATCAATGTTCTTTAATATTTGCCGATCTTGGTTTCGATTTTGGATTTTTATTCTAGACCAAAAGATATGTTTTTTTCAAAACTAAGATATCTATATATATACGTAATAAAAGTCATGATATGATAATTGCAGCGATGCCTAATGCCTAACAACGGTGTCGTAGCTGTAATAGTAATATTATTTGCATCTACACCAGGGGTGCCCAACACAAATCGTTTTGTGGACCAAACAATATTACTGAGCTTACTGGGCAAAATGATAAATGGTGGATACTAACTTAAATTTTTACCGGTAATTCGGTGCCCAAAACTTTGAAACCGCGAACAATATCTGATTTCGGACGAGTTTATAACAAATTTTATAATATCGGTAAACTAAGAAAATTTCAGTAAATTTAAAATTTTAAAAAATTTATATGACCAGTAATAATGCTTGTCGTAAAATACTTGTGACTAATATTTACTTTATAAGGAACCTTTTCGAAACGGATAAAATATACCGGTTGGAATTGATTGTGAAAATAAATTCCTAGTACATCGATGGGCCTGGCACTTTTTAAGCAATAAATCAAAACCGCTATCGAGATTCCGAGGTACAATAACAAGGAAGTTCTAATTTCATAAGATATAAATGTAATAAATTTTGGAGAACGATTTTTGTATGATCACCAAAATCCAAAACATAGAAAGTTAAAAACTTCATTTTGGGCCGCAAAAAATCTTCAATTGGGTCGTGCGCAACCAATGCGCAACCCATGGTCCGCAAGGCTGGGCATATCTGCTCCATACCATAATATTTTGAAACCAAATGGTTTCCTGAAACTTAACGAATATTATTTTATTTTTTATTTTTGGGAAATCAACAGTTTACAATTTGATTATTTTATACATGTTTAATTTACCTTACTGAGAAACCAATTATAGATTTCCTCATTATACATTGTGTATCTAGAAATTAATAATTCACTCAAACTGAAATCTTACAACAACTAAAAGATATTACATATATAACAAGAGGTAGGTAGACATAATACATGGCATTATTTAATATTACACTTTTAATAGAATTTTTATATTTACTTTCATCACAATTGAAGATATGTATATTAGGGAAAATGTTATTATATTTATGTTGAACACAGTTTTATAAGGCGAGCATGTTGGTTTGAATTTGTTTTACAGTGTTTCTCTTTAAAAATATTACACGAACGTGTGTGCCGTGTAGGTACTTTAAAATCTATTCCGTTCAATAATTCATGACAGTCAGTTATGTTATTTACAATTTCATATAGCAACATCGCATCAGAGAATTGTCTGCGAACACTTAGTGCATCAATTTTGAAAAAAAATTGTTGCATCAAGATTAAGATTAAATCGATTGTGCGATTTGTAAGAAAGGTATTTTATGATTTTTTTCTGAATCGATTCAATTTTATTTACATGTACTGCATGAAATGGAGACCACACAGTTGACGCAAACTCTAGATGGCTTCGTACATATGCAAAGTATAGTTGTTTGACAATAACAGTGTTTTTGAATTCTTTTGTATTTCTTTAACTTGCAGATGACATTTATTTAACTGTCCAAAAAAGTGAAATTCTTATCGTTATTTGATTTAATTTTTCACTATATAAAAACTAGTAATATAGCATTTGCCCGAATTCGCAGGGTTCACAAAATACAAGGTTTTTCCTTAATATTCCCACCTCAGGCGGATTATAATTGGCATTTGAGTCGCGAGCGAATTCGGTCGTTGAGGTTCCGCTCTTGGCATTTCCTTACTCTGTATCACGTTTTAAACGAGCTTAATATCTGTATTACTTACGGGCTTCTGGGTTTCAAATCATTCTAATTAAACCTTATTTACAACGAAACGTTACTAGTGGATAATGTCTACATACCTTCCTACATACCGTCCGTTCTCGCCGCATTCTCCAACAGAATAATACCGTCCACAAACTAGTTGTGTATGAAGAACGACTACCTTTTCTCTCCTCGTCTTTCTTATTTATCGTTCTGTGCGGTTGTCACGCAGAAATACATAATGCATTTCATATTAAATGTTTAACGACTTTGGCGATTAGGTTTAAGACAAAGTGAGGCAATGATTTATGATGAAATATGATAAACGAGCATTCCTGAAATTTAAAGCAATTAAGGGTTATAATTTAACATAAAATTTTTGCTTGCATATGGTTCGAGGGTGTGAGTTTTTTGAAACTTCCTTAGCCCCGTTGGAGTGATTTGACATTAGGATGAAACGGAGATGACACACTATGGCACCTGCGAAGCATCAAACTGCGCTCAAGGCTCCTATTGGTTGAGATATAAAATTGAAACGACGATAGGTCTGCGCTCATTGGCCGTTTTGTTTTTTTACGGGTCGTCGGAATGTATTGCGTAAATTCGCGCCTCGCCGAGCGCGTCCCATAGCGCAGCGGTATAGTGCGTCGCAAATATCAGCGGCTAGAGAAATCCAGCGGACGGAGGTTCGAATCCTATGAAATTCAAAAAAAAAAACATTTTCGTTTTTGTAAATCAATATCCAATCTTCAAACCAGTTTAAAATAAATAGGCAAAAGAAAGCGATATCCAGCGACTTTCTAGTTTCACTTCTATCGCGTGTGAATTACACATTATAATTTTTTGAAGTAAAACTACTTGGGGAGTAAGCTGGTGAATGCGTGACGAGAGCTTTACGAAAAGTGTGATCGGGCGAGGCGAACGGTCGGGCCTTTACGTACGCTTGACTTGGAGAGTAAGCTGGTGAATGCGTGACGAGAGCGTTATGAAAAGTGTGATCGGGCGAGGCGAACGGTCGGGCGAGGCGAACGGAAGTTGAGAGGGAGATATAAGTTCGTTAAGTTTTACTTCAATCGTGTGGTCAAAGGCACACTAGTTTTTTTAAATATGTTAATTTTGCTATACCAGAATATTACTGATCTTTATTTGTCGCTGGCGCCTGTGCAACCAGTGAACGTGGGTGTAAAAAAGTGGAAACAGATAGTAGAAAAAATATCTGGCGCTATCCTTTTAAACGCTTATATTAGAGTAGAAAAGTCTCCATAAATTTATCGGATTTTATTTTTCTTTGTTTATGTGTGCAAATTTAAGCATGTGTTGTTTCGTAGTGTCATGCATTTGACCCCCTGACTGTTTCATATACACGGTATCCGGAGATTCGTAGTATAAGCGAGAAACTGGTGAATATATACTAGTTAGAGAGCCAAAATAACTTATTTTTTCAATGTGAGCATTTCGGTTTTTTGTTATTTTTTTTACTTTTTAAAATTCTTTTCTTCAACTAAAAGTTAAAAAGCTTCTGGAGTCGGGTTCTACACTTGCGACTGATTTTTTTTAAAATTTGACATTATGTAACGATTTAAATTTCCCAAATAGAATTCTTCAATTGTCTCCCCTTCTTCAAGTTTCAACCACCACTTTATAAAATTCACTACATATCCAATTCTCCTACCCCCATCCTCTCAGCCTGGTAAAATTGAATTGCAACGCTTAATTAAGCCGTCAGTCACGAGATTGGCCGATCCAAATCGTTAATTCCGCGATCACTCCTCCAACTGAAGAGCGGATTTCAGGCGAGGAAAGACCACTTTGCGCTTTGGCACTTAGGTATATTATATTATGCTATAAGGTGGTTACAAAGTTAGGGGGGATGTGTTCTAGTACTGGGGATGTGACTTGTTATCATGATTTGTGTTCATTTTTTCAATAAAGTTATAAAATTAATAAAATAGGTAGGTATTTTAGTGATCCTTTC
Organism: Limnephilus marmoratus; assembly: GCA_917880885.1. NCBI lineage: Eukaryota > Metazoa > Arthropoda > Insecta > Trichoptera > Limnephilidae > Limnephilus > Limnephilus marmoratus. Next base: position 50,311,918 of record OU862919.1, read on the forward strand.
GACCACTTTGTTAGTTTTTCCGTCTGATTTATCATTCTTCAAGAACCATCATCAACACTTAAAAAATGTAACTAGTAACACAAGACAGAAGTAACAATAAGGAACTCCAGTCCAATTTTTTTTTAATGAATAATGATCTTCTAACTTAAATAACTGCATATTTATTTTTAATTTTAGAGTTAGTTATAATACTTTAATTAATTAATTGTGAAAGTTTTAATTTTTCAAGATCACACATCACTCCCTGATGATAGACACGACGTCATCTCTCACCAAAAGTTTGTTTTATTTTCAATAGGTGTTGTCATTTTGCATGACAGTTATATGGAAGAATCAATGAAACTATCCAATAAGTAAAAACTTTATTTATGTAGAATTATTTATTAATTATATTATATTTATTATATATTGTATTTTTCAATATTCTTACGGGAGGTGGTATAAAAATTGTTTGAAATTATTATTTTTAGCTTTACGAATCGAAAAATCGAAAAACGAAGCATAGGTAGGCAAAACTGGTAAGATACGGCGCCGCATCAGCTATTCGGCGTTCGCGATTTTGGAATTCGGTGTTCGTGGTCGTGGAAGTAGCATTACGATTTTTTTTAAATAATAGAGATACAATACCTCTATTTTTAATACTGAATTATGTAGGCCTAAATAATGTTTCAATAAACACAACAAATAAATCTCTATAAACAGTATGTAAATAAACCAATAACATGAAATGTTGTTAGTACCGATGGCTTGTGTCAGACACTTCAAAAGAAATACTGGAAAATTATGGTGAGCAGTGACTTCAGCACTAGACATTCAATAATACCAACTTGATAGTGTGTTTTAATTTTTTTTTAACTCAAAGTTGGCGCTGTTTTATGGACGCTGCAATTTTTGCTAATAAATTTATAGATTTTGTGAAGCTGCAGAATATATTTTTTAATTTTGGGATTATAGTGTGGACAATTGGTACCGATGTATCTAAATTATCTGAATACCTGATACATCGGTGCCTGAATTAAATAAAGCACTTTATACCAACACCCTTACATTTATTCAACAGCTATACATTTATTTTGGGGAATTTCAAATAATGTGTCCTATCACTATTATGGTGCACATTTAACGAGATCGTTGATGTGCAACAAAAACAGCATCGGTGATAGCACAGATCCTTGTGATACCCTCGCTTTGAATTTGTTCGGAAAGAAAGAAGAGCGGTCAACTACAGTTTCAATTGTCCTTCCTTTGAGAAAGTCCGCATTCCAATTCTGCAGAGTTGGATGGATCTCACACGATGGAAACTTTCCGAGAAGCGCCCGGTGCCAGACCCTATCAAAGGCTTCGGAGATATTAAACCCGACAGTATGAATTTCTCCAAAACGCTTCATAATTCGCCCCCAAATATGCGAGCTGATCGCCGCACGATTGGATTCATCAAAATCCATATTGCCGATCACTTTGAATGTTGTTACTCTCTAAATACGTAAGCCATTTGTTATTAACCACTCTTTCTAATATCTTTTGAGAGTAATCGAAGTGATGGTTATGGGACGGTAGTTGGAAGGATCGGAGCGGTCCCCCTTCTTAGGGATTGGGTGGGCGATCGCCTTTATACAAAGATCTGGCACCTTTACACTTTTGGTGAGAGTTTAAATAATTTTGAGAGCGCTGGAGTTAAATCTACAGAACACCTGTCAAGGACCAGAGCAGGTATTCCATCGTTGGCTTTGTCTGCCTTCAAATCATTCAAGACCTAGAGAATCTCCTCGTGCCGGATCTTTGGATCCTTCATTTAGAAATCGCAGTGCGCAATGGAAGGGGGAGTCTCTCCGTTATCTTGTATTGATAAGTTTTCCGCGGAAATTTTGTCTACATATCGGTTTCTTACAGATTTTTTGAATTTATCTTTATATTAATGTAAGTAATTCCATTGAATGTAACCATATAGACATCTATGCAAACAGTCTCGCTTACTTTAAAAAGCAAATAACAATAGACTAACAAGTAATTGAATTTTTTTTTACATGAGCTCCACACAGGAGGCCCTGAGGAAAATAATTTCCCTCAGGGCCTATGCCATCTTTGAGGATGCTGTGTGGAGGGTTTTTTTAAGGAAAGGAAGGAGAGGAGAGTTCTAGGAAGGAAAAGGGTTTAAGGGGTGAGTAGGAATCTGGGGTTCAGTGTGTCCTGGTCATCCGCCTCAAAGACCTAGACGAACCCGGGCACCCCTGCTAAATCACCAAACGTAGCGGACCACTTGGGACGATCTATGGCAGAGGTGTTGGTTATCCAATAAAGGTTCCCGGGGCGGCTTACCTTTGCTTGTAATATGAAAATACTTATATTTGATCTTGAACTTGAATGTGAATGGCTGTTTCTTACTCTATTTGTAATTTACTTTTTTTGTTTTTCTGTTTTTTACATCGTATATCGATCTTTTTTATCTTTGTCATCTCTATATTTTATCATCACTATTTTTGTTATCTCTTTTTATACCTCCGTTTAATTTTGCTATTTCTAATTTCTGTTAACTCATATGTATACATAGCGAAAAACAACTATTAAACTGTGCATTCTGTGAACATTTTTAAGTGGACATCTACGCTTTTTACAATGCTAATCTAACGACTTTTTGATGTTAATACTCTGTAAATGTTCCAAAATAATAAATAAATAAATAAATAAGTAAGGTAAGTTTATATAAAAAAATAACGTCCATGTGTATCCTAACAAAGTGTTTTTGTTAAGTTGAAAGCTTCTATCTCAGTTTATCATTTTTGGCACTTAATAACTTGATTTAATTCAGGTATTAATATTTTTTTAACTTTAAAAGTTATTTTGAGAATAATAAGGCAAAGTTCCTAAACCAAGACAAATTCTAAAAGTTCACAGAAATAAGATTTGAAACTTTATCACGCACAATTTGTTTTCTTCTTTATAAATAAGTTTCCCCTGAAATTTATGAAAAAAAAAATTTATCTGAAAAAATGCTTTGTAAAAGAACAACCTACGTGGATAAAATTATTATGATGTTACCGTGAAATAAAAAAAAGTATATACAAGCTACAAAACATTTCAGGAATTTCTCATGTATTTTGAAAATGGTTTAAAAACTTCGTGCGAAATACCGTACAAAGAATTATTTATTCTCTAAAGAAATTTTGTAGGTATTTATGTAAAGAATTGAAAATACAACTCTTAGAACTTTGAAACTGCCCACGCACATTTCTTGCAGCATTCGTGCTTTGGGAACTATGTTCCGAGATGTTAACACAAAGAAAACATTTTCTGTAAGTATCTGCAAGTACCATGTCTTATTGCGGATGTTCCACCAACGCAGCGTAATTAATTCACACCGTTTACAAGCGTTCTGTTGTGAAGTATGAATACACCATGCTTCTATAGACCACTTGGAATCCTGTTTGCACTTTGTCAGTATTGGTTTGTTTCTGTTTATAGGTTATGATATTACATTATTTATTTGTAGAATCATGTTCGCAATTTCAAATATCCGGCTTATTGTATTTATGTATTTAGTAGCGCAGACCCCTAAAAATTACAAGATTTAATAATTGTAGGATTTGTGAAACTCAAGATCATTGCCTCTCAATAGACGCTCAGATTATTCTAAAATTTACGACATCTGTATTAAATTTATTAATTAAGAAAATAATTTTAATACCTACTTTATCGCTTCTCTAAATTGTACACAATCAGTTCCAATTTTGATAATCAAAGCAAATTCCCATTCTAGAGATTATTGATCCAGATTTACTTCTTCTTCTTCTTCTTGTGCCTTGTCCGTTCAACGGACGTTGGCTATCGTGTTGGCTATGCGGACTTTGTTTACTGCGGCCCGGAACAGCTCCACGGTAGACTGGCCAAACCACTGTATCAGGTTTTTCAGCCATGAGGTTCTCCTTCTTCCAGGGCCCCGTCTTCCGGCAATCTTTTCCTGCATTATGAGATGCAAGATCTCATACTTCTCTGGATGTCTCATCACGTGTTCAAGATATTGAAGTTTTCGGATTTTTATGGTTTTAATTACTTCCTTTTCTTTATTCATCCGAACCATGACATCTTCATTTGTGACCCTGTCCATCCAGCTTATTTTAAGTATTCTTCTATAGATCCACATCTCGAATGCCTCAAGTCGCCTAATTAATTCTTCAGTAAGCGTCCATGCTTCTATTCCATAAAATAATATTGAAAACACGTAGCATCTGACCATTCGCATTCGTAATCCAAGGTTGAGATCTTGACTGCAGAACATTTTTTTCATGCGGATAAAGGTTGCACGAGCTTGCTCAATGCGGCATTTGATTTCAACTGAAGGATCCAATCTATCATTTACATTGCAGCCCAAGTATACAATACTTTGTACCTTCTCCAGTTTTGTTCCAGCAATATAAAGATGTTCATCCAATGCGTTATTTTTGCTTATGAGCATGTATTTTGTTTTATTTATATTCAGTTCTAGCCCAAAATTCTCACAAGTCTTCACTACTTGATTCAGCAAAAGTTGTAAATCCTCAATGTTACTTGTTAGAAGTACCGTATCATCTGCATAACGCAGGTTGTTCAGAATCTTCCCATTTATAACAAGTCCTTGAGTAGCTTCTTGCAGAGCTTCATTGAATATTTCTTCTGAATATAAGTTGAACAGCATAGGTGAAAGAATACAACCCTGTCGCACGCCTCTCTTTATTTCTACTTCGTCTGTTAGACATTGCTCTACTCTTACTGCTCCTTTCTGGTTCCAATAAAGATTACCTATTATCCTTATATTTTTATCGTCTATCCCGGAGGTTTTCAGAATTTGAATCATTTTGTCGTGTCTAACTCTATCAAATGCTGGAAGGAAGTCAATGAAGCATGCATGTACATTTGTATTCACATCTCTACACCTTTGGATTAGTACTTGAATACTAAATAACGCTCCAGATTTACACTGAGAAATTATCATATTTAATTAGAGATGGCCGACATCACCGTAAAATAAATAAATAAATGCGAAAATATATACGCGTGTACAAAAAAATCTATGAAGCTAAGATGATTGTATATGTACAAGCTTACTTTAACGGTTCCAATATTTACGTAAGATTATTTTATGTGAAATTTGGAAATAATTTAGTCATATTTTATATGAATTTGTAATAGAAATATAGTTTCTCTATCTCAGTACTAGTATTGTCCGACCAGTCAGTTAAAAAAAATAGAATATTATAATATTTGACTTGTTATAGAATAATATTCGGAATAGGTATTTCTTTGTTGATTTCAAGAGTTTGGATACCAAAAAGAACTGGCGCAGTTTATTTAGAAGAGTTGATTCTAAAAATGTTTCTGGAACATGCTCATTTATGAAACAGATTTACAAAAATAGCCACCATGTTATTTCATTATTCGTTCTTCCTTCTTTAATCTGTGAACGTCCAAACTGTGTTTGAGAAGAGGGGCTTGATAAGAGTCCATAGAAAAAAATTCGGGCAATGCAAATAAAGTTGAAAATAAAATTAACAAATCTTCAATGAAATATGAAACAGAAAATAAAACAAGGTAACGTTTGCAATTAGTAATCGAACCTAGGACGGTTACCTTTTTATTTTCTGTGTCCTGTTCTGATTCGAGTTACATTGAAGTTTTGTTAATATTAGTTTTTTAAATGATTAAATGTAACAATAACAATGAGGGCTGGGATTTAATAAGTTATTCCAATAGATTGAATATCAAGTAAACTGTTTACAGATCCTAAAACAATAGATTGTGCAATGATATCGGGAGGCTGCTACTGACGGGCTACTTACGGAATACGCGGTTATGCCGGTGAAATGTAGTCACAAGGAGAAGTGCCTCAGGGTGTTTAATTTTATTTTAGACGATTCAGATCAGAATTTTGTATTTTAAACATAATTATAGTTGCCATATCCAGTCATATAAAACCCCTTTTTTAACCTTACGCCAGGCACAATAACAATCCTAACACGGTAGGGCGCAATTCATCTGTAAGATTATATCATATAAAAACAGATCAAAATAGATTTTTCCCTTAAATTTTTCCAATTTTTTTTTCTAAAATGTGAGTGGTGGCGAAAGAGGAAAAGTCAGGAGGCCGTGTCCCTAGATCGGCGATATTTACCCTTTGGCACAAAAATAATCGATCACTTCATCTCTATTATCTTCTTCTTCTGTGTGCCCTGTCACTCAGGTAAATGTAGCGCCATCCGGAATAGCTCCTCCACACATCTAATACCGGTCCACTCTCCTAAATTTCGCAGCCAAGGCATTTGTCTCCTGCCAGACCCTCGGTGACCCACTATCTTGCCTTTTAATATTAATTGGAGCACGTGATATTACCAAGTGCTATTTTTATTAGCAAGTGATATTATTATTTATTAAACTAACATTATACTAAGCGGAAATGTTGCTTTATGTCATAATGTAGGAAAATAGCAGAGAAATGAATCCCAGACGCCTGGTGGTGGTAATCCGACACAATAAGCGGATGTTAGAAGAGTATCTACCACATTGACCAAACTGAAAAACAACTAAATGTTTCAATAAATAAATGTTTTGGTGGTGTTTTTCATACATAGGGGGTTAGATCTTTGGTTCCAAACGAAGGCATGATGAACAGCAAAAATAAAAATCGATGATGAAATTGAATTTAAACAAAGAACTTGAAAATCCAACCCCGAGAAGAAGCTATTCTCTAACAGGACTCTGCTCCCTGCCACAAGTCGAAAGAAATTATGAAATATTTCCAGGATAAGGAGATAACTGTTTTAGATTGATGCCGGAATACATCAGATATGAACCGTATTGAGAATTTTTGGGCCACTTGTAAAGCTAGAGTATGCAAATTCGACTGCACTACAAGAACAAAGATGACAGAAACGCTCTTCCAGGTTTGATTTCGGGATGCGAGGATCTCTGAAAATGGTCAAAAACTAGCGGAGTCCATGCCAAAACGAGTGAAAGCAGTTATTGAAGCCATAAGGGGAGGTATAAAAAAATATTATTTTACAAGTAATAAATGGGTTTACCGTAATAATTGACAATTATTAATTTGCACAATACTGTAACTAATACTCTGACATTTTGGGATTAAGCGCCAGTGCACAGTGAAAGTATCTGTAATCTCTGTAACCTTTCCCTTGTATCCCTTTGGCTAAAACTTCCGGTGGTTTGATGTGCCGCATAATTTATTGGCCGTATCCTCCCTTTCAGGTATCTCACCCCATCCATATACAGTACATAGTACACAGCACACACGTAATATTATGTACCCACTGCTGGCGGTACTAGCTACTTGCGAGTGCTGCCAGTTCTTGCCACTTCCGGGTAGGCGTGTGATGGGATATGCGTTTCGGCTCCGTATATTATATGAGTATTCCCGCAGTAGGTAGTACTGGAGTAGGTGGGTAGGATACTTTACTGGTGATGCGACATGAATAACGCATATGACAGACGGCAAACAAAACGTAATGCGAGCATGGATGAAATAAAACTGAAGATTAAATATAGACTAAGGACGGATTGTTTCACAGAATTTGAACAAGTCCTGTTATTATCCAAGTAGGTACTATGAAACAACGGGCCTTTGATGAAATAATAATAGAGCTTAAATAAAATTTTCACGAAAATTGAATTTTTTCTTTGAAATTTAATGAATGTTACAATTGGTTCTTTGTGTTTTCCTTTCACGAAACGTGTTACAAAATATGTGTGCTAGTCATATATATTTCTCAATTCTAAATTATATTAATGATTTTGTATGTCAGAGACCGCAATGTGCGCAGAGCATACACTTATTTCTATAGCTTTAGCTTTAACCCATGTATCGTAAATCAATAAAATAACTACTCAGCAATTCTTATTGTTCCCGCAAAACATTATTAGATTTATTTTTTTTGGGAAATATTTTATTTTTTAATTTTGTGAAAAACCGTTTCTACTTACACCCTCCTTTAAAACACCCACGCAGTATTATTTTCAGCAGAACTTAATAAAAAAAACTGTAATTGCTTTAAAAAACTGCGGCCCCACTTCACAGACGACAATTTAAAGCAAGGATCGTTATAATTATTAGTACTTTGTATCCTAGGGAGGAGAACTCTAAGATGTAAACTAAAAGTTGATATACTGAACCGTTGAGTGAAACAATGTGAATAGGAGAATATTTAAAATTATTTTGAACTGATTTTATTAGCATTATTTATTGAAGAAAAAACTTCATTATCATCGTTGTGATTTGAAACTCGATGGAACGTAAACGAGCGACACTAAAAAGAGACAAAAACATTCTTCTACAGAATTTAGCCTGCGAGAGAATGAGATAGACTAATCGGTGTCCTCTTTGTGCGGTATTTCATAGTCTATTAGCCTCTTCTTTGTGCGGTGCTTCGTAGAATAAAATGTAAAATAATGTTTAAACTTGGTAACAATATTCTAATAAATAAACCCTACAATTATCCTACTTCTGTTGCTCTGAATTTGTTTAGTTTTCTGAAGGTTAGTTTTCTGAAGGTTTCACTACTACCGCGTGTGAACTGCATACATTTTTTTTTACGTTTGTATGTATTTATATTTAGTATAAATGGTAAGCTGAACAATTCGCTACGTGGATTCCTAGTGAGATACGGTTTATGATTTTATCGTGTTTTACTATTTGTTGAAGAAATTATACTAAGCAATCGAAGAATAACACAAATAAGACAAATTGTAAACATAAATTACCCACTGTTATAGTGAATACCGAATAAGTATTGTGAGAACCTCGTAACTTCTGTGAGGCGATTCCATCGAGAAAAGTTATTTATCATGGAATGTTAATTTAATGCAAAAAAAGTTTATCTATGTAAATGCGAAGAAAGACATTTTGGCATAATTAACTATTGAAAACAAGCAGTGATATAATTTATTGTTACAAAAACACACGAAGAATAAAGCGAACTTTAATCATAGAGATATACAATTAATTGATATTTTGAAGTTGACATTAAAATCATTACCGAATTCTTCCATGGTGTGTACTTCCTGGTTTGATGTATGGTGGAACGGTTTCCCACTTGGGGGTTGGGGTGGGGGAGGTGAACTTTGTGGGGTTTAATCAATCTCCCGCGACATGCCACGCCTGGTCACCCCAACCCAAGCCAACCATCCAACCAACAGGAGTACCTACCCAACGTCTCAGCATAATATGAGAATATCTGGAACCAGTGATGGTTCGTGACTATTCGTGTGTAAAAGAACATAACGATTTAAGCTTTTGTAAACGAAATTCACAAACTTAAATAATGATCTCTCTTGATTGAAAAAAGTCATCAACTATGTACTCGGCTATCTAAAGTTAGGTTAGTTATGAATGTTGTATTTCTAAAAAGTTTTTTTTTTGAAGATTTTTGAAATTTCTATTTTCAGTGTGCGTTAAACTTTGCTGCACTGTCTACAAATCTATATACTAGGTACCTACTTATTTCGCTGCGGTTCTGGCTTTGTATCAAACAAATCTTCAGGCTGAGCCCTAGAGATGTGCATTTGATTTTTAACACATATCAAAATTGTCAGAAAACATTTCGGATGGTGGTATTAAAATACAATTTCGCTACAATACACACGTCAGTACAAATTGCACCCTTCTTGTGATAAATATAATTTATTATTCCAGTAACATTTAACATAAGTAGAATTCTAGCTACCAGCAACATTTAATGATTGATGTAAGAACGATTCAAAATACTACCACAATACATATTGATGTCCAAATATGCACGGAAAATTTAAAATTCCTTTCACATTTACATTCTGATTTAAGCTGCGAGAATTGATCCCGATATCTATAATGTATTACATGATTTGTGATGATATTTTGAATATTTAAAAATTTCATAAAATTATTTGTATGGTTTTGTGCTGATGGATTCATACAATTGCTTTTATGTTATTCTCCAAAACTAAATATGTTTCAATTCATCCTGTTATTTCGAACGCAAATAAAGTACGTGATTTCCAATTTACTTGTGTCACTGTTTTAACTTCATTATACGTTATCCAGATCCAATATAATGATGAAAAAATGTATGTAGTTATGTAAAATTGCATCTAACGCACTTGCCCCTTACTAATAAACGTTTTAAAATTTTACAAAACTGGTTAACAACCTTTTACTGTACATTAATGGTTGTTTAACAGTTAAAATTTAACACGTTTAAGATTTTTTAAATTTTTTTTTAAGTATGTTTATTCAGTTTTTTTACTTTTACAATATTTCTGTTACAAAAATCTTACAAAACTGATCAATCAGTTTGATTGTAAGAAATCTCTCATTTTTCCCATTTACTTAATACTAATAAACTTTTAGGTTTTACATAGTAATTACTAAGTATAATACTTAATTTAAAAATACTACATAGCAAAAAGTATATTACTTGATATTAATTTCTAATTATTATAAACTACTAATTATTATGATGTTTATGAATACAGTGTATGATAATAATTTACAAGTATTTAATCAATATTCGATCTAGGAATACAATATTATTTGGTTTCATGTTCTATTGAGATAGAATGATTTAATTTTTTTTTTTGATTTTTGAATAAGATGTCTCATTTTTAATATTTTCATGTAATGCGTTAAATATTTCCGGAATTTTATGCCTCTTTGTTCTATCACCGTATACATTATGAGATTTATCAATAATAAACATTTGTGCTTCTCTATGCCTAGTAGGGTTGTGGTTTACAGGTTTTTTGAATTCTGTAATTTACAGGTTCTTCGAAACACTAAAGGTCCTCAGAGTTTATACGTTTACTTTGATGGTTAAAATGAAGGAAATAATTCCTAATTTATGAAATTCATAACCTTTTGTCGATCTCCTGTTTAAAGTTTCCCGAACAAACTTCAAATGCACAATGTAGTTTGAAACAATGTCGATATTTCCACCCAACTTAAAGTTTCACTTAGTTAAATCCATAGTTCGACATGCTTTAATCAATCTATGGCCACATGCTTCCTTCACCACATATATTTCACGATCGATGTATGCCCACTGCCTGCCGTTTACCGGATTACATCTTTCTACCGCTTTCATCGAAATTTCCATCATTAATCTTGCCAGAATTACAAGAATGGATATATTGTAGTAATTAAATACAAGAATGGACATATTAAACTAATTTGATAAAAGATTGGATATATCGAATCCCAATGCTAATAACAGGATTAGATATACAAGTTCATAGTACTCACTTTGTTATTTAATTGACCTAATGAGTAATACGTAATATCAATTTGTTAGGAAAATGTATTATCAAATGATGCCAGATAAATGACAGAATACTATAAAGATTTTTATCTACATTATTGACAATTTGAAAAAAAAAAAAACACCTACGTGAAAGCTGTACAGTTAATAGACACGGTTTTTAAACATAACCCAATTACAGTCATTTTATTTCTATTATTTATTACGTCATTATACTTCGATTAGATCCACCACTCTCGACCTCACCACCCTGACTTCTCGTAATGGTAGGTTGGTATGAAACCTTCATATCTATATTTTAGCTTTTTTGTGTTTTCTGAATCTATTCATCATTATACTTCGATTAGATCCACCACTCTCGACCTCACCACCCTGACTTCTCGTAATGGTAGGTTGGTATGAAACCTTCATATCTATATTTTAGCTTTTTTGTGTTTTCTGAATCTATTCATCATTATACTTCGATTAGATCCACCACTCTCGACCTCACCACCCTGACTTCTCGTAATGGTAGGTTGGTATGAAACCTTCATATCTATATTTTAGCTTTTTTGTGTTTTCTGAATCTATTTATCATTAATTTCGGTGTTCGAAAAAAAATATTAACAAATATTATGTTTTTTTTAAATTTTTGTTGTATGGAAATAATATTATGTATATCATCTGTAAGTGGCTTCACCACTGTTTGATAATGCCTTCGGAAGGCGAAACAACTGTCACGCTCACGCGTTAATTAATTACGATGCAAAACTTGTTTATAAATAGGTACACTGTTTTTTTTAATTGAATAATAATACATATCATCGAATATATAAAGGAGAAAATAATAAAATCGAGCTCTACAAATTAAACTTGATAACAATAAGTAAACATTGTTATATTAGCGCGGACCCGTTAAAAATCACGGAACGTCATGATAATTGCAAGATTTCGGGAAGGATTTATAAAAAAATTTGCTAGAGTCCATCAAAACAAATATTGTCAATTTTTATTAAACAACATAATTATATTTTTTGTTGCCAAATAATTATAAGATTAAAATTACTTTTCGAATGAAAACTGTTATTACTTTGAAAATCTAGTGATTCAGATTTAGATCTGCAAAAATTTTAACAAATGAAATGCACGTTTTAGAATTATTATGAAAAAAAAAATTGTACCTACTTTATGGGATGTCTGAATTGATCAGCTCCAATAATTTCTAAAATCATTAGGTTTCGCAAGAATATCACATCACGAATAAGTGCATTTGATTGTATACTAAGCAACATTCAGGAAAAAATCAATCAACTGTCAATGTCAAATTTTATCGCAACTAATAAAAACGAATGAATAAAAGCTGTAAAAGCTTAATTAACTAAACGACGTGCGTAGAGTTTTGAATTGCCACTCTGAAAATGCGTCGGTTATATATCGTAAAATAAAAGCAGCCTATAATCGTAAAAATGATTAAAGTTTTCGACATCGACACCTAACCCTCGCAATATCATATTTCAGAGCGCCCCAGCTGGGATGAGACTTTTCACCGGGCCGGTGGAGAAGGTACTTAAATGGCATAAGGCTCTGCAGGAAACGGGAGTCAACGCCATATTCGAAGTGATTGGTAAGTTGATCCCACAGCCTTACCGATATCCGTATCCATAGCCTATCCTACATCTGTGACGTGGTTTATAATATTTCACGTGCCAATGAAAATGTAATCTTGGAAATTTCAACATTTTTATGCTTTATGAAAAATACAATATTTACATAAATACTTTTGTTTGAAGCTAACAAACACTTGGTGGTTACTCATTTTTACAAATCTTCACATGAGGCGGACAGGTGGTTTTCATTTTTATGCAAGTTATCCGAAATTGATTAGATTTTGGGCAAAACTGGGGAATTCAGCTAGTATAAAATATATATTTTTTGGTTTAGATTCGCTTAACCATACGCATACCAGGGGTCCTAGCATGGGCTATCGACAAGGATTTATAGGAAACTTCTCACCGTTCTCTACGACAACTGCAGATCGCTAACGTACAAACAACAGTTGACGTCGAATACATTAAGAACGCTTAGTCAATGTGAACTTGTTACTTATTCGTTAGCGATCTGCAAGCATACTATGGAACGATGAGAAGTTACCGAAAGTTATCCTATCAATCCTTATCGATCGCCCCTGCTAGGACCCCAGACATATGTATAACGTATGAGGCGTACCTGACTTACTGTAAAGTAATTGTAAATCATGTAAAATTATTTTATTTGTAACGTAATTACATTTCTGTGGTGGTGAAATAATTTTTCAGGTAAACCGAGGTTACTTTGCATCTTACGAGGGAATTTTACATAAAAAAGTTTTGAATCCATCTGTGGTCGTTGCTATTAATTAAAACGGGTTAATTCCTATAATATTTATTAAATGTCGCCAACCATTATCCTTTAATTAATGCATAGTTTGAACCAGAATCCCATTTCACTATTGAGTTATCAAAGGAGGAGAGGAAGTGCTGTTTTTAAAAAATATATAAATACGTTTTACCAAATGTAAAAATTAATATTTTTACCAATTTATTTCTTGATGCTGTCGCGTTTTCAGTAAATTTGGGGTTACTTTGCATCAGATCCAATGTAACCCCAATTCTTTTTTATTTCTGTTGGTAATCTGTTAAATGTATATTTTTTAATAAGTCTTGTTTTTAGGCATGGGTAGAAGTATAAGAGGAAGGCTGGAAGTCGGTAATTCATTTTTCCATGTCGAGTATCGTTTGGTTCCAAGAAAATAGTCAGAAAAAATCAATGTTTAATTAAAATTAAATTAAACAAAAATTATACAGAATTAAAAAAAAAAATTATATGACTGATATACTTGATGGTATTAATCCTCCCCAGAGTAGCGTTTATTGTTCACAATCTCAGAATTACAAAATATTGGTAGCGGAAGCAATTAATTACAGTTTTGTTTTCGTGTTAATTTTTGGGTCATTATTTTATTTTATTAGTTCAATATTATGAGCAACTATCACAATTTATGGCAAGTGGCACATAGCTATTTTTCTCTTTCAAAAACAATTTTTTTCATTTAAATAAATCGAAATTTAAAATTCTTATGCATTTTCATTATTAAACCGTAAATTTTCTTTTGTGTCTTGATAATAATGACTATTAAGGATCCTCACAATATTTTATTTAGTTAAATTGCGTGAATATGCGATATCAAATGAGAAATTACGGAAATATAATTGTAATGCAAAGTTGCTCCCTAATAGGACACACTTTGCATCATTTTTTAAAAACGCATAATTAATTTATGAAATCGATAAGAATACTTAAAACCACAAAAAAGTATTACTTACGATTCGTATCCTTGCCACTTAATTTTAATAAAACTTATCGTTCTCGTTAAAAGATATTTAATTTTTTGTAAAAAGTGACAAAAAACTGATGCAAAGTAACCTAGGTTTACTAGTGAAATAATTTTTTCTTCAATTTGCGTTAATTGTTACCAAAGTTAAAAAAAAAACAAACCTATTACGTAGTGATCTAGCGGTAGATATCTTGAAACCATAGACAAGGTGAACATACTTAACCTTGTTTTAAAAAGATAAAGAAGTAAAAAAAATTCAATTTCATTCAAATATCATACAGACAAAGAAATATTACATTATCAAGACACAAATATATTTCGTCAAACTGTGAAGAGAGAGAATATGAAAGCATTTCTCGGAAATATCCGAGAGCCTCGAAAATATAGTTCCTCTTGTTCCGGCAGAATATTCGTGGAAGTGTGAATTCGGAGACAGGCGAGTTGTTGAGTTGAGTAGGAATAGTGGAGAGCAGAAGGGGGGGGGGGTGGGGGTTAGTGCGGCACGTAACTCCTGAACGCCATCACAACTCGATTACCGCACAATTTGTACAACTTACATTATTTAATGATATTCAAATAATACGAATTTGTGACACGGCGGTCTTCGGGGACGGTTCTAGCTGTGCTGGATGAAGACGGGTCCGCGGAACGTGCTTCAAAGTGCCCACAAATTTGTACAGGCTCGCAGCCGAGACGTCATTATGTCAAATATATTCACTTAATTTTATTTGTGATTATACAATTATTTTGATTTAATTTATTCAAGTCAATTTTTTTACATTTTAATAATTTAATATTCAAATTTAATTTAAATAATTTTATATTAAATTTCATTCACTGACGGGTAATGGGGACACCTAAGGTCTAATATATATTTTTTCTGTTTGCTCCACTCAGCTCTGTTGGCCCCGAGGAGAAAAATCCCTAAGAGCTTACATCGTCTTTGGGGATGCTGTGTAGAGAGTCTTTTTATGGAAAGGAAAGAAAGGAGAAAAGGAAACATTTATGAGGAGTGGGTGGGAACCTGCGTGACAATGCGTCCAGGATTGACGGACGTATGAATCCATCCCTCCCACTGCGGTGAAAGGCGATGGGTCAATAGAGTCTGGTTGGATAGATCTAAGTTGGATCTCCGTCAACCTCTCTCTTCACCCAATGAACTCGGGCACCCCTGCTAAATCGCCAAACGTAGCAAATCACTTGGGGTGTCCTATGGCAGGGGGTTTGGTTATCCAATAAATGCTTCCCTGGGCGGCGGTTCCCTTACCCGCCTCCCAAATTTTCACAAAGCCTAACATATTTGCAAATTATTATCAATGTTGTTTTTACAAGGGCGGATAGCCAAATAATAAATTAAAGACTCACTTTTCAATCAAATCTTTCATTTGTTAACCACATAACAGAAATATCTAATAAGGGCCTAAAAATGTTCGGATTTACAACTAGGCTAACTCGAAATTTTAACAATATAGAGTGTTTAAAACTGTTATATTTTGCACGTGTACGAAGTCAACTAGAGTACAATTCTCCCGTCTAGAACCCACATTATAATATACACGTACTAGCTGTTGAAAGATTACAATTGAAATTCTTAAGTTTTCAAAAATTTTAAATGCGTATTTAAGCAATTATGTTGAACTATAACACCATTTTAAATGATATGAATATGCTCAAAATGTCAGACAAAAGAATTTTCCTGATTTGGAATTTCTAGATATACAAAATTCTAAACGATTTAGTTGATAGTCCGGTATTACTTTAATTGATAAGCTTCCGGATTCCACTACGTAACTACTAGAAGTCAGGATGTATTTCAGTGCAGAAATTCTGGGACTAACTACCATATGTATTCCTATTTTCCCAGAATACTAAAGGAGGGAAACAATTATACCTTGTCAGTGGACATCTTCAATTTATATTTAAACAAATATAAAATATTGTTACTGAGGCAGTTCAGTTATGTACAATAAATATTGTATATTTCTTACAATTCGTGTAATGTAAAAGTCCCGAAAAAGGGCGTTAATAAATAAATAATGCTGTGCCTGCCTGCGTATATTTTTCAAAATGATGGTGACAGGTCCAAAAATATTTTTTCAGATTTGTTATCACGATCTTTTTAACTTGTTGAAAGAAGAAAATAATGGTATTAATTTTTAATAAAGTTATTCAAATATTAAAAAAAAACAAAATCGTATTCATTAAATCTTGATAGTTGTTGATGTTGTTAACTGTACTTAAAAAGGGTGTTAAAAGATCACTTATATTCACCATTGTGCGCTATAATCTGGTACCTCTATTTTTGGTGTACAGCTTTAAAAATATTTATAAATACAAGTTTCCTATGTTTGTATTCTAGCTAAATGTGTGAGCATTCGATCCGGCCCCGGCTGCGCCAAGTATCTCCTTCTGCGGGACGCCTCCGGACCCGTGCTCCAAGCCACCTACTATGAAATTGACTTTCTGCTGCCAGAAGTCAGACCAGGATCAGTTTTAAGGTATGCATCCAAATTACAGGCTAAAGACTGTCTGAAATATTGTAACACGGAATAAGATACTTTTATTGTTACCCATTTGGTAAGAGGCTGGCTTTAGGAAATGAACTGTAGCTTGAAATGACCTACATTTCTTCTCAACAAGACTGCGAAACTTTACAAAAAAAAAAATGCTTACGTTATCTCAACGTGTATACATAGATAATGCCACGGAATTAAATATTAGCAAATGTAATACGATCTCGATCACGAAAAATGGGCTTAAAATCTTATTTTTCGTTTACGCGATACGTGCTCAAATCCTTAAGCTAGAAACTCGAATCGAAGCTAACATTCAGAAACCATTTACCAACATAAATATTGTCAATCAGGTCAATATAATGCTCGGTTTTATTACTAGAATCACCAAATCTAGATGTCTAGTAGCTTCAGAATCTTGTACTAAACATATGTAGAATACTTAGAGTATGGCTCCATGGTTTGGTCCCCACACTGTGCAATTCATAACAGTAATATTGAACGAAACAACGTTACATCGTCGACACATATTTGGGTTTATCTATTGTGAGTGCAACTCTATAACGGTGCACTTTCAAACTTATTTGTATCTCTAATTATAATAAGTAAAATAACTTTTAGGCTTCATCAATATATATTATAAAAGAAAGTCTATAAAAACTTGCGGCTCGCAAAAACTCAGAAACGAGTCTCGGTACGATCAAGGGAGTTGTTATATGGTGTGGTAGATCTCTATCCCTCCTCCAGGATGACGGTTCCCGTTTTTACCTAAAGGGAGTGTTTTTGAAGATATAAGGGCTGAAAGTTTCGCACTCTTAAAATTTCTAGAACAGCCTTCCAGAAATTTGTAGAAGGTTGTATATATACTTGTTTTTTTTTTTTAAATTAAAGTCAAAGCACGCAGAAAATTCAACCTTAAATAAAATAGTAAAAAAATCTCACCTAAGTGTAAATATTTTTTAGAAAGTTATATACCAATCCATAATCTGATGTTTTCATTAATAGCATAGTCAGCATGTTAAACTAAATACGGCCACGATTTTCCTACCTCGCGGTCGTCACCGCATTTTTCGACTATATATTCTTCTGAAGGTGTACGTGTGTAACCTCATTAAAACCAAGGTTCTGTTTGGTTAAACTTTTTACGCGTAAAAACTTTGACCTCGTCAAGTTTCGAGTAGAAATATTATGTTTTGTCGAAAAAACTTTCATGACATTATTCTTATTTGTTGTAAAGGTCGTTTTGAAAGTTTTAACGACAACACAAAGTTCAAATGTGGAAATAAACAACTACGGACCACTAGCTCATTTACTACGGTGGCCTAGTTGCTTTTTATGAAATTTTACTAAAGGCCAAATACTTTTTGTTGTAAATCTTAAACTGTATTATGAGACATTGATTATAGAACTTACGGAGAATGGTTCATTGTTCGCTGGATGAATTTGATTTTGTATTGAAAACTTTCGAAGTATAAGGATACCTTACCACAACTCCACAAAGAAAACTTTTCTTGAAAGGAGTCGACGAAATCAGGATCAGATGATCGTGTGCACCGTTGAAACAGTTTTAATTACACATTGAAGTTTAGTTATTTAAGTACGTTAAAATAATATTCTTTTGATTGAATAGATTCAAAACAAGGTTAAATTATTTTTTACATGAAAATATTAAAACTAAAAAATGACTCAAAAAATCTTATATTCTTTTGACATTGGATATTATAGTATATCA
Source organism: Limnephilus marmoratus (assembly GCA_917880885.1). Lineage (NCBI taxonomy): Eukaryota > Metazoa > Arthropoda > Insecta > Trichoptera > Limnephilidae > Limnephilus > Limnephilus marmoratus. The sequence goes on from OU862919.1 coordinate 50,330,788, forward strand.
AATATAACAATTTCGGTTGTCTATGCATTACGTTAATCCTGCGTGAAATTCGGTACAATGAACTCAGATTTACTTTGAATTTAAGTGCCATTATCAAAATAGGAACTTTTTGTGCGAAGAATTCAACTGATGAAGTGGGTAACGTACATACCTATAATATAATATATTAACAGTAAATTATTTTTGTAACTTTGTAATTGAAAAAATGACACGTTGCGGCCGTGATTTAAACTTGATATCTTTCCTTTATCACTGAGGGATGTAAGAGTACTGACCAACTATGGGTATTAGGTAGCATGCAATAAATAAATGATATTAACGTAATTTATTTAGCCCCTCATTTATTTAACCCCTCCGGTTTACAATATAATCCAAATATTTCCTCCTTCCTACAATGTTCATTCCTTCCTCTCTTCAAAAAGACCCTCCACACAGCATCTTAGATGACATAGGCCCTGAGGGAAATTATTTTCCCCAGGGCCTTCTGTGTGGAGTTAATGTAAAACATTATAAAAATTTGTATATATTTTTTCATAATTTAAAATGCGTGCTACGGCTTACTTTCCCAAGCTATTCAAAACGTTCCAGCTTTCTGACAAAGGAAATCATTTGCTTGAGGATTACTTGGTTGGTTAGTTTCAGCGGGGAACAATGTTCCCTATGTTTGACTAGCAAGCACCCTCAGTACCCCCAGTACCCAGTACCGGGGTATGCTATGTTACCCGCTGCCCGCTGCCTGCTGCCCGCTGCATCATGATTAGACAATGCGGCGCTGGTTCGTATTATTATATTGCCGGCTCACTGGACCTCCCGTCAACAAGCTGAATTTCGGGATCAAATCATGGATAACATAAATTCACGTACCTACTTTGTACGGGGATGATCAAAATTAACCTGTTATAAATAATTCAAAATATCTTATAATATTTCTAACCACGTAAAAAAATATTAAATATAACATGTACTCGGCTGAAAGAAATACTGTTATTTGTATGTGTGCGTAAAACTATTTTTTTGGCATTAATAATGTTTTCCTCTTTAGTAGGTACCTCCCTATTGATGGCTTTTGCTATGTTAATATTTTGTTCCATGACAACACAACAAAGTGGCATTTTAACATACCTTTGAGAAGTCATTAAAAGTGGTGAAAAAATAGCCCCGAACCTAACCTAACGTAACCCATTTAATCTAGTTTTTTGTTGTTGATATTTTTCATCACTTTTAATAACTTTGTTCTCACTTTGTTCAATTGCCCGGTCACCTTAATTATTATTTTTTTCCATCAGTATAATTATTTACTGACACCCATGAAAAATCATAATATGTTAGTAAATTCAGTTACAAAAACGCAGACCTCTGAAATCTGACCCTAAGAAAAAAGAAATACACATTTCAAATTTAGTATTAAAATAATTTTCTGGTGAAAATATACTACAGGTAGTTTGTCTGAATTCTTGACACAATCCGTTCTATTTTTGAAAACGACACTTAAATTCGAAACTAGTCCGATTTCATTGAACCAGAATTACCTACATCACAGACTCATCCGCAATCGAAATGAATGCGTTTGATTTTAAAGCTACGTACACGTATGTTTGCGTTCCTCTGCATCGAGCCAGGGGTACTTTAGCACCCCAAGTTTGATTTTTACATGGAGAAAGATAGTAGTCGGGAAGGGAGGAATGGGAAAAGAAGAACAAACTAAGTAAACTTATTATTTGAAATAGCTAAAGCCATTTAAAGAAATGCTTTGATTCTGAAGGCGTCCTCCACCACAACGATGTGGAAAAGGTCCAATATGGCATACCTGTAAAATAATAATAAAATCGGATATCGAATCGGCTTAGGCGACTGGTAGTTACTTTGTTATGGTGATTTTTCTCTGAGATTCAAGAAATCGGTGTCCGAAAATAATAAATAATTAAAAATAAAAGAAAAGTTTAAGGAAAAAAATATTTATTTTTGTAATTAACTTTGGAAGAAATGGTGCTCCAGATTCCGAGAATCTTTACAAAAAAATTTCCTATTATATTTGTTGTATTAGAAACTATTTTTTTTGCTTTCTGAAAACTTGTTATTATTAAAATAGAAGAAAATTATCATTTTTAAAAAGAGCATGAGCAGAAAAAGTCGCCATCCGCCATTACCAGACAGCGAGCTTTCTGTGTAGAATCAAATCGTTAATTAAGCGAAAAAACTTTTTTCCCTATCAGTCTGTAAAAATAATATCTGCACTGTTTTAATTTTTTTTTAAATCGTAAAATTGATCACACCTCCTTCTAAAATGATAAACGCCACCATTCGGAATGCTCATCGTTGTATAAATAAATAATATTAATATGTTGGCGAATAATGATGTCACTCGCAGCTCCCGGCTTGTCGTACGCCTGGACTAGTGGACTGGGACTCACTGCTCACTGGACTGGCTCGTTGTAGGCAGACACCACTGCTATGGTGCTATGGTGCTATCAGCTCTCAGCATCCATCCACTATCGGCGATCCTATCTCTCCGTTGTGTGAACACTGAACACTTTGCAATATACAGCTGTAGCATAGGTATCTCGAAAATGACAACATTGAAACGAAAAGATACCATAACCCAGTTTCTCTCTAAACCATAGGTTCTTAACGTGGGCGATAACGCCCCCTTGTGGTTGATTCAGCCTTTCAGGGGGGGGGGCGTTAGAAGACTCAGAGAAAAATAGTTGGCTTTTCAGACTTTCAGGGGGCGGTAGAAGATCTAAAGAAAATTTGTGGGTGCCAAGATGGCACAGTGAGGACGTAGGCAAGTAAAAAAAAATATGGTCTAAAAAGACAAAAAAACACGCTAATCACGTATTAACGCATATAATTATTATTGATAATCGACACTATATTATGAAAACAAGAAGGAAGCAGGTAGCAACCCGGTACTTAAAAGATAAAATAATTGTTTTTTAACTTGCATAACAAATAATTAAATATATTGTTAATCAATCCTCCCATCCCCCCCAAAAACAAGTTGTGGTAAATATAATCGTGACAATAGCTGTTTTCGATTCGCCTCAGATGGTAAAGAAAAAAAAATTGGGAGTGTCAGACAAAAAATATATATTCTCATAGTGGGCGGTGGGGAAAATAAGGTAATTACCAGTGATTCTGCATGCGTGCCAAGTTATTATATCCCAAATTTAGCTTCGCGCACCCCCAGGGGTACGCGTACCACAGGTTGAAAACCATTTCCCTAAACCATAGGTTCTCAACGTGGGTGATACGCCCCCTTGTGAGCGTTTGAGACTTTCAGGGGGGCAGTAGAAGATCCTAAGAAAATTGGGGGGCGTGGAGATGGCACAGTGAGGGCGTGGGCAGGTAAAAAAGTCTAAAAAAGACAAAAGCACGCTAATACTTACTAACAAAACAAAATGAACTTTGTTATTGTATGTATTATAATAATTTTTATCACGTTTGCGAAAATTCACATATTTCACATAGTTCGGGAAGAGGATAAAAATTGAAAGATGAACTGAAAGCTTTCATTACATTTACATTCACTTGGATATGAAATGTTTAATGTTTTTTTTATATAAATAAAAGTATCATCTTATAAGTATTATTATTATTAAGAATTGACACTGAATGACGAACACAAGAAGCAAAGATTGTAACATAAAGGTTTTAGCAATTTCTATTTGTAAATTTATAGCAGAAATGAAACCAATCAATCATCATCAATTGATTGGATTAATTACATGAACTATGCAGTTTAATAAATTAGAGACTTATCATTAATGAATTTAATATTACTCAGGTCGTGGTCCAAGGATCCTTGAAGAGGAAACTCTTGAATGATACAACTAACGAAATAATTATACGTGACAAATAATATGTGACATGTGACATTTGTGTTAAAACACGAGCACTAACCTTAAACATGAGAATAACCTCGGGAAAGTCGGGCGCCAGGTCCGTCAGATGAACATGACCATTTTATATTAACTCCTAATCTTTACATCTAAAAGAAACCAGTATCAGGTAAAGTAAAACTATCGCCTCCACGATGTCAGCCGGAGAAACCGAAAATCCTTCCTCTTCCACCCGTAAAATCCGTTGAGTCCTTCCTCTTGCGTTCCCCGCCAGGTGTCGCCACCGTCTCCAGTGTGAACAGCGCAAGTAACAAACATGTGCCAAGATACAAATACGAGTCATCATTCGAATTAAATGGGGTAACAAGTTACTATACATTGTTTAACTGTTACAACTGTTGCATTAGTGGGGATTGCGCTCTCCAGCGCACCGTCTCTTATATAGGGGGGTTTACGTGGCGCAAGTCTCGTATGCGGCCTGTGTGGGAGCACCGCCTGGAGAATGCACTCATACTCTCGGCGCTCAAGAGAGGCCAGCGAGTCCCCTTGCTGGCGCTTTCGGGTGCTTATAGAACAGTTGCTTCGGACGCTTTGCCAGTCTTGGCCGGCATTTTGCCAATTGATCTTGAAATCAGGGAGGTGCTAACAAAGAAGAGCCTGACAAAAGGAAGACCCGCTACACACCTAGGTGTTGAACTAATACCAGGCGGGGCATTGTCTCTCCCAGGTCTTCTTAGAGAGATGCGAGAAAGAACACTGAGAGAATGGCAAGAGCGATGGGACAGGTCAAATACAGGAAGATGGACTTACTTCTTCTTCCCGTCAGTTAAACTCAGAATGGAAGGGGTACACATTGTAAGGGACCACCATGTGACCCAATTACTGTCCGGGCATGGGGAGTTTAGGGGAAGATTGCACAGTCTCTCTCTATCCCCCCATCCAAACTGCGCGTGTGGCAATACGGACCAAACAGCCGAGCACATTCTGTGGCATTGTGAGATTATGACGGATGCTCGAGAGGAAATGTTGGATGGTTTACAAGTGACCACGAGACCAGTATGGAACGCTGATCTCGTCTCAAATAAGGTGAACTTTGAGTGCCTGCGGAAGTTTACAAAGGTTTGGGTTGAAAGATGGCCTGATCTTAGAGTCGCTGACCAGCTGTAAAATCATTGTGAGTTTCAGATGCCTGGTGTATTTGCTCCTGATGATCACTGACTTTTCTTTCTCATCTCTTTTATTACCATTGCTCCAATTTTTTTGGTTTTCTATATCTTTATCTTCACTGCTTTTATGTTTCCTTAGATTTTAGACCCAAGCAGAGTTGAAAATATTTTGTTTTTACTGCGATAAATTCCTGGTGGTTTAAAATCTTTATGTACTTCATGTAGTTCTACTTTTTCTCCCATTTCAGACTTCGATGTGCCGAATTGAGAGCGAAGGTCCTGATGACTCCTTCGCTCAAAACAAATTGATACATTTCTTTTATTACTGACCAAATTAAAAACATGGTGTATAATATATGCCATAACACAGGGTCATCCCTAGCATGGAGGGTGAAATATCACAAAAAACTATATGTACTTTCGATAATTCATGTATTAAAAAAAAAAAAATAAAACAAAAAAAAAAAATATATATTCTGCTACTTGTAACCAACTGTTATTCTTCACTAAGTATTATGTTCTCTTACTGTAAATGTTCTGTAATGTCAACTTCTCCATTTTGGGGGTGAGTTAGACCTCGCTCCTGGATACATTGGCGTAAAATTTTTTTTTTCGGAATGGAATCCTCACAACTCATCTGCGCCTCCCCCAGCGACATGTGTGGGCCTGGGGTATGGCTGGGTGAACTCAGCGTCCTTCCGCCCTGCCTCCGGCAACTCGACGCTTCCATCCTTAGGGTCTTCGGGTACATTCTCTTACTTTCCACTTACTATCGTCAAGGCACAACCGAGAAACTGGCTAAAGGGCGCGGATGTTGAGATTCATTCACGGCAGACCGATCACCATACACATTCTGGCTGGTACTGCCAGATGACGAGAGAGGTATCCCACCCGACACAAGCGTTCTTCATATCACAATACTTGTTTTCATTATCTTTTCTTGCAGATGCTTGCAATATACGCAAGATGCCATTACCCTGCGAGCAGCCACCTTTTATGTTTTTCTCTTATCTTTTTTTAATTTTTTTATCCCTGAATTGCTTTATATTTTTCGCATTTTGTATATTATGTAAGCACTTGCATACTGCTTCCTAACACTGTATGCAGGGATACTGGAGGTCTAGATTCGTTCAAACTTAAATGTAGATTCGTTCTTTCAAAAAAATTAGAGTCCTTGCGAGAGCCTTGAAGGAGTAACCATCTGTTACTTATACCAGGGCGGGTAAGTGGTGGATACCTCCACTGTTACAAGATGTAACAACCGGTACTTATAATACATAAAATAAAAAGATAAAATATGATTATTGATTCCGTGACAGTTCAGCAGCCCCAGCCTCACCCCAGCTCCCCTCCCCAGCCCATTAATTAAAAAAAATATGAAAAGATTACCCATAAAAAACGATCAAAAATAATGATTAAATTTTATTATAAAATTTTTTGAGGGTTCTCAAGTAAATTGGTGATTTAAAAAAAAAAAAAATATTGAAAAAATTATTAATAATACAAATATACATATTTTTTAAAAATATTCTCCCATAATAAGCAAATGTTTCTGTGTACGGGAGGAAGTATTGTTTGTTTGGTTATTTTGATTTTTTTGTTTGTTTTTTGAAATTTAGTTTATATAAAGAATAAGAGAAACATATTTATGTGTGTATATATATATATATATATATATATATCTTAAAAATTATTATTTTTTTTTTTTTAGTTAAGGTTTTCAGTATACTTTTTTAATTGTGTTTTGAAATTTTTGAAACTGTCCTTAAGAGGGCATTACCAGAGAAAGCCGGAAATACGTAATTTTCAAAAAAGTTTTTAGACGTGTTGACTCTTTTCCACAAAAAATTATAAATGGATTTCGAAAGATTGTTCTTTTATCTAGCATTCGCATGTAATAAATTTTTAGAATTTTTTTAAATTTTTAGTATAATAAGGTTATTCCATAGGTCGTTGGCAGATTTGTTAAATTTTCAAAAAAGTTTTTGTATTATACCACACCCATTTGAAATAATGTAATCATGCAGTAAAATAAATCAATACATTATCTAGCAAAGTTATGTATTAGAATTTTAATTTTAGTTTCAATAAAATCATTAAAAAATATGTACGTACATGTGTTTCTTGACGAAAATTGGTCCATTTGTGTATTTATTTGCGCACTTACAAACTAATATATTTCAGATTTTTTTAACATTCTTATTAAATTTAGACATTATTGAAAAATGATAAATACTTATAATCAAAAAATAATTACAAAAAGTACATTATTTTAATAGTTTATCATCACGCCTTTCAGCATTTTTGGATGAAGGTATAAATTAAAGCTAATTTGGATTGAAATAAATTCGATATTGAGTTATAAATTAAAAAAGCTGGTACGGAGAATAATTAATCTTTCTCATTGTAACCGCCCTGCACGATCGTAAGAACAACTTTCGACGAAATGTGGATTTTCGTCCGCTGGCTGGTTAAACGCTCTTAAGTGATCTTATATTTTCTGGTAATTTATTAAAGAAATTTATTAAATAAGTTTTTTTACAATTGGTAACATGTATTTTTGCCTGAGATTTGCTGTGTTTTTGAATGGTATGGTTTTGTTGATAGTACTTTTTTAGTTTAATAGCAATGTTTTGATTATTACGACTATTTACTAAAAAAATGTTGTTAATCCCGCAATGAAATAAAAATAAATGAATTTATATATAAAAATACTACTAAAATAAAAACAAAATATGTAACGTTAGAAAGTACACTAAAAACACCTTAATAAATATAAAAATACAAAAAGTTCATAAAATTAAAATACAAGAAATCGTATTAGAACAGCCATAAATTTAATTTAAAAAAAAAAACGAGTGTGCTTTAGACCACACGGCTGAAGTAAAACTTCACTAACTTATATCTCCCTCTCAACTTCCGTTCGCCTTGTCCGACCGTTCGCCTCGTCCGATCACACTTTTCATAACGCCCTCGTCACGCATTCACTAGCTTACTCCCTAAGTCAAGCGTGCGTAAAGAAGTTTTACTTCAAAAATAAGTTATTCAAACATAAAAATTTCAAACTTTCTAAATTAGTTAAATTAATTTAAATTTAATTCAACTAATTGAAAGATGCCCAAATAAAAACAACTTGATTCTAAAGGATGCGATTGATACGTACACACAGATCATTCTTACAAATAAAACACCTTATTTATTAAAACTGAACATGAAATACATTTTGTCATGATTAGGTACATGAAACAAACATAATTAAAAGTTGTAACGGCGAATAAAGAACCAGTTTTGATTGAGATGTCCGTAATGAAGAAGAAGGGAATTGAATGGAACGGGAAGAAGAAGAGAAAATAAGGGAATGATGACTAATAGGGCTTCCCACATGATTTATCGTCAACATGTCAAGGAGGCATTACATATAGCATAGCTATAATACGCAGTTATCCAGTATTTCCATTCTTGAAGCATTCATTAGTTGATTAATATTAATATTACTTTCGATTATATGGTTTAAAAATCAATGATATATTTGTTACCTACCAACTTCCGCGATACTAGAAAAAAGATGTAGTTCAAATAGCAAATAACACGGGGCGGGAGCGGATTTGCATAAGGATAATGCGGCCATGTTAACAAGCGAATGGACCCTCCAGCCGCCATGGCCACTATGGCCAGCCCGCCCGCGCCAGCCGCCTGATGAGCCTGTAAATATGTGCGACCGATGCGATTCGATGTTATCGCGACACCTAATGATAATGGCGCTATAAAACGATGTGCGACGGATTACGGCCGCGTGGAAACATTTAATATTTGCACGACCATCCTGAAATAGCTGTAAATACATTCTGCCAAATATTGTACCTAATGTACAGCCGGTAAATTTTCTAATAATAACACTCTGAAAAGGGAGAATATTATTTTCGTTCAGGAATGTTCAATGTTGGATTGGTATTAGCATAAATATACCAAACCACCCACGGTATTAGATTTCTTTTTTTGTAATTTTTTTTTTTAAAGGATTTTTTTCATTTATTTAGCTACCACCAAACACGATGTGTTGTGGCGGTCCGTACATGCTTGCATAGCTTCAACTCGACCATTTGGTATTTCATCTGACCATTAATTTATTTTTACGTTCCGGTTCTGGAACAAGATGGTAACCTTATTGGATACTACGTTTTTATTCCCCTAGAGTTCGCATGATCTTGATTCCTACTACGAGCTGTCAAATCGAAATTATCGATATTAAGACACCTACCGGCATAAAGAAAGTTTGAAAAAGATTTGTTATTGTGGTGTCTTGGGATCGGGTAGTAATAACTGTGATGACCGTGGCCGGTTATCAGCATTACCTTCTGGACTCCTGCTGATGGATCCAGATTCCTTATGATGGTGATCTCAGTACAGGGCGTTTGACAATAATAAGTCGTAGGTAGACTTAGTGAGTTTATTCCGAGATTGTGTACAGGTGTGCTTCCTACGAAGCGATAATGCAAAGAGGACGGTAGACAACAATCACACCCTTTTATACGTGCCTCATGCTGTCTCACTCATACACGCATGTCTCTTCATACCGCAAGACATACGTTCACCACATCCCTCCACACTTAAATCCGAAGACAGTTACACAACATGAACTGATAATTATTTACAATACATAAAATATTCCAATATTTACAATGTAAGTAATTCATGTTGAGTCGAGAGCTGAGTGCTGCCTTCATTGACTCATCTGTGTGTTCGTGGTCGTAGTCGGTCCTTCCAATTTCCCGACGTTGACGCCACTGGATCACTGGGGCTGGAATGAGAAGGAGAAAAACCCATTAGACTGTCATCCAGGCCAAAGCTGGAGACATCGTATTCATCATACGACAGTCTCTTCGTCTCAGACGCGACATAAGGATTGCTGTGTTTCTTTTCCCATGACACACATAATTTAGACAACTGATCAAAATGCCTTTTCCAAAACATAATTTTACCATTTAAATTTACCTCAATTATATAAAGTTTTTTTCCTAATTGTTTATACACTTTCCCTGGTACCCATTTATCATTGTTTTGGTCTCTGAAATCTCTAACCATTACCTTTTGATTAATCGAAAAACCCACCGATTCTTTATTATTTCTTTTATAATAATATTTTTGATTTTCCTGACATTTAGACATTTTAATTTTTGTTTCTTTCTTAATTCTATTATCCTTATCTCTCCCCCCTCTCGGTACAAAACTGTTTAAGTTTGACCTTAGTTTCCTTCCAAACATTACAACTGCAGGTTCTAAGCCAGTTGTACAGTGTGGTGCATTTCTATAATCAATTAAAAAATTTCCTAATTTTTCCTCATAACCTGACTGAAACTTATTTCTTATCATCATTTTTTTTTTAAAATTTTTACACGTTCGAACCGCGTTTTCTGCTAGACCATTTGATTGTGGATGATTTACCGGAGTCGTTAAATGTTTGATGTTATTCATCTCACAAAACTCTTTGAAGTCCGCTGACATGAAAGCGGCTCCATTATCTGAAACTATTGTCTGTACACTCCCGAAATAACTAAATAAACCCTTTAATATTTTAATAGTGTTATACGAATTTGGAGAATTTACCTCTACACAGTCTAACCATTTTGAGGTTGAGTCAATAATTACAAGAAAATATTTATTTGCAATTGGGCCCGCATAATTAATATGCACCCTACTCCATATTTCTTCCGTTATAGGTAAATCTCTGTTATTTTTAAATAAACTTAGAATTTGAGTATCCAAGTCATTCTCTACGTGAACTGGTTCCTCATTCCCAATTAATTCTAATTGCACTTTACTTTTATTAAAACTACCCGCTTTCTCCGAAAAAACCTCCTGGAATTTTCGAATTTTTTTATTCACTTTACTTCTACCACTCTCAAATACACTATGAGAAAAAATTTCACTACCCTCCTGGGATGAAATTGATTGTAAATCAATTCTATCATCATCAAAACCACTATGAGAAAAAATTTCACTACCCTCCTGGGATGAAATTGATTGTAAATCACTTCTATCATTCTCAAAAACACTATGAGAAAAAATTTCACTACCCTCCTGGGCTGAAATTGATTGTTCATTTATTTCCCCATTATTTTTTTCTATTGGAACGATTGGTGACGCAAACTTACTATAGTTTACCGGAACTGAAATACCTTCCGATTGTAAACATCCCAATTCCGATTTAACCTTTGCTTTTAAAGCACACGGTATATTTCTCGGATTGCAGAATTTCGGTTCCGCATTCTCTTTTAATTTCAAATACACTTTATATTTATTGAATTTACCCAGTTTCTCCGAAAAAACCTCCGGGAATTTCCGAATTAAATTATCAATTACACTAGTATTATTCTCAACCATATTGTGAGAAACATTTTCACTTCCCTCCTGGGATAAAGTAGATTGTAAGCCCGTAAATCCAATATTAAACTTTTTAATGAAATCACGCCCTAGAACCGTAATTGTTCCCTGTTTTACTACGCAAAATTCTAACATTTCCCTATAACCGTTAAATTCAACTGTTAATAAGATACAACCCAATAAATTTAACTTACAGTTAGCGTAACCCATTAAGGTTAAATCCTTTGGTTTTAACATCAAATGTTTGAAATGTTTAACATAATCTTCGTCCGTTAAAATCGAAATTGCCGCCCCTGTGTCCAATAAACCGTTTAGTTCCACATTATTCACTAAAACTTTGCACAATATTGGTTCACAATATACTGCGTTTATCCGCAACATGTTTTTATGTTCCTGCGTATTTACGAACACTGAAGAAATGTTATTATATTTTAAACCGCGACATATCTTCCCAATATGCCCTTTCACTCTGCATTTATAACAAAACACGTCTTTAAATTTACAGTTTACTGAATCGTGATAATTCCCGCAATGTTTACACTTTGTTCGGTCCGCTGACCTCGCTCTGTACGATGTAACATTCTTGTCCGAAGTTCTAAAAAAATGTTTACCTACCGAATTTTGTTTTTGTGACAAATTGTTCGATGTATTTTTAAATTTATTTACTAAATCAACACTTTCCGTTTTAATTTGCTTATTCATTACCTCGAATGAATCCATAGCAATAGCACATTCTATAACCTTTTTTAATGAAAAGTTTTCAGCCTCTACAAATAATTTCTCCTTAATACGCCCCACTCGAAGACCGGTGACAAAAACATCTTTTAAATTATATTCAAGTCTGTCCTCGAATTTGCAAAATCTAACGAGATTTCTTAACCGTGCTATATAATCATTAACCGATTCTGAACTTTTTTGTTTCGTAGCAAAAAAAATTTCGCGCTCTTTGAAAACATTTCGTTTGATACCTACATGATTCTCTAGTAATAACAATAAATTTTCGACCGTAATATCTGTAATTTTTTTAGGAAAACACAAATCAATCAATAAATCTATTGTCTCTGTGTGTAAATGAGATATTAAAACCGCTCTCTTTTTTTCTACCGAATTTAACTTGTCATCATTGACGAGGATGAAATGTTCGTATTGCAACACGAACGTCTCCAGTTTGTCCCTCAAATGACAAAACCTGGGCAGTTCTCCCCCTTCCATCTTCACACAGATACAATCAATAAATAGCAGAAAATTTTACAAACAGCACTCAACTCACGACTCTGTTGACTTGATGCTGCTGCTCCGATCTCGCCCTTCCGCGGACCGTCTCCTGGCTCCTGAACCCTGGTCGTCCTTCTAATGCCCCGGCACGCCTTCCGTGAGGTCTGCACCTGGTCTCTGATCTTCTCCTGAAGACCCGGACTTCTCCATCCACGCCTTACGTGTATGCTCCTCCAGGTTCTCGGCACTGAATAAACCTATCCAGCGCCTTGCTATTCCTCGGATGCCAATTTCTGCTGCTCTTGCTCTTCCTGAATGTGATCTGGCCTGATGCTGCCTGATCACCTATTGTCCACTGTAGCCTCAATCTCGTGATGTTTGCTGCCAAATGTGATTTTGGCTGCTGCGTAAATCTTCTTCCTTTATAGGCTGCGCCAAATGTGATGACCGTGGCCGGTTATCAGCATTACCTTCTGGACTCCTGCTGATGGATCCAGATTCCTTATGATGGTGATCTCAGTACAGGGCGTTTGACAATAATAAGTCGTAGGTAGACTTAGTGAGTTTATTCCGAGATTGTGTACAGGTGTGCTTCCTACGAAGCGATAATGCAAAGAGGACGGTAGACAACAATCACACCCTTTTATACGTGCCTCATGCTGTCTCACTCATACACGCATGTCTCTTCATACCGCAAGACATACGTTCACCACAATAACATCTGTTAATGTTACAATGTTTATTGGTTGCCAGATTAATATGGAGAGAGCGCTCAATAGCGGTACATCCCTTTTATACTTCCCATACTCGCTATCTCGCTCTCATGCCGTCACCCTCTTACACATACGTCACACCCCCACACTTAAAACCTAATTACATACATTTCTTTATTCACAAATTTATACAAAACAAAATATCTAAATATTTCCATTCCATAGTATATGTAATTATTCTTGTTCTTCACGTGTAGCGTGGGCGTTGACCTCGAGGGCGTAACCTCCCCTCCCATGGTGTAGGTGACCTGCAAAAATTAGAGGAATTAGGAAATTTGGTCATGTCCACATCCGAGAGTGGACCCAGGTCCAGCAAATCATCAGACCTGTCACACTCCCCCCACCTAACCTTCCTCTCTGAAATCTGATCATGGTGGCGTTTCCAAATTTGTCCCGTAGACATAATTTTAACTAAATAAATCCTATTCCCCAATCTTTTAAAAAATTTTCCTAAAATCCATTTATTATCATTACTTCTTAAATCCCTGGTTAAAACTTTAGAACCAACCTCAAAGTACTTTTTAAATTTTCTTCCTCTATAATACTTTTTCTGTTTATGCTGGCTCAATAACATTTTGTTTTTAACCGTGTTGTCAATTCCTTTAAAACCTTGACTCTCAACATTATCCACTATTGGAATAATCGTATTAAAAATTGATCTAATCTTCCTACCCAACATTAATGTACTAGGCTCAATGCCCGTAGACATTGAAGGCGTATTTCTAATATCAACTAAAAACGTCAAAAGTTTATCTTCAAAATCAGTAGGAAATTTATTATTTACCATAATTTTTTTCAAAAAATTCTTCACTGTTTTAACCCCATTTTCAGCTAAACCGTTAGAAGCAGGATGCTGTACAGCTGAAGTCAATGATTCTATATTATAATTATGACAAAATTCCTTAAAAACTGACGATGTGAAAGCTGTACCATTGTCACTTACAATTTGTTCCGGGATTCCGAACATAGAAAATAATCTTTTCAAAACTTTTATTGTACAAAACGAATCTACCTTATTTACAACATGACAGTCTATCCATTTTGTAGTTGCATCAACAATAATTAAAAAATTATGACCTCCCAACGGCCCCATGAAGTCAATATGCAATCTACTCCAGATTAAACCATTTATTGGCCAAGGTGCCAACTCAACTTTACACGGAGTAGGTAAACATTCCATGCATCGAGCACACTGTTTCACAGTTGCTTCTATATCATTGTTCATTCCGAGCCAAAAAAAATAATTTCGAGCAAGACTTTTCGATTTTACAATGCCTAAATGTGATTGATGTAAAAAATTCAATATAATTTCCCTTAATTCCCTTGGAACTAGAAATTTATTATTATAAAATAAACATGAATTATAAGTCGATAATTTATCCCTAAAATACCAGAATTTCAATAAATCATCCTTTAAGAACTTTTTATCCGGCCAACCATTTGCTGTGAACTCGATAATGCTCGCTATATTTACATCATTAATCGAAAACTGTTTCATCGTTTCCGCATTTAATGTTGTTTCTGACTCGATTATGTTCACAAACTCTGACTCAACCGTATTCACGTTTAAAGAATCAATATAATTTAAAAAATAATCGCTAGCATCAATATCGTCGCTACACACATCTAAATTATCCTTATTATTAATCGGCATTCGTGATAAGAAATCCGCTTTGTTATCACCTGACTTAATATGCTCTATACTATAGTCAAAAGTCTGGAGTATTAGGGCGTACCTCTGCAGACGGTTAGCGGCCAAAACGGGTACTTGCTTATCCGTGTTCAAAATGTGTACTAACGATTTATTGTCGCAAGCCAAAACAAATTTATTGCCGTATAAATACTGAAAGAATTTCTTCAACCCAAAAATTATAGCACACGCTTCCTTATCTAAAATAGAGTACTTTAATTCTGTTTCTGACAATAATCGGCTAGCAAATGCGATAGGTCTCTCTAAACCATTATCATATACATGGCAAATCACCGCTGATAACGCTTTTTCAGATGCGTCTGAAATAAGTTTAATTGGTAAATTAGGATCAAAATGCACTAAAATATTATCTGACGTCAGCAGTTTCTTAACTCGCTCAAACGCAATATTACATTCCTCAGACCACACATATTTTACTCCCCTTTTTAACAAGTTATACAATGGAGACAAAATACCTGAAATATTATGAACAAAAGCTCTATAATATGAAATAACCCCAAGTAAACTCCTAAGTTCTGAAACATTTTTCGGTACTGCCATTTGAGTAATCGCACAGATTTTATTTTCTAAAGGCATAACTCCTTTCCGCGAAATTTTAAAACCTAAATATTCTATCTCAGTTTCTAGAAAAGAACACTTATTTTCATTAATAGTTAATCCACAATCACTTAACTTGCTAAGTACAGATTCACAAATAGAGAATAATTCCTCTTCAGAATTTCCAAACAACAAAATATCATCTAGAAATATACGAACGTTACGAAGTCTACCTACTACCGCCTGAATAACTTGCATAAATATAGCCGGGCTTGTGGTCAAACCGAAAGGCAACACTTTATACCTGAATAAACCTACATGCGTACTTATCACACATAATTTTCTCGACTTCTCGTTTAACGAAATCTGACCAAAAGCATTACGCAAATCTATTTTCGCAAAAAATTTCGCACCATTTAAAGATGAAATTAAATCTTCTATACGAGGCAATGGATATTTCAACTTCGCTAACATAGGGTTTAATGTGGTTTTAAAATCAGTACAAATTCTAATTGAACCGTCTTTCTTTTTTACAACAACAATCGGACTAGCCATATCACTTATTTCTACGTTTTCAATTATATCTTCACGTAACATCTTATTTAATTCCTCCTCTACCTTTCCACGTAAACTAAAAGGTAACGATCTTGGATTCACAAACTTTGGCCTGAACTCCGAAACAACTTCGATGTTAGCTTCATAACCTATAAGCCTACCCGATTTTTCTGAAAACACATGAGCATATTTTTTCTTTAAACTATCACGAAAATTTAATTGATTATCACAACTAGTCTCACTGGTATTTACCGAATTTATTCCACTTAATCCGATACCGAAAACTTGTAAAAAATTTCTACCAACAATCGTAGAATTACCGTTTTTAATTATTATAAACTGCGTATCTACACTTTTATTTAAAAATAACACACTTAAATTAACTTTACCTACAATATTTAACCGTTTCCCGTCATATCCTGACAATTGAATATCGCATCTTTCCAATTTACAAGAAACAAAATCTTTTAAATACACTTCATATGGAATTGCATTAATCTCAGCGCCGGTGTCAACAATCGCTCGCAGAACAGTGTTACCAATAATGAGATCTACGAATATCGGTTCCGGCCCCGTGCCGTCATGCAACATAAAAACCGAATTTAATCGTTTATTCTTATTACCTACATTAATTTTACTGTTTTTACACACATTACTAGGATGACCCGATTTATTGCACCGATTACAAAAAATATTCTTCCAACAATCTTTCTGCAAATGATTCGTTTTTCCGCACAAAAAACATTTTTTTAATGCAATATTTACTGGCGTCTTACTACGCACTGCACTTTTAAATCTGATCGGACTATCCGACCTGGATTTACGGACAACATTACTATCCTTATACACAACATTTAAATTCGTATCAACTTTCTTAAAATTAACAACATGTTCCCATGAAGCTGCTAACTGAACGCATTCCGAAAAAGAAGTATTTACCCCCTCAACGAACAACTTATGTTTCAACTTTTCATTGAAAATTCCAATAATGAATATGTCTTTTAAACAAGATTCCAGCCTCAATTCAAAATTGCACGTCAAACTCAGTCCTCTCAACCTAGCAGCGTAATCTTTAATAGATTCGTTAGCTAGCTGTTTACACTTATAAAATAACTCACGCGACTCGAAAATATTTTGAATAGGTTTGCAATGTGAATCAAATAATTTACATAAATCATCAAAAGAACAAACAGAAACCTTTTTAGGGAACCATAGATCACATAATAAAGAGAAAGTTTCTTCGGTGAGGCAACTCAGCAAAAATGCTCTTTTGCGTTCATGTGATAACACTTTGTCATCATGTAAAATGAGGGCCTGATCCAGTCGTTCCTTGAACAATGACCAGTTTCCCGTTCTGTAACAGAACGTCCCCAAATTTTTACAAACACCCTCCATTGGGGGAAGAGCTGAAACAAAATAATCAAGACTACTTATCTCAGCACTTCCAAGAAGGCTACACTCCGAGGTCCACGTTCCACGTTCCACGTGCACGCCACCCAGAGCTGTAGATCACCGTCCCCGTCTGGCTCCGTCTCCCGACAGCTGCGGATCCAATCCCTCTTCTCCGAGGTCTTCCTTCCCAGACTGCAGCGACGGAAACCAAGTCCTGGTTCCCGGCTAATCCACACGATGATCCAGTCCTTGACCCGATCCTTGATCCGGTCCTTTTGTACCCCGTTACACGGTGTACCCGAACGACAATAATTTTGTAATTTGTCGGTCCCACACACGCGAATACTTGCGTGTGGCTGCTCCAATTTCTTCTTAATGCGATCGCTTCCTGCGATCGCTTCCTGCAATCCTGACAACAATCCGTCAGATCCCGAAATCTACCGCGTAGATTCTTCCAATTTACGTAAAAATTTACGAACTACCGAGCTGCGCCAACTGTGATGTCTTGGGATCGGGTAGTAATAACATCTGTTAATGTTACAATGTTTATTGGTTGCCAGATTAATATGGAGAGAGCGCTCAATAGCGGTATATCCCTTTTATACTTCCCATACTCGCTATCTCGCTCTCATGCCGTCACCCTCTTACACATACGTCACAGTTATTGAGGTAGTGATATTTCCTTGGACAAATTGTATAATTCCTTAATTGAAATAAAAAAAGGTATTGTCTGATTACAACAGTCGAGATTGGAAATGATTTAGTTCAACTCAACGAGAGATTAGCGTGACATAAGAATTATATGTTACAGTTTTAAGAATTACACAGTAAGAAAATAGGCAACGCAAGTGCAAATTTGACATGCCTTTTTTAACGGTAAAAAATGTTATGTAAATAAGAATTTATGAAAATGATAGGGTTTTTTTTAATTAGTAGGTACCTACTTTTTTGAAAGATTTTGAATATTTTAAAAATTATATTTTCATTTCCCTGCTTTACCCTGGTCCCTGGGAGACCACAATTCAGATTAGCAACTTTGCTTAAATGGATTTAGACGTATTTGGTGATCAGATATGAACAACTAGAATATTCCCCACCATTCTCATCCCCATCTGTTTTCCCTCCATAAACCGCAGCCTCACAACATACCCCAGTTTACAACGTGCCACAACCTATCACAGTGTGCAACTGGCTCCGAACAGTTGGTAAGCACTTGAAGACTCCTTAGAATAACATAAAAACAACAATATAGAAATAAATAGTGCGAAATCGTTAATATTTCTACTCTATATTTTAATAATTTTAAACTTGTTAATAAAGTGAAGGAGCAAGTACTGAAAACATTTCAAAAAAACTGTTTACTAGCCCTCTGACTCAATTGTATCGATTATATAATAAGATAAAGTAGTAGACATTTTCGTCGATAATTTATATGGATTTTGAAAAATTGTTCTGTTATTGCTCACAGTTCTAATCTGCTATTGTTTCTTTTTGTTTCTCTCGTGTTTTTGCTTCCCTTCAATTTTTTCACTTGAGTAAGCTTTTATATAATTTTGTATTTTTATATGAATATTGTTCTGTTCATCCTTTGACTGAGCAGTGTTTTGTAATTTTATGTACCTACCCATTTGTGTGTTAACTGAGTTTTTATAACTGGATTTTTAGAAACCTGTAAAATTCTGTAAATTTTGGAAATCTGTAAAAACCCACTATAAATAAATAAATAAATGTGAATTTGAGTGTTTGTTGATTTGCAGAGTGGCAGGGAAGATGGTTGGCTCTAACCGGCTGCACGCGCTGAAGGTGCGCGAGGCGCGACCTGGCGAGACTCCTGCCTTGCCGCGCCTCTGCGCCATCAGCCAGCACGTGGCGGCCAAGCTGCAGGCGCAGCATCAGCATCACTAACCTAACATCAGACTACACCAATCATTACACCGATATACATGCAATTAATCACACATGGGTCGATCGATAATTTTACACAACCCGGGTCGCTCACGTTCCATAGACGAAGTGATCGGGTTAAGAATACCCGCTCTTTGATCGGTTACTTTTACAAAACATGGAAAAAATGTAGAGAAAAAATGTCGATGGGTGCGTCGGCCGCTGTATTTCGAAGATGCCTTTCGAACCGGAAACCAGAGTACCCGTCACCCGATCTTTGATTCGGTACATTCATTTGATGTAGGTAGGCAGTCGGTAAATAGCAAAGATTATTTGAAATTTCAGGTATTTCTATCATTTGAGATGCGCCATTTCTAAATGCGTACACCTGTGGTGGCTCACCCTCCCCTCCTCACCGGCAACCATCACAAGGCGTGCTGTCGATCGAATATTTTTTAAAAAAGTAATCCGATTGTTCATTGATGGTTTGTGAGCGGGTTACAATGAGCGGGTAGTTCACGATCGACCCATGACTGGCACAGATCACCGAACGAATTTGGTGGCATTGAATTATATTGGCTTCTAGTGGCGTACCTTCAGCAGAATTAATTGGCTAACGGACAGGCATTATATTTAATTCTAATATATTTAGTTTAGAAGGAATGCACTCACATCAGTTTGACCAATATTTGGTTGTTTCGGACTCGATTTGATAATCAATAAAATTATTGACCGATTGATCAATTTTTTTTAAACTTAACTAACCCCGTTGAGTACGAGTTCTCGGCCTGTTTCAGCTTTTAACCAATATATTATTAGTTTGTTAGCTGATCACCATTTGACTCGGTTGAATCGACGTTTAACGGAATGAAGAACAGATGAAAAAAAGTATTAAATTTTGCTAAAAACAAGCTAAAATATTATAAAAAGATTACGTTATTCAAAAATATTCTGAAATCAACAAGAAAAACTGTATCTATGAAAACCTTCTTTGAATTTCTCAAAACACAAAACACCAATTTAAATCAGAAGGAAGTTAACATTATAAAATCTAATTTATTAATTAAAACAAATGTTAATTTTAAATAGTACAACCAGCGAGCTTAAATATTATAATATAGTCTTTAAGCTTCAAATAAAATCATTTAGTTTTAATGAAAATATAATGAATTATGAAATTCCAATTTTAGAGTAGAAAAAATGCAAATTTCCAAGATTAGGAATTCCTTTTTGAGAGGAAAGGCAGTACTTGCAATGTTCCATGAAGCCTATCTAACCTACATTCAGGACGGTTTGCTTGGGATTGTGCCAACTCTGGTCACATTTGGGGAGATGGCTTTTCTTTTTGCATTGCGGCTCACAAATGTTTGCTGATTTAACAAATAATATTCTAATTTTATGAAAATTATTTTAAGCAAGGAATAATTACATAATTGTGTTTTGTTTTCTTTTATGTAGATTTCAATTTTACGTTTAATTCATTTTATATATTTTAATCAAATTATTAAAATAATAAAATAACCCTAAAATGGTATTTAATTTTGTTGATTATTAATTAATTTATAATATACAAGGTGTTAAGGGACGTACTTTATTAACAAGTGATTCCTGACATTAAATTGGAGTAAAAAATGAAAGTGAAATTTTGGTCTCCAGTGACAGTTAAGATGATTTTTTTAAGTGAAATTTCCAGCCCCGCTATGATTTGGATTTCGGATGAAACGGAAATGACGATTACTCATTGACCGCTTTGATTATGATGGTCACTTTTAAAGGCTCCTATTGGTTGAGATATAAAACGGAAAAGACGCTGGTCTGCGCTCATTAGTCGCTTTGATTATGACCTCACTTTTCAAGTATTCGTTGAGATTGTTTTGGTATATTTTCGCTTCTACCGCGTATAAAGTGTACTCGATTTTTTTTCTACAAAAACATAAACAATGGTAGGTGCAAGAATAGCAGGGCAACACTGAATCCACAATTCTATAAAAATATATTTTTTTAAATGATCACTAAACTAGAAATTCTTATTTTAAGATATGACTGTCATGTTCAATCAATAAATAACTTTCTGACAAAAGTAAATAACGAACGTTAAGTTCTCGTTAGAAAATAGCTGAAAATGTTCTTTCAAAGAATAGCTGGTGTTCTAAAAGGAGCATTATGTCGCCTGCCAACAATTTGGCCGTAAATATAATGTGACAGTGTGAACTACAGAAGCAAGCAATGTTCTCGCTAGTTAACCACCCTAAACGACCCCCACCTACAAGAAGACATCGCAGTACGCCCATTGCAACCGGCACTTCATCTTGCCTAAAAATAAACTAATAAACCCTACATGTTTATTGATAACAGCTGCATCCAGCCGAGGACCATTACCGGGATGATATACTCTAATCACTATCCCTTAATCGACATACCAACTCGAAGAAGACAATTAATAGACAAACCAACGAACATTTGGATGTACTTAAAACAACACGCAGCCCTCACGCCGAACAGTCCCAAAATAAAAGACTGGATTACGAAACCCCACGTATCCACGTGCATCGGGACAACAACCCCATTATCAGGATGACATATTGACCCCTTGACATGCAGCACCGAAAATAGGAAGACGACGCCCCCTCCACCACACCAGCCGGGACTATATAAACCCCGACTCTTACTTCTATTAGTTAATCTATTTTGTGCATTGAATCCAAGCACTTGCTTGTCGTATTGCTCACATAATAGTTCCCTTTGAAATTGTACTTATTTTAAGTTGTATTGTGTAATTAAACAATAAAGGATAATTTATCCACAAGTATATTTTTTTAACACCACACGGACATCAAAAGTTAACTGGCGCCCAGCACGTGGGTCAATTCGAGGAAGTCTGAAAATTGGCCAAAACTAGGACTCCCTAGATATTTTAATATCTCAACGCGAAAAGGACCACACACTACAAATTTGTTAACTTGGCAATGAAGATCGTCGCATCAATACTTCTGTGAGTACATTTTTCAATTGATCGTCTATCCCATACGTACGATAGATCCCTTCCCTACCTTATCCAAAAGGTTAGAGAGAAAACTTTTTTTTTTTTAAAGTCATTTCGTATATTTCTATTTTTTTTACCTTTTTGAAAAATGGCACAGCCAAATGAGAGACCCGCTCCCCAATACGCAGAATCGATATTGGAGTACAGTGGCTCTCCCCAAGACATCAACTTATTCATAAAATCAGCCAGGGGGTTCATTACTAGAAACGGCAATACACCAAGCAATGTTGAGAAAATAATCTCAAGATTACGTGGCAAAGCACTTCACGTAATTCTCATGTGCGATCATGATAACAATATTGAAACCATATTAGAAACGCTGAAAAACGAATGTGGGGACAATAAGTCTGTTACATTATTGCAAACCGAACTAATCAACTTCAACCGCGGTCAAAAGGATCCACGAAATCAATCAAATTCTTTTTTCAATTAAAATAAAAATTTCTGATCAATATGGAGGACCTAGTGCCCACATATTGATGGAACCATACAAAGATACAGCAAGAAATACATTGTTGAATCTAATGCCAACGCACATTAAATGCGCAAACTTAACCAAAAATTATGATGCCCTGTGCACGGAAATAAGAATGCTGGAGGCTCATGGCGAGCTCCATCAACGGTTTAAACAAAACCTTGTGTTTCCACAAGCAGGACCATCTAATTTCATGCGGCCAGGACAAAACCAATCAAATAAACCTTTTACTCGCCCTAACTTTTTTCCACCACAAACGCAAAATTCGTTCAAACCTCATAATAACTTTAATCATAATAATCATAATCACCTTAACAATTATAATAATAAACCGTGGCATAATAATAACCAAACGCATAAGTACGGACAAAACCGCCCGTGGCAAGGAAATAATAATAATAATTTTAATACGCATCATGCGCGTTCCGGTGATGTCAGTATGAGAACGGCCCCAATGCCTCGACCTCCTAAAGGCCCGGTCATCGACCTCGGCAATGGACGTACGGCACAGGAGCTATTTTATACCGACGGGAATGATCAGGAACGGCCGGATTTTTGGGAAGACCAAGAATCTCCCCGAGAAACCTAGTCCACCTGAATCATATTAACAATGGCCTACCATATGTAGTAGCGCCATTAAATATAAAAATTCTGATTGATACGGGAAGCTCCAAATCATTCATGAATAAAAATGTGTATAATAGATTATTTCGTGACTGTAGATATGTAAACGAAGAGTTTACTGTACAAACAGCACACTCTACGACTACCCATAGAGGCGCCGTCGTGACTCCATTTTGGAAAAGAGTATTCGGCAATAATAATGCTGAAATGCGTTTTTATATTTTTGACTTTTCCCACAAATACGATGTTTTAATGGGGATAGATATGTTGAAATTAATGAATGCAACATTAATTTTAAATAACTGTAATAATATTTTAAAAACTCCAACCAGACAAGTTCAGTTGTTCCATGTAATGGATATAAATAGACTTGATGAGTTATTGGAGAAAAATAGGGACTTGTTTTCTGAGGAACTGGTAGCTAATTGCTCACCTCATGTAAAACATGAAATAAAATTAATTAAAGAGGAACCTGTGTATCAACGCGCTTATCGGTTACCGTATGAGCAGAGGCTTGAAGTTGAAAGGCAAGTCGCCCAACTTCTAAAGGATGGAATCATCCGACCAAGCGATTCGCCTTGGGCAAGCCCTGTCCATATAGTCGAGAAAAAACTCGACCAATCGGGTATAAAAAAGTGGAGGATGGTCATAGACTATCGGAAACTCAATGAACAGACACGTAGTGACAAGTTTCCCCTCCCAAACATAGAAGACATTTTTTCACAGTTACATGGCAATAAATACTTTTCAACTTTAGATCTGACAAGTGGGTACCACCAGATCAAAATGTCTGATCAAGACATTGAAAAGACAGCATTCACTATTCCTAACCAGCACTATGAATTTGTTAGAATGCCATTCGGGTTAAAAAATGCACCTGCTTCATTTCAACGTATGATAAATGATGTATTGCGCAAATACATAGGTAAAATTTGCTTAGTATATTTAGATGATATAATTGTATACGCAAAAGATGTAGAGGAGCACCTCAGGCGTTTAGAAATAATATTCAACGCTCTGCGGGAAGCTAACCTAAAGATAAACATGAACAAGTGTGAATTTGTTAAAAAGGAAATAAAATTTTTAGGGCATATTTTGAACAATGATGGGTTACAACCTGACCCCAGTAAATTAGATGCTATACGTAAATTTCCGCTACCGAAAACGGTCAAAGAAATTAAATCATTTTTAGGGTTAATAGGTTATTACCGGAAGTTTGCCCCCAACCTAAGTAAAGTGACAAAACCACTTACTGAATGTACTAGGAAAGGAGCAAAGATAAATAACCAAGATAATAAATTCTTAAATGCCTTCAACCTTTGTAAGGAATTGTTAATGAATGCACCAATACTTAAATACCCAGATTTCAGTAAAGAATTCACCGTAACGACGGATGCAAGTAATATTGCTTTAGGCGCGGTACTTAGTCAAGAGTGTCAGCCCGTCGCATATATATCTCGAACTCTTTCTAAAACGGAAAGTAACTATAATACAACGGAGAAAGAATTGCTCGGGATTATATGGGCTCTCCAGCAATTCCGCCCATATATTTATGGCAAACATTTTATTATTGAAACTGACCACCAACCATTAATATGGTTAACCAAACTTAGGGAACCTAACGCTAAATTAACAAGATGGAGACTTAGGCTCCAAGAATACGACTATACCATAAAACACAAACGTGGCTGCACAAACCATGTAGCCGACGCGCTTTCGAGAGTAGAGATTCATTATAGTGAGGACGGTGAGGAGCATGATTCATTACGAGTAGAAGCCACCTCGGGTGCCCAGAGTGTCGCTGACACCGTGCATAGCAATGTGGATGACCACGAGGGTGGAATCCCAATTCGTAACGAACACCCACCCCCGCGTATGAATAGGATTTTTATTGAACTAAGCGATATTGAGAAGCATAGTTTGAGAGCTAAGGAAAAAGGTACGGACCTTGTATGGTGTATCCCTTTAGAAAATGCAGAAGCAATATTTTTAAAATTGATTAAAACATGTTTAGATAAAGATAAATATGCAGTAATTATAAATAACGATAGATTATATGAGTGTTTAAGCGAATGTTATAGAAAAAATATTGATAAGAACTCATTAAAATTAATACGTTTTACAAATGTTAAGATTGAACCCATAAAATTAGAAGAACAAAAGGAGATAATTCGTTCGACGCATGTCGAGAACCAGCGTCACATGGGTCTAGATGCCCTACTCAGTAAAATAAAACGGACGCACTATTTTAATAATATGCGGACAAAAATAAAAGATTTTTTAAAAACGTGTATAATATGTCAAAATTCTAAATACGAAAGGCACCCCACGTCAGCCCCATTAGAGGCTACTGTTACTCCTAATTGTCCGATGGAGATATGGCAGATCGACACT
This sequence comes from Limnephilus marmoratus, assembly GCA_917880885.1. Lineage (NCBI taxonomy): Eukaryota > Metazoa > Arthropoda > Insecta > Trichoptera > Limnephilidae > Limnephilus > Limnephilus marmoratus. The sequence continues at coordinate 50,356,780 of OU862919.1, forward strand.
TATCATTTCGGACGTCAAAAATTCTTAACCATTGTGGATAGATTCTCTAAATGGGCATCTTGCACTTTAATCACTGTTGACAACAATGTCGCAATATGCGAAATACTAGTAAAAGTATTTTCATTAATCGGCATACCGAAAGAAATACATTTAGATCGTGAAACTACGTTTACGTCCACTACGACACGAGAATTATTAGAAACGTACAATATTAAAACACATGTGACTACTACTGGTCATTCACAGTCAAAAGCTGATATAGAACGCTTTCACTCCACTCTAACAGAAATACTGAGATTAATACGCACCGCAATACCGAACGTCACATCGGAAACTCAAATTAATTTTGCCTTAAATGCTTATAATAATAATATACATGGTGTAACTAAGCATACACCAAATGAAATACACTTTTGCCATGGAAATCGAGCACCACAATCTAATGGTGTGATTACCCAAAGTTACGTAGCCGACCATGCAAATCAATGTAAAGAACTAAACAAAATAATACATGATTTACAGCATAAAACAAAAAATAAAACACGCGAACGAGTAAACAAAACACGTACGCCCCAAGAAATGTACGTGGGACAACAAATACTTATAAAAGTTACCGCACGGGGTAAACATAAAAATAAATTCAAAGGACCGTTCACTATTACTAAAATATTACCACATAATGTACTCGAATATAAAAGTCTGAGAGGCCTAACAACAATTCACAAAGACAGTGTTAAATTGTTTCAGGCTGACGGCCATGACGCAAGCGCTACGGATCCGTCAATTAGCGGACAATGAGCACTTCATCGTCGCACCTCTGGGAAATGCACGAGCCGTCGAAGGACAGTGGCACGTCATTCATACCCTAGATTTAACTAAACTTATTGAACAATCGCAACAACTAGGGATTAATTATGATAAATTTATAAAAAGTAACAATGTGACTTTACCACATGTAGGATTAGAACGTTTGAAATATTTAATAGATCATAATAATCAGATAATTGACAATTTAGTTGTAAATAGATATAAAAGAGGCCTAATAAACGGACTCGGTACAATAATTAAAGGGATTACGGAAACTTAGATGATAATGATTTAGATAAATTAGTGCAACGAATTGAAACTAACCAAAATATTAATGAAAAGAGAATCTCGTTGAGTTCAAGATCATTAGAGGATTATTACGGTAAACTAAAAAATATTTCACATAACCAAATGGTACTCTGGTCACAAATGAGCCATGATCATTATGAAGATAAGACAGACTTGTTGATTACACATTTAATTTATCAGACGGAAACTATCACCGAATTAATTACTAGAATTACAGAAGCTATCACGTTTGCCTCTCATGGAATGTATCACCCTAGCATTATAAAACCAAAGGTATTTATGGAATCCATTTCACATGTAAATCCTGAACAGCTACCTTCTAAAGATTTTGATATTATTCAACGCTTTTTGCAAGTTAAATTCATTAAAGTTAAACAAACTTTGCACTTTATTCCCTCTCTAACTTTAGTAGAACGCACCGTCTATATGTATAACGAAATAATTCCCATCATCTCCAAAACTAACAATAAATGTTTCCAACCCCACCTCCTACCGAGACGATTATTGAGAGATGGAAAGCAGATGTATAACGCACACAAGTGCCAAGTTATTACAGACAGCCTCAGCATATGCAACAAGGAACTCAACTCCATCGACGACTGCACAACTACCGTACTAGAAAACCACAGCGAACAGAACTGCAGTCTACGCCAGATTATTTGCCCAGAAGAATATACACACGTCATCGGAGATAATATGATGTACTTATTTCGCAACGAACCAACAGCGTTACGAGCACAATGCCCTCAACACCAACAGAATATAGTAATTTCCAAATCTGTACTTGTAACAAATGACGAGTGCAGTATACAAGGAAGAACATTTACTATGGGAAGAATCGTTAACCAAGAAACACTACTCATCACATATTCGAAGGAAGAATTACATGTACTAAAACTACCCATCCTACATGTAGACGAAATACAAGAACCACGCAGAGAATTCGATATCCCTATCGCTACGACGGGATTTGAAGGAACTATACACATAACACTTACCAGCTGCTTGATAATTACGGCCATCGGATATATCCTTTGGAGAAGATATAAACTCTTCACAGTGCGAAGGAGTTTCAATTTTAGGGGGGGAGAGTTAACCACCCTAAACGACCCCCACCTACAAGAAGACATCGCAGTACGCCCATTGCAACCGGCACTTCATCTTGCCTAAAAATAAACTAATAAACCCTACATGTTTATTGATAACAGCTGCATCCAGCCGAGGACCATTACCGGGATGATATACTCTAATCACTATCCCTTAATCGACATACCAACTCGAAGAAGACAATTAATAGACAAACCAACGAACATTTGGATGTACTTAAAACAACACGCAGCCCTCACGCCGAACAGTCCCAAAATAAAAGACTGGATTACGAAACCCCACGTATCCACGTGCATCGGGACAACAACCCCATTATCAGGATGACATATTGACCCCTTGACATGCAGCACCGAAAATAGGAAGACGACGCCCCCTCCACCACACCAGCCGGGACTATATAAACCCCGACTCTTACTTCTATTAGTTAATCTATTTTGTGCATTGAATCCAAGCACTTGCTTGTCGTATTGCTCACATAATAGTTCCCTTTGAAATTGTACTTATTTTAAGTTGTATTGTGTAATTAAACAATAAAGGATAATTTATCCACAAGTATATTTTTTTAACACCACACGGACATCAAAAGTTAACTCGCTATAAGTGTATTTTCCTGCCTGGAAGTGGCACTTTGCAAATAATATCCAAATTCCAATAACCATATTATTATAGTCTAATAGCTATTTGGAAACAACATATCCCCATATTTTTATGATTGGCCTCAAGTATTATGTTTAATCTCAATAACATAAAAAATATGAGAATTATAAAACATTGGATATTTTTTGCTTTGAGTAAGGTTGAGCGAAATGTCAAAAAAGTGTTGTTTTAGCAAAGAAAGCATTATTTTTTTTTAAATCGTGTTATCGTTGAAGAGCTTAGCATGTATTTCCCAATTTTTTTTTTATCGAAGTTAGCAGCATCAACTCAAACAATGTCGGATTTAATAATTTCAAGGATCAACAAGTAAATTTCATGGTGACCGGACAACTCAGAATGAAACCAACTCAGAAGCACTTCAGAAAGATCATTAAGAGTGATGATAAAAAAATATAAAAAATTGGTTAATTAAGTTACGTTAGGGTTACCGGCTATTAAATAAAATAATTTTTCCATAGTTTTTAACGACCTTTCTGAGGTTTTTCTGAGTTGGTTTCATTCCGAGTTGGCATGGAACAAAATTTCATTACCCACATGACGTACATAAAATTAGTGCGACAAGCAACTGTATGAAATGGAACATGGAGTCTCTCATTGTATTTATTGAATACGCGAAAAGTAATCATCAGAAAGCTGATTCTTTTGCGTCAAGACAGCCGCTAAGAGAAAAAAGGCGAAATCCGTCGGATGTAGAAAAGCGTCCATCGTGCATATCAGCTGTCAATTCATCATTTAATTTTGAATTTATTAAGAAAGATATATTTCTTTAAATGAAGACAATATTAGCGAAAATCTGGAGCTAGAAAAATCAGAAAAATATATTGGCACCTCCGGGACTCGAACCCATTGAGTTTCGATTGAGAACTCGATTGAGTTTCGCTAATATTGTCTTCATTTAATTAAATATTACATTTTGAGGTTTTACCTTCGACCAATTGATCGATGGGTTTTACTCATAAAAGTTAAAAATAAATATTCATCCTAGACTCTGAAAGTCAATAGCTCCGAAAACACATTTTTCCTGTTATTTTACAAGCAATATGTATGAAAAAATTCATAGTGTTTATTTAAATGCAATATTATATATTCCCCACTAGAGTTTTGCTCCATTTTTAACGGATTTTGACTTTTTGTCGTAATTATCTCATAGTTCATAACGCTTTCTAAACACAAAATATACACAAAAACCACCCTCAGATCAGGTCTAACTCCATAAATGGTTTGAAACAATTTATTAACAAACAACACTTAATTTTTTTCGTGTTGACAATAATTGAAATATACATCGACAGTGAAAATTAGAAAAAGAAATCTAAAAGTTTTTAGATACGTAAGCTATTTTTTTTTTAAATTAGCTCCACTCAGGAGGCCCTATGGAAAATAATTCTCCTCTGGGCTTATGTCATCTTTGGGGGTGCTGAGTGGGGGGGTATTTTTAGGAAAGTAAGGAGAAGAAGTTCTGGGAAGGAAAAAGGTATGATGGGTGGGTAGGAATCTGGAGGTCAGTGCGTCAAAGAGTGACGGAAGTATTAATCCATTCCTTCCACTGCAGTGCAAGACGATGTTCCGAGAGAGTATAGCTGGATAAGTCAAACTCCCTCCACCATTCTCTTCCGATCTTGCCTGCCTTGCTGGTGGGCAGACGCATCCGCCGCCAAGACCCGGACAAATCTCTCACCACGAAGCCGGGGACCATTGCTAAGTCACCAAACGTAACGAACCACTTGGGGTAGGGTGTTGGTTATCCAATTAATGGTCCCCGGGGCGGCGGTACCCATACCCGCCTCCCAAATTGAAATATGAGTTTAAAACGATTTAAAATTTGATCCGAACTGAGTGTAATATTTAACAACCTACCCTTTTAAATATTCAACGAGTTATCGGCCCTGCCAATAATGGATGCTGTTAATAAACGTAGGTGTTAATAACGATGACCATTTCTCAGACTAGACAAGGAATGACTAAATATGTTATCTCAAAGCTAAAACACCCGGGTCAACAAAAGCCCTTAGGCCTCTAAAACAACCCTTAATAAAGATGATCGCAGGTTTAGGTTGACCCGACAACATTGGTAGGGCTTACTCCAGTCTTTCCTAAGCATTATTATTTCATTATTAAGGGTTTATTCCACCTTTTTGCCACGTCAAATAATTATTTCAGAACAAGATGAATATTAATTTGATCTACGGAAGTTTAAAGTTACCACAATAAAAAACTTTTGCACTTATCTGTTTTTGTTTGTTTATCATTTAGAAGAAGGCCCTAAGAAAAAAAAATTGGAAAAATTTGCATGTCTCGAATGTCTCTGTAAAAATTGCTAAATAAATTTTAAAAATTGTGGTTTAAATGTAGCTTTTAGAACCAAAAATAATCTTGGAACAAATTTTAAAAACTCAAAAAGTAGAAATCCTAAACTTAGTAACAGTGGCATATATGAATTAAAATGTGACAATACCGACTGTAACGCCACTTACGTCGAACAAACGGGTATAAGGAGCTATAGTGAAAAATATGTTCATGTAGACTTTGTAAACACTGATTTTGAATATATAAGTTTTATATTTTTGAATGTAGCTATTACTTTGTGGTTATCCATTATAGAATAATGAAATAATTTTACTTTGTATAAACCACTTATTTGATGTGCAAATCCGACCGGTTTCGGAACAAACGTTCCTTCGTCAGGGAAAGCTTATAAGTTTTATTAAATAATATTAAACGTAGAGTTTAAAAAATTATTAAAAGCCCATTTTTAATCGTGTCATTAAAACACACTGTAAAGTTGGTTTTATTGAATGTTTAGTGCTGACGTCTTGCTCACCATAATTTTCCAGTCTTTGTATTGAAATGCATGACACAAGCCATCGGTATTAACAACATTTCATGTTAAACGTTTATTTACATACATTTAGTTTATAGAGATTTAGTTAATGTGTTTATTGAAACATTATTTAGGCCTAAATAATTCAGTATCAAAAATAGAGGTATCTCTATTAGTTTATCTCTATTATTTAAAATATTCAAAAACTTTAAACAGTAAAAAAAAATCGTAATGTTACTTTCACGGCCACGAACTCCGAATTCCAAAATGGCGGACGTCGAACAGCTGAACCGGTGCCGTATCTTACCATTTGCCTACCGATGTTTCGTTTTTCGACTTTTCAATTCGTAAAGCTGAAAAAATAATAATTTCAAACAATTTTTATACCACTCTCCCGTAATAATATTGAAAAATATAATAATATAATAAATAAATAATTCCACCTAAATAATGTTTTTACTTATTGAATAGTTTCATAGCTTCTTCCATACATAACTGTTTCCCTGTTTACATTATAAAAATTTTTTTATAAGGGAAACAGGGATTCATTATATAGTTTACATTTTACCACATAATTTAATAATGTTGGCCTCACTGGGTGGCTAACCCAAAACCCGTGCTGAAGTCCAACAGAGTTCTGTGAATGAGAGAAATGTTCTCCATTTTTCAGTTTTCATCTTAGCAAGTCAAGTTACAGGCAAATCATTTGAACAGGATACATTTGAATTTATTTGTGCACACCGATCGAAAGCGTCAAAAAAGTTTTAAAACTTTCGGGAAAAAAACCCACCCGCAATTACCTACTCGGTGCCGAGCGACATTTGGCAATTAGGTACGTTTAAATTTAGACTAGAGATTCAATTCAACGATGTTCCTTGTATGTTTTTTATTTTATTTCATTCTGTAGGTTTTTTTTTACATTAACTCCACACAGGAAGCCCTGAGGAAATTAATTTCCCTCAGGGCCTATGTCATCTGGGATGCTGTGTGGAGGGTCTTTTTGAGGAGAGGAAGGAATGAACATTAATCTTGAAGAGACCCACGTTGTAGGAAGGAGGAAACACAGAGGCCGGTAAATCATTCCACAGCCGAGCTGTTGAACACAAGAACGAGTCGAAGAAACGACCCGTTCTCATGTGACAAATGTCAACCGTGTACAAATGTTGGGCACGCGTTTGGCGTGTTTCCCGACTATCCACCGATGCCGAAGGGATCAATGATGCTAGTTCCTCGGAGCATCTTCCATTGTAATACCGGTAGAACAAGGATAGCATTCCCACCCGACGCCTGTGCTCTAAAGATTACAATCCGTCTGTTAAGATGGGAGAGTCGAGGGTATTTTTCAGGTATTTTGGATTTTAGACCAGAGGTGGCTGCCAAATTCAACCGTGGGGCGCACTTGTGATTTGTACAGGGTTAGCAGTGGTGTACTATTAAAGTATCTGCGGGCCCTGTACAGTACGCCTAGTGTTTGGGAGGCTAACTTTACGCTGGCTTCGATGGTAATTTTTAGTTTTTGTTAGGAAACAAGAACTAAAACGCAGTAAATTAAATTTTTTCGATCCATCCATTGAGCGCTTTTATTATTACCGTGACGGCATAAAAATACGTTCCTTATTACAACAATGCTGCAGCTCTTTCAAAAGGTGATAAACACAATGAAGGTAGGTCTGTTTCCTCCAAAGGAAAAAGTAATTATTTTCTTACACTTCTCTCACACACAGTGACGTCTCCGTAGACCCCTATGATACTACTTGCCATGACGATAATTTTGAAAGTATGGAATACAGTTACAAGGATAAATATTGAAGTGTGAGTGAATTCCAAAAATTCAAAGACTTCAAACGTCAATGCGCTGATGGTTTTGCTTTTTTTCTTAAACATATAATGCTGCAGCTCTTTCTTACACACTAAATAACAACAGTCGAAAAGGAGGTAAACGGTGAATGTATGTCTGTACCCTCCAAAAGAAACATACAACCAAGAAAATGAAACGCAATTCCCGTCGCCGTGGCTGAGCCGTAATGAAATATATCGATGTTTCCTCTAAAAGAAAAAAAAGGCAGTAGGTACTTGGAGAAAACAGTCACACATTTCAAGTGTCTCATCTTTTGTCTCACCATAATATAAAGTGTAAGAAAGAGCTGCAGTATTATTGCGATCAAGAACGTATGTTTATTGCCGTCACGGTACCTTAAACGTGGATCATCATGGTAATAATAAAAGCGCTCAGTACATCGCTACACAAGCAAAAGTGTTTTTAAAACGATTTAACTGTACATCCCGTATTTTTTTACTAATAACAAGCAGTGAACAAAAGCGGTTTCTAAAAACATAATAAAACGCCCGTTTGTTTTTTGGATTGCATGTATTATATTAATTGCTGAACCACAATAGGCCTCTTGCATGGATTTCATAACGACTTGAAAAAAATCATGTGGATAGATCTTTTTACTAAGATTAAGAAAATGTTAGTAAAATTGTTTAGAAATGTACAGTTTTTTTTTTATTTTTAAATAAATAAATCCATTATTTGGGCACGTGACGTCACTACATACATGAAAATGTCCGGTCTCCGAAAATGTTACTATTAATTTTGTAAAATTCCACACTGATTTATTTTTTTATATGGCATCACTTTGATTTCAGGCGAATTTTTGAATTCGTTCACTAGATTTATTGTTTGTTCTCTGCAAACTTATCATTTGATTTCACTTTTTGACAGATGTTCTGAAGAGAACCCCGTACATTTTAGATGTACGGGGTTCTCTTCAGAACGTGAAGATGACGTCGGTACGTGTTTTAGAGGTATAATGATTATGGTACTGATTTTAACAATATAAACTTTTGTAATATTCTTGTTATTATTATAATTTACAAGTACAAGTATATTACATTGAATTTAGTAATGTAGACGCTGTACATTATAATGATTTATGATCAATAAGATGGATCAAGGAAAAAAATATTTTTGAGGTGTAACTTTTTTGGTATGCCTCGTTATTCTCCTGTACCATTCATGTGGAAAACGTGCTTTTTTTAAAAATGATTTTCGGCTATGTAATTATCGTTTTTTCACACCTATAAAATTATGTCCCGTCTTTCCGGTTTATAAAAAATGGTCTGATTTTTCGGATTGAAATTTAAAAAAAATCCCCAGGGTTTCAAAATAGAGTTAAAAAAAAAAAAAACAGAATGTCTTAGAATATTTGTCTAAACCGGAAAAAAAATTAAAAAATGTGATGCAAGTGGCCTATTCTAAAATGTAACTTCACACTTGTTTCTGAACACTGAGAGAAACCTTCTGAAAATTTGTACCACTAATTTACTATTTTTATTTATTTATTTATTTATTGCTTCTTCACAATTTATATACATATATGTTTAGCATGTAATTATTAACCCCACCTGTATCGCCTGTATCGGGGATTATTATATTAAATGTGTACGAATATAGAACAAGAAAACTTAATCGATTAAAAAGGCGAAAAGGGATTAAATAAGAAGATTTATTTTAAATACCCTTTCATTAAGCACAACATGAAAAGTGAGTAAATCAGTAAGTCGGAATTATTATTTCTTATCAAATGGCCACTATATGAATAAAATCTTAATATATCATAGAAACGACCCGTTCTCATGTGACTGATGTCAGCCGTGTACAAATGTTGGGCGCGTGTTTGGCGTATTTCCCGACTATGCACCGGTGCCGAGGGGATCAATGACGCCAGTTCCTCGGAGCATCTTCCATTGTAATACCGGTAGAAAAAGGACAGCATTCCCACCTGACGCCTGTGCTCTAAAGATTGCAGTCTGTACGTTAAGATGGGAGAATCTATCAAACGGACCGCCCATTTCTGCACAGAGTCAACGTTTTTTTTAGGTATTTTGAGCTCCAGAGCAGAGGTGGCTGCCAAATTCAATCGTAGGGCGCATTTGCGATTTGTACAGGGTTAGCAGTTGTGTACTATTAAAGTATCTGCGGCCCGTACAGTACGCCCAGTTTCTGAGAGGCTAACTTAACTCTGGTTTCGATGGAGCCCCCGTATCTGAGCTGGTCACTTACAGTTACAACAAGCATATCGATATAGGTCCTGTTCGGAAGATTGCTTCCGTTGAAGGAGACTAGATTTTCATTTCGATCCCTTTTAGACGTTATCAAACATGATTGGGTCTTTGATACATTAAATTCGACGAGGTTATTCTTACCCCAAGAGAAAACACTCTCGAGGTAACCGTCCATTCTTTGTTTCAAAGCCCTCCGAGCTATTGGAGTTTGTGTGCCCTTTGGGGGCTTGTCAAACAAAAAGCTATCATGGACTGTACTGTCACCCGCGTAACAATGAATCGGTGCACACGAAAAGAGGTCATTGATGTGCAACAGATACAAAGTCGGTGACAGAAGCGATCCCTGTGGGACGCCAGCATTTATCGAATGCGAGGAAGAGGTGAAACCATCAGCAACCGCCTGAATCGACCTCTCCCTCAAAAAGTCGGCAATCCACGTACACAAGGATGCGGGAAGTCCGTAAGAAGACAGTTTGTTGACAAGCTCTCGGTGCCAAGCCCGATCAAAGGCCTTGGAAATATCCAGTGCAATCGTTTGGGTCTCACCGAAACGTTCCAGGCACCGCCCCCAAACATGCGCTATATACGCGAGAAGATCACCGCACGAGCGGTTCCGCCGGAATCCGTATTGACGGTCTGCACCCCTCCAAAGGAAAAATACAATAATCATAATAAATCTTCCTCACACGTATAAAGAAAATGGAACGCAATTCCCGTAAATAAGTGGAAAAGTAAGAAAATCACAAAAAATGTAAATACGTACACAACGCCACCTCTGATACAATAAGAAAACACGGAAAATTGCGCATCGATAATTGCTTCATTGTGTCATTTTTAACATAATAAAAAAACTGAATTTAATTCAGCTAATAAGTTAACACAACAGTTATTGATTCTGGGGCGGTACGAAGTTCGCATGGTTAGCTAGTATACATATACATTAAACTATTTATATAAAATAATGGCTTGTAAATATAAAATTATAAAGTAGTAAAGTATGTAGTAAAGATTTCCACATGGGACCTTATATAGATAGTTTACACGTATCAAACAGTATGAAAAAGCACCCTGGTTTCGTGCTTTGTTTGTTATCAATCAATCAACTACCTAAAAGAGTTTTTTTTAGTTGTTTTGTGTTGCGATTTATTTTTTCTCATGAGCTATCGATTCGATCATTCCCATATCTGTTGGTTATAAGTTTGAATATTTTTTAATACAGGCAAAGGTGTTTTTCTTAAAAAATCTTATTAAAACGAAAAAATCGATCAAACAAGAAGTAGGCGTATTAAAAAAAGCAATTTGTCCATACCTGCCTTGTTTGGACGAACTATTACTTTAATGAGATGAATAAAAACAATAGTGATCCGTACGGCCTGCCGATGTTTGCCTGTGCGCAACTTGCTCCGCCAGTTCCTGATGAATTTTAATGGCTTGCCGGGTTAGCAGTTGACAACCAATGGAACTGGATGCAGGATACGTTAAAAAACCCTATTAAAAATGTTTTTTTAACAATGTTGTTTCTCACTTATAAAATCGAAATGTTAGTTGAAAATTAACCAGAAACGCTAGACTAATATCACAAAAGTTAATTAATTAGCCAAAAGAAAGTAATTAATTAAACAACGTTCCAGAGCCCGAAAATTGGTACTCAACACAAGTAGAACCATTGTTATGTTCTGTAATGTTATTTTATGTTCTGTTATGTTCCGTTATGTTATTTTATGTTATGTTATGTTATGTTATGTTATGTTATGTTATGTTATGTTATGTTATGTTATGTTATGTTATGTTATGTTATGTTATGTTATGTTATTTTATGTTATGTTTTGTTATGTTATGTTATGTTATGTTATGTTATGTTATGTTATGTTATGTTATGTTATGTTATGTTATGTTATGTTATGTTATGTTATGTTATGTTATGTTATGTTATGTTATGTTATGTTATGTTATGTTATGTTATGTTATGTTATGTTATGTTATGTTATGTTATGTTATGTTATGTTATGTTATGTTATGTTATGTTATGTTATGTTATGTTATGTTATGTTATGTTATGTTATGTTATGTTATGTTATGTTATGTTATGTTATGTTATGTTATGTTATGTTATGTTATGTTATGTTATGTTATGTTATGTTATGTTATGTTATGTTATGTTATGTTATGTTATGTTATGTTATGTTATGTTATGTTATGTTATGTTATGTTATGTTATGTGATGTGATGTGATGTGATGTGATGTGATGTTATGTTATGTTATGTTATGTTATGTTATGTTATGTTATGTTATGTTATGTTATGTTATGTTATGTTATGTTATGTTATGTTATGTTATGTTATGTTATGTTATGTTATGTTATGTTATGTTATGTTATGTTATGTTATGTTATGTTATGTTAGGTTAGGTTAGGTTATGTTATGTTATGTTATGTTATGTTATGTTATGTTATGTTATGTTATGTTATGTTATGTTATGTTATGTTATGTTATGTTATGTTATGTTATGTTATGTTATGTTATGTTATGTTATGTTATGTTATGTTATGTTATGTTATGTTATGTGACTAATGTTTCATTCAACAATTACTGCTTATTACAGAGGTGTTAGTTATCCAATAAATGGTTCCTGGGCGGCGGTACCCATACCCGCTTTCCAAGTTGAATCAGTTACTCGACACAATTACCTAATATATTGGTGGTTTAAAATTCACACATTGTGGGCATCTGTCTTTTTGTGGCGAAAATGAGAAATACTATAATTTTTAATTTATTTTTAATACGGCCTTTTTCATATAAAAATAAAATTTGGATATGAGGCCAAAATCAAGCCGATAATATTTTTTCTAATGAAAATGTATAGCAACACCTGTTACGAATAATAATAATATGCAATTCAATACAACTGCTATACCACTGAGATGAAATATTAAATATACATGTACTTACATCTTCTTCTAATATATAAAATTCTCGTGTCACGGTGTTTGTTACCATACTCCTCCGAAACGGCTGGACCAATTTTGATGAAATTTTGTGTGCTTATCTGGTAGGTCTGAGAATCGACCAACATCTATTTTTCATACCCCTAAAAGTAAAGGGTGTTCCACTCCGAAGAAAATTATTTTCCCCATACATTTTGTATGGAACGAATTCTCCTATTTTGAAAGAACTGCAGCAATATTGTAAGGGCTATAATATTGAACTGTGAACCGGGGGAGGGGGGAGGGGGGAGGGGGAACAATTTAGATTAAGGTATGGTATACGCAGGGAGAAACAATTTAGATCAATTCAGCTAATAAGTTGACAACAGTTTTTGATTCTGGGGCGGTACGAAGTTCGCCGGATCAGCTAGTCTAATATATAAAATTCTCGTGTCACGGTGTTTGTTATCATACTCCTCCGAAACGGCTGGACCAATTTTGATGAGATTTTGTGTGCTTATCTGGTAGGTCTGAGAATCGACCAACATCTATTTTTCATACCCCTAAAAGTAAAGGGTGTTCCACTCCGAATTTTAATTTTTTTTTTGGACAAATTTTTAATTTTTAATTTTTTTTATGGTGAGGCATTAAAAAATACATGCAGCCCTAAATTTTCACCCTTCTACCATTAACCCCTATTTTTTAAAAGTGATATTAGTAATTCAAACCGGTGTCACTTCTGACCCGATGAGAACGAAGCCGGCCTCTTTTCTCTAATTTTAAATTTTTTACTGATCAATTACTGTTTGATATTGTTACTACAAACATGATTCACGGTCCATGCGGTAATTTGAAACGTTCATCGCCTTGCATGGTAGACGGAAATTGTACAAAGGGTTTTATTAAAGATTTCACCAACGATGCGGTCACACATGTTGAAGGATATGCAATATATCGTCGAAGAAATACCGATAATGGCGGACAATCATTCATTAAAAATATCAGTAACGTAGACATTGACATTGACAATCACTGGGTGGTACCATATGCACCTCTGTTGAGTAAAAAAGTGGGAAGGAAAAAGGCATGAGGGGTGGGTAGGAATCTGGAGGTCATTGTATCCGGGAGTGAATCCATCTCTCCAACTGCGGTGCTAGACCATTGCCTTGAGCGGAATTGACCTTTTACCTTGACCTTTCCAGCCGGACTCTTTCGACCCATTGGTCGAGAGAATCCGGCTGGAAAGGTCAAAAGGCCTCCCTCAACAAGTCACTCTCGATCCGGCCTGCCACGCAGCAGGTGGGCAGACGCATCCGCCGCCAAGACCCGCACAAAAGTCAATTTTGCTAAATCACGAAACGTAGCGAACCGCTTGGCAGAGGTGTTGGTTATCCAATAAATGGTTCCCGGGGCGGCGGCACCCGTACCCGCTTCCTTTCAAAAATTCCCGTAAGTAAGTGGAAAAGTAAGAAAATCACAAAAAAATATAAATTCATACACAAAGACATCTATGATACTGAAAAAAACAAAACAAGGAAAGTTGGGCATCGATAATTGCTTCATTGTGTAATTTTTAACTAAATAAAAATACTTTATTTAATTCAACATTCTGAGGCGGTACGAAGTTCGTCGGGTCAGCTAGTAATTTAATAAAAATAACTATACGTACTTATGTACTTTTAAAAATTAGATTTTTGTTTTCTTTAAAATGGAAATAAAAACTTATGAAATATTTAATACCCAATAGGTACAATTAAAAAAAACTTATATTTGTTCACAAAAACAACATTTTCGTTTGCTATGGACTCAATTTTTTGAAATTCGCAGTGTCTATCTTTGGTAGACATCTCTCTTCTTCTTCGTGTGCCCTATCAGTTCCCCCGACGCTGGCGATCACTCTGGTAAATTTATCTCTATCTTGCACTGCCCGGAATAGCTCCTCCACACTTCTAATACCAGTCCACTGTCGTACATTTCGCATCCAAGACATTTGTCTCTTACCAGACCCACGACGACCTTCTACCTTGCCTTTTAATATTAATTGGACCAAGTGGTATTTCTCCCCTCGAAGTATGTGACCCAGATTCGACATTTTCCTGACTTTTTTACTAATGTGAGCAGTTCTCTATGTGCTCTAGCCCGCCTGAGAATTTCTATGTTGGTGATCATGTCAGTCCATGTGACTTTGAGCATTCTTCGGTGAAGCCACATTTCAAAAGCCTCTAACCTGTTCATGTTCATGGTATTTACTGTCAAAGTCCATGTGTCACATCCATACAGCAAGACCGACCGCACATAACATTTTAACATTCTCTACTTTAGTTTTAAATTAATATTGTCATTGCAGAAGAGGGATTTCATTTACTGACTACAGTTCTTGTTGCTTCAATTCTGCGCTTAATCTTTATAGAAACCAAAACCATTATGTTTAGATGTATAGATTATTATTTGTGGTGAGAAAACAGTTGGAGGATCTCTGTACCAGACAGGTCTATTTGTTTTGTTTTCCGTTTGTCTAAACGAGAGTTTTCCTTGTAGGCACTGTTGGCAGCCGTGCGTCATTTGATTACTTCTGCTCATCTGTGGACTGAATGTTTTATACTCATATAGCTTACCTGATCCCCGCTGATTGTGAAAAAGATTCTCAGAAGTTTGTCTAAGTTATGAAAAATCTTACTATAACAATAATTGGATAGTTTGTAGAGGGCGTTGTAGAATTTATAATAAATTATTAGGTTCTAGCTAATTTTATTATTTACAAATAGACACAGAAAATATATTTACCTGGCAGGTCACTTGCGATAAACACACTTTAATTAGAAAGTTTATGGTTGGAGAAGATACGGCTTTGCGCGTGGATATATTTAAAACACCGGACATAGCATTTTACATTTGCTTCCAAAATCACTGTTAGTATTTATGAGAAGATTATTGGCAAAAGTAGAGTTGATATTTATTTTTAAAGGCTGGAGAATGTAGCACTCTTTATGGTTGGAATTTTTATATGAAATGACCATTACGAAAGGCTCACAAATAATTATTTTTTACATTTTTACACAATACGTTATTTACAATTTCGCACTTTGATTAGTAATACCATGAAACACCGTTTTTAAAATATTTTTTTATATATTAATGTACAGTTATTAGTTACAGCTTAAAGGGATAACACGAGAAATGGAAACTATTTACTTAAGTATGTTCCAGTAAAAGAAAAACGTTTTCTTAGCACTCTAGGCATATCATCAAGAATCTACTGCTTGAGATATTTTTTTAGTCTTTAACTATTTTTTTTTAGTCTTTAAGCAGAAACACACTTTATAAAGATCTTTCACCCAAATACATATGTGATCCATTTTCAGCACTTAACGGCATTTGACGTCCTTGAGTCATGGACCTTTGAATTAATACAATTTTAATAAGACCGGTCAGTGAATGAGTTGGTATCGCGTCTGGGTTCAAGTCCTCTTCTGGCTAACTCCTCCAGCATGACACAAGCAACACTTTCAGCTTATTGCGATGATAGAAGGAGCTTTTGAAAAATAAAATAAATAAATTACAATTACACAAATGCATACATTATTTTAATAATTAGCATTTTAAATTATTCCAAACTAAAATTAGGTTTGAAATTCGGCCAAAAGCAGGTGGTTAAACTACATATTAGAAAGAAAATTGTTATTTATGAACACCTATTTTAGACTATCATCTTTATTTACTTTGTGCAAATAAAAATAATGCTTGACTGAAGTGTAAGTATTTAAATTATTTTCATATAAGGAAGAAATGATGGGGGAAATTAGAGTAAGGTGGAAGCAAAATGTCAGTCGGTGTGCTTAATTGTCTTAAGTTTAAAGCAGCGTTCATCTTACTGCATAAAATTTTGAGTGTTATTCGCCATCTAATTACATATCTTACATACAGAACTTAACTCATTCCGAGTCTAGCATTTCAACCTCCATTAACCCCCGGAAAAACAGCGAAGCATCAAAAGCCAGTCTCTAAGGTTTTCTTTTCCACCGCCGCACACAAGGACGGCTAAAGTAAATTATGGCGTCAAAAATGGGTAAAAGTATTATCTTTAAACTAATCAAAAATACCATAAAAATGTTCTTCATAAACAAGTGCAAAATGAGCCGCAAGATTTTTTTTGTAAATGCAACCCAATTGCCTGCACATGTGCCCAAAGTTGAGTTATCTTTCGCGCGCCCAAACTGTTTAGTTTCGCCTAAATCATTGACGGGTTACTACGCTTGTCACGAACAATATCATGATACGAACGGGTGTGGACTGTAAATCTAATTTGTACGAGACAAGACAATTGATGGCGTTTTTAAAGTATCACAGGAAATGGCAATTGGAAAGGAGAAAGCCCCTACCTTTTTATGGGTTCAACTGCTGTGATGGTGCAATCTGGATGGTGGCTGCTCTCCACGATAATAGCACAAAGGGTGGTTACAATTACCGACACGTTTGGTATTAATTAACAATTTTTTATAGGTGTGAACGATTTCGCGGTGATTTTTCAACAGATTAGTGTGAGTAATTTTCGATTTTTGTGCGGTATTGTGTATATGTACCAAGTAGGTAGTCAACATTTTATTCTGTTTGTAGTAAATAAATCGAGACTTTCAAGGAAGGAGAGGAACAAAGGGAGAAAATAACAATGCAAGGACTTGGGAAAATGGGTTTCAGTTTTTAAGCTCGTTCAGAACTTAACAACGCTTGACCTATTTTCCCTATTTTAAAATCAGAAAGTTTTCATATTGGGTATTAAAGTTTCAGGTATGTACTTTAATCTGCATTAATTACTGTTAAGATAGCAGTTGTGCGTAACACAGATATAATATATGTTTTATGAAATACTATTTTAGTTTAAAAAAAACAATTGCTTACTTCAGCTAGAGTCATAAAAAACTTTTTTTCACAAGTTTTAAAAAATATCTAACCGCTAATGTAAAAACGTAAATTTTTTGACACTCTTTATCCTCCTTTGTTAAATCGAACGCATTCTTTTCAGGTAGTTATTGCGACCCGCTCTTAAGGAATTAAAAAAATTACAAGTTATCGTCATTTTACAGTTTAATCATAATTATATATTTTATCTACCTGATTTACTAATTAAAAATTCAGAAATAATTCAGTAAGAAAGAATTCACATTTTGTAATTAGAATACTACGACCACCTGACCTCAACTAACCCTAATAAGGTGTTTATGCAAGATTTTCTTAGATAATCGTTTCATACGCATTTCTGATCGGAATTTCAAATAAAAATATTTTTGGCATCGTAAATTGATAATTCGGTCTTCTGTGCGCCGGGCGGATTAAGACACGGGTGTACTATGCAAATTTGATATCCATTCTGTTTAATGGCAGCGCAGACAGTACTAGTTGATAGGATCTACCTAGAGCCGTGAAGGAAGGGTGACCGTAAAGCGTGGCTTTTGATGGGCCGTGATCCGGAGGCAGTGAGCATGACCTTGCGTGGCGTGGCGTAGTGTGGAGTGGGAAGGGTTAGACGAGGGGTATTGTTAAAGGTTTTCAGCGAGGTTTTTGGAGAGTTCAGTTTAATCGGACAAGTGGTGAACAGTAAAAGCAGGACATAATAAATGGTCTTTCGAAACGAATTCTAACCGAGTCTTTATCACAACTATTTTTTTTTGTCATTTCTGGAGTAACTGAATGCACATGTAACTTGACAAATGGCTTAGTTGTGTTTGAAAAAACATAATTCATGTAATAGATCTATTATTGTACCGATCACTTCATGATTTCTGGAGGTCTGAAGTCCGGATGTAAGTTGTTTTCTTTTACTGTGACTTCTTTCTGGTGTCAAGAAGTGAGCTTTGAACGAATACGATGGGGTGTCGATGATTGTATCCAAAAAAATACTTATATTTAGAACAGTTTTAATTTTGTTGTTTCTTTCATAAAATATTCGCTTTGATGAGCTTAAAAGAACGATAACGTAAATCTTCTTTAATCAAGTATATTTGCGGCACGTTCCAGAGTAGAAGATACTCTCGTATCGCCCTGGTGTAAGACCACCATTCAGAATTGAAACGTTGCTTGAAATGGCTTTAGCCGTGTTTGGTGACCATATCTGAATAGCCAGGTACTTCCTCTTCCCTCTCCTTTCCCTCCCCACTACCTTCAGCCTCACAACATACCCCAATTGGAGATGCCATAGTCCTACTGGCTCCAGACGGGAGCAGTTGGGACTCTTGTGCGGTATTCATGTAAAAAAAGGCAAGTTGAAAATGAGACAATGATTTTCACGTTTTCAATTAATCCATTAAATTTATTGGATAACCAACACCCCTGCCATATGTCACCTCACGTGGTTCTCTACGTTTGGTGACATAGCAGAGGTGCCCGGGTTCATGGAGTGAGATTTGTCCATGTCTGGCGACGGATGTGTTTATCCACCTACTGTGTGGGGGGACGGGTCGGGAGAGACTGATTGAGGGAGACCTTTTGACTTTTCCAGCCGGACTCTCGACCCTTCGCCTTGCACCGCAGTGGGATGGATTTATGGATCCATTATTCCTGGACACGTTGAACCCCAGATTCCTACACACCCCTCATACCTTATTCCTTCCCAGAACTTCCCCTCTCATTACTTTCCTTAAAAATACCATACGCACAACTTCCCCAAAGATGGGAATTTTGTTTTCTTCATGGCCTCCTGTGTGGAGCTAATGTAAAAAAAAACATGCCACCATGCCAGTATTGGTAAAGGTATGGTTGCGAAGAAAATATGAAAAAGACAAGTAAATAGTTAAAATACATAAAATTATAATACTCAACACCCATAAACACACAATACCAATATTTACCTTTACCTTTATTACAATAAGGGGTCGTCCATTAATCACGTGCTGTTTTTTTAGCAGCTTTTTAACCCCCCCCCCCTGGTGATATGTGGTGAGGTTTTAGACTCACCCCCCCCCCTCCCCCCAAAATCACGTGTATTTTTTTAGTACAAAGTATTTTGAAATTTTCAGAATATTATCACGAAAAATAAATACACGGTGATATCTCATTTTACCCCCCCCCCCTCGTGATATTTCGTGATTTTTTCCGAACCCCCCCCCTCTTTCAAGCCTCACGTGATTAATGGACGGTCCCTACAGAAGATGTTAGGTAATCGTTTTTATGAACTCTTTTATTTTTGTATTTTACTTTGATATCTTCCTTTTTGGTGAATTTTAAAAGGCTCTTGGTCGTGGAAGAGGAAAATGAAAAACACGAAGAACATTTTTAGAAAGCACTCGGCTCTTCAGATCTGGTCACTTAACGTAGCTAAAGCGGCTTCGGCAAAGTTTCGTATCTGAACAAGGGCGATAATTGGAGAATCTTTCACCATACGTTTTCTAAAATAAAAAATTGCCTTTTCTAAAATGAAGTGTAAGCTGAATATACAGGGATGAATAAATTTAATCACATTTCAAGGACAATGTAAATATAAGGTCGTTGAGTTTATTTTTCGTAAGCCAATATTCATTAATAATATTGGTTAAATAAATAAAATCTTTAAAAGTAAACAATTTATTGGTTTCGGATCAAATAATTTTCACAAACGTAATTGAACGTTTTCTCAGAAATAAAATGTGTGTTTACGTTTAGAAAACATAACATAAAGTAATTATTGGTCTGTGGTTGAACGTACATTTTCTTAATGAAATCAATATGATTTTTCCTTTCCGGATATCGGGTTAAGGTTTACTCCAAAGATATTCAAATACAGAACAGATATGCTATGGTGTCCGCGCAACTGTCGCCGGACTACGCGCTAATTAGCGTAGTTTTCATACAAAAAGAATTTGCTCATTTCGTTGATTTTTTGAAAATGTGCATTAATATTGGTTAACAATATATTTTGAATAAGGAAAGAATTCGTTCATTTAGTTTAACGTTCGCTTGGTTTATTCGTTAATTATTTGTTCTTTTAGTTTATTTGTTAATTGGTAAACAATATCGGCGACACCCGGAAGCGCAGACCAACATAGTAAAAACAGCAGATAGCACATCTACTTATATTTCAATATCTTTGGTTTACTCTGAATCAAACTCTATCAAAAAGTAAATACAAAATAAAACAAAACTCATCTGATTTGTAATATCGCGTAACAGTGTTTCGTTTCAGAGTTCTTTTTAATAATTATATTTCGCTCAGGTTATTAATTTGGCAGGCGGATACGGGTACCGCCGCCCCGGGAACTATTTCTTGCATAACCAACACCCTTGCCATAGTTCACCCCAAATGGTTCGCTGTGTTTGGTGACTTGTGGAGGGGTGAGGTTTGGGGAGGTTTTGACGGCTGATAGTTTTGCCCACCTAATGCGCGACGGGCCGGATCGGGAGAGATTGGTTGAGGGAGACCTTTTCAACTTTCCAGCCGGACTCTCTCGACCCATCGCCATGCACCGCAGCGGGAAGGAAAGGATTCGTAAGTCACGCGTTCATTATTATTTATTATTCGCTCGTCATTCGTATTCGCTCCTGGAAACATTGACCCACGGATGCGTAATTCCAAAACCTATACCGGTTCAGTCAATATTTAGAAATAAAATTATTAATTTCTAATATAAAAATTGGAAAGATTATTTTATCTAGATTTTAAAACAATTTTTGTTTTTACAAAGTGATAAAAAATAACCAATGTAGAGCTGTATTTACAACACATAAGAAAAATATCAAAATTTAAATATTTAGAAATAAAATTATCAATTTCTAATAAATACAATGGAAATATTATTTTATCTAGATTTTAGAACATTTTTTGTTTTCGCTAAGCGATAAAAAAATAACCAATATACTTAGATGTGTTTTTAAAATGTTTATTTTCGCTACCGGGACTGAACCGGTATAGGTTTTGAAAAAACGCCCCCTGGAATCTCACCCACCCCTCACACAATTTTCTTTCTTGGAACTTCCTTTTACTTAAAACCCTCCACACAGCATCCCCAAAGATCACGTAGGCCCTAAGGGATTTCAGGGCCTCCTGTGTTGAGCTAATGCATAAAAAGTAAAAATTCTACTAGTATTTTAATTTTGCAAATAGTAGTAATTAAAATGTTAAAATGAGCATGACTTCAAACTACGCCACACAGTTGTGGAACCAGTGCTTTGTATTTGAAGGGACGGAAGGGAGTCACCGTCTTTCAGGCATAACCGGGCATGACGGAACAAATGAGACGGTTAAACAGACAGATTTATCTCTGGAATTTATTACGGGATAGGACCACTATCTACCATTGTCATCATCAAAAATATCATTTCGGGGAAATGACTGAAGTTAGGGACTAAATGTTTCTTCAATTTCGGAGATAAGATTTTGATGGATAGGAATTTTCTTGTATTTTAAATTTGTTTCGTACGTAGATTAGGTATATATTATAATGAAGAATATAATACTAGAAGCGTCTTGGAATAAAATTGCCTTTTATTCGATTTATTTATTAATCGCCTTTTATTCCAAATTGGAATAGAAACAAATGTGCCTCTGATTTATTATTTGATTTTAGACCCTTCAGTACGCGGTGGTATCTCTTACACTTACCTGAAATTGTATATCGCTATACACTTGAATTTTGTAATAATGGAAAACACTGTCTTGGAAAGAAATTACGCCCAAATTGGATCAGAAACACGTCAATAAGGCACTTCTTGTGTTATTCTTTTTACTATAATAAGGTATGATTTTTTTTATTAAGGTACGGCCTCTGGATAAATCATCTGCATTTAGATTTCATTTAGCCAAAAATAACGTAGTCCGTACAATGTATTTATTACACAGGTCTACAAAAAAATAAAAATTGAGAGCTGTTTTGGTTTTTATGCGTAATTCTTATGTTTTTGGGTGTGCTGAATCCGAAAATGTCTTTCATTTTGTCACAGAACGTCACGTTTTCTGATAATGTAGGTATCTATGTTAAACAAGTTATCATCTTGCAATAAAAGATAAAAGACTAAAAAAAATAAATTTATTTATAATTGCTTAACAAAACTTATATTTTTATCTAAAATACATTGATTAGTAAGCACTAAACACATTTCTTTTTCCCAGTGAGACTCCTTTTGGTACATTTTCGCTTGTAGGAAGCATCTGGAAGGTCTCTCTGAAGCGTCCAACTGTAGTCTGCAATCATTGAGATGCTCCATCTTCCCTGGTATCTTTTTTCCATCTCCTTAATATCTTGGTGAAATCGTTCATTTTGCTCTTCACTCACATATCCTAAATTTTCTGGAAAGTAGTCGAGGTGGGAATGAAGAAAATGTTCTTTTAAACTGATTAGGCAACCTGAAGCTTAAAATGCTTTTAACGATTTGTTTGTAGTTAGGGTCTTTGTTATTGCCTAAAAATTCAGGTTAAACATCCCCGATCCATAGTTCCCCTCCCCCTCCCTCGAACCCCCTACCCGAGTTCCCCTCCCCCCTCCCGCATTCCATACATTCAGTCCCAGTACATTCAGTCTTCACAGCTCGCGTGCCACCTATTGAAATTTTTTATACAAATTTCATAATGCCAAAGCTCACCAGTTGTTTTATGCAAACCTTGTGATGACAATAACGAACACAAAAAAAGAATTATCCAATTTGGTGCAGTCGTTCAAAGGTTATGCGCGTACATACATTTTTGCGATTTATTTTTATTTAATTAATTTTTCATAATTTCATGATGCCAGAGCTCACTTTTGTATACAGAAACTATCGCGGGCATGCACACATCAAATCCCCAAAGTTTCATCGCAATCGGATGAACGGTTTAGCAATGAAATGTTTATTACCAGAGCTCACTATTGTATGTGTACTATCTATATCTATATATATATTTTTTTACCGTTTTGCAAAATAACCTGACGTTCTGGAATTTTTTGAGTATTTTTATAGTTTTCAGAACACCTAAATACATAGAAATCAGTTAACATCCAGACAGCATTTTTTTGTAGACCTGTGTTATTATTCTACGTTTATTCCGTATTGTGCATAATTTATTCTGATTGCGTCTTTTGTTAAAAAAAATTGTTTAAATTTTGATTATAGTCTTTTTTTCTCCAAGAAAGAAATTTTATATAGTTTTACCTCCTCTGCATATTTCCTAACATTGTAATGAGTATTTTGAAAATTGATAAAGTAGGTACCTGCTAAAAATCCTGCCAAAAATACAAGTTCTGTTCCGTTGAACAAGCCGTGATTTAATGCCGAAATTAAGACACAAGACCAAATTTTGGAAAATGGTTTCATAATGAATAAAATAATTAACCCCTTTCATTCGTAGAAAATATCGAGAAAATTGAAACCCGATTTTTTTTCAATTGAAAGGGTTTTAAATAATAACCATTTATTAATTTTTCACGCGTACCGCGTTTAGAAATAGCTTAACTTACCAGGAAGCTTCTGTCCACCAGCAAGTAGATTTATTTGGTTTTTATTTATTTAAAATTGAAATATTTACATAATATAATGACTTAACAATTTCTGTAAATTTGGAAATTTGAAATGTTGTGAAGGAC
Organism: Limnephilus marmoratus; assembly: GCA_917880885.1. Lineage (NCBI taxonomy): Eukaryota > Metazoa > Arthropoda > Insecta > Trichoptera > Limnephilidae > Limnephilus > Limnephilus marmoratus. Next base: position 50,380,995 of record OU862919.1, read on the forward strand.
GAAAAATCCAAAATATAGTTAAATAAGCCATTTTTCTTAGTTTTGATTTCTCTTTCAATCTGCATCGTTGAAATATTTCTAGGAAAATAAGTGTATACTATACGGCGTGCATGTTAATACGATTTTTTTTTATGAAAAATTAAAAATTAATTAAATTCTGTTAATAAAGAAATTTACAAAAAATGCATATTTTTCAATGCTAAGTATTCTAAAAGATCTATTCAATGTTATTTTATAATAAAAATTCATAATTATGGGTCAACAAAAAAAGGGAGATACGATTTTTTGAAAAAAAAAATTTTTTCACTCTCCTGAACAATCTACATGTTATTGTTAGCATTTGACTTGGGTGTGGAATTTTATAACAATATTATGGATATGGAATGTACAAATAATTTTTTTGTATTTCTTGGGCATTGACTGTGTAACAATTTCTAGACATTTTTGTTATTGTTAAAACTTTGTTTTTAGTTTGCTCGTGAATGGCACGGACGTGTCGAAACCGGTCGCAAAAATGTAAAATTAAAGTAACAAATGTACATTAAAAATTAAAACTCTTCAAAACAAAACTACAAATAATTTATTTATTTGTAAGAGACTATATATTACTATATCTTATACATAAAATTCAGAAATAGAAATATACATAAAGAATGAAGTCAAGCCAAAAAAGTCACTGTGAAAGTCGCTTGGAGATGGGATTTTATTGTATCTTAAAATTAATTTAAGGTGAAGGGGAAAGGAAGAGGAATATAGGATGATGATAGGAGAAGCTCCCGATACATTCCACACCTTTGTTTTAATTTTCGATCGTACGCGTTACTTTTTTTTTTTACGTGAATACCGCATAACTGCTATAGAGCCAGTGAGACTATGGCATCCCCAATTGGGGTATGTAGTGAGACTGAAGGTAGTGGGGAGGGAAGGAGATAGGGAAGAGGTAGGTTGGGAAGTACCTGGCTATTCAGACCTGGTCACCAAACACGGCGAAATCCACTTCAGGCAACGTTTCAATTCTGAATGGTGGTCTTACACCAGGGCGATAGTGAGAGTATCTTCCACACTGGAACGTGCCGCAAATATACTATATATTATTTTAAATGAATAAATTGTGAAATACACAATTAATCAAATAAAATTTATTTGCCACGCCGGGATTCGATCCCGCGACCTTCGGAATGCGAGTCAAGCGCCTTACCGCTGCACTACGCCGGCCATCAAGCCGTTCTATTTGATATTTCTGAAAGGTGTTGCTAAAAATGTCCATATTGTGATAATGTATCTCACGTCGTGTAAAATTCGGTATCATGTCGGTAACAAATACACTCCTTGTGTAGATAGCGATAAGGTTTAAATTCCCGTATTAACACAAACGTCTGATTTGATTTATTCAAGAAAAAAACATCGCTACAAGTATTAAAATGTTTTACGTTTGTTTGTACGAGAATTTAATTAACCAATTATATTAGGTCCTTACATATGAAATTGGCGTTTTGCCGTATTGGCAACTTTGATCTCAAATATCTTCTCTTTGGTTAGGAATTCCAAATTCAAATTTATACAGCTATTTACTTATGTATTTGTGTTTCGAAAATTATAATTCATTTGCTTGATTAAATAAATACATTATATTTAAAAAAATTAACTTTATGTTCCTCCAATACAAAACGCCAATTTCATATGTAAGAACCTAATACTTACAATAACATCAAAACCGTAAAAGGGTTCGTAGTTAAGAAATTTTGAATTATAAAGCAGTGTTTATAGGCCCGATATTATATTTTTATCTGGGCTTATATAATCAAAAAATATTCGATCATTTCAAAGGCATATGTGTGTTTTATCACATCAGAATCGGTCGCGCCTTTATTAATCTGGGAGCTACTTTTTATATGATCATTGCAGTTTCTCTGAACGCTTTCAAATTAATGTTCTATGACATTTGTGGGTCACTTTTTACAACTGTCAATGACGAAAATAATAATATTTTACATTTTCAAAAGAGTAACGAGGTATTTTGTATTTATTTATTTATTTTGAAATACACGGCACAACAAGTGCCATTAACATACGTGTATATATAAAGTATAGTAGGTATAAAATATAAAGTAAAGAGTACAAAGTATAAAGTTTTAAGAAAACAGTAAAAACTAAAGTTAAAAGTTAAAAATATTATAGTAAAAGAAAAATATAGAAATATAAGATATCCTTAAAGGGTACAAAGTTTTATATGTAAATTATAAAAATTAATAAATATAAAAAGTTATAAAATACAAAAAGTTATAGAAGTAAGAAATCCTTTTAGGAGCAAGAACAAAAAATTATAAAAAGTAAAAATAATTAATAGGTAGGTATCATGGATTATGTCAACTTGATGTCAACGATGTGAACCAATATAATAAATTTTACAAGTAGGTAGGTACCTGTGATTTCTAAGGTATATTCTTTGAAAGGTACAAAGTTTTAAATATAAATTATAAAAATTAATAAATATTTAATGTTATAAAATATAAAAAGTTATAAAAGTAAGAAATCCTCTTAAAAGCAAGAATTTTTATTTTTTTTTTTTTTATAAAAAGTAAAATAATTAATAGGTAGGTATCATGGATTATGTCAACTTGATGTCAACGACGCCGATATAATAAATTTTACAAGTAGGTACCTGTGGTTTCTAGGGTATTCATTAATTTGGTAGGCATATTATGTTTACCTGATGTACCTATTGTGTTTACGTGGTTCTAGCAGACAAATTTAGTTTGATGCATCTTTTGTATGAGGCCAGGTTACCGGCGGCGTCATCAATATTAGCGAATGCATTGCCTAAAGTATGCAGGCGATTAATGATTGAATTTTGTCCTGCATTGGTATTATTATTGTTGCAGTGAAAAGGTGTTTTGAATCGAGTTGGTCTGCAAGGTACATGATAATTTATTAACGATACCAATTCAGGGGAGTCAAACCAGTTATTCTGTATTTTAAATAAAAATATAAGATCATTAATTATTCTTCTATCTTTTAACGATAAGAGTCGCATTTTTTGTAAAAGAGAATTATAGTTTATGTCATCCGCGGGAATTCCTAATTTAAAATTAATTGATCTCAGAAATTTGCGTTGGATTCTTTCAATGGAGTTTGCGTGGCTTTTGTAGAAAGGATTCCATATGGGGGAATTATATTCCAAATGACTCCTAACCAGAGTTGTGTATAGTATTTTAAATGTATGGATATTTTTGAAATCCCTACATAACCTTAGAATGAAACCCAGCATTTTCATGGCTTTATTAGTTACTATATCAATATGGTTGGTAAATAGTAGTTTAGTGTCGAAGGTTATTCCGAGGTCCCTTATTACAGGCACTGACAATAAAATGTGATTGTTAAGTGAATAGCTATATTTGATAGGGTTTTTAATTCTAAAAAAACTCATGATTTGACATTTTTTAATGTTAAGTGTAAGTTTGTTAATTGTACACCACTCTGCGAATTTAATAAAATTGGTTTGTAGGGACAAACAGTCATACATATTTTTAATAATTTTAAATATTTTCATATCATCGGCAAATAATAATATGTTAACATTAGAGAATATGGAAGTGACATCGTTTATAAATAGTATAAATAATATTGGACCAAGGTGCGAACCCTGAGGCACGCCGCTAGTGGCTTCAAATTCGTAAGACAAGTGTTCTTTAATCCAGACAGTAAGTAAACGTTTTGATAAGTAATTCTTAATCCAACATAACAATTTACCACTTATTCCTAGTTTAGACAATTTATTTATAAGAATTTTATGGCAAACCTTATCAAAGGCTTTACTAAAATCCGTATAAATCGAGTCGACTTGTTCTCTATTAGCAAGGGCATCTGAGATGAAATTTTCGTACAGTGTAAGGTTAGTTAAGGTAGATCGGCCAGAGACAAAACCGTGTTGAAATGATGAAATATTAAATTTTATACAAGAACATATTTTTTGAAGTATTAACTTTTCAAAAATTTTCGGTATCGACGATTGTATGCATATTGGTCTGTAATTTTCAACTAAAGACTTGTCTCCGTTTTTAAAAATTGTTTTATCAATTGTTTTCAATCCTTTTTTTCAATTGATCATTGATAAGTTCATTGAAAACTCCTTTGAACTGTTTTTTTCATGTTGGGTATGTATTCAGTTTTCTGTAGAAATAATAAAATCAATTTAAATGAATGTATTTTTTTGACAATTGTTTCCAAAATGGAACTATTTTTTAGTTAGTTAGCTATTTTGGGAAAATTTCTTCCAATACTATCATGTAACGTACATGAATAATAAGTATATTATCTGGAAAACGGAAAACTCCCAAAAAAGTTTTATCCCTATCCTTGACCAGAACTCATCAAGGTAATTTTCTTGCCATTTTCGAAATGTCATCCCACGTTCAAATGGGGATCTTACATTTTTCTTGAATAATATCAGTACTGTATTTTTTTTTTACTTCTTCGGGAAGACTATTAAAATATCAAATATTATGGTATTTAATATTTGAGGCACGAAGGATCTCACATAATTGAATAATCATCTCGTGATAATTCTCAGGAAGATGCGTTGGATCCTTTTACTACCCTACACGTAGCACTCTAGCTATCAAATTCTCCAGTCATTTTATGGAAGGCACTTATTATTTTACGTTGGCGGTAAAGTAAGGTTTTAATACAGTCCTAATTAGACTACCAAATGATGAAACTAGACTATACCGCCCGCGCCGGAGCGTACTATGCAAGGACTCTCTTTAGGTAACCACCGGCTGTAGAATATGTTAACCATCATGTTTTCCAATCTGTTGCGAACTAAAGCCGCAACTAGGAGCTTTCCCACGATCGCAGGCTCCGGGTGTGCCAATCACACCCCTGTGTGATTACGTCACAAGTGGTTTTGGATTATAGCCGAGTTTCGCTGACAGTTTTATTGATATCCTCGGATTATAGTGCCCATTTTACATCCTGTACATAAAATGATACGAGAACGGTGCTTCACGCAAGTTAAAGTTCGTTGGTTTACACGGTGTGGACATTGTTAAATGAATACCAATATATTTTTCTTGTATAATGTACGTCACCTGCAGAATTTCCTCCTAGAGAATTTCCTTCTTAGAGAACTCCTACAACACACTTTCATGATCTTGTTTTTTTTGCACCAATAACGCAATATTAATGTGTATGTACTTTTTAAAAACATACATTTTTGAAGTTTGGTTTAAAACTTCAACTGAAAACGTAAAATTTTGTAATTTTTTGGTTTTCATTTCACTTATTGTTTTTTTAAATTTAATTTAAAAAAAAATTTTTGTATGTTTTATTTGGTTATAAAATGTTTATATCGTATATAGCTTCATTTCATATAATTTATCCTCTAAAAATAAAACGAATACGTTAATTTTATGGTTAATTGTTAAATCATAAAATTGTGATAATAATTACCACTAAGATTCCTTTTGTTTTTGTGATTTTTTTTGCAACATACTATCTTGCATGCTTATTTTTATAACTCTTTTAATGACGTGTATCAACAACCATCAAATTTAAAAAAAAAATCAGTTCATGATCTCCTTACTAATAAACGTGGACCAAACTTAAAATTCAGAGGACAAAACTTAAAATTGGATTTGATGCCAAAAACTTCATCAAACTGAGCAATATTTTTTTAGCGAAGGTACAGCAAGCATTTTATATGGATACTTGCTATTTTATTTACTTATGTAATAAATTATAGTTCATGAACGAAATCAATTTTTCGTAATTTTAGAGTCAACTTTAGCAATTTTTTGTAGGTCAATGGTAATTATGAAATCAATATAGTAATACAATAAAAATATAATAAAAAAACGTATAAAAAGCGTTTTTTGAATCGAAATTGCTAATTTATTTACGACATATTTGTGTCGCAAATCGGTCGTTTGTAATATATGCCCATAAAATGTTTTTTTTTTAATAATTTATATATTATATTTACATATGCAAAATTATGTATTTAAATAATTATCATCGATTCAACAAAAGTCTAAAATCTTGTAAAATCGATTTCCATAATGGCCTATATTTTACAATCTGTAACACTTTTGGTAAAAAAGTTTATTATTTACTTTGGTCAAGTATTTTGACTTTAAATCAAATTTAACTTTGGTATGAAAAAAGTCACGCAGCCGTTCCTCTTTATGTACTTGAAATGAGTATGTTTATTTTGAAGATGAATTTATCGAAATGCAGATAATAGAATTATTTGAAAGAAAATCTATTTTTATAATGTTCATTGTAAAGTGAGCAATAGGCAAACACAGATTGAAAAATACAATTTGCAAAAAATGAGTAAGTATAACCCCTTTTACCGTTAATTTTACAACTTATTTATGGACCTAAATTTAAATTAACAGTATTTAATTAAACGATTTTTTAATATTTACTTAACACCTTTTTAATGATTTTAAACAGGATCCTTTTTAAAAGCGCGTTAAAAATTTAATCAAGTGAGATTGATGGCTTTTTTACATTCATTTTTAAGGTTCTCTGTGAATATTTAAAAGTTAAACTGAATTTTAATTGGTGATACAAGAAACAAAAATTTGATAGCCAACCGAGGAACCGCACACATACAAAAGCAATAAATATAATTTTTTAATATATTTTGTTACTGTAAATACCGTTAGTTGGATCCAGTGGGAATATCGCATCCCGCCATCCCATATTATGAAATATGTTGTGAGGCTGAAGGGAGTGGAGAGGGAAGTTCGTGGCTATTCAGACCATTCAGAATCTAAACAGCATGTTTAGATTCTGAATGGTGATCTTACACCAGAAGTTGTAGTACAGTGAAACCGATAAATTTACAATATCGGACCGATAGGCGTAATTAGGGATGATTTTATACCGATTTTCCGAACACGGTCGCACTGTTTACAGCGAAACCGATATTGACAGGGTATAAATAAGAAATCGATAAATGATGGCAACCCTGACAGATCTGTCCATGGATTTACATTCCGAAATATCAAACGGAATTGTAAAAAAAATTAAATAATAGTAAATTGACAATTTTGAAATAAATACCAAATTTAATATACATTAGTGGCATGCACTTTTTGAGACTAAACAGGGGATAATTAATTAAAGAGGTCTTTAATTATACTTCAAGCACTTTCATTTCTCCATGAACGAATGGAATAAATTGGTCGCGTCTTGGGTGATTATTTAAGGCTACGGATTGCGCATACGATTTATTTCAGTTCTCAGAGCTTCGTTAGTTCACGTCCATTCATTAAAAAGCCAATTATTTCGAATAACGAACGACACTATTCCAAATGTTTTGTATATTGACAGCTAATCTGACACTCAGGAGGCTGCGCTAAAATTTGGAGAATATCTCTTATCAATTGTTGACCGTGTTCGCAAATATTGATAACTGACCATAGGTAACGATTTGGATAAGATCGTATTGACGTAGGGTTTTACCGACCGTTCGTGCGAGACCTCCAGCCGAGCGATTCTCTATGTTATGTGAGGTCGAGATAGATCTCGGGCGAGATCCCTGTCAGATTTGTGTGATTTTCGAATGCTGTCAAATGAATAAATAATCATGCATACTTGCATGAATTCGTGTTTAAAAAGACATAAACTAAAGTACGTGACAGCTAAGTAAAAAAAAATAAATAACAGCCAAAGAAAATCACACAAATCTGACAGGAGATCTCGCCCAAGATCTATCTCGAACTCACAAAACTTAGAGAATCGCTCGGCAGGTCGTTATTGAAAGTATCTCATTCTGCACGTTATCGACCAACTTTTCAATACAAATAATTTTTTATTTCTTGTGAAAAATATCTCGCAAGAACTGAACTCACCATTACGTCAAGCTCCCGGTGAATGCTCGCAGAGATTTCATCCCCTGTACCAAAGTTGCCAGTAAAACGGTGCATTAAAATAGCGGAACCCACCTTCCTATAATATATTAAGTCGGTACCTACCGGCGGTGCCGTGTCGCTTAATTGGGATAGAACTCAAATCCAGCGGGCAACACTGTGGAACGGCGATAAGGAACTTCACTCCTTGATGAAATTTCAGCCTCGGAAACCGTAACAACTTCATGTGTAAAATTCTAACACGAGGAACCACATGAAGGATTTACGGGATTAGTTGGGAGAAGCCGTTATTATGAATGCTTTTTCAGTAGTTTATCAATGGAATGCATTCTAACCAAGAATTACATCGTGATAACTGCTCAGAACTGCTTTAAAATGTTTATTGTTTAATTAGATTCATGAATACTATATTATTGATGCGATTTCATAACATTGTAAAACTTAACCAGACAATACCGGAAATATGACATTTTTAAATCAAATTTTAGACGTTTTGACTCTTTTCTGTTCTTTTATCTAGTAAATCTATGTTTTTAATTTTGAGAAAATATGTTTATTTTTAGTACAATAAGGTTTTACCGTAGGTCGTTGGCAGTTTTGTTAAATTTTCAAAGTTGCGGCCATTTGAATCTCATTCAACCTCAATCTTCAATTTGGGAGGCGGGTATGGGTACCGCGGCCCCGGGAACCATTTATTAGATAACCAACACCTCTGCCAGTGGCTCGCTACGTTTGGTGACTTAGCAAGGGTTCCCGGGTTCATGGGTGAGGTTTGACCGAGTGTTGGCAGCGGATGCGTCTGCCCATCAGCTGCATGGCAGGCCGGATTGGGAGAGAATGGTTTAGGGAGTCCCTTTGACTTCTTCAGCCGTTCACTCTCGGAACATCGCATTGCAACGCAGTGGTAGGGATATATTCATACACCCGTCACTCCTGGACACACTGACCCCCAGATTCTTACCCATCTCTAACACCCTTTTCCTTCCTAGAACTTCCTCTCCTTCCTTTCACAAAAAGACCCTCCACACAGCATCCCAAAAGATGATATAGGCCCTGAGGGGAATTATTTTCCTAAGGGCCACCTGTGTGGAGCTAATGTAAAAAAAAATGGAATTAATTGATTTTGCGTCAGATAACGTCGCATACACGAACAGTAAGTATCAGTAATAACGAATATATTATTTGTGATGTTAGTTGTTTTACGTGATAGGCATATTTATTATGTGTAGATCTTTATAAAATTTTGTGGTATTTTTTTTAATTATTTTTTTGGCATTTTTTTAACATACACTTAAGACGTACACGTCATACAGGATTATTCCACATACATAATTATAAAACAAACGCAGCAACTAATTCGCCAATTAACCGTGCTCTTCATATGTTCAATAATGTTTGTCTAAATTCTAACATCGACATTTTCTCCGATTCTCTTCCCAAATTTAAAAAGAGCATCATGTTAATAATGTAAATTATTCAAGGCGCATACATACATACATACATCACCACTTCTTACATCTACAGACGTACTCACACACACACACACCTACCCACTACGCACATCACCCGGTAATCACTTAATATAAATAAGATACTTCAATAAACATAGGTACCCACCTTGAATTATACTTAATAACTGTAAAAAAATTTCACCACTGTAAATAATGTACTGTTACTTTCTTCAATAAATAAATAAATAAAAAATAAAATAAATAAAAAAATATCGTTCAATTGTTTTTTTAACTTGCCTATATAATTCTCACAAACAGGACTTCTTTAGTGTGTAAATTTTACTTCTAGCTGGTATAATAATGTAACACGAACCAATCATCTAACGCCACTGTTCTGAAGTATCTCAAACGTAAATGTTTCTTCTCATAAATATTTCTATGGTTCCCATAAACGTTACTTTGAAAATTCTATTAACATTTGGAATTTGTTCGAATCCGTTTGAAAGTTTCAATTAACATTGATTTGAATTTCTTTCTCGGTTCGAAACCTTTTTTGCGACTTGAACTCACCGCATTAAATTGAAATAACCTATTGCCTTTGCCCTGAAATTAGAACCTTCGTAGTGCGCAAGCTGTTCTTAAACGTTCTACAGGCTGTCCGCCTATACTCTATTTATTCGAATAAGTTAACTGAAACATAATTTGGAATTCATTCCCTCAGAGTTCGGTATATTTAGAATATTGTATTGCTGCCTGTACTGGGAGATTCAACTCTTTACTTGTGTGAGTTGTTGATTACATTCATTGGACTCTTGAACTCTGTTCCCCGTTAAAATTAAATTCCCTTTATTATAATAAATATACGTTGCGCATTATTTGGAATATTTAGGATGGCTGGTTTCAAAAAAATTGCGGAATTCATCAAATATTTTTAAGTTAATTTTCGCGTTCTGTGTAAGTTTTATTCGAGTTCTATGATAATTTCAGTTTCATGAAACAACTGACCTATAATGATATAACAGCAATGCGTGGTCGGACAACCTTTATTACCACCGCCATTTGTTGATTTGCATACAAATCAAATCCATACCGCCTGCTTGCCGGCCCGCCCGTTCACTACGTACAGACATTCTCCTATATATATTAAATATTTCAACCAATTTACACAAAACCTTGACAAATTATATACCAAAACCTTCATTATGAATCCCTCTATCTATTGGTGAAAACCGCATGAAAATCCAGTCGTTTTGAGTATATCGCGAACTGACAGCCAGACAGTTGCGTCGGAGTACTCTAATTTATAATATATGTAGAGATAACAGAACTTATATAGAACCGCCACAGAAAGTGAAATTAACTTCAAATATTTGACGAATTCATCATTTTTTTTAAACAGCTATTTCTTAATCCGAAATAGTTATGTTATGTGTATGTTATGTTATATGTGTAGTTATGTTATATGTTAATGCTAAAATTTCTTTAAAATGCTAAAATTTTAGCATTTAAAAGTGGGACATAGTCAATTAAAGGAACGCGTTTTAAAAAAGTTTCAAAAATGGTTCTTTGGACTGCCAACGCATATTTAGGTTAGTATTTCATTTCAAAACTACCAATTTATTAATATTTTTACATTATTGTTTGGCGTTTAATATTTCGGAGTGTCAATTCAAAGAAATACCTCCAGTTTTACCAGCGTATATCGATTTACAATTTACTCCCTATCAATATCGGTTTGGCGGTCGACGGTGAAACAATGCTTGGGACGTCGATATAAAATCATCAGAAGTTTTGCATATCGATCCGATTTGTAAAGTTATCGATTTCACTATACCTGCTAGAGCACCTAGTTGACAAAGTTGATCTTTTTTTAATATCAAATTTTGATTATTTACTTCGATACAGCTGTCTACCGTGGTAATAAATAAATAGGTGATTTTTTTAAACCGTTTTAAAATTTATGTAATTTAAAAAAATGGTATAAAGTCTACAATATAAACATTAAAACATGAAATAAAATTACGATGCAATCAAACAAATTCTTCACATTAACCACAAAAAGATATTGTCGTTCGAAGAACACCACCTACCTCTGAGATTTTGTTTGATTAACGGCACTAACATTGTTGTTCTAAGCTAATTCTCGTTTATAGCATAATCGAGAATTAGCTTTTACTAGCTTTTGCCTCCGGCTTCGCTCGCATAGTATTAGGGGGTTCCCACTCCGCCTCCTCCACCTTCCCTTTTCTCCCCATCCCCTTCACTACCCCCTCCATAACCGTTTCATTAATTTTTCAAACAACCTATTAAAGTGTAACAATCAAACACGCAGTTTCGCATTTATAATATTAGCACAGATTAGTATAATTTTAACTACCATAGGGATCTCCATAGTAACCTAAACAAATAACAAAATCACAACGCACGTCAAATAATTACTTACATTTACCAAGCAACGATTTGTTTTGGTTTTTGTCTGGACAATAAACGTATAATAAATAATTTAATAACGTCAGACCTTATTCATAACACCAGAGCTTACCAATATATATATATACAGCCTATAGTACTCGCAAATAATGTAGCTTTCTATTAGTGAAAGAATTTTTCAAGTCCATTCAGTGTATTTTGCGTGGAAGAGTAACAAACATACCTCGATACAAACTTTCGCCTTTATAATATTAATAATAGGAAGGATTAATAGGATTATGCCCGTTTGAAAAATAATACTAAATTCTAATTTTATTAATTTTTGCTCCTACCCGGTAGCCACGAGAACTTGATTCAAAATATTTTAAAACTTCTAACATGAACCAAAAAATTCATTAGTATTACGAAAAAGATGGGGCAAAGTTAGTGCTTTGTAATAAATTCATATTGTCGAATTTTTTTAAACTGCGTAGCTGGCCTCGCTTTCTAAAAGGAAAAAATTCATCAAATATTTGTTTGTTTTGTTAATGTTAAATGCTGTCTTTAAAGAATCTTTTTCATTACCTAAAGTAAAAGTTTACAAATGAAGGTAAATTATTTAAGTTAGAATTACAATATTGTTTGGAAGCGCCAAGTTTCCGAGTAATTCAATCAATTACGAAATTCCGCCAAAACACGTATTTGTCTTTTTGATGAAAACAAAGAAAAGTTTGGCAAAAGTAAGCACGAAGTTGAGCATTTCTTCAACACAATATGGTTACCCGAGTATGACTGTAACTCACATTTTATATTTGTTTTACGAAAACGATACAAAAAATAATACATTTTCGTATGAAATTTGTAAGTACCTTCATCTTAACAGTAAAAGTTTTCATCGAAGCTTTTATGCCCTTTTATTCGGCATTTAACTCAAATAAGGAAAATAATATGGGGCTTGAAATGAGTGGGGATAAATTTCCATTCATATTTTCCTTTTTTGTATCTACGAAAGGACGAAAATGTTTCCTCGAGTATTAAAAATAACACAGGAAAGTCTTTTTGTATTCAACCCCAAATGTTCTCTTGGATCCTTTGCGTTTCATTCACATTTAAATCTTGAATGACGCGTAACCGTCTTGAATAATGCTCCACTCATCAGTGGATATTATTTTTGGCCTGAAGCTAAATAACGAATTATGGAACAAAATAAACGACGAGGATTGTGGCACTGATAAATGAATGGATATGAGTTTAAAGGAAAGAAACACAATTCCCTCAATAATTCGTGAATTTAATATAATATGTAGATTTTCATGAGTTTAATATCGGAAAAGGGACAGCTGTTGCATCGAGAGTTCGAATAAAAATTTTATTACGGTGAATAGGGATGATTTGGTTTTGAATATGTAAACGAAAAAAATCCTGTGGGTCGTTCGAGGATTAATGTTACGTGTTACAAAACGGAATAATCGTAGTACCCTTTCTATTTAGTAAATATTGTTTTTATAGTTGCCAACCATATTTTCAGTTAATTTTTAAGTTCTGCACAGGTATTCAAATTCTGTTATTATGTTAGTTTTGCCCAGTTATTTCACCAAATTGAAATAATAACAGAATATTCATAGTACTTGAAAATCAACTTTGAAATTTGATTATTTTTAAGGTTCTGCGAAATAAATGGCCCTGAATAATTAACAACTTAACTTTTACAAATGCAATAATTGTTATGGGATGTGCATGGAGCCTTCAATGGTGACTTCATCACTGGTTAGGAACTTTTAAAAAATTATTTTATTATCCATAATATTATAAAGGCGAAAGTTTGAATGGATGCATGGATGTATGAATGTTTGTTACTCTTTCAGGCAAAAACTACTGAATGGATTTTAATGAAACTTTACAATAATATTGCTCATACATAATAACATATGGGCTATAGTTTAGAGCTCTGGCATTATGAAATTTGTATAAAAAAATTGCAATAGGTGGCACGCGTGCTGTTTGAAAAATGAATGTAACCGGTGTGGAGGGGGGAGTGAAGGGGGGGATAGGGAGGGATGTGGAGAAGGGAGGGGGGTGGAGGAGGTGGGAGGGAGTTGGGGGGGGGGGGGGGAAGGGGAGTAGAGTGGGGATAGGGAAGGTGGAGGAGGCGCTGTGGGAAACCCCCCTAATACTATGCGAGCAAAGCCGGGGGCAAAAGCTAGTTAGTCGTAATTATTTAATTAGCCGCAAAGAATTCCTTGCGGCTAATTAAATAATGGATTAATAATAATAAAGAACGGTGCTAAAGATATTTTGTCTTCAAAAAGTGTCCATATTATTAGCAATGTAAAACACTTACTAAATCAAGAGGCCCAATAAATTATTAATGGTTAAGCGTGTATCACTGCGAGGAAATTTGATAATGATTAAAAAGCGTAATGGCTCCTCGAGGGTTAAACCGTTCTACTTCTGGAGGAGGCGCTTACTGTACTGTAGGTGTGCCGTGCAAAAACGAGATGAAGCACTGTCGGGGGAGGGTTATGGTTTAATCTGGTTGGTCTGGCTGCGGATCTTCCGCGTGACGGAGATGTTTTTGCGTTAGAAATTTAGCTTCCGAACTGTTGGATGATGTAGGAGGACCATACATCAATGGATATTAAATTTAAACTTTTTACGATTCAACACATATGTAATAATAATGCAAAAATGCAAATTTTTTTCTTTCAATTGAAACACTTAAAATAATTTATATGTCACTGGCAGAATCTATTATAAGATATGGATTAACAATATGGGGAAATACTTCTACAACCAATCTGAAACAAGTACAAGTTGTACAATACGCAATTGTAAAATTATTAGTCGTCCCTAATATTTTCAAACAGAGACATGATACACCGTTGCTGTTTCAGAATGCCAAAATTTTACCTGTTAAAGCAATACTATGGCACAAAATTATAATTCAACATATATTTACCCCGCAGCATAAAGAGAAATTAGATCATAAATACAGCACTAGATTCACGCGTAACGACGGGTTAATAGTTCCGAAATTTAACAATAAGTACGGACAGAGAACGTTTGAATACATCATACCGAAGATATTTAATTTATTACCTGACAATATAAAGAAATGTAATTCTATGAATAAGGTTAAATATATGGTGAAAAATTGGTTATCGGAATAAAAAATTTATATTGATATTGATATGTATAAAAAAAAATGTTGAATCTGTAGATATAAGATGTAAATTTTAAATGTAAAAAAATTATATGTTACTAAAATATAAGCACCTGTTGACAAGAAAATTCAATTGGCTTAGCAGGACTTGTTTGTTGATTTTAATATGTATATCTCTTCTTTCAATAAAAAAAAAAATAAAATAAAAAGTGAAGTTAGAAAAGCATACACATCCCTTGTCAGTGGGTAAATATTTCAACACCTGATGAATAATATCAAAATTAACCATAAAAAGAAAGAAAATACTCACAAATCTAAACAAAACACGAGACAGAATCGGGACAACTTGGAATCTAACCTATGATCTTTTTTTAAAAAAAGTTATTAAAAAAGTTTTCCCAATAAAATTAAATACATAAATTGTTTGCGGAGTGCTTAAAACTTGTTCTTTTGCGGGTAGAGTCGAATGATTCACAAAAGGCTTTGATATTTCAGGGAAAGAACGTGATATTTTTGCAACCCTCCCGGATTAAATGTTTAATATTGAATTGTTGATAAGGCTTCTGCAACTAAAGTGGTCTGGTCTAGACCATTATTCTGCCTGGACTGGTCTGGACCAATCTGGTTATTTAATGTGCGCTCTTCGGCGGTCAACATACGACTGATGTAGTTTATTCAAAGCATTCTCCAACTCTTCTGGTGGCAATAATATAGTCAAGTGGTTTGCCTCCAGCTCGTTGAAATGATACCCAGATTTTATGTTAGGACAAGTCTATCAATTTGGATGTTATTGGGTAAAAGTAATCATAACATTCGAAACACATATTAATAAATGTAATGATTTATAAGCTTTTTTATTTAAATTATTGCAGAATTACCTTCGCCGCCGGAAAGGATAAGTTTATATCAAATCATAAACAAGAATATCCTGCTGTATACCCATTATCCAAATGAAAAGATAGAAAACCTTGGTAAAAAATTTTGTAATTCAAATAATTTTAGGAATCACCGGTTAAAATAAGGCATGTACTTCGCTTAACACATAGTGTATATTTAAAAAGATTTGTTTAAAAAAAAAGACAACTAAAGCAAGGATCACATCTCTACAAATTATAATTTATAATCTGTCTGTTCGCGATAAACTCAAAAACTACTGAACGGATTTTCATGCGGTTTTCACCAATCGATGGAGTGATTCAAGAGGAAGGTTAAGGTACGAGTATATAAATTATCAAAATTTTGTGTAAATTGGTTGAAATATTGAAGGAGAATGTCTGTATGTGGTGGACGAGCGGACTGGCAAGCGGGCGGTGTGGATTAGATTTGTATGCAAATTAACAGATGGTGTGAGTTAATTTATCGTGGTTATAAAGGTTGGGTTACCATCCAGTATATGGCGTTGTATTTGGTTAGCCACAGCAACGCGTGACCGGGTCAGCTAGTTCACAATATTTTCGACCTCCCAGTTGTTTTTTGTTCGTTCGTGGCATGGTCCGCTCCATCCCTTAAAAGTCAGTTTTTTTTAATTATAAATGACGCACTATTTAATTTTCTAAAACCAAAATTCTAAAAATATTTTTGTACATACGTAAGATATAAGTGAGCAACATAATTGGGTTTAGAACAAAATATACCCTCTCACTTTCTTATGTGCAGTAGTTATAAAACCGGAAAGAAGTAGGGGTGTATCACTTCGGCGATCGCAAGACAGTGAAAAATTCTAATGCCTCATCCGCACGCTTGGCAAACCTCAACAAGCCTTCACAAACGCAAACGTGCGGATAGAGTGTTTGGCTTGGTTTGCGTAAGTTTGCAAGCGCTTGTAGCCGATCCGATAGAGTGTCGGTATTTTGTCACAAATCAAAGGGAATTTGCCGCAAGCGTTTGCGACGCATCCACACGTTTGTGAGCACTCAGTCTCGTCTGTGCAGTGGTGGCTAACGGACGTGAGTTGCGGTTGGTATATTTAAGCGTGAGTTGTTCTTCAAAATGAGTGACTGGTCAAATAAGGACCTTTTACAATCCCTGGTATTCTATCAGGGAGAGCCTTGCATTTGGGACCCAAGCCATAGAGAGCACAAGGATAAAAAGAAGGTTACCGATGGATGGAGTCGCGTTACTAACTTTTTGAAGAAACCAGTAAAGGAGCTGAAAACCAAGAAGGAAATTCTTATGGTCACTTTCAGAAAACATCAAAAAAAGAAAGAAGAATGTATTCGTTTCTTTCACTTGTTTTCTTGTTTTTAATGCAAAAATAACTTAAGGCGATCCAATAGTCCAGGCTAAAATCGAAGAATTTACGCCCTTTTATGGGAGGAGTTTAAAAATACTTGAGAAAAGCTTTGCAAAGGTTGGAAAAGGTATTTGAGATTTTTTTACATGTTGATTTCGTAAAGGCCTGTAAAAAACATTAACTCATTTTTTACGCATTGTTTATTGTAATAAAACAGAATTTTAAAATTGATTTCACGGAACAAAGCGACGTTTGTTCGGGGACGAACTGATAAAAAAAAAACTGGCGTGACTACTTATGTAGCCCTTCGGTGGACGGCATAGAGTTCACTTTGAAAATCCAAATTCGTCTACTGCCGGCCGTATTGTAGAATAACAACGCGAAAATGCATATTTTATTTTATTTTGTGAACTTCGGGCGTAAATATCATTTTTTTTGGCGATTATTATAAAAGAAACTGAATATGCTACATTAAACACTAAAACCATATCCGAAAAGGGGTTTATAAATAGGAGAATTTGGACTTACAAATGTTTTTTACAGACTTTAAATTTTATTTTTTTATAGGCTTATAAAAGACTTACAAAAAAACTGACTGAATAAAAAAAAACTGAATATTTTTAAGGGTCAAGATATGTTCTACAAGCAGTAGTTAATAGAAGCTTCTATAATACTTCTAAGCGATCCAATTTTCAAAACATAAACATACGATTTTGTATGATTTTGCATTATTTACAATGGCTTCATCTTAAGCCAAATGTTATGACCGATGCAACAACCTCGACGTCCGTCATGCTTGCCTCTTCAGAACAAACTAATGCACTCGCAAACGTGTGGATGGCCACGTTTGAATTCCAAAATCAAGCCAAACGTTGGTAGAGATTTGGAGTTTGCGGCAAGCGGCAAGCGTGCGGATGAGGCTTAAGGTTTTAATGTGCCATGCGACTCTGTACCCTTTGTGGATATAGAATCATAATCTCTCGTTTTATTATAAGTATATTTTTAGTTCACTGTGCAGTGTATTGGAACTTCAACCCCGATATCGATTCGATTCGACGACAACGTCGAAACTCTACACTTGACAGCAGTGGTGACATCTCGAATTGATGTGACTTGCAGATTCTCCGGAGATGGCTGGAAAGACGGAACTTCACGCATTACGAGTTAGAAACTTGTTATTAGATTATAATCTTGGCTTGGTTTAGGTACTCTTTGTTATTCCTTATAATTTTATAATTTTATCATCATTATAGAATCATCATGGCGCCCATAAAATCGATTTATATTCATACATATAATCCACTGACTGACATACATTTCATTTTAGTTTTCACAAATTTTATTTTAATCCGAAGAATTGAAGTTATTGTTATCCTATGAATTAATTGAAGTTATTTAAATCCGATGAATCGAAGTTACATATTTTAATCAGATGAATTAAAGTTATTTTAATCCGATGAATTGAAGTTTTCTAAATTTGATGAATCAAAGTTATTTTAATCCGATGAATTACAGGTATTTAAATCCGATGAATTGAAGTTATCTAAATTTGATGAATCAAAGTTATTTTAATCCGATGAATTGAAGTTATCTAAATTCAATGAATTGAAGTTATTTTAATCAGATGAATTGTAGTTATTTTAATCCGACGAATTGAATTTTTTTTAAATAAAACTCTTTATGCATGCTTGACTTGGGGAGTAAGCTGGTGAATGCGTGACGAGAGCGTTACGAAAGGTGTGATCGGGTGAGGCGAACGGTCGGGCCTTTACGCACGCTTGACTTGGGGAGTAAGCTGGTCAATGCGTGACGAGAGTGTTATGAAAAGTGTGATCGGGCGAGGTGAACGAAAGTTGAGAGGGAGATATAAGTTAGTGAAGTTTTACTTCGGTCGTGTGGTCTAAAGCGCACTCGTTTTTTTTAAAGAAAGATAAAGATTCCCGGTTCGCGAACAACCTGACAATATTTGAAAACCTTTTCTACCACCATGGTAAGAGGAAAATGTTGCTTGTGTCGTGATGGAGGACTTAGCCAGCCGAGAAATCGAATACGCGTCACCTAGGTGGGACCTAAACGCGCCAACTCAGCAACTGACCGGTATTAGCTATTTTAATCCGATATATTGAAGTTATTTTAATCCGATGAAAAAACTCTTCGAGTTTCACCCTCACCCTTGAGATAATTACACAATCAAGTTTAGAGTCATTAATGTAGGATTAAAATTAAGAACTTAAAAATTGTTCGCTTCACTCGTTTACAAAAAATCATAAATTTTGTTAAATGTTGTTTCCTTTCTTAACCCATAATCATTAATTAATAAAACCAATTGGTGGCAAGTGTTACAACTGTTTTCATTTACACTCAAACTAGGTATGTAAAAAATGATGTTATATATATTTTTTCCACTCAGGAACCATCGTTAATTGTTTAGAATAAGTTGTAATCTCACCATGAGTCTACATTTATACCGCCTATTAATAACTTTTACTTTAAGCTTTTGTTAAGTAAATGTCCCACAATTTCATGATTGCATGTTCCCAATACAATATCACTTGTATCGCGCTACAGGAGGAGGGGTGAATAGCGAATAATCAAATTGAGCCCCGGATAAGCGGCCATCCCACGGTGCGGGCGCGGTGCGAGCATATTATGATATTATTACAACAATGACTTATGGCCAAGGTTAGGCCGGATGAGATTCTAACACCAAGGCGAGGCGTACGGAAAACTTTACGGATGAAATTAATTGTTTCGTTTTATGGGGGAAGGTACGGAGTAATTATTATGTTCTTACGAAGGTTGTTCCTAGGATGAGTAACTTAGAGCCTTAGAGGATTATGGATGTAACGGTAGAATTCATCGGTTTGATTAGTTGTCATTTACGTTTATTTTTATTACTAGCGCGGACCTATGAAAAATGACGTCGTATTGTGCGCCGATGAGAAACAAAAGTTTTGGAAAAAAAGGTCTAAAAAAAATTGCAACGGCCGACAATCGAACCCCGATCAATTGCTTGTAATATTATACTGCCCGTGAAGAGGAACGGCTGGGTGTCCTTTTTTTATAGAAAACATTATTTTATTTATACACCTCGACCGGTCAGTTCGTATGTTTATTGTAATAATGAAAGTTGAGATCAACCGAAACCGGTCGACGTGTATAAATTAAATAAAGTGGTTTTAAAGAAATAACTTTTTTCATTTGACTTCGTTTATTATCTGCGTATTGCCTTTAAAGCATAATTTATTTTATGTATGTAAATAGTCTTCCCAAAACCACGAGCTAGTTTTTTTTTACATTAACTGCACACAGGAGGCCCCGAGGAAAATAATTTCCCTCAAGGCCTAAGTCATCTGAGATGCTGTGTGGAGGGTCTTTCGAGGAGAGGAGGAATGAACAAGAGTCGAAGAAACGACCCGTTCTCATGTGACAAATGTCAACTGTGTACATATGTTACTCACATTATTATTCAACCGTCTCCTGTCCCTTGGACACTTTCCAGACCGCTGGAAATCTAGCTTCATTACACCTATCTACAAAAAAGGAGACGACACTAATATAGCCAATTATCGCCCCATTTGTATACACTCAGTACTACCTAAGCTTTTTGAATCACTGGTCCTTGATGAAATCTATCCCAAATTAATAAAATTAATTGACCAAAAACAGCACGGTTTTATCAAAAGTAGATCTACCGCAACTAACTTAACAATATTTCAAAACTTCATAATACAATCTTTTGCAGAAAATAAACAAGTCGACTGCATATATACAGACTTTTCGAAGGCATTTGACAAAGTATCCCATAAACTACTAATCCAAAAACTATTTGCTCTAGGAATAACATGCTAAAATGGTTTACTAGCTACTTATTAAATCGTAAACTGTTTGTCAAAATAAAATCTTGGATCTCGAAAGCTTTCTGGGCTACTAGTGGCCTACCGCTGGTTAGTCACCTTGGCCCGGTTTTGTTCCTCATTTTCATCAATGATATAACCAATTCCTTCAATGATGTCGAGGTATTGCTCTTTGCTGATGACATCAAGCTATACAAGAAAATAACAGATATAAATCATTGCCATATACTACAGTCAAATATTAGTAAGTTTAAAGATTGGTGGATTCAAAATAATTTATTTTTAAATGTAGAAAAGTGTAAAACCTTGACTTTCTTTAGAAATAAAAATCCTGTTTTATTTGAATATTCCATCAATAACACAGCTTTAGAAAGAGTCACGGAAATGAGAGATCTTGGAATAATTTTGGATGAAAAACTAAGTTTCGCAAATCATATCCACCAAATTATGAACAAAGGTATGAAAACACTAGGCTTCGTATTAAGAACAACTAAAAACTTTAGTTCCATAGAAGCCATTAAACTATTATATGTATCTCTAGTTAGAAGCCAAATTGAATATAACTCGGTAGTTTGGTCTCCATCTTACAAAATTCACGTTAATAATATTGAGCGAATACAAAAAAAATTTCTGCGTTTTATAAATTTTAAATTAAGTATCCCACTAGAAGGCTTAAAATATAATCTATTACTAAATATTCTAAAAATACATACACTAGAAGACAGACGTAAAATAAACGACTTAACATTTTTATTCAAAATACTTAACTCTAAATTCGACTGTTGCGAACTACTACAACTCATAAACTTACGAATACCGACAGTAACCACGCGACAAAATACATTATTCTACTGCAGCTTTCACAAGCGGAACTACATTGCCCACTCTCCTATACAACGATTTCACACTATGGGGAATCAGTACTTAGGTGATGTCGACATATTTAACATCAACTTGGCGAATTTTGTGGATGTTGTAAAAAACATATTCCAAAACTATTACTAAACATATGTGTATTTTTGTAAACTTATCAATTCGCTGTATTTTTTTTTGTATTTTTGTGGCTTGTGTGCATTTTTTATCTAATTTTATTTTTGTTATTTCATTATCTATTGAAAAATCATCTGTCATCATTGTACTACCAAACATGTAAAAGCCCTCTGGGCGTTGAATAAATAAATAAATAAATAAATAAATAAATGTTGGGCACGCGTTTGGCGTGTTCCCGACCAACGATCAATGACGCTAGTTCATCGGAGCATCTTTCATTGTAATACCGCTAGAACAAGGATAGAATTTCCACCTGACGCCTGTGCTCTAAAGATTGCAATCCGTCTGTTAAGATGGGAGAATCTATCAAACTGACCGCCCGTTCCTGCACATAGTCGTGGGTATTTTTCAGGTATTTTTGAGCTCCAGACCGGAGGTGGCTGCCAAATTCAACCTTGGGGAGCACTTGTGATTTGTAAAGGGTTAGCAGTTATGTACTATTAAAGTATCTGCGGGACCTGTACAGTACGCCCAGTTTTTGGGAGGCTAACTTTACTCTGGCTTCGATGGAGCCCCCATATCTGAGCTGGTCACTTATAGTTACACCGAGCATATCAATGAAGGGCTTGTTCCGAAGATTCGGAAGATACTGGAGCCCAATATGGAGTGGTGGAATAATTAGGAAAAAAACATTATATAATTTTGCATATTGTTTTAATTTGAAATGTTATGTTTTTTCGTGATGAAAAAATAATAATAACACTGTTTTTAATTGAAGCGTCTAGATAGGTTGATAGATACCAATACAATTAAAAGTTTTCCAAATTATTATCAAGCTAGGTTTAAAAAAACGATGCAGGTGTT
The DNA here is from genome assembly GCA_917880885.1 of Limnephilus marmoratus. NCBI lineage: Eukaryota > Metazoa > Arthropoda > Insecta > Trichoptera > Limnephilidae > Limnephilus > Limnephilus marmoratus. The sequence goes on from OU862919.1 coordinate 50,403,845, forward strand.
AGGCAGAAATTATTGATTTTTGATTTGTAAATAAAGGGTTGTTGTGTGTTATAAGATTACCATCCGACCAAAATTAAAAAAAACTTATTATCGATCAGAACTTTTTTCAGTAAAAAAAGAAACCAAAAGTTATCCTGGCACAATGGGAAAAGGGTGGATAATATCCTGACCGAAATCTGGCAGCTGTAAATTGACTTTGATAAAGTTTTAATCTTCTTGATATAATAATGACCTGCAGAAGCCCAGAGTCGGGAATATTTCAATCGCCGATAATCTTTCTTTATAATTTACAACGGTTTTGTATATTTTACGAAACTTTAAATGAAGAATTTGGCCTGTATTCAAATTTCATAAGCTAGGTACTTTAATTTAAACTTTTAAAGGTAAATTAAAACCGCTTTCGAAATTAAAACCGAAGCGAAAGTCAACCTTATAAATCTTCAATACATTGGCTTATAAAAGTCTAAAGTTTTTATTGTTTTAAATATATTTTTGTATTAAATAAGTTATTGCTATGCAAATGCAATATAATCTTAGGTATTTTTCACTGGTGTTTAAGAGCATTCCAGAAAAAGCCACACCAATCGTAAAAAGAGTTAACCGTTGGAAGATAAAAAAAAAATAGAACAGGTTGGGGGAATACAATAGACTGTGATACGTGATATTTTATTTATTTATTTGATTATATTTAAGTACATAAAACAGGCATGTTGCCCAAAATATATATTTATATACTTGGATGATTTAAATACAGTGTATAAGAGAAATTATAAGAAACATAGTAACAAAAATAATAAGCTAAATATGCAAAAGTGAATGACAAACAAGAAGGAGTAAAAGGTAGAACACAAAAGTGTCACCAACAATTTATTATTGGCACCTGTGCTGATGGTTATAACCAAAACTATGATATGTTTTAAATATGATTGTATAGTTATGATATGTTATAACCATAACTATACAACGATATTTTCAGTTATTTTACAAGTTTTGTGTACGGAAAAAATCAATGCGTTTCTTTAAATGTTACTTAAGACATTTACTACGAGATTTTTTGCTTTATTTTAAAAGAGCCGTGTTTCATTAAACATTTTCACAATTTTACTTAAATATTATCGTTTTTAATATTGGAATGCTCTAACATTCTTATTTACATATTTTTATTTAAATATAGTAGTAAAAATTAATTACATGTTATACATTATATGATGTTTTTCGATTAAAAATACAAAAAAATAATTCGTTCAACACCTTTTTTTAGAGTAAAGCTCCAGTTGCAAAGGCGGAGAAAACGTTTCGTAAATCACAATTTAACAAAAAAATAAACATTTTTTTTAATATATTAAACAAATAACAGAAAAATAACGAAAAGAAGAGGATGAGATAAAGTAGAAGCGAGTAAATCTCTCCGTCTTCTTCTTTTTGAGTGCTTACCACCGGGCCTTGATATATAAATATTATAGATTGAATAAAACACTTAGATTGTGTCGTTCATTTTATACAAGAGAGGGAATGTTTCGCAAACCTTGAACAATTCATCGAATTTAAAAGTTCATTTCGAATTTTGTGAAAGTTCTTTAGAAGTTATGATATTTTTCTTAGTCTACGGTTTATATACAAAACATATTGGGGAGGGGGAGAGGGGTGGTCTACAAGGATTTTAATCAATTATAATAATTATATTTTTTGCAGTCGTTTTAGACTGTCGAATTTCTAAATATTTTGGTAATTCCAGTAAGCTAAGTAATTACCTTGGGTTTGTAGCTCACTTCAATGATGATTAGGGAAAAACCTTAAATTAATCTAGAATCATTTACTAAGTCCCCACTTTTATATATATATATTTTTTTTTTGTTTATTAGTTTTTATATACATATACATGTAATATAATCATGAGTAATTACATTTTCAGGTTACAAACGGATTAAACTATATCCAGTGTGATTTTCATAATAATCTTGAAATTAAAATAGGTATTTAGTTTAGACCATTCCTACTCCAATGTAAACATGTATCCCTTCAAAAAGTAACTTTGTAAAGATAAAGCAACTAGATTCATTTGCTTAGTCCCTGCTTTTGTATCCAGTGTAATTTTCATAATAATTAAGATATTAAAATATGTATTTAGTTTAGACTATTTCCACTCCAATGTTAATATGTATCCCTTCAAAAAGCAATAAAAAACACCATATTTTATAAATATAATAACGATTTGACAATAAAATTAGGTCATTAGTAACTCATATTACTTGTAAGGTTTTTCCCTAATCATCATTGAAGTGAGCTACAAAAGTGGCTCTAAGGAGCTGAAACCGGTTACGGTCAAATAAAATTAAGTGAAATAAAGTTTTATATTCGTTTTATTATAATATATTGTATTATTATTGTTATAAAAGACAATTTTGAAATTGATATGAAATTAATGACCAAAAATATGAAATACATTCAGACATATTCAGGGACAATATGACTTTGTTTTAAACCCAATGTATCTTATAATCTTATCACCGACTGGTTTTGTAAGAATTGTTCCTTTTCCAGGAAAAATATCGGTATTCAAATATGTCGGCGTTAATATAAAAAAATTATAGTACTTTAAAACAAAATAATATTGTTTCATTAATTATATGGGTGCTACAAAATTACAGCTACATTCAATACATAAGAAGTTTAGTCATGCCACTTTGAATGCACATTGATTTTAATTTAACCACTGGAACGCTTTTTGCCACATTATGGCACTATTTCAAATACCTCGGATTGCTTTGCCGCCAATTTTGGAAAATTTTCCCTTATTATTTGTAAGTAATAAGTAGAAGTTTACGATTTTATAATATTTTTTTCATAAATCCTACAAATAAGTGATAATCGACAAAAGATATGTGAATTCATTGGCTATACAGATCTACAATCATTTTTTTCGTTATTTGTTTTTGGGGTGTTATGCCATGTTGCGCTACCTCCGTCTTTAGTCAACGTTTCAGACACTGCAACGATGTCCGAAACGTTGGCTAAAGAAGGAGGTAGCTCAACACGGCATAACACCCCAAAAATAAATAACGAAAGTGCTTTTGGCCGTGAAAATCTAAAAACTTATCTATAATCAGTTTGTATGGTCTCCATATTAAAATTCGGAGGTTCAATTTTTTAAATAATTTTAATGATCTGAAAATCTCGAGTAAACGGAGAAAAAGTTTTAAAATGCGCTGTCGCTCCAGAGGTTAAAGTCCACGCCGTTATATTGTCAGAAAACTATGCCTTCTTTATGTAAGTACAAAAATAATGTAAATTTCTTTTAACCGAACATTTCCAAAAAACGACAGTATTTATTCACAAAAAAACATAGAGATCCAACAAATTTTTATTTTGCTCAGCAATGCTTATATTCTGATAGCAGAGACTAAGTTGGCGCGTTACGGATTGTTCCAAGAATTAAAAAACTTTCTGCTGTCGTATTGACTGGGGCAATATTTGCCCGCCAATAGACCATCATGATATTGGCGGAGAGGGAGGTAGTACATTGCGGCGCGGCGTTGTCTTCAACCAACTCATCCCAGTCTCCCCGCACCAAGTTCCCTGTTTGCTGGGAGCGTAAAACTCTCGAAAGACCCCTCCGAGAGCGCGATAAAGAACTGGCGGAATTTGTTTATGCTGCGAGCTTATTAAATGAACTCTTCCTTGTTGAGGTCTCATACGTGGTAACTTTTAGAAGCAATATGAGCGAGAATTATTTACGGTGGTACAGTTTGTTCTTCCCATTTCAGAAGAACCTACTAGCATCTTATGAACGAAGACGTCCCGACGAAGGAAGGTGGTCTAAGATAAATCTGAACAAGTTTATGAGGAGACTTTGTGAAAAATAATCTGAACTTTCTATGAAACGAGATGCTCAAAGTAGCGCCGGAGATTGACGCGGGAGGTGCGGGTTGGTTCCGAGAGACTGCTAAGAAAATGCGATGACAGTAACTAGGTACTTTAAGTAAAAGGGATATAGAATTTAGCTTATGTCGCTCTCGATAGAAAGAAAAAAAATGTACTTATTTTTAAACGCCTGGGGTCTCAAAAGTTTCGTATGATCTGCAGAGGCGGCCGCTTCCTTAGTGCATATGTGCACTGCACTGCCGAAAATACGTCAGAAGTGTAAATTAGTATCTACCTACATCCTCTCACGAAGAATCCCGCCAATTCGTTCCAAAATCTTTACCAATTGTCTTAACTCCCTGCCATGAGAGAAAGGAATTCGTGCACATTTTGTTATGCCCAGGCGTGACGTCACACGAAGTTATATTTCTATTGGGATCATCCCCAGATGCTGGAGTGCTCGTGCCCGTGAAATGAGCAAGACAGGTATAGAACCATACGGACGATTGACGTGTGAAAGCAGAGAAGACATAGGTGCCTGGGTGCACTAGCGGAGCAAATGACTTAACATTAAACTTGCGTAAAGTGATACCGAACCTTTGGAATGGAATAGTTATGTTCGACGAATTTAAGACGAAATAACAATGTTATGTGTTAACACCATCGGCCGCCAGCGCGGCGCTGTATTGTTTCGGTATTGACAGCATTTTAACAGTTTTTGCAAGTTTTATTCTGTAAAAAAAACTTATTTAAAAATGAGTGTTACTGAAAACATTGTGATTAACGTAGATTTTATCAAATGTAATTAGTGGAGTGTTTTAGTGAAATGGTTAAACTTTTAAAAATAATTTGTACTATTCCAATGACAACTGATGAGTGCGAACGGTGTTTTTCTACATTAAAACATTTAAAAACATTTCTGAGGAACACTATGTCTCAAGATCGGCTTAATGCTTTGTCAATGTTGAGCATCGAAAAAGGTTTGATATCTTCTATACCAGAATTTAATAATCGTGTCATTGAAGTATTTTCACAAATGAAAGAGCGACGAATGGATTTACTCTACAAGTGAATGTTTGCATTACGTATGTCACCCCCTAATCACTTTATTTTCCCATGTTAATGTTACCTTTTTTGTGAAATGCACTGCTCGCGAATTTTGTCACGGGCCGCCTCTGATGATCTGTAGCTATTCGAAAAAGTTAAAATAAATGAAATTATTGTTCACTATTAGTCCGCCAAAATGGCCGGAAGTTTTGAACAAAAATAGATTTCGTGATTTGGGAAAAAAATAAAAAAAATTATTATTTTATATTTTGTACCATACTTAATTTTTATTCCATCACTGTAGTACAAAGAACGCAAAAAAATTTTTTTTTGAAACATAAGTGATGCGTTTGTTAAAAATGTAAAAGGGGAAAATAATACTTTTTCTGGATGAAATCAGTATTCTTTTTGACTTATTTGTATTCATAAACTTGATTTTTTTTTTCATTTTTGTAGCTATACGCATTTTTTGAATAACAAACTAACGTTAAAAGGTAAAATTACAAAAAAAAGGTTTTAGGTTTGTTTTCTGATTTTCAATTCACTTTAGCGGGCTAATAAGCATTTAAAAAAGGAATTAAATGCAGTTCTCATTTTCTTTGTAAGACGCAACTTTTGGAATCCCGGGCGTTTAATCAAAAGTTGAAATAATTGACACCCTTATTGATCTAATAAAAGTTTCCATAAAGCAAAATTCCACAAGTTAATTCTGAAATTTGATCAAAATCTAAGTACGGACGCGACTTTCTTGTGTTTAATAGGTTAAAAAAACGGTATTTTAATATTTCGAATGACATTTGTTTATTTATCATTGGAAATATTTAGCAACAAATTTTATAACTTTCACAAGGTCTATCATTGATCAACGCAAAAACATAAGTGTGTGCAGTTCACACGCGGTAGAAGTTTGGATCGCGGTGGAAGAAGGTATCGCCGCCCCGGGAACCTTTATTGGATAACCAACACCTGTACCATAGGTCACCCCAAGTAGTTCGCTACGTTTGGTGATTTAGCAGGGGTGCCCGGGTTGATGGGGTGAGGTTTGTCTAGGTCTTGGAGGCGGATGACCAGGACACACTGAACCCCAAATTCCTACCCACACCTAAAACCCTTTTCCTTCCCAGAACTTTCCTCTCCTTCCTTTCCTTAAAAAAACCCTCCACGCAGCATCTCCAAAGATGGCACAGGCCCTGAGGGACATTATTTTCCTCAGGGCCTCCTGTGTGGAGTTCATGTAAAAAAAAAAAAAGTAAGCCTTCAGAAAACTAAAGTAGCAAGAGTGGAGAGGCTACGAAGCATTGCACAAAGAGGAGACCGATTATTCTATCTCATTCTCTCGCAGGCTAAATCCTATAAATGTGTTTGTCTTTTTTTAGTGTCGCTTTTTCGTTTCATCGAGTTTCAAATCACAACGGTGCCAAAGAAGTTTCCACTTCAAAAATATGTCTGAAACAACTGAATTTTTTGGGCAATGTTGAACGGCCTAGTGAGCTATACAGCAAGTGTCAGATCGCAGTGTGCTAATATTTTTGATTGATGTAATTTGTATAAGAGTTGGTACTACATATTGATGAATATTTCATCGTACGCACTTAGCCTGGAGAAAGGTATTTACTTATAAAATACTCACTCCTCATTTTGAATTCATGTATTCAGCCGACATGTCCCCACACGCCATTTACATCTATCTTATACAGGCCGAGAAAAATGTTGCCCAGATAAAATCTGTCGGATGGGCCCATCCGGTCATTTGCCTATCGGGGGAATAAAACCTTCGGACTTAATGGGTTTATCCAGGATATTATGGGATACCAGCCCCTACTTAGAAAGCGAACGGATTGGATGTGGGAAATCCGATTTGGAAAGAAAACCAATTGCTATTATCATTGTAGAAAATTTCACTGTCTATGATCAATGAATCAAATCAAAAAATCTACATACTTATACAAATTGAGAGATTTGCTGGTATTATCTGATATATATTTCGATTTATTTTTCTGTGGTATGTGAAAGTAGCGATGGTTTTCACCATTTCGCAAGAAAAAATGACAAACTTGTTACTTTTCATTTTTATGAAAATCGATTGGGGAGGGGTAAGAGGTTTTATAATTATGTGAATAAATATCTCATTTCAAGCGACACCTCGTAAATAACTTTGTTTGTCAGATAGTGTTCAAATTCCAAAACTATCTCCCTCCAATATTCCAAAAAATATCTTTTTCAGATGTGATCTCTTTATTTTCCATTTATTTAAACGCCCGTAGGGCTTTTACATATAATGCATGTTTTTTTTTAAATTGCGAGTTGACAAAATACAAGTAACATAAAATATAAGAAACAAAATAAGGTTACATAAAATATAAGAGTTGAAATATAAAATATAAGTAAAGTAAAAATTGATTTTTTTTATTTTTATTTTTTATTTATTTATTTAACGCCCAAAGGGCTTTTACATTTGGTAGTACAAATAATTCATGACAGATTAATTTTAAACATATACAGAAATAATAATAATAAAATTTGATAAAAAAGCACACAAGTCATAAAAATACAAAAATACAGCGATTTCATAGGTTTTCAGAAAAAACAGATAGGTTTAGGAATAATTTTGGAATAAGTTTTTCACAAGATCAACAAATTTCGCCAAGTTTATGCTAAATATGTCAATATCACCTAAGTACTGATTTCCCATAGTGTGAAATCGTTATTTATTATTTATTTATTTATTTATTTATTTATTAACGCCCTTTTTCGGGGCTTTTACATATGAATAGTAAGAAATACACAGTATTTATTTATTGTACATAACTGAACTGCCTTCGTAACAATATTTTATATTTGTTTAAAGATAAATTGAAGATGTCCACTGACTTGGTATAATTGTTTCCCTGCATTAGTATTCTGGGCAAAGAGGAATACATATGATAGTTAGTTCCAGAATTACTGCACTGAAATAAATCCTGACTTTTAGTATTACGTATTGGAATCCGGAAGCTTATCAATTCGAGCAATATCGGACTGTCAAATAAATCATTTAGAATTTTATACAGAAATACCAAGTCAGTGAAAGTTCTTCTGTCTGACAATTTCAGCATATTCATATCATTCAAAATAGTATTGTAGTTCAACATAACTGCTGGAATACCCATTTTAAAATTAAGAAAACGTAAGAATTTGTTTTGTATTCTTTCAACAGCTTGTACATGTATATTGTAATATGGGTTCCAGACGGGAGAATTGTATTCAAGTTGACTTCTAACATATGCAAAATATAACAGTTTTATACACTTAATATTGTTAAAATTTCTAGTTAGCCTAGTTATAAATCCCAACATTTTTAAGGCCTTATTAGAGATTTCTGTTATGTGGTTAACAAATGAAAGATTAGATTGAAAAGTGATGCCCAAGTCTTTAATTTGTGTTAATGTCTCCAGAGTATTGTTATCAATGTTGTAATTGAAGATCACTGGATTTTTTATTCGAGAAAATCTAACTATATGACATTTTGAGATATTTAAGTAAAGTCTATTTTCATTACACCAAATTAACAATTTGTTGATATTATCTTGAAGAATGTTGCAATGATAAATATTTTGAATTATTCTAAAAATTTTGAGGTCATCAGCAAAAAGTAAGATAAATACATCATGAAATATTTTTGTAAGATCATTTATAAACAAGATAAATAATATTGGGCCAAGGTGTGAACCCTGTGGAACTCCACTTGTTGCATAAATTTTTTCCGACAATGAGGATTTTATTCTAACAATTTGTTGTCTTCCAGTAAGATAGCTTTCAAACCAGGCTAATATACTGCCACGTATACCAAGCTTTTCTAATTTCCAAATGAGAATTTTATGGGAAACTGAATCAAAGGCTTTACTAAAATCAGTATAGACAGAGTCTACTTGTTTTTTTTCTTTAAAAGCATTGGTTATAAAATTTTCATAAATAATCAAGTTAGAAAGTGTACTTCTACCTGGCATAAATCCAAACTGGTAAGGTGATATTACAGGTTTTATTTGGGCAAAAAGTTTGTCAAGTATTAGGCTTTCAAATAGTTTCGGTATGGTGGATTGAATGCATATTGGTCTATAATTACAAACATCACTTTTATCGCCCTTTTTGAAAATTGGAGTCAAATAACTATGTTTCCACATATCGGGAAAAATTCCACTGGATAAAGATAAATTAAAAAGTTTGGTTAATGGAAGAGCAATTACTTTGATACATTCTTTGATAAATATTGTGGGGATATTATCCGGTCCTGCAGATTTGTTGATATCTAATGATTTAACTTTAGTTACTACATCAGAGAGACTTATGGTACACTGCGAAATATCAAGAGTTTCATCTAGAGTTGTTGATGGAAGAGGAGCATTATTTGCGTCTGTTGAATAAACACTTTTAAAAAATTTTGCAAACAAGTTAACAATACCATCAGTATTATTGCTATGGCTGCCATTTAGGTGCATAATGCTGGGGAATTCAGAATCATCTTCTTTAAGAGATTTCGAATATTTCCAAAAATAATTAACATTGTTTATTATGGAATTTTGAATTTCATTTATATGGTTACGGTAGCAAGTCATAGACATTTTTTTACACAAAGTTCTTAAATATTTAAATTCACTGTAATCAGAATTTTTTTTATATAATTTATATTCTTTATGTTTAAGTTTTTTGGTGATAATTAGATTTACAAGTTCTTTGGTGTACCATTTTGGATAGGTATTTGGCTTATATATTACGGTTGGAACATAGATGCTAATAGCCTTTCCCAAAACAGAATAAAATTTATTTGTAGCTGTGTTAATATCATCATATTGCACAGATGACCAATCAAAAGAGAGGAGATAATTACATATTTTCTCGTAATCAGTTTTGAAAAAATTTTGGTAACTGAAAGACAGTTTACAGGTATTAACATGTATATTAGAAATAATAACTTCCAGTGGAGGATGATAACCATCAATGGGCACCAGCGGTTCACTACATTGTTCAATTACTAGTGACTCTAAGTTAGAAAAACATAAGTCTAGAGTACGATTATTTACATTTGATAAAGTATTTGCCTGATTCAGGCCTAGAAATAACGCCATGTCTAGAATAATGCGTTCAGACTCACTCACACTGATATTATTGTCCCTGTTCACCCAATTCGTTATATCGGAGAGTGGGCAATTTAGTTCCGCTTATGAATGCTACAGTAGAATACTGTATTTTGTCGTGTAGTTACTGTCGGTATTCGTAAGTTTATGAGTTGCAGTAGTTCGCAACAGTCAAATTTAGAGTTAAGTATTTTGAATAAAAATGTTAAGTCGTTTATTTTACGTCTGTCTTCTAGTGTGTGTATTTTTAAAATATTTAATAATGAATTATATTTCAAGTCTTGTAGTGGGATATTTAATTTAAAATTTATAAAACGCAGAATTTTTTTTTGTATTCGCTCAATGTTATTAATGTGAATTTTGTAAGATGGAGACCAAACTACCGAGTATATCAAAAGAGACCAAACTACCGATAATCCCAATATCCTCCAAATCATCAATAATATTAGTAAAAATGTTTAAAATTGGTGTTGACAGTTGACATTAGTTTATGAAGTACCTAGGTAGAAATAGTTTGCACATGCGGCGTTTGAAGTTTGCCAAGTTCAAATTGTTGTTAAATACATCCAAAGGATTTGTTACCAAGACTACGTAAACGCTGTATTGGAGAATGCAAACTATAATTGGAATGAGATGTATGTATATAAAATGTTAATATTTGTCTAGTTATGTTTGTGATATTTTGTTGAAGATGAATAAAGATTTTTATGGACTTGAATAAATAATAATATAATGGATTGTATTTTGAGCCATTCACCCGGCCGAAGCAGGCGGTGTTTTAATTACTCTGTCGTTTTCAGGATACTAGTGTGGTTGTTCCACCAGAATGGTGCTAAGCCTTTACCATAGATTAAGCTACCACATAATTTACATTCCTTTGAAGATGTTTGAAACGGAAAAAATGCGAAAGTAATATGGAAGAGTGCACCCTAGAAACGAGGCGCCATTTGTAAAATTAGAATTGAAATATCAAAGTCAACATTTTTTAAACATACATTCTTCGGAATGTTGGTTCTTGACTGATGGTTTGTCATAGCCGGTAACCGGAAAATACGAGAAAATGGATCATATACGTAATAGATTAGGTCAGAATTGTTTTTTTTTTTTACTTTCCATCATTTTTCGTTTGTCTTATATTTAAAATTATCTGCGTACAAATAATAAAATATAAAATAATGTTAAAAAATAAACAACACAAAGAAAGAAACCCAACATAATGAAAATGAGAAAATAACTTCTGTATGTATTGAGGTGTTAATAAACCTTCTTGACTTACTTTAACCCCTCAGGCTAATTTGTTCGCTATTCGGAACAACTCAAGTAGATTTCTTAGATATCGTCGTGTCTCCCTTACCATAATAGTTAGAAATATGATATAAATGGAGTTGGAAAAAGAAATCATCACGCTTTATATTCAATTGTAAAAATTAATCACCAAATAAGTAAATTTTACACATTTATCAAACCAAAGCTTCGGATCGTAATTTGAAAAAAATTCATGAAACTTTGGGAATTTTTATTAATTATTTTGCATCGCACGACAAGTAGATAATAACGTTTATAATGTACTAGTGAGCTTCCGGCATGCGTTGCTATGCCACTAAATAATTATATTGTTTCTCCCTGAGTGTCCTTTCCCATTCATCCTGCTCCTCTTCCGCCTCCTCTTCCTCTCCCGCATTCCCTCCCTCTCAAGCGTTCCCACTCCGCCTTCTCGGCCTTCCCTCTCCCCACTCCCCTCTCCCGCTTCCGCCGTCCCGCGAACCCCCCTCCCGAGTTCCCCTCCCCCCTCCCGCATTCTTTACATTTTGTCCCGGTACATTCAGTTTTCAAACAACTCGCGAGCCACCTACCACAATTTTTTATACAAATTTCGTAATGCCAGAACTCCCCAGTATATATATAGAAACCTTCGTGGACGTGCTCACAACAACTCACTAAAGTTTCATCGCAATCGAATGAACGGTTTAGCAATGCGTAATTTCATGATGCCAGAGCTCACTATTGTATACAGAAACCATCGCGGGCATGCACACATCAAATCCCCAAAGGTTCATCGCAATCGGATGAACGGTTAGCAACGCATAATTCAATGTTAGCAGAGCTCACAAAGTACACAGAAATCATCGCGGGCATGCGCACATCAAATCCCCAAAGCTCCATCACAATCGGATGAATGGTTTAGCAATGCATGTACATACGAACCCAGAAACATACATATTTTGATTTTTATATATGTATACGAGAATAGAGATTTGTCTAATAAAATATGTGTTCTATTTTTTTTCGTTATCAGTAATTTTAGTTACAAAAAACGTAAAACGAGCCATTTTTGAAATCTTTTTTATGTTTGCATGCAAAATTTCATGCATCAAAAATTATATGTTTATTTCGATTTATAAAATTTGAAAGTGTATTTTATCGCCTTTCAAAAATTTTTGTTCAGAATGTTCAGAAATATTCTATTTTTTATTTTATTGGAAAGCGGAAATATTTTGACCCACAAAATATGGTCGAGGCCTGAGGGGTTAACCAGTGATTGCTGAAATTATTTGGAGTAAAAATGCAAATTAAATTTTGGTCTCGCGGGACGTTTTTTTTTGTTTTTTTTTTCAATTTCTTTTTATTCAAAACCAAACGAAAAAAAATTCTTCAACTTGTCAATTCATCCACTCAGCTGTGTAACCACCCCGGCCTTACCTGTCCAATACCTACTAATTTTTTAAATATTTTGAATTCATTTAATTTTTTTACTTTTAAATAATGCCAGGAATTTATTTATTTTATTAATTATAATGTATTACAAAAAAAAAACATGGTAACACATTATTCCCAATGAGTTAAGAAACAAACTCATTACGGGAAGGACAGACACATATAAGTACATGTTACATGGATATTACATAGATATTACAAGTTAAAAAAAAAATAATAATAATAATAAAAGATGCATTGTCAAGAATAGAGATTTTTGAAATACTGAGAGACATTCATACACATAAACCATAAAAATAGAAAAAAAAAAATAAAAATAAACGTATGAAAGCGAGCGAATCATTTAAAAAACATTTAAAGCGAATCATTTAAAAACATTTTCAGAAAATATTCTTTAAGCGTTTTAATTAATATTTTTTTATTAGGTACTGGTTGCTTTATTTCATGAGGTAATGCATTGTATTGTTTATATGCAGTATATTGTAATGAGTTAATACCAAATTTAGTTGTGTGGGTAGATGATGCTAGGTGTATTTGATTTTGAGATCGTGTTTTGTGCTGGTGTATGTCTGAATTAAAGGCTGGTCTGATGGTAGTGTGTGAGGATCTATGTATGATTTGTAATATTGCACTAGTGATATTGTATTTAGGTAGGACCGTAAAAGGAAGTATGTTTGTCTTTGAATATATATGCTTGATATGTGTATCCCACGGCAGACGGTAGATATTCCTTATAGCTCGATTTTGAATCACCTGTATTTCTGATATTTGTTTTTTAGTAATAGTTCCCCAGATACTAACTAAATAACTCAGATGAGAGTGAATCATCGCATAGTAAGTGGCCCGTAGTAGAGATGTGGAGAGAAGACCTTGGAGTCGATACAGTACACCGGTTATTGGGGAAATTTTCGATTTCACATGCTCAACATGGGAGTTCCACGAAAGTTTAGAGTCTATTAAGAGCCCTAAATATTTCGTAACTTCTATATTTTGGAGTTTATCAGTTCCAAGTGAAATATTCATGGACGCATAATCCTTATTACCGAAAGTTAGGTAGTGCGTTTTTTTATATTGAGGCTCAATTTATTAATACGCAGCCAATTAGCTAGAATTGAGACATCTACATTCATTAGAGACTCAAGGTCACTCAGGCTTGTACTGTGATAGTAGATTACAGTATCATCCGCATAAAGTTGGAGTTTTCCAGAGATACCACATTTAGTTATGTCATTGACATATAGCAAGAAAAGCAGAGGGCCAAGAATTGATCCCTGTGGCACTCCACATGTGATTCTACCTAAGCCACTCGAGACTCCTTTGACTTCAACAAGACAAAATCTATCATCTAAGTAGCTTCGGAGGAGATTTAGGGGCTTCCCAACAATTCCCAAATATTCCAATTTCTTTAAGAGAATTTCATGATTGACCGTATCAAAGGCTTTTTTGAGATCTATAAATATGGCTGCCACATATTCACCCTGGTCTATATACTGTTGAAGTGTAGAGATAAAATCAAAGGCGGCACATTGAGTACTAGAATTTTTCCGAAAGCCATATTGTTGTGGGGTCAGGATATTATTCGCAGATATGTATTTTAGTAGTCTATCTTTGATTATGGTCTCAAATACTTTTGAAAATACCGATAGAAGTGATATAGGACGGTAGTTAGAAATACATGTTTTACAGTCTCCTTTGCGTATAGGTATTATTTTCGCAAGCTTTAATTCATTTGGAAACTTTCCCGTGGACAGTGACCAATTAAAAAGTTCTGTTAGGTGACCCGCTAGTTCTTCTTTACAAGTCTTAAGAACTGATGGTGTTATCCCATCGAGTCCCGGTGCTGCTTTCAACTTTGTTTTAGATATGATCCTCAATACCTCATCTTTGTTTGTCCTAGCCATGTACAAGGATTGGCAAGCCTTCGGTTCCACAAAGACGGTATTACAGTCATTCGGGAATGACGGAATGGTAGCTGCTAACTTTTCTCCTATTGAGAGGAAAAACTCATTGAATGCAGATGCTATTTGACCCGTATCCTTAATTTCGCAGTCGTTTATGATGAGGGATTCTATTTCGTTAGTTGGTTTATGTGCTCGGTTTGATAGAATAGAGTTTATGATTTTCCAAGTTTTCGTGGGGTTATTTTGGTTTTGTTGAAAGCTGTTCGCATAATATTTGTGTTTTAGACTTCGCCTATAATTAGTAATGGTATTTCTCAACCTCTTTTTAAGTGTTACAAGAGTAAGATTACCAAGGTCTTGTTTCCATTGTTTGTGGATCTGGTTTCGTTCTTTGATTAAGGAATTTAATTTGGAATCAAACCACGGAGTATTAAGTTGTTCCCGACTTCCTAATCCTGTTTTTGGTGTAGTTGTACCCGATTCTATTGCCTTTTTAATGTGATCATTGAAACTTTTAAAAGGGTCTTCTGAGTTGCTAAAGTCGATCGTGAAATTGTTTTCAAGAAGATAGGATTTTACTGACAAACTGTTGGTGATAGGTCTCGTAATCCGGGATTTAGTTCTATTATTAAAACATTTTTTTAAGTTGTTCTTATAATCAACAATCAGTATGTTATGGTCACTAAGTGGATCATCAATATTCGATATAGAAGTCTGAATGTTTTGCCTATTTGATATGAAGTGATCTATAATGGTGCTGCTTGTATCAGTGACTCTCGTGGGATATGTTTTGTTGTGTATTGAAAAATTGTAAGATTCTAAAATGTTGCAGTAATTTAATGAAGAGTGTGTGGAAATGGATATGTCAATGTTAAAGTCTCCGAATATTAATGCATCTTGTCTACTTTCGTTCAGTATGCTTTCTAGATGTATTAGAAAATCCTGCATGTTTGAGTTAGGTTTTCGATAGATAGCATAAATGTTGACCGGTTTCCTATCACTGCTACAAAGACTTATACCTAAAAAGGAGTTTTCATTTGAGAAATTTTCAATAATTGCACACTTCATCGTATCAATCGCATATATAGCTACGCCGCCTCCTCCTTCGTTGGGACGAGAAGCAAAAACACTTTTGTATCCACTTAGGGAGTAAAACTTTTCTTCTCCAACGTTAAGCCACGTTTCCGTGATGACGAGGACATGTACAATATACAGCGAACTTCTAACTTTTTCTTCGATCTCGTCAAACTTATTACGGATGCTTCTCGCGTTCAAGTACATTATTCTTAGACAGTTCATCACGGGATTATAATTCTCGATGGTGAGGTACTTATGTTCATGTATGTTACACATCATAATCGATTGTAGATAGATCCTTTTTTAGTGCAGCTTGGTTAGATCTGTTCCTTCAGCCAAAAAAATCGATTTTATTCCTTTCTATTTCAACTTTTCTTTTATATACTGGGCATTCCTTACTTGTAGCTGTATGATTTGTATCAAGCTTGAGTCCTAATCTTTTACTGGTCATTAGACAATTAATGCACTGCATATCTTCATCATCTGTACATTCTTTTATATCATGTTGTTTTGCACATTTGGAGCAGGATTTTAGATTTTTGCAATCTAATGCCTTATGGTTATATCCATTGCATTTGAAGCACCTCATAATATTTAAGTTGTCAACAATCCTGCACCTGTCCCAGCCAAGATTTATTTTTTCTGCATTTATCATTCTGTGATAAGTCTCCCCGTCGACGTCAGCGTATATGGTAAAACTTGTTTGATTTCTTTGGTTTTTTATTTCTTTCATGTATCGCACACCTAGATAAAGGTTAGCACAACTCAAAATTCCTCTTTTTTCAGGAACAGCAAAAAACGTTTTACTCGATTTCTATTTGACCGATTAAAAATATTGTTAGATGATGTTGTATGTTATTTTATTAGGATATTTATTTGCTCAATTACTTACCATCAAATCTACGAATCACGTGTTTATTAATTAATTTTGTGTTATTTTAGTATTCGTGACTAAATCATTGTTTAATAATTTTATCAACTCAAATTGTTTCCATATTAGTGATAAATTTTGAATTAATGCACTCTTATTCTCTATATTTTGTTCTATAATCTTCAAAGAAAGAGTAATGTATCTAAATTATGTTTTTGATATTTTGTATAATATAAGCATGAAATAAAACATTTTATTGTCACAAGACATCTTTATTTAATATTAAGGTAACAAACAAATGAAGACAATAAAAAAACACAGCCCTTGTTTAGGAAATGGCTTGAAAAATAAAATAAACACTTACATTATTTTATTTAGAAAACTATTAAACTTTGAATAATAAAATATTAAAGTAACAAACAAATGAAGATAATAAAAAACACAGCCCTTGTTTAGGAAATGGCTTGAAAAATAAAATGAACACTTACATTATTTTATTTAGAAAACTATTAAACTTTGAATAATAAAATATTCGGGATGTGAAAAGAAATATTAAACTTTGTATTAAAAATACGATTAAAAGTTGATGACGAAGCAATCGATAAACGTTCATTTTCACGTAGATCTTTGTAATCTCGGTATAGATCAGCAAGTGATTTTTCACTTGGGATGAATTCTCTCGTTGTTTGTGCACGAAGGTAATGAGATTCTATTCTGGGGATAGACTTGATGAAAGCTACGACACTTTCTTTTATTTCATTATCTATGGTTGAATGCTGTCCGTGCTTACCCCTTAGGTCACCTTCTATGAAACCGCCTTCTTTTCTTTTCAAATGAGCTGTCCTAATGAACTGGTCGCTTAAGTTTAGGGTAGCTTTAAAAAAAGTCATGCAGACGAATGTCTTCAACCTCAAAGAAAAATGCAGAATTAAGTGACCTATAATTTTGGGTACTGCTGTATCTGTATTTACGCTTAATTTCTTGAGTGTGCCTTACGATGAACTCTCTTCGCTTTTGAAGATCGCCTAATACCCAAAATCTATCGAACAAGGTTTTGCGTAATGTTTCACCTATTTTAGTTTTGCATTTCAATTTGCACTTATCTTGGCATGGAGGCTTGACCGCTCTTTCAGGGACGCTCTTATTTTTTGAAATCAAATAAGCCTTCCCGGTATTTCGCCGAGATTTCTTAATATTTGAGGACCAATCGGCAGGGTTTTTTTTATCCTTTTCTTACCCCTTTGAAGGCTTTAGGATCAGCAGACTGCTCTATGATCGGTTGAGAGGTGGAAGCTTCAGCAAGCGGATTCTCGTTTAAAAGATTCGCAGAATCCAGCGTGGCAGATTGAAGAGCTGCTGCTGGAACTACTAGATGATGAGCTAGAAATGGAGGAGGAGGTAGTACTGGAGGAGGAGTTAGTACTGGAGGAACGAGACTTTATTCTTGGAACGACGAGTAATGAACGGTGGGTTACCGTGGGTTGAAGAGCGGATAATAATAATAATAACGTAGTATTTATATAGCGCAGTTTTGTGATATTTCACTTCAAGTGCGCATCCTCATCCGAATCGTCGAAATCGCTACCATCACTGTTAACCGGTGAGATGTAGTAAGCGCGTTTTACCTGGGTACTGGTTGATGGTGATGCTACCGTTGTTGCGTTATTTTGTAACTCCGTGGTGTCATGTTTCGAGGTTTTTTCTATCACGTTGATGCTCGTCGAAGGACTTATTAAGCTTTTTCGAAGCGCTATCTCAGTATTTAATCGCTGTTCACCTGTGAAGTACAGTGTGGTGGTTTTCTTGAAGTACCTGTGAAGCTCCATCTCCATAAAACTGCTCTCAGGCTCATTTGAGATAGCCTCCATCGCCTTCTGTATAAGTAATAGCCCACGGCCCTTCATGATCTGTAGGAAAATGCGAAGTACTTAGTTAAAATTCACGAATACTATACTAACTCAAAAAATGTTTCTAAATCGCAGTGTTTCAAAGAATTAAAAGTTATTAAAATCAATTTAAGAACTACAAGGACCACTCTAAATATGCCTTTTTCTAAATAAACAATAGAGTTTATTGCTTTAGAATTAAAGCCAATTTTAATTTAACTAACAACACCCGAGCAACTCAAATGTTGTAAAAAATTTCACCAACACTAAACCATTATGAATTAGTAAAATAAAATTACTTAATTTTATAAACAATACCGGAATAAATGGAATTAATTTTTAGAACGCCCAAAAAATAAGACAATTTCAATCACAAATACCAAATCAACTCAAAATAACTCACGCTTTATGACTGCTGTTAATCACGAATACAAAACTAAGTCGAAATAATTCAGTCTCCGTGCGTATTGGCACTACCTTCCCCTACGGCTGGTAGATCGTAACTGGTGATGGGTTACTGTTGTTGCGGGAAGGTTTCGTGGAGCAACTCAGAAAGACTGACTTAAGCGCCCTCTACAATGTTATTAATGGAGATTTTTACACGGGGGTCTTTGTTGCTTGTGTAGTTTTCGACGCTGATTCCGAAAATCGCAATAACTCAATTTTAGATTATTTCGAGTTGTGCTAACCTTTATCTAGGTGTGCGGTATGTATGTCACTTTTATTTTTGAGTTTTGTTCACAAATGTACTGATTTTGAGTTTTAAGTTTTCTCTCTATTTCTTCAAAGCTGTATTTTTCTGATAAACCGATAATTTTGACAGATGGTTTTTTTGTTTGAGGGATTTTCACGTAATATTTATCTCCCATTTTGGAAATCATCTCATCATGAACCTTATTAATATCGGTGGCATTTTTAAATTCTACTATAACCCCTCCATCCTTAAAATTTCTCATGCCGGTAACTCCAAAATTTGCTGGGTCAATATTAACTTTTATTTCATTCTTTGTTTCACTATTTTCCTGATCTTTCTTTTTTGGTTTTATAATGACAACGGGTTCGTGTTTTTTTACCTTTTCCGCGTAGGTTTCAGGAACAATAATTTTTTTGATATCTTTTTTTATTTCTTCATTTTTGTTGTTCATGTTTATGAAAAGAGATTTATTTTCTTGCATAATTTTTTTTACTTCATTCATATTTTGAGTAATTGTTTTGGTAATCGGTCGCAATATTTTTAATTCTCCCTTCATTTCACTGTTTTCTGCAACTAACTGGGCTATAACGTCGAAAAGTTGCTCCATCCCTTCATTTATTTTTTCCTTTTGGGTTATTTTTCCCTTTCCTTCTGTGAGTGTTGTTTTTATATGATTTATTATACTCCTAGAGTTTATCAGAGTCTTATTTATCTTCAATGTCTCTCTGTCGTTGTGGACGTTTCTTCGTTCTCCGAATCAGATGGTGAGACATCGTCCTCCTGCTGGTTTGGGGATCTTGGAGTCAAAATGGATTTTGTAAACGGGTCCGGAGTTTTTTTTCTAGGTGTTTTATTTCCCTTTTCCATTTTACCAGATTTTTATTTTATTTTTTTTTTTTTCTATATATATATATATATATATTTTTTTTTTATATTTACTTTATATTTTGTACATCTATTGCCATGCCTGTTTGCAGTTTTATTTAATTTTCAGAATGCGCATTTACTGCCCTCTATTGACTGGTAGAATGTCTCGTTAAATAATTTTTGGTTTAGTTTGTGAGCGTATTTACCGCCCTCTATGAACAGGGATTTTATAAATTCAATAATAAAATAAAAAGATTTTGGTTTGTCCGAGGATTGAACCCTTCTCGGAAGAAACTGGAGCCAAACACTTTACACCTACGCCAATTCACTGTCGAGCGTTAGCGACATTAGAGTCAATAATAAACAACCGTCAACACAATGTATTAGAGTGTATTTTAGTTGTTTTTAACTTAAAACACTACTTTTATTGTTTTATTCACAGTTCAAATTTGATAAGGATTCACTTATTACCAGATTTTTTTTCCCCGGATGTTTATTATTTTATTTATTTTACTTGATGACAATTAAAGTTCAGACTTTCAGTTTTTATCACTTTTGGAGCACTCCCCGTTCGAGTATCGATAGAACAGACACACGAGGATATAAATTCTGCACCGAGTTTTATTATACACAAAAAATTTCAGTTTGTTAATCACTTTTAGTGCGAATTCTCAAAACATTTCTAGGTGACAGAATCCTAGAATAGATTTTGTGTCAATTTTTTTGGAAAAAGTCACTTTATGAGCATATCTCGGTAGAATACCGGGAGACAAATACACCGGATGATAGTCCGAGAAAAACACTGCACTTCAGTAGCAAATTTGATTCGATTTAGACACTATTTTATGGAATGATTCTTTAAAAACTGGAGCTAACGAAATTAGCGACTGAGCAAGTTCAATGGCGTCAATCAATTGAATCACTGGTTAAAGTAAGTCAAGTACATCTCTTAACACACTGTAATTTTTTGTTATTGACGTTGCATGAGTCGTTGAAAATTCTTTGTAGGTAGTAATAAAGTTGGGGCGAAGTAAACCGCTGGAACGATCCGTAAAGCAAATCTTTAGAAATTGCAGAAAACTGAGAAAAAAAACTCAACCGGAAAATTAAAACGACACTCCTAAATATTTACCCGAGAGCGTTTCGCGAGACACGAACTGAAGTATTATTAATATTTTATCACGACAGTTAAAACTCCTCGAATTTGAAGAAACCATTTGTGAAGAATTTCTAGTTTGTTCTGTCTACTTTTAAGTGGCATCTCTGGAAAATGAAAAATGAGAATGTCGGGAAGAATTTTTCAAACTTCTACGATATCTTTGGAGCTGAGAAACGTTTCTCGTGTGTCAAAAATTACGACTAATCTTATATTCTTACGGGAAGTTTTTTTTATCCACTACTCACGCATTCTTTCACAAATCCAAAATATCCCAACAGCTCCCAACCGTCTGGGGGCTAGTGAGTCGATGGCGTCCCAAATAAATTAGGGGATGTTTTGAGACTGAAGGTCGCGGGATTGAATTCCGGCGTGCGTAATAAATTTTATTTGATCAATTTGTGTTATTTATATTCGCGGCACGTTCCAGAATGGAAGATACTCTCAGTATCTCCCCGGTGTAATACTATCATTCAGATTTGAAACGTTGCTTGAAATGACTTTAGCCGCGTTTGGTGACTAGATCTGAATAGCTAGGTATATCCCCACCGTCCTCTTCCCCATCTCCTTCCACTCCCTACGACCTTCCGCTCACAAAATACCCCAATTGGGGATAACATAGTCTCACTATTACTAACTTCATGTAACCTAGGTACAAGCGAGTGTTTCGTATACTCAGTCCTGTTATTATTTAATCAGGATTTTAGAGCGAGTTGCTCTAATAGGAATATGAAATTCCACGAAGTTTGTTACATCAGGACTGTCTATTCGACTATTTACAATTTTGAACATAAATATTAAGACGGATATAATTCTTCGATCTGAGAGTTTTTAAATTTAAATTCAATGGGAATATCGAGTTTAAAATGTATGAATCGCGCACGATGGCACGGGGGTTTAGAATAACCTTGCGGCTATTCCTTACTAAATGAAACGCTTATGGATTTCGATAAGAATTATGCCCAATCACCAAACAAGATCCGGTGTACACAATTAAGCAATACTCACTGTTGTGTCTCGTAGCTTGATCTTCATTCGGCAGAGGTCATAGGTGTATCCAAGGCGTACGGTAAGATTATTCGGTTATTAGAACCACGATAGAGTTTGAGTCACGATACGATGAAGTGGTTCACACAAAGCATTCGATAAAGACGACGATATTATAATACTTCACATTACACGCTTCCGATTGATAGAAAATAACATTTCAACGTAGAGCCAAATGTCACGTTACGATTTGTTTCGATGGTTGTTGATAGACTGACGATATTGCGGTACTTGACTTAGTCCACCGTATAGGTAAGTACACTTAACGTGCGGAAGTCCAAAATCTGGATTCCACCGATCTGCATGGTAAATTGGAACACAAATACGTATGAAATTCATCAGCGTTATGAAACAATGTATGTGTCTTAAGAATTTGTGTTGATTTTTTTCGATTGAATCTGAATATATTTTAAAATAGGGGGACCAGATCTAGGATGAATAAGAAAAAAATAAAATAGTAATTTTTCAGTTACTACCTAATCCACAGTACTTCCATCCAGCGATACAACACCGAGTTGAGATCACGATGCGTCAAAGTTCACATCTAATTACAAAGGGGGTGCAGGACTTAAAATTGAATTAGGCTACTAACTACCCTGACGCTATCACTACATCTCCGTGCAGCGCCCGAGGCATCCTTGTCACAAACTTTATGAGGGTTAAAGATTTTCTAAGCAATTTACGGCTGCTTTGCTTCCACCGGAGTCAATTATGAAAACTCCGATACGTGCGGCTCATACTAATACTCGTGTGGTACTCGTACCTCGTCCTAGGTACAATTTATCGTGACCGCGGGGTAGGAACAAATAAGTAAGCAGCTCGTGTGTGCAGAATGGTGGCTGTTTTACGAGATTCTTCAGGTTTTAGCTCGTATAAGACATGTGGTATTTTTATACACAAGAGAATGTAGAATATTCTGAGCTAGAATAATTATTCAGATGATACAAATAACAGAGTTTAGTTTATTTGCCTACCAACCTAGTTTTATTTGTAGGTACCTCGTATATTTTAAAGCTGAAAAATTTTTGTTGTAGAAAGTTATCAATAAATACAATTACCTAACCTGTCATGCTTTAAGCACCAAATCCACAGGGAAAAAGTCAGTAAGTTGAAGCCTATAATCAAAAAAGCAGAAAACGTTATATTTTGCTTTGTTTATACTTATGATTGCTATAGTTTTTCGTCACAAGATTACGATTTTTTTGTGTATTTTAGTGTTAAAATGTCGTGTTTATTGCTTTTTATAATAATACAGAGAATTCGGTTTTTTCTCACGGCTGTTTTCAACAGCATTTATCTCGGGAATGCTGGGCATCTGCAGCCTTAGTTCTAGGAGGGATGTCGCATTACTGCTGAAGCCATATAAATTTGGGAGGCGGGTATGGGTGCCGCCGCCCCGGCCACCGTTTATTGGATAACCAACACCTCTGCCATTGGTCACCCCAAGTGGTTCGCTACGTTTGGTGACTTAGCTGGGGTGCCCGGGTTTATGGGGTGAGGTTTGTCCGGGTCTTAGCGGCGATGCGTCTGCCCACAAGTTGCATGGCAAGCCGGATCAAGGGAGAATGGTTGAGGGAGTCCCTTTGACTTCTCCAGCGGTACTCTCTCGAAACATTGCAGTGGGAGGGATGGATTCATACGCCCGTCACTCCTGGATACGCTGACCCCCGGATTACTACCCACCCCTAATACCCTTTTCCTTCCCAGAACTTCCTCTCCTTCCTTTCCTAAAAAACCCTCCATACAGCATCCCTAAGAAGAGAAATATTTTCCTCATGGCCTCCTGTGAAAAAGGTAAAAAAGAACCTTTGAAAAGTTTATTATCAACAATGGACATTGTGCCTAAAATTGCATTTTATGTCCCGGATAATTTCACGCGAGGCCGCCAACACGGGCTTTTGATTCTTCCCAGGTGCAGAATTAAATTTCCAATTGCGATGCCCTACTAGGGCGCCACCTAATGGTAAGACTTACTAGGTTAATTTACTGCCTCGCAGGAAATGTGCATATTTTCCATATATCCTACAACGAATTTAAGCACGAAGAATCATTTTATCTTTATGTACCTACTTGTAACCCTTTTGTCCCACTTGTGTAACCTTATTTATTTACTTTGCCAAATAATGTTTTTGTGTAAGTTTTCTTTATTGCTTTTGCATTGTATTGGTTTTAAAACCTACTGCTAAAAAACAAAATATCTAGTACGGCAGCAGTCGTGAGGTGGGTTGTGAAGGCTTGAAGAGGAACCGATTAAAATAAGGAGTAAAGACATATTTTGATAGCCGACTCAATAAACTGGATGACCGATATGCCTGTTTTGTTCATGAGAATGGGTCGTTTCTCTCACTCATCTTTTTGGGGTAAGGGTATCATCGATTATGGAACCAGACATCTCCGAAAAATAAAAATTTGAGTTGAGAAGGTATGCGTCAGTTATGTGTAAAAGTGTACCCTCTACTTGGTACAATACTGAGATTATTCATGAACTCCACCAAATCAATTATAATGCAGAAAAACTTGCAGTGAAATAAACAAACAAAAAATGTTTTCTGGCTTACTACTGTAACTTGTTGAACTTTCCTGAACTTCTTTCGTTAATATGTTTTCATGTTCCGAGTAGATCAGTTCGTCACAAAAACCTTACCATTGTAATAATACAGGAACTAATGCTGAATTATATGCCATAATAAATCGCCTGCATATACTTGGTAACAAATATGTTGTTGATGATGTGATAAATATTGAAAGATTATTATCAACATGCAAACATTATTTAATTAAAGCTGTTTGTCAGCGCTTCTCAGTTAGATACTGATCTAATATACTCGTACTTTGAATGTTTATATTTTTCATCAATGTTTATTTCTGGAATTTTTAAATTTACGTACTTTACGTTGTAATTTTTTAGTTCATAATATCATGTACACAATCATGTATATGAGGTTTTCTTTTTCTTCATGTTTGTATTTATAATAGCTCACTATTTTTACTTTATACTGTCACTTCAATATGTGCTTTTTAATTTTTTGTCATATTAATTTATTTTTTTCTTAACTATGTATATTCTTTATCCATTTCAAATTATTACAATTCCTATGTAAAAGCCGTTAATCAGCGTTAATTCATAATAAATAAATAAATAACACCGAGAAGCACAACTGATCATTATGCTTCCCGGTGATATTTTATAGCATGTTTAATGTGTAAAAAAAAAGACAGGTGTAAATAATATTTTATTTAAGGTAAACATTTATGGAAATGCGATCAAGTACCGGTTATCACTTATTCAAATCTATGATGAAACCGCGTTATGGCCACATTGGTCACGTGACCAATGTAGTGCTCTCGGCTTCCGCCGGGGAGCGCCGCCATTCCAGCTACTGAACTCGGCCCGACAACACAATTGTACACTGCTTGATCTCACTTCCATTCTTTTCCCGCGATGTACAAAATCTGTAAATACTTTTAACAAAGACAGAATAAATTATTAAACGTAGAGAACTCTTTCACTCATACAAAGTACACGCAACCCCCTGCTTTGGAGGCCAAGTAAGTATTCCGCCGACAGCGAACAAAGACTCTCTACACCTGGTGACCTGCGACAAGAAAAAATGATTGACACAACTAGTGACCGCGTGTTTAACTTTCAACGTTTAGACCATTTTTTTAAATTCTTTTACACGTGTTCTCGGACCGCAGTTCAGTGGCTGGATTCCTGGGAATTATCTGGTGAGTACCGTTTTAATTTTGGTATTTTAAAATCATCTTTCAAATTCAAATAATCGTTGCCTTATTTACAGCTATTTTATATCCGAGTATTTTAAAAAAAAAATTTATACCTCATGTTTTTGGTTCTCAAAGGATTACGAATAATATCACAAATTTATACAAATACGTAATAAATGAATCTTGTGTGGCTTTCGTGTACCGATCCACACGTGTCAAATAGCCATTTTGTTTTTTCTCAACATCGCAAGTTCAACTTGAGTTACAAACTGACGCAACTCTCTGTGGAAAAGCTTGAATATTCTTCAATCTTATGTTTTAGCACTCACAACTCTTTTGTGAATTTGATTTACGAACATGTTCAGTTGAACGGTCGGATTCATCACAGGTGATGTTCTATACAATCACACGTATAAATCTGCAATGCAAAATGACCCTATTTGTGACTACTTGCCTATATCCTGTTCTTATCTCGGATCAAGTGCGTGTTACCCTCTATTCTAGGCATCGAACATCTTCAGCAACGCGTGATGCTACCAAGGGAGCTTCTACAGCCGAGTCACACTTCCTGCAGCCCCGTCAACAGCTGGACGCAGCCTCCATTGCCAGCATCAGCGGCGGACACCCTCGGAACGCAAAAAGAGCATCACACCTCCGAGCCCCTGTTCCTGCAGCCCGGTCGACAGATCGACGCAGCCTCCACCACGAGCATCAGCTGCGGACCCTCTCGGAAAACACACATCTGCATCATCTCAACAACGTTCAGCCACGTAAATTTTTAACACAGTTTATACGATATTTCTGGAAATAATTTTTGCATACCCACCACAAAATTTAGCAAAATAATATGTTACAATTTTTAACACATGTCTGATAATAATATTTCTACATATCAATTATTAATTAATCTGAATTATTCTCGCATGATTGAAGATTTCTACTTAAATGGTAACAGTTGATTTTCGTAAAGGTTTGCGTCTTGAATAATTTTCTAGTAACTTCCGTACATGTCACATAGATGTCAACAGCTCTAATTTTCTCCTAAAATTATTACGGATTTTTAATACATAATTTGAAATATTTCAAAGAATCACTATCTTTGCGTGCTTATTTCCGTATAAATGTTGAAATGACCTCGGATGAAGAATCTCCAGCGACCACACCGACTCATCAACTCAAGACTTTGTTCCAACAATCAATAAATCCGGAACCAAAACCAACCAACATGGAATCAACTGGCGAACCTAGCTCTGCGGCAGCAGTAAATCACGTGTCCGTTAGATTACCAAATCTATGGAGGGATCAAATTTTGCTTTGGTTTATACAGGCTGAGGCCCAATTCGCGAATTCGCGCATTAAAGAGGATTTCACGAAGTACAATATAATTATAGCTGCCTTGGATTCACAAACCTTACAATGTGTGAGCGACATCGTGACACATCCACCGATCAATGACAAATACGCCAATTTGAAAGCAGCCCTTATTGACCGACTCCAAGACTCTGCTGAAAAACGCCTCACACGACTACTAACAGGAATCCAACTGGAGGATAGGAAGCCAACCGGTCTATTGAGACATATGCTAGAGCTAGCAGGACCTACCTTAGCGGATAACGCAATTGTGCGGACATTGTGGCTACAACGATTACCTCAACATGTGCAAGCAATACTGTCAGCACTTCCCGATAACGACATTAACCAACTTGCCACAGCTGCAGACAAAATACTAGATGTCTATCAATCAACCGATTGCAGTGCCATGGAAGATCGCAACAAACCCAGTTCATCTCGTCAGGAACCAGCTGAACATTCCTTATTACTACAACTGCAGAAACAAATAGCAGCACTTTCGCGTGAAGTAGCCCAGCTACGCATAGCCAAAACTGAGCCCACATCAACTTATAGAGGACGGAGAAACCAGAGCCCCCGCCGAAAACCTGGCCGCTCAAGTTTCGGGTCACGCAATTCATCTCCCAATAGGAATCAGGATGGAAAATGTTACTACCATGCAAGATTTGGAGAAAATGCTCATAAATGCTCCAAACCATGTTCTTATGTAAAGAAGAAGTCGGGAAACGACAGCGGGAACTCCCAGTAGAGACATGTGAGATCCCTAATACCTCTTGTCGTCTCTTCATCTATGACCTGCGAACAAGACATAAATACCTAGTAGACACCGGCGCGGACATCTCAGTCATCCCTAGGAACATGACCTTTGAGAAAGGCAACTTGACCTCCGATAACTGCCCTTCCACATTATATGGGGCGAATGGGAAGCCAATAAGAACGTACGGCACGAGAACAGTCGAACTCTACTTCGGCCTACGCCGCACAATGAAGTGGCGCTTTATCGTAGCCGATGTGTCCAAACCCATCATTGGCGCAGACTTTCTTCACCACTACAACTTGACAGACAACTTGAGACGAGCCAAACTTGAAGACCAGTCTACTGGATTGAAAATTAGAGGATCTACCTACAAAGGACCAGCATCAGGCATCGCCACAATTTCCTCTTCTCAAAAGTATCTTGACATTTTGAAGAAATACCCCTCGTTGACAAGGCCTACCATGCAGACACCGGATGCAATTAAACATTATGTGACTCATTGCATAGAAACCAAAGGCCCTCCAGTATCTGAACGTGCACGCAGATTAGCACCTGCGCTCCTCGAGGCAGCCAAGCGTGAATTTAAGTACATGATGGAACAAGGGATATGCCGCCCTTCTAAAAGCAACTGGGCCAGCCCTTTACACATGGTAAAGAAGCCAAACGGCGAATGGCGTCCGTGTGGCGACTACAGACTCTTAAACTCAAAAACAGTCCCCGATAAATATCCCATAGCTCAACTTCAAGACTTCGCCCATAAACTGGCAAAAGCGAAGATTTTTTCAACCATCGACTTGTCGCGCGCTTATCATCAGATACCTGTTAAACCTGAAGATATCCCTAAAACGGCCATCATCACACCGTTCGGATTGTTCGAATTCACCTCCATGCAATTTGGATTATCAAACGCAGCTCAGAGTTTTCAACGATTCATGCATGCAATAACAAGAGATCTAGATTTCTGTTTTGTTTACTTAGATGACATCCTCATAGCTTTCGCTGACGAAGAGGAACATAAAAAACATCTAGATTTGCTTCTTAAACGACTCGCTGATAACGGACTTGTCATTAATATCCAGAAATGCCAATTAGGAACCGCAACAGTGAACTTCCTCGGACACACAATTACTCCAGAGGGCATGACTCCAATCAAGGATAAAGTCAAAGCAGTGACAGAATTCCCTCAACCTAAAACTGCGAAAGAACTACGTCGCTTCTTAGGTATGTTGAACTACTACCGCAGGTTCCTACCAAATTCAATCAACACCCAAGCAATTCTATACGACAGTATTGCCGGTTACAAAAAGAATGACAAGCGGATTCTCAACTGGAACCAGGAGCAGACAAAAGCATTTGAAGATTGCAAACAGCATCTAGCGAACGCAGCTCTACTTGCGCACCCAGATCCAAACGCAAAGCTTGCAATGATGGTCGACGCCAGTGACAAAGCATTGGGCTCTTCATTGCAACAATCAAAAGGAAACACCTGGGAACCGCTAGGATTCTTCTCCAAAAAGTTCACCCCTGCTCAACAGAAATACAGCACTTTTGACCGCGAACTTACCGCCGTTTATGAATCCGTGAAATACTTTAGAAATCACATCGAAGGCTGTCATTTCAGCATTTTCACAGACCACAAGCCACTCACCTTCGCATTAAACAAAAAACGCGCGTCTAGCTCCCCTCGGCAAGAGCGACAGCTTGATTACATAGCGCAATTTACAACCGACATAAGGTATGTCTCTGGAAAAGAGAACGTAGTCGCGGACACCCTATCTCGCATCGATGAGATCAACTGTCCCACTGTAATTGACTTCGAGCAAATGCGGTTAGAGCAATGCCAACCTGACGGACAATTCAAGGCAAACGATGGCAGCACCCTTGCTTACGTCAAATGGTGATCCCTGGCACTGACACTCGATTGTGGTGTGATATTTCAACAGGTCATGTTAGACCACTCGTTCCACCGAGCATGCGACAACAAGTCATAGCAAGCATACATAACGTTTGCCACCCTGGTATCTTGGGAACTACAAATACGATAAAACAAAGATTTGTTTGGCCCTACATGGCGAAAGACATCAAGACCTTCGTCAAACAATGCATACCATGTCAAAAAGCAAAGGTATCAAAACATACGGTCGCACCTCTAGCAACTTACATATTACCAGAGGATAGATTCCGTAACATTCACATCGACTTGGTCGGACCACTACCGCTATGCAATGATTACCAAGATATACTAACCATGATCGATAGGTTTACTCGATGGCGCGAAGCAATTCCCCTGAAGAATATGTCAGCAGAAACCGTAGCCACAGCATTGACTACGCATTGGATCGCACGTCACGGAACACCTGACAGCATCACCACGGACCAAGGACGACAGTTCGAGAGTTGTCTCTTCAAAAAACTCGCAGAAAAGTTTGGCATCAAACACTCAAGAACCACTGCATACCATCCTCAAGCGAACGGTATTATAGAAAGATGGCATCGCACTTTAAAATCTTCTCTAATTGCATGCGGAGAACAAAACTGGGTTGAGAACCTACCCCTAATACTTCTCGGTTTGAGAGCTACAGTGCGTGAAGAACTAAAATGCTCCCCCGCAGAACTTACGTATGGCAGGACACTAAGACTTCCCTGCGACTTCTTCTCAGAAACTCCTCGCGAAGAACCCGATACGTATGTAGGACGCCTACAGAGAAAGTTCGAAAGTATCAAATCGACCCCTGCCAGCAATCACAGCGCAAGGAAATTTTTTGTGCACAAAGACCTACCTGTCGCCACTCATGTTTTCCTGAGAACAGATAGCGTAAGACGACCCCTCCAGAACCAGTACGAGGGTCCTTACAAGGTAGAACAACGTGATGACAAAACATTTGTCATAACTATAAAAGGCAAACCCAAACGCGTCTCCATAGACCGACTCAAGCCTGCTTTCATTCCGGTTGAAGAAAATGTCACTAAACACCCATCAGTCCCCGTTACACCGATAACCAAGACCACATCCACAACTGGTCACAAGATCACAACACGTTCAGGTCGGCATGTACATTTTCCAAAGAGACTTGGGATGGAATAACGCACAAAAAGATATTTTTATTTGACATTTTTCTCATTCATAACTCATGATAGAAATTAAATTATAAATTTCGCCTAGCTTTGAATTGCAAACCATTTTTATAAAGTTTACTTTTCTTTAAAATACTGCGAATAACACAATATTTAAATGCACAGTTTTTTTATGGAAATCTTACCTATAATATTGTAAATTGTCAATCAACATAATCTAAAACTTAGATCATTATTGTGTATTCACAAGTGTGAAACGCCTTCAATACGATGAAACAATTCATCATTTAACTGCATAACTCATGCATTTTAAATCCTACCTATAATATTGTAAATTGTCAATTAACATAATCTAAAACTTAGATCATTACAGTGTATTCACAAGTGTGAAACACCTTCAACACGATGAAACAATTCATCATTTAACTGCATAACTCATGCATTTTAAAAAAAACATTACATATTAAGCATGTTATTACAATTTTAAATCACTCCTAATTAGATGAAAGCCTTTCATCATTCAACTGCATACTTTGTGCACTTCAAAGGTACTACAAACACCACTGTGTTTTTACAATTCTTAAAAAATGTTATAATTAAAAACGTTATAATAAAAAATGTAAAATTCACATCTTACAAACGCATTTATGCATTACTACAAGTATTACAGCATTATTGTAATAATAATTGTAATCAACCTTCCAAACAATCAATTAAAATCATCATATTATATAATATTATGTACCAAGGTACACACTATCTACTCTACAAACTATGTACATAGTAGGTAACTCTTTACCACATGATAAACATTGTTATTCATGCATTTTGTCTTTTAACCACGCTTCTCTGGATGTACACGGCACTTTTATACATCTAGTGAATCATGTGGTTGAAATCATTTATTTTTAAATATACTTTTCTCCTTCATGTTTATACACTTACAAGTTAAAGCCACTTTGTCTTACGTACGTAAAAGAACATGGTTATTCGACTCACATCAACAAAAAAACACACTTTTACGTACTGAAGACAATGTGCAGCCTTTTTGACTTAAAAATCATCATTTTTCGCTACAGAATAGCATAAACCCTTATTATTTATAATTTTATGATGAACGCCTAACTAGGACTCCAAAAAATATAATACTTTTAGGAAGAAAACTCTACCATATCTACTTATGTATCAATTTAAATATTTCTTACACTAGATATAGCTTATTGTTAAACATACCTACTACTATAGTTTTCTTTTTCAATATAACTTATGAAAAATACAGCATTCTGCTATATACAACCTACCTTCGAAATGTTTCTCAAGTAAATTACAACTTTTGACCATACATTTGCGAATATTTTTTTTTTTTTTAAACATGTATAATGTTATTTTAAGGTTACTTTAAGTCATAGTCTTAAATATTATCTTTTATACAATCGATGTACAATGATTTTACAACCAGCGCTTCTAATTGCGCACGACTGGCAAAACAATTCTACTAGCTCTGAACATAGTTCATTGAGGCAACAACATTCAATGTTCATGCATTAATTGAAAAACAATCAACTGGAATCATTTCTCAAATTCCAGGTACCACTACAATCAGCTGGAATCATATCTCAAATTCCATGTACCACGCTATATCATGTACACCAATGCTCCGAACGCCTAGTTCGTCGATGCGTTTACCACGGTAAATAAAGTAAAGAGCTCATAGAGCTTGACAAGTTTTAAAAAAACATTATTTAAAACTAACTTGTAAATACTCACATCAGAATTAACTGATTTCAACACCAAATAAAATGGTTATAGTATACAATAGTGTAGTAATTCTCAACATTACGTGTCATGGTTACACATTAATCTTATGATTTCATGTATTAGAATTAAGATTTTCAGCTTAAAAATTTTTTTTTGGTTAAACCTTTAATACTTTCCAATGTGTTCTTGAAAGTATAACAACAGTCTACTTCATTAACTGATCATTCTACTCTGCTCGAGTAACGTAACCCTTATAATTTTTCGAACACATTGGAGGCTATTCTTGTTTTGACTGATGGTGCCTCAGTCAAGATAAGATTAGTACCAGCAATATAATCTCCTTTAACGATTTTCCATTGTTCATATTATCGTTAACACTGGAGGGGAGGCTATGGAAATGCGATCAAGTACCGGTTATCACTTATTCAAATCTATTATGAAACCGCGTTATGGCCACATTGGTCACGTGACCAATGTAGTGCTCTCGGCTTCCGCCGGGGAGCGCCGCCATTCCAGCTACTGAACTCGGCCCGACAACACGATTGTACACTGCTTGATCTCACTTCCATTCTTTTCCCGCGATGTACAAAATCTGTAAATACTTTTAACAAAGACAGAATAAATTATTAAACGTAGAGAACTCTTTCACTCATACAAAGTACACGCAACCCCCTGCTTTGGAGGCCAAGTAAGTATTCCGCCGACAGCGAACAAAGACTCTCTACACATTCAAAGTAAGTAAGTCTAACGTCATGGTATTTGAAAGAGAGAGTACGAAAACAATGTGCAATATAATGATCAATACTTAGAGCAGGTGGATGAGTTTGTGCATCTGGGAAATATGTTTACGAGAGACGAAAAGACTGATATATATTGATAGAAGGGAAAGCGCAGGTAATTTCATTAATGGAGGACTGAACGCTTGTTTTTTAGTTAGTCAGTCGTTATCTAAAAACTTAGTATTTTGAGATGTTTGACTAATCAACTGGACGGTAGATATGTACGTTAATAAATCAACTTTTCCATTTCTAATTCTTTAAATTGGCCAATAAAAACACGAAACTTTTTAAACTCGTCACAATTTAAATGTTAGCCAACAAGCTCAAATAAATGAATATTTCACAAAAGCTTTTCTGGTATTAATAATTTATCGTTAAAACTTTCGCAATTAATTAAAAATGAACACTGTGGGGAATCTAGACCGGTAAAGTTATAGGAGAGCTTTCTCTTTTGCATTTGCTGGTGATTTTGAATCAACTCAGTGTAATATTATGTGCTTGTACCTCCATTTACTCGGATATTCCAATCAATCGATTAACTCAACCGCGTCATAGATTTACTACTATTTATAGATCGACTAATATTGTCTCCTTACACACTCGTACTTTAAGAAAATCAGATTTATAATATATGTTTTATAATTCCACGTCTCGAGATTTAATAATAATTATTGATAATTCCACGTCTCAAATTTTGGACTTGCATCCGTATACGGATACGGATGCAAGTCCAAAATTCAGAAATGAGTTTTTGATGCAGACTTGAAGTAAATTATCATGTTTATCAGTGGCAGAAAGATACAAGTCCTATCATGAAGAAAAATAGGATTTTCAAAAATGTATACGGATGCAACTACCTTTGATGCAACAACTATCTTAGAAGACGAAAGATGTTCATGGACTTGCATCTTTATGATTTAGTTGCATTTTGAGTATTGTGACTCAAATCCACAAAATCCAAATATTACCACGCTTTCTACGGAAGTAAATAATTTTCAAACATTGATCTTTTCATAATACACCGCACGCCATAAGAAAATATTCCATTTCATTTTTTAAGCAGAAGGATTCGAGTTCGGTTTTTTGTGCGTTTTTTTTAAATATATTTTTATAGGGTTGCGTATAAACTATTTTGTTTTATTTGCTCATTTTAAAACAAATGTAATTGATTCAACAATTAATAATTGATTTAATAATAACATTTTTTGTTATCTCTCTCTCTCTCTCTGGTTTCAATCCTGGGATTGGTTTGCAGCAATTTCCTCTATTCTTCTCTTTCATTCTTCCCTGTCTTGTACGGCTCTTTTGAAGTCTGCATATGATGAGCAGCGCACGTCCACTAGCAGGTCCTCCAGGTACTCTCGGCGTGGGCGTTCCCTAGAGTTTGTCACCTCAGTCATACCCTCCATTATGGCATGCAAGAGGCCTTCTTGTCGTATTACATAATCGATCCATCTTGCACGCCTTTCGGACAAGGTCCTGAGTAGGTGCCTTCCTCCTTCGATTCTTTGGAGAACCTCCTCATTTGTAGTGTGGTCTTTCCAGGAAATTCTTAATAGTCTTTTATAGGACCACATCTCAAAAGCCTCTAGTCTCCGTTTATCTCTTTGGGATAGGCACCATGTTTCTCAGCCGCACATCAAAATACTCCAAACATAGGTCTTGATGAGGAGTATTCTCAGTTTTAGGTCCATATTATTCGATTCTATTATTTTCAACCTTTTATTGAATGCAAGGCTAGCCTGGTGTATACGGCTGTCGACCTCGCTCTTAGACCGACCGTCCCATGTTATTTTGCTCCCGAGGTAAACAAACTCCTTGGTGTTCTTTAGTGGAACTCCTGACATCTCTACTCTCATCTGATGTTGCGTTCGGCCTACAGTCAGCAGCTTTGTTTTGTCTTTATTTATCTTCATGTTGTAGTTGTTTTGAAGAATGCTTTGCATGGTTGTTAAGGTCTCTTGCAGTTCTTCTTCGCTTTCAGCAACCATAGCAATATCGTCAGCAAACCTTATCATATCCACCTTTTGCCCGTGTATCTTTACACCTTTTCTGTGACTCATTCTCTCTTTCAAGTCAACAAACGCACTCTGTATATAAGCGTTAAAAAGAACAGGTGACAGAGAGCATCCCTGTCTCACCCCTTGTCTTATCTGGCTTCTTTTGTATCATTGTCACATCTAATTAGAGCGACCTCATTCTTGTATAGCGCCTGGATTATTCGTATATCTATATATTTGATATCAATTCTCTTCAGAATCTCGAATCTAGATAGCGACAATATTGCTTCTCTAGTTCCTACACCTCTTCTAAAGCCATACTGGTCTGCGGAAAGGATGTTCTCTACTTTTGGTTCGATTCTTTTTAGAATAATATTAGTCAATATTTTTGAGGCATGGAATATTAGGCTGAGAGTTCTGTGCATCCGATGCTGTGTTTTTACTTATGAAGGCATAATAAAACTTTATCTAAAACACGCGAACACCTCAGCATAGGTTTTCCTAGTGATGTGTTAACAAATCAATGTTCATTAATTAACTCAAACATTAGTACAATTACTGATTATCAACATTTTTTGTATAACTGGTACTCATTATGTAAACTGCACGTAAGAGAAAATAAATAAAATAAAATATATACACGAAACAATGTTACTTTGTTTGAACCACTTGTATATTTGTTTAAAGCCGACCGGTTTCGTATACGTTTGTCCTGAGGAAGGAACGGTCGTTCCGACCGGTCGGCTTTAAACAAATATACAAGTGGTCAAACAAAGTAGCATTGTTTCACTTGTCTATAATGGATAACCACCAAGTTATAGCTACATTAAAAAGTATAAAATAAAATATACTCGTTTAATGTACGCGTATAATTGACGATATTTGAAACTTTTCTTTCTTTTCTTCTTGGGCGCTCTCATATCGAAGGTTGGATATCGTCAGGTCTGGGGATGGCTTATTATTTTAATCCTCAGAATAGATTTTTATACGCCGGTTTAACATTGTTATATAAAGCCGGCCTTAAGCCCGCTATAAGGCCGTATTAACCATACAAACGCCGTGGTAATAAATCAACTTTTTCACTGTTCTGACCTCCGCATTTATAAGTAAGAGTGTAACAAGTATAGTTATTTCGAGCGCATTTTGAGAAGTGTTCACGCTCGAATACTTTCTCTGTCTTGCATTGGTTGTCCCTTACTACCGCTGCCGCTAGGGCAGCTGGACCATAGGTATATAAAGACAAGCGAAACCTTAGAGTTTTGTGTTTTTAGCCTGCCGGGGAGTCCCGCGCTAAGCTCCAGGAAAATAGTTAAAGTCGAAGTCCGCCTTCCGAGATCAGCTCGCGTGGCTTCAAGGCACTCGTGAATCTTTTGTGTAAAGTGACGAGTAGGTAATTAAGGATAACAAGTGTCCTTTGGAGTTATTATAGTGATAATAACCATAAAGCTACTGTTGTAGTTGGTACGTTAAATTTACCACTGTTTTTACGATTATTGAACTGGCTACTCGTGTAATTGATTGTACCCACCCCAATAAAAGATTAATTGTGTTTAAAGAAGAAAAGTGTGGATTTTATTTAATTACTCGGCTATAACTGGCGCCCAACCCGCGGCCAATTAATTCGCGAGTATTGTTCATAGAATCAGTAAATTCAGTGAAAGTTGTGAAAATTGTGAAACTACGAAAAAGTGAAGTAAAGTCACGAAAGTTGTGAAAATTCGAGATAAAGTCTAGTTTAGGGGGAGAAAACTCTCACTATAAAAGTGTTTTGTTGTGTAGGTACAGTTTGTGTACCAGAGTAAAGTCAGTGCCTAAAGACGCACCGGTAGAAAGTGATATTTGTCAACGAGCGCAAAGTGGCGTCCAGGAAACAGGAGTCAGGAAAATTTATCTACCCTCGCCGTAGTCCAAGGTTTAAAACAACAAACATGTCGCTTACTACGGAACAGCTTGAGCTGATATTGGCGAAATTTTCCACTCCCCAAGCAACAATGGACGACCGGAAAAATTTTCGTTACTGTACGTCGCGGTTTGACGGTTCGCGGGATCCACAGAAAGTGGAAGAATTTATCAGAACCGCGACGATATTTAAACAGTATGAGGGGATATCGGATGCGCGAGCATTGGAAGGTCTCCCCTTGCTTTTGGAAGAAACCGGCAGTATCTGGTGGGAAGGAGTAAAAAGGGAAGCTTCGTCATGGGACGTTGCCATGACGATGCTCAGAGATGCCTTTGCGCCCAAAAGAGCAACTGATTACGTATTGCGCGATATTACAAGTTACTATCAAGACGAGCAAATGCCGACGGACTTGTTCGTTGTGACAAAAAGGGCATTGTTGGCTGAATTACCCCAGGAAATATACCATAATCCAGTCATGCAGCTCGATATGGTGTATATGTGTCTCAGACCAGTTCTAAAGGAAAAAATACCTCGGGACTCTGTTAAATCATTCAATGAGCTCCTACGAAGGGCGAGATTAATTGAGGAGAGCGCCGCGGAAAAGGCTCAACACTTTAAATCAGTCAAAGCCAAAGAGAACTTTGCCAGACCGCGATCGAGGCCTAGGAGTCATGAATTTTGCGAACATTGCAAAAAGACCGGTCACACTCAAGACCAATGTTATAGCAAAATACGAGAACAATCGACCCGCCGAAATGTATGGGATTACCTCTCCTGCTATCCTTGTCTCTGCTCAAACCCTTCTGAACAATTTAATTTAGTAATTTGTCTTAAATTTAAATTATATTTTTTCTTAGATTTTCAACTTGTACCATTTTTCAACTTAACTTTACACACACATGACTCAACTTCTCACCCAATACATCACAAACACATACATGCATGTCTGCGCAAATTGACAAATATACTAACCTCAGTGGACTTTGGGCTGCTGAGTAATAATTATCATAGTATGCTCATTTCGACTTATGCTTTAATTTGACTAATTTTTATATTAACTTCAAATCGAATCAAGATAATTATTTTCCACTCACACAATGCATGACACCATTATAATTTTTTATCAAAATGCACGGGGCCTTCGATCCAAAACTAATGAATTCTACCAAAATGTCCTAATCAATGCATTTGACATAATCTTAATTAGTGAGACGTGGTTAGTTGACAGCATATCCGACGACGAGCTTTTTGATTGCCGGTACAACGTATACAGAAATGACAGAGATACTACTCTTACGGGTAAAACTAAAGGGGGAGGCGTTGCTATAGGTATAAAAAAAGATTTTAAAGTTCGGTCACGAAAATCGTGGTCTTCAGAAGCCGAGGATATATGGATCTCACTATTATTAAGACATTCTAAACATCGCATTTTGAATGTTCATATTTGTTGCTCTTACTTACCGGGAGTTAGTCCTAAGATATCTAATGCGCAGCGTTTCTCTATCATCAATAGTCATACAACTGCCATATCTGATTTAACCACTGAATATCCAAATGACATTTTTCTAATTATAGGCGATTACAATATGCCAAACGTGAACTGGAACCCTACGTGTCAACCATGTAGTACCGACCTTTGTGCTTCTACTCTCCTTAGGTGTCTTTCGTTCTCCAATTTAACACAATATAATGCAATTTCCAATTATCATGGACGTATTTTAGATCTTGTGCTTTGTAACACCACAGTCTTCGTCTCCGCTGCCGACTCTCCACTGGTATTTGAAGATGCACATCATAAATCTATCATAGTCGAACTCAATATTCCCCTCCCTGCTGTTAGCCTTAAATCACAGATAATCAAATTGTTTAACAAAGCTAACTATGTAGTAGTCAATGATGCTCTCAGAAATAGTGATTGGTCTTCTGTTGTAAATGCACAAGACGTTGACACTGCGGTACACAATTTTTATAGAATCATTAATGCCCTAATAGATGATCTGGTTCCAAAGAAAGTAACTAGATCAACAAAATTTCCATCATGGTATTCGGCGGCTTTAATTAATATAACGAAAGAAAAATTAAAGTTTTTTCGTGCCTGGAAACGCTACAAGAATCCATTGGATTATCAATCTTTTGCATTACTCCGCAAAAGACAAAAGAAGATTTCTAGTCTTACTCATAAAACCTATATTGCTACATTGGAATCCGACATACAACATAATGTTAAAAAAATATGGTGTTATGTTAAGACACAAAGAAAATCTCCCACTATACCAGAACACATGACGTATAATTCCACAACAGCACATGACAGCAAACAAGTTACTGACCTTTTTGCTGATTACTTCTCAACGGTCTTTACAAATGAAATTCCAACTCATGATGCTGATAGTAAGGAAGATCCTCTTAATAACACATTAATATCCTCAATCAGAATAAACGAAGAAATCACCTTAAAGTACCTATCAAACATAGACATTAATAAAGGACCAGGAATAGACAGGCTGCCTGGAATTTTTATACGCAACTGCAGTAAATATATCTGTCTACCGGTTTGCGCCATCTATAAAAAGTCACTAACGGAAGGATCGTTTCCTCTCATGTGGAAATCAGCTGTCATTACACCAATCTTTAAGAATGGTGATAAGCACGACGTTAAAAACTACCGACCAATTTCCCAACTCCCTATTTTAAGCAAAGTTCTTGAAAAAATCGTCTTTGATCAATTGTACTCGACTATTTCGACAAACATTATGCCGAATCAGCACGGATTTATGAAAGGTAGGTCTACAACATCCAACCTCGCCCTTTTCATTAACTTCTTGCACAGCAAGATGGACGATAAGGAGCAGACTTCTCTAAGGCCTTTGACCGCGTAATTCACTCAATTCTTTTGAAAAAACTTATCCTACTTGGTATACATGGCGACCTATTAAGATGGATTAAGTCCTACATTAGTAATCGCAATCAGGTAATATTAATCAACGGTGTCTACTCTAAGTCTATGGAGGTAATATCCGGTGTCCCCTAAGGTTCCCACCTAGGTCCGCTTCTCTTCAACATTTATATAAACGACATTGGATCATGCTTTCAAAATTCCGAATTTGTGCTTTACGCTGACGACATGAAAATATTCAAAGTTGTGCATTCTCTTTCTGACTGTGATGCGTTACAAAGTGATCTAGATAGGCTTTGCAAGTATTGCAAAGTTAACTGTTTAGATATCAATGTTTCCAAATGTCATACTATGACATTCACCAGAAATAAACATGTTATTAAGTACTCTTATTCACTCAATAATGAACCTGTCATCTCGAAAACGGAATGTAAAGATCTTGGTGTGTACCTCGATAGCAAACTTATATTTAATAAGCACATCGACTCAATCGTTCACAGGTCATATAAAATGCTTGGTTTTGTTCTTCGCATAAGTAAAATGTTCAATAACCCGCGTACAGTAATAATGTTATATTTTGCATTAGTCAGAAGTACACTGGAATATGCTTCGCCAATTTGGAACCCGCAATACAAAGTATACATAGATAGCATAGAAAATATTCAAAACAAATTTATAAAATATCTTACCTTTAAATTCAACAATAACTTTGAATGCACATTTCAAACATTGCAACAAAGGCGAGCAATAGCTGATTTGACATTTATACACAAAA
This sequence comes from Limnephilus marmoratus, assembly GCA_917880885.1. Taxonomy (NCBI): domain Eukaryota; kingdom Metazoa; phylum Arthropoda; class Insecta; order Trichoptera; family Limnephilidae; genus Limnephilus; species Limnephilus marmoratus. The sequence goes on from OU862919.1 coordinate 50,445,094, forward strand.
TTTTAAATAATAACATTGACTGTACCGAACTTCTTTCCCTAGTTAATTTTAATATACCCTTAAGACGTACACGTCATACAGAACTATTCCACACGCTTAATTACAAGACAAATGCAGCATCTAATTCACCAATCAATCGTGCTCTTCATAAGTTCAATATTATTGGTCTAAATTCCAACATCGACATTTTCTCTGATTCACTGCCCAAATTTAAAAAGAGCATCTTGCGAATATTATAATTTGTTCAATGCGCACACATACATACACACATACTCACACACTCACACACACACACCTTCCCACTACATACATCACCCGGTAATTACTTAATACGCATACCATAAATAAGACATTACAATGAAACACATAATAGGTACCTACCATGTAATATACTTATAAATTGTAATTTTTTAAACAAATTATCTTTTGTACTGTTTGTTTCTGTTAATAAATAAAATAAAAAATAAATAAAAATTACGCAGATAACAGAGAGCGCGCTAAGATTGCGTGTTACGGGTGCAATCGCCCGAATGTAATAAGAGCAAAATGCCCTACCTGTAATCCTCACAAGGAAGAGCATAAAGAAGTAACGTTCTCATCTTTTGGTACAGAACCACTTATCATAAACCGTCCGAAAGTAAAAATAACTGTGGAAAATTCAGTGGAAACTGCAATTTTGGATACGGGCGCTCGGGTGAGCGTTGCTAGTAGAAACCTCTACGAAATCCTTTTGAAACGCGGCCATAAATTTAGGCAGGTACGCAGCAGAGTCATTCTAGCTGACGGCGTGCCGCGAGTGCAAGAAATACTTTGCGTTACGATACCGGTGAAATTAGAACGCAAAATCATCCATACTTCGTTTGTCGTGCTGCCCGACGCCAACGAAATTCTATTGGGTGTTGATTTTATGCACGATGCATCCCTGGTTTTAGACATCGCCAATCAAACATGGTACTTCAGGGATGTCATGAAATCACCCTACCCCTTCTTAATCGATGAGGCGCCAAGAGGAACGCGCAAGACGATCATAAGTTTCGCAGAGAATCAGTGTCAAGAATCCGAGACCTCCGATATAGACGTAGAAAGCTCTGTGAGGGGTTACGGACCTCCCACCACGATTGGGGCCAGGGGCCCATTTACCAAAGCTTCCGAGAAAACGATGGACTTCGAAGACTCTTCTACCTACCCGATGGAATATTCCGCTGAACACGTGGATGCATTATACGAAAAGGAAAAAGTTTGTCACCTGACCCCTCAACGACCATTATATATGAATTCCGCAGTCAATATCTCTTCTATTCAGCAAGTGCAAAATGTAACAAAAAACCGCAATGTAATCGGAGAGATGGGCTCTAAAAGAATAATACCAAAGAGGCAATATCAAATGACCCGATTTTACAAGCAACCTAACGACAAGACAAAACCTGGAAAAACCATAAATCAAAGTGCAATTGCCAGAGTCTCTCGAAATAATAATAAACTGCTAAATTGTACAATATGCAGGGATGACATGTGTGCTGAAACAAGGGGCATACTTTTACGACCCGCTGTAATACGACCTACTAAAGTGTACAGACCAAAAAGTACTTACGACATAAACAAAGGAACAGGCACAGCCAAGATAAACAGTCGTAAATCATTGCCACCGGACCATTTTTCAAGAAAGACATCTTCAATCATTGCAACCGGAGTCAACTGGCCACGTGTGACCATCATCGCCCCACACGCTGCAGATTTTTATCAGGTCTTCAAAAGTCAAAGCGAACCACAAGAAAAACCATAAATTTAAATAGGGTCTTAAAAGTAATTAAGACCTACCCAAACATTTCTTGTAACGCAACTCGGGCCACTAGAAGACAACAGAGGACCACCATAAATCAATCGATAGCTGCACACTTCTGACGGACCCCACGTGCAGAATAGCCCAACCAGCGACCGACACGCCGCAGACTGAAAAAACCATCTTTTACTAATAATTTTAATGTTTAATTTTGTTTAATGTTTAATTTTAAGAATAAAATGATTTTTGTTTATGTAAATGTAACTAATCGAGGCGATTATGTTACATTTAGGAGGAGTGTGTAACAAGTATAGTTATTTCGAGCGCATTTTGAGAAGTGTTCACGCTCGAATACTTTCTCTGTCTTGCATTGGTTGTCCCTTACTACCGCTGCCGCTAGGGCAGCTGGACCATAGGTATATAAAGACAAGCGAAACCTTAGAGTTTTGTGTTTTTAGCCTGCCGGGGAGTCCCGCGCTAAGCTCCAGGAAAATAGTTAAAGTCGAAGTCCGCCTTCCGAGATCAGCTCGCGCGGCTTCAAGGCACTCGTGAATCTTTTGTGTAAAGTGACGAGTAGGTAATTAAGGATAACAAGTGTCCTTTGGAGTTATTATAGTGATAATAACCATAAAGCTACTGTTGTAGTTGGTACGTTAAATTTACCACTGTTTTTACGATTATTGAACTGGCTACTCGTGTAATTGATTGTACCCACCCCAATAAAAGATTAATTGTGTTTAAAGAAGAAAAGTGAGGTTTTATTTAAAATACCCTGCTATAAGAGGAATTATTTACACTGCATTTATAAGTAAAATGATTATGCGATATCGCCCCGTATAGTGATACCAAGATAGAACATCGCCTTTATGTCAGTTCTACAAACTTATTGAACTCCCTATGCACATCCATGTAAAAGTATGCTTTAATATTCAAGGTTCTATGTCATCAGCCAAAGCTTTTACCACAGTGAAAAAACCTTCCTCCAAATAGTACATTTTCCTTCCACCATTTTCTTTATTAGTATTTTTTTGTTTGACTAATAAGGGTTTTTATTTCACCAAGCCAGAAACGTAAAAAAAGTGATTACCCCAAAACGCAATTTGAAAACATATAAACTTCTTCTTCTTTCTTATTTTTTACACATAAACTGTAAAAAATAAACAAAATATTTCCGGAAGAAAGTTTACGGCAAACAATATGCTTGTTCATATGTGAATTCTCACGAGAATTTTACTGTTCGTATCTTAAAATTCAAGGAACGAATTAACAAGAACTTAATAATAGAACTTTATCATGGCGACATCAAAGTTATTAATTAATTTCTGTTTAATTTCACCGCGTTTCAAAGTTTCCCCTCTTCAGATGTTTCTGCCACGATAAATAGACACACGAGAGATAATGGGACAATGATAACCTTAACCCACTTACGTAGGTGTATATATATTCTGATGAGAATTTGTTTTCTGAATTACAATTAGGGTGACGTTGGGTAACCATACGCAGTGGGAAAGTGTACGCAACAATGTTTGCAATAAATTCACGCTTGCATCATTCCTTAATTCTGAAGCGTTTTGGGTCACTTTGAAGCAAATAAGGACCTTCGCTCATGGAGAAACTGAAAACTGGTTGGCAACTCAATTCACGCCGCAAACGATTTCAGTAATTATATCAGCTTGTTTAATAAAAATATAATTTATTAATAATTTATAAATTTTCAATCTTAATATTAAATAATTTATCAACCTCCTGAACATAATCGATATTTTTCTGCTCTGAAATATAGCTAATTACTTGAAAATTTGACAGGTCGCGAGGAGCTACTGTGGCAACCTGTCAACATGGCAAATGAAATGCGACTAGCACTGGTAGTCACCGCGTCGCCCTTCACTGCTGGTCTTTAACAAGTTGCCTGTGTGCTTACCGTCAATGAAATTCGCGAGTTCCTTTCCTGTGGATAAGTGATTGAGACGCCAACTGTTTTTTTTTCAGTTTCTCTATGAGCAGGTGGGCTTAGTGTGTTCAGTTTACCTTACCTCGAAAATAGAAATTGACAGTTAAATTGAATTATTGATGGCTTTCTTATTTGTTTTACATGTGTTATCGATGGTTAGTACTGTGTAACCAATTGTGTCAGATGGTGCTGAGACCTATGACAATTTTTGGTCTAATAAAGATAGATCCTACGTGCAAAAAGCAATTATCATGCAGTTAAGAGGATAGGTCATTTTGCAAAGAGTACACTTGCACTACGGTGTGCGTATACTTTCCCCGCATATGCGTAAATTGCGTACTGTTACCCCACGTAACTTGTAACTGTTATTTTAATTCGCACATAGAGATACTTACTGTATTGTCTAATTAAGTATTTCTATTAAATAATTTTACATCATCATTATTTATTGGAAGGTCGTCGTAATAATTTTATGTAGTTTTTTTTTTTTTTTTTTTACATTAACTCCACACAGGAGGCCCTGAGGAAAATAATTTCCCTCAGGGCCTATGTCATCTGGAATGCTGTGTGGAGGGTCTTTTTGAGGAGAGGAAGGAATGAACATTGGTCTTGAAGAGACCCATGTTGTAGGAAGGAGGAAACACAGAGGCCGGCAAATCATTCCACAGCCGAGCTGTTGAACACAAGAACGAGTCGAAGAAACGACCCGTTCTCATGTGACAAATGTCAACCGTGTACAAATGTTGGGCACGCGTTTGGCGTGTTTCCCGACTATGCACCGGTGCCGAAGGGATCAATGATGCTAGTTCCTCGGAGCATCTTCCATTGTAATACCGGTAGAACAAGGATAGCATTCCCACCCGACGCCTGTGCTCTAAAGATTGCAATCCGTCTGTTAAGATGGGAGAATCTATCAAACGGACCGCCCGTTTCTGCACAGAGTCGAGGGTATTTTTCAGGTATTTTGGAGCTCCAGACCAGAGATGGCTGCCAAATTCAACCGTGGGGCGTACTTGTGATTTGTACAAGGTTAGCAGTTGTGTACTATTAAAGTATCTGCGGGCCCTGTACAGTACGCCCAGTTTTTGGGAGGCTAGCTTTACTCTGGCTTCAATGGAGCCCCCATACCTGAGCTGGTCACTTAGGGTTACACCAAGCATATCAATGGAGGGCCTGTTCGGAAGATTGCTTCCGTTGAAAGAGACTAGATTTTCATTTCGATCCCTTTTGGACGTAATCAGACAAGATTGGGTCTTTGAAACATTAAATTCAACGAGATTATTTTTACCCCAAGAGAAAACACTTTCGAGGTAGCCGTCCATTCTTTGCTTCAAAGCCCTACGAGCTGTTGGAGTTTGTGAGCCCTTTGGGGGCTTGTCAAACAAAAAGCTATCATGAACTGTACTGTCATCCGCATAACAGTGAATTGGTGCACATGACAAAAGGTCGTTGATGTGCAACAAAAACAAAGTTGGAGACAGAACCGATCCCTGCGGGACGCCAGCATTTATCGAGTGTGAGGAAGAGGTGAAACCATCGACTACCGTCTGAATCGACCTCCCCCTCAAGAAGTCGGCAATCCACGTACACAAGGATGCGGGAAGTCCGTAAGAAAGCAGTTTGTTGACAAGTCCTCGGTGCCAAACCCGGTCAAAGGCCTTGGAGATGTCCAGTGCAACCGTTTGGGTCTCACCGAAACGTTCCAGGCATCGCCCCCAAACATGCGTCACATACGCGAGAAGATCACCGCACGAGCGGTTCCGCCGGAATCCGTATTGACGGTCGTTGATAATTTGGTTATTCTCGAGGTATGTGAGCAGTTTGTCGTTGATCACACGTTCCATCACCTTAGACAGAACTGATGTGATCGCTATGGGGCGGTAGTTGGCCGGGTTGGAGCGGTCACCCTTCTTTGGAATAGGATGGATAACCGCTTTTTTCCAACCAGAGGGCACAGAGCCAGTCTTCAGGGACAGTTTAAAAAGCTTCGTCAAAATTGGAGCTAATTCTGCAGCGCACCTCTGCAATACCAGGGCAGGTATTCCGTCGGGCCCACTAGCTTTATTAACATCAAGCCCTCGTAAAACATGGAGTACTTCCCGATGCCGGATCCTCAGCTTTTTCATATGAAAACCGCAGTGAGGAACCGACGTCGGGACAGCACCTTGGTCATCGAGGGTTGAGTTATCCGCAAACATTTTACCTAGTAAGTTAGCCTTTTCGGTGGCGGTGTTTGCTAGTGAGCCGTCAGGTCTGGTAAGAGGTGGCAGACTGGATTTGCAGAAATAAAATAAGTATTAGTAATAAGCGTGTGCTTTGTTCCCTTCCGTCAAACCCGAACAATGAACATGATGTTTGGATTGTTTAGACGTCTCAAATATTATATTGTTTGTTTAAGATGGAGTGAAGGTGTATCACGTCTAAGATTATAATTAGATAACATTATGTTGTTCCACTTCATGATTAATTTATCTGTATATACCCAATTTGGGAGGCGGGGATGGGTACCGCCGCCCCGGAAAGCACTTGTTGGATAACCAACACCTCTGTCATAGGTCACCCCAAGTGGTAGGCTACGTTTGGTGCACGGGTTCATGAGGTGAGGTTTGTCCGGGTCTTGGCGGCGGATGCGTCTGCCCACCAGCTACATGACAGGCCGGATCGGAAGAGAATGGTTGAGGGAGTCATTTTGACTTCTCCAGTCGTACTCTCTCGGAGGGATGGATTCATACGTTCGTCACTCCTGGACACACTGACCCACAGATTCCTACCCACCCCTAATACCCTTTTCCTTTCCAGAACTTCCTCTGCTTTTTTTCCTAAAAAGATAATACACGCAGCATCCCCAAAGATGACATAGGCCCTGAGGAGAATTATTATACTCACGGCGTCCTGTGTGCAGCTAAAGTAAAATGAAAAATCACATTTTGGTTTGCTAAGAACTAACTAAAATTCTCTGATCATATAATTTAACTAAGGTTATTGTGAAGTAAAATCAAGACTTATGTATCTAAAAATACGTAACCGATGTTAATTTAAAGAGAATGGAGACTTATGCAGCTTAAAACTTTAATCGAAAAGCTTCAGTTCTCCTGCTTTCCAAAGGTTTATTTGTTTAGCAGCAAAAAACTCACGGATGATAAACTCTCGCATCATGAAAACAGCAAAGTTTTTTTTCTTCAATTTTTAGGCAAATGGGACTTTTTCAGCTCGCCACGTCTATTGTGAGTTATGGATTGAAAATGTTCATTAAAGCTGTTAAAAAATAAGACAAGGCGTCAATTTTTTTCATTGTCTCCACATAGCAGACTCTGATGAAAATTTCCCTCATGACCGATGTTATCTTTGGGACGTTGGGTATAGGATATTTTTAAGTAAATGAAGGAGAGGAAGTTCTGGAAAGGAAAAATGTATAATGGATGGGAAGTAATCTGGCGTGTAATGTATTAATGAAAAAAGTATCGAAAAATTGATTTATAAATAGATTAATAAATGCAAAAAACCTCGAAACGAAATGTCTTGAAAAGATATTTGAAAGACATTTGGAAGGTTTTGGATTTTGAAGATAAATTAGCAACATATTAGACATTTTAAGATAAGCATTTTTTAACTATAACCACTCACTGGAGATACTGAGAAAAATAATTTCCTTCAGGACCTGACATCTTTGGGAATGCTGTGTTGAGGATCTTGTCATGAAGGTTGGGTAGGAATCTGGGGGTCAGTGTATCTAGAAGTGGCGGAATTATGAATCCATTCTTTAAACTGCAATGCAGTTAGTGGGTGGTTACATCCGCCGCCCAGATTAGGGACAAACCTCACCCAATTAACCCGGGCACCACTGCTAAGTCACATAAACGTACCGAGCCATTTGGGGTGACCTAGGGTAGAGGTGTTGGTAATCCAATGGATGGTGGCGGTGGTACCCAAACTCGCCTTCCAAATTAAATATTGTCATACCGGGACAAACGTCTTAAGAGGGCATTACCAGAGAAAACCAGAAATATGTCATTTTCAAATCAGATTTTAGACGTATTGACTCTTTTCCACAAAAAATTATAAATGGATTATTTTTATATAATATATTTCAGATTATTTTAATATTCTTATTAAATTTAGACATTATTGAAAAATGATAAATTCTTATAATCAAAAAATAATTACAAAAATTACATTATTTTAATAGTTTTATCATCACGCCTTTCAGCATTTTTGGATGAAGGTATAAATTAAAGCTAATTTGGATTGAAATAAATTCGATATTGATTTATAATTTTAAAAAAGCTGGTACGGAGAATAATTAATCTTTCTCATTGTAACCGCCCCGCCTTGTAAGAACAACTTTCGACGAAATGTGGATTTACGTCCGCTGGCTAGTTAAACGCTCGGCAATTGTTTGTCCAGGTAATAATAATAATAATAATTTTTATTTTAGTAATTTGTACATTGAAGTTTACAAATTTCTAATTGATTAAAATATTTCATATTCACTATATTTTTTCAAGTTTTATGTAGCTCCTACAATACATCTTGAACTTTCCAATTGGTGTGGACTTTAAAGTTTCTGGTAGTGTGTTATACAACTTCATTCCCTTGTACAGTAGACTGTTCTGCGTATTCGCTTTGTCCTTTTTTTGTAGCCTAATTTCCTTGCACGTCCTTGTGTTATATCTGTGAATGTCTTTATTGTATACAATTTTATTTGAGAAGTATTTTGGTAACGTGTTGTTCAATATTTTGTGGATAAATACCATCGTGTTCAAGGTCAGCATCTGTTTCACGGTCAACCAATTTAGTTCCTTTAACATTTTAATTATTTTTGAATATCTGTTTCGTCGGAGAATTATTCTCATAGCCCTGTTTTGGAGAATTTGTAACTTATTTTGTTCTCTTTCGTTACATAGGAAAAGTATACTTGAGCAGTAGTTGAAGTGTGGAGCAATAATTGAATTGTATACGGTGATTGCAGTTTTTCTAGAAATTTTTGGCCGAATTCTTCCAAAAAAAGATATCTTTTTGCCAATTTTCTTTTGGGTGTATTCAGCATGTCTATTGAAGTTTAGTTTGGAATCTAATATAACTCCTAAGTATTTCATTTCAGTAACATTTTCAATAATTTCACCATCAATTTTAATTTTGCTTTCACTGGATGTCTTCTTGTATCCGATCACCATACATTTTGTTTTTTTTTGTATTTAATTTAAGCTTATTTATTTTTAGCCATCTTGATACATCATTTAGTTCATTATTTAAAATGTGTATTAGTTCTTCATAGTTATCTCCAATTAAGTATATTAGTGTATCATCGGCAAAAAGTCGTACTTTGCATTTTGAAAATATTTTCACCATGTCATTAATATAGAGTATGAACAATAGAGGTCCAAGGACCGATCCCTGTGGTACTCCTAACTTATTTTCCATTGGTTTTGAAAATTGATTATTTATTTTTGTTACCTGCTTTCTGTCTCTCAAATACTCTTGTATTAATTTAATGGCTACAGATGAGAAACCAATTTCTTTAAGCTTTCTTATTAGTATGTCTCGGTCTATAGTTTCGAATGCCCTTTGAAAATCCAAAAATATTGCTAAGATAAATTTATTATTATTCATTCCTTCCTTCCATTCTTCGACAATTACGTTTAATGCTGTTTCACATGAGTTATTAGATCTGAACCCTGATTGCTCTTGGTATAAAATATCGTGTTTATCTAGATATTGCAAAATTTGTTCTTTTATTATAACTTCAAGGATCTGCTCATATTTTGGTAAGGTGTTGATTGGTCGAAATTCTTCACATTTTCTGGTATTTTTTACCTTTGGAACCGGTATAATGGTAGATATTTTCCATGACTGTGGAAATTTTCCTTCTTCAATCGTCTCATTGATAATATTTAATAGAGTAGATCCAATTACTGGAAAAGCATCTCTTATTTTACTAATAGTTAATCCATCTGAACTATTCTTTGATTTTATTTTGTTTAAAATGTTAAATAAATATTCTGCATTTATTTTTCTGAAGACCAATGATTCTTTGTTTGGGTCGATATTATCATTTGTGGGGTTAACAGCAATGTTGGGTATTAATTTGTTAATCTGAATGATACTTTCAATAAAATATTTATTAAAGTTATTAGCCATGTTTTCTTCGTTTATCTCTTTTGGAAAGTTTACAATTTTTATGTCGTCTTTGTTTTCGCCATGTACTAATTCTTTTATGCTTTTCGAAATTTTTTTGGGATCCCCTTCTTCTGAGTTTATTTTATTTTTTATGTACTCATTATGCGTTCTTTTTATGTCTTTGGAGTATTTGTTTCTCACATTTTTGTAGTTATCCCAATCCGTAATACTATTAGTAAGGCATGCTCTTTTGTAAAATGCATCTCTATCGTGCTGCATCGTACGTAGTTCGCTTGTGTACCATTTATTATTGTTTCTTTTATGTATCTTCTGTTCTGGAACAACTTCATCAATAGATTTTTTAAAGTTTAATATCATCTGGTCAGCTTTTTGGTTATATTCCATTTGATTTATTCCATTCCAATTAATAGTCTCTAAGGATTGAATGAAAATTTCCTTATTGTATTTTTTGTAATTTTTAAATGTTGTTATTTGTGTTTCCTTGCTGGAGTTGCATTTTTCTCTGTCATTTATTAGAATTTGAATGATGTTATGGTCGGTAATTTTAGGATTATCTAGTACTTTAATATTTAAGTTGAATTTATTTGAGATTACCAGATCAATCGTCGTTTTTGAGATATTTGTAATTCGTGTAAAATCTTTGACTAATTGTTTCATCCCTGTAGCTTGTATAATAGATTTTAGTTTTTTTGTGTATATGTCTGCATTTGCTTTAACATTTATATTAAAATCTCCAGCTATAACGTTTATATTTTCATCTTGTAAATTTTCCATGCACCATCTTTGAAAATATGTTAAAAAGTCGCACTAGCTTGTGTTTGGCGATCTATAAATTACAGTATATACACCTTTCTTGTTTCCTGATTTAATGGTGATGGCTAAGATCCAACAATGTTTTTCAAATTGATTGTTCGATATTACTTCATATGGAATTTTATTGCTTAAGAGAATCATCACTCCTCCTGTATGTCGACTATGTGAGTCGCAACGGATGGTATTATAATGTTCAAATCTAATTTCACTATCTTGAATATCTTCAGTAACATGTGTTTCACTCATCATAAGCAGAAAAGGTTTCTTCTCCTCTAAAAGTATTTTTACCTCTTCGTAATGTGCCATGATGCTTTGTATATTCAGGTATATAATTTCATCTTTCTCGTAACTTTTTTTTATAAAAAAGAGATTCTGCTCATTTTTGCTTCTAGTTTTCTTTTATAAATTGGGCATTCCTTGCTCATGGCTGAGTGACCACTATTTAGTTTCAGTCCTAATCTATTGCTAGTCATTATACAATTGATGCATTGAATATCCTCCTCGGTGCAATCTTTAACATCATGATGTTTTGCGCATTTTGGACAAGATTTTAGGTTTCTGCAATCTATAGCCTTGTGATTAAACCCATTACATTTAAAACATCTCATGATATTTAAATTATCAAAGACCCTGCATCTGTCCCATCCAATATTTATTTTTTCTTCCTTTAACATCCTGTGGTATGTCTTTCCGTCAACGTCAGCATATATGGTGTAGCTTGTTTGATTTCGTAGATTTTTTGTTTCTTTTACAAATGTTACTTTTATTTTTGAGTGCTGTTCAAAAATAAACTCATTTTGACACTTAATTGTCCTTTCCATTTCTTCAAAAGAATATTTTTCGGTTAAGCCTATAATTTTGACAGATGGATTTTTTTCTTGCGGGATTTTTACATCATATTTGTCACCTATCTTTGAAATTATTTGCTCCTCCATCTTTTGTATTGCAGCTACGTTCTTCTTAAGATTCTGGGTTCAATTCCTAGTTGCTACTGTTACCTTTTTATGTACTGTATTTTTCTGTTTCATATTTCGTTTAGATTTATTAGTATTGTATTTTTCTTCAATGATTCATAATATATTAAGGGGTTTAACCTTCAATTAAGTCATTAAAAAGAAAATTATTGAAATTCCAATGAAACCTAATGTTGATTTAAACATTTAGCAAAAGTCATACATAAAAATCGGATATGTTTTTTTGAGATTATATCGAGGTTAGGTTACAATTAAATTCGTTTAGAACTTTGTAATTATTTTAAAAAAACTACCAGCAAAAAATATGGAAAAAAAATCAAAAATTATATAAGAGTTGGTCAAGGCGTGTGCCCTGGTAAAACAAGAGATTTTTGGTTGGTTTCCCACGACCGTTTGTGACCGTTACCTTTTTATGTTTCTGTGTCTTGTTCTGTTTCATATTTCGTTCAGATTTTATTATTATTATCTTCTTCAATGATTAATATGTATTGCTTATTCATATTTCCATCCAGCAAAAACGGGTAGTAGTACTGGATTTTTATAAAAATGGTTTAGAAGTATTGAAAAAAATACGTACGAAGACATATGTTAATTTAAATACAATATAAAAAATATATATTTTAAAATAGAAGTTAATTTGCTTCTTTATAGCACAGCAGCGTAAGTCAATTTATTAATGTCGACTTTAATGGCCCGTTTGCCAGATACAGGGAACCCAAAACGTGTCTTACATAGTGTAAACTGCCGAAAGCCTTTTAGCAGGTGTCACAAGGGGTTATCCCACTATGGAGACCTATTTTGCTGCACAACTCTGTAAATATATTTTCACGTGGGCATCTATCTAGATCTAGACTCTCCTACACCATTTACGTATTTACTATTTTTAATGAGATACGTTAAAAAACACTGCAAATTTGTTGGCAAATTTATTCGTTTATTGGCAAATAACCTGTTATTGAAGCATGATAAAAATGATAATATGGTTTTATATTTTCACGGCCAAAAGGATTATCGTTATTTATTTTTAGGGTGTTAAGCCGTGTTGCGATACCCCGTCTTTAGTCAATGTTTAGGACAGCTTTACAGTGACCATCATCAGCGCAGATGTGGATGCAACAGACACATCTGTCCTGATGATGGACACTGTAACACTGACGAAACGTTGGCTAAAGAAGGAGGTGGCGCAACACGGCATATCACCCCAAAAATAAATAACGAAAAAACATGATTAAAATCTTTTTTTTTATGCGAATGTTTGGTGAAAATTAACCGCTTTGACATAAAATGAGAGGGGTGGGAGTTGCTGGGTAGCTGGGAGTGTGGTGGAGGGGTGAAGAGGGGTGGAGGGGGGAGTGGAGTGGGGATAGGGAAGGTGGAGGAGGTGGAGTGGGAACCCCCCTAATACTATGCGAGCGAAGTCAGGGGCAAAAGCTAGTATTATAATAAAAATAAAATAGGATACAATATTTATTAAGTTTAATATAGATTTATAAAAACAAAGACTCACTCTTGATAATAATAAAACAGACAATCATTTTTTTCAGTGTACATACATACTCGTATTGATCGTTCAGTTGATTAGTCAGACATCTTCGAAAAATCGATAATTGTATTCAGTAATATATAAAAGTGTACCCTAAATCTGGTACAATACTCGAATTACTCATACATAAACCACATCAAATCAATTAGAATGCACAAAAACATGCAGTGAAATTAACAAAAAAATAACGTTTTCTGGATTACAAGTAGGGAATTTCAAAATGTCAAAATGTCGTACCGGACCGTTATGCTCCCCAGTGTTATTTTATGGCATATCTTTACATAGTATAAAGCAAAGTCGCTCCCGCTGTCTTAGCACTTAGATCTTTTAAACCACGCAACGGATTTTCATGAGGTTTTCACTATAGATAGAGTGATTCATGAGAAAGGTTAAGGTATATAATTTGTCAAGGTTTTGTGTATATTGGTTGAAATATATAATATATAAAGGGAGCGGGCTGGCAAGCGGGCGATGTGGATTTGATATGTGTGCGAATTAACAGATGGCGTTGATTATAAAGGTTGGGTAATGACCAAAGATATTCAAATACAAAAGAGATATGCTATGATGTCCGCGCAACTATCGGCGGACTACGACCTAATCAGGGTAGTTTGCATACGAAAAGAATTTGTTCATTTCGTTGATTTTTTTAAGGTGTGCCTTAGTATTGGTTAACAATATAGTTTGAATACGGAAAGAATTCGTTCATTTAGTTTAACGTTCGTTTGGTTTATTCGTTAATTATTCGTTCATTTAGTTTATTTGTTAATCGGTAAACAATATCGGCGACACCTGGAAGCGCAGTCCCACCTAGTAAAAACTGCAGATAGCACATCTATTACATTTCAATATCTTTGGTAATGACGTTGTCAGTAGATGGCGTTGTGATTCGTTAGCCACACCAACGTGTGGCCGGGTCTGCTAGTTTAATCTATAAAACAGAGACAAGTGTAAATAATATTTGATTTATGGTTAGCCATCGAATATTGCTTTCCTCATTATCTCAAACCTATATATTTGGAGATGTCTGACTAATCAATTGGACGATCGATAGAGTCACTTTTGTCATTTATTGGTAACCATAAGCCAGGATGTATATAAAAAACATTTTATAATAAATATATGCACAGGGACGTACTTGACTTACTTTAACCAGTGATTTCTGACATTATTTGGAGTAAAAAATGTACCTAAATGAAATTTTGGTCTCCGGTGACTTTTTTTTTTCAATTTTTTTTCTTCCAAATCAAACCAAATTTTTTTCTTCTGCATGTCGTCACTGGTCACTCAGCCGAGTAATCGACCAACCCCTAGCCCCACATCCAACTATCCAAATAATAATATTTTCAGGTTTAATAAAATAATTATTTAACTCCAATTTTCAAAAAAGATGATAAAAGTGATGTTTGTAATTACAGACCAATATGCATTCAATCCACCATACCGAAACTCTTTGAAAGTCTGATACTTGACAAACTTTTATCACAAATAAAACCTATAATATCACCTCACCAGTTTGGATTTATGCCAGGTAGAAGTACTTTGTCCAACTTAATTATTTATGAAAATTTTATAACCAATGCTTTCAAAGAAAAAAAACAAGTAGACTCTATTTATACTGATTTTAGTAAAGCCTTTGACACAGTTTCTCATAAAATTCTCATTTGGAAATTAGAAAAACTTGGTATACGTGGCAATATATTAGCCTGGTTTGAAAGCTATCTTACTGGAAGACAGCAAATTGTTAGAATAAAATCCTCTCTGTCGGAAATAATTTATGCAACAAGTGGAGTTCCACAGGGTTCACACCTTGGTCCAATCTTATTTATCTTGTTTATAAATGATCTTACAAAAATATTTTATGATGTAATCATTTTACTTTTTGCTGATGACCTCAAAATTTTTAGAATTATTCAAAATATTCACCATTGCAACATTCTTCAAGATAATATCAATAAATTATTAATTTGGTGTAATGAAAATAGACTTTACCTAAATATCTCAAAATGTCAAATAGTTAGATTTTTTCGAATAAAAAATCCAGTGATTTACAATTACAACATTGATAACAATGCCCTTCAGACATTAACACAAATTAAAGACTTAGGCATCACTTTTCAATCAAATCTTTCATTTGTTAACCACATAACAGAAATCTCTAATAAGGGCTTAAAAATGTTGGGATTTATAACTAGGCTTACTAGAAATTTTAACAATATAAAGTGTATTAAACTGTTATATTTTGCCTATGTTAGAAGTCAACTTGAGTACAATTCTCCCGTCTGGAATCCACATTATAGTATACATGTTCAAGCTATTGAAAGAATTCAAAACAAATTCTTACGTTTTCTAAATTTAAAAATGGGTACTCCAGCTAATATGTTGAACTACAACACTATTTTAAATGATTTGAATATGCTCAAATTGTCCGACAGAAGAATTTTCTCTGACTTGGTATTTCTATATAAAATTCTAAATGATTTAGTTGATAGTCCGGTATTGCTAGAATTGATAAGCTTCCGGATTCCACAACGTAATACTAGAAGTCAAGATTTATTTCAGTGTAGAAATTCTGGAACTAACTACCATATGTATTCTTCTTTGCCCAGAATACTAATGGAGGGAAACAATTATACCAAGTCAGTGGACATCTTCAATTTATGTTTAAACAAATATAAAATATTGTTACTGAAACAGTTCAGTTATGTACATTGAATGCTTTGTATTTTCTTATTATTCATATGTAATGTAAAAGCCCCGAAAAAGGGCGTTAATAAATAAATAAATAAAACATGGAGTATTTAATGAAAATTCTTAATGCAATGAAACTAAAATCGTCCACGGATGGAATTACGATAGGCATAATCAAAGATGCACTGCCAGCTATAGGAGACAGATTAGTTGCACTAATAAATGAATCTCTGTTAGAGGGAATTTTTCCACAGTCATGGAAAACTTCCATAATAACACCAGTACCCAAAATCATAAATGCTAAAAATTTCGAAGACTTCAGACGAATAAATGGATTACCCAAATATGAACAATTACTAGAATCGATAGTTAAAGAACAGATAAACAATTTTATTGAAAAAAATAACATTCTTGCAAAACAACAATCTGGATTTAGAAATAAATATTCCTGTGAAACAGCAATTAATTATGTCATAAATGAATGGAAAACAAGTATGGATCAGAAGAAAATCATCATAGCAGTATTCTTAGACTTTAGACGTGCTTTCGAAACGATAGACAGAGAAAGACTTATAATGAAATTGAAAGACATGAGAATTCATGGTAAAGAATTGCAGTGGTTTACTGATTACCTAAAAAACAGAAAACAAAGAACCAAATTTGGAGATGCTATCTCTGAAGAGCAAAAAGTTAGCCTTGGGGTTCCTCAAGGATCGGTCTTGGGACCACTACTTTTTGTTATATATATTAATGATATAGTGAAGTGTCTAAAGTACTGTTCCATCAAACTGTTTGCTGATGACACACTTTTATATATCATAGCAAATAATATTGAAGATGCATTGTCAAAAATACAAAGTGAACTTCATGAAATATCTAAATGGTTATGCATAAATAAACTCAAATTAAATGTAAATAAAAGTAAATTCATGGTATTAGGGAAAAAACAAAATGAACTTATCACCCTAAATATAGACAATCAAAATATTGAAGAGGTAGAAGAAATTAAATATTTGGGAATCATTATCGATAATAAGTTAAAACTTAACTCTAACTTCGAAATGCTAACTAAAAAAATTGCCAAAAAGATTAATTTCTTAAGTAGGATAAAGGGAAAATTAGACATTAAAACTAGAAAATTGGTCTATAACACAACTGTAGCATCCCATCTGAATTATTGCTCAAGTGTAATCTTTCTGAGCAATAAAACACAAATTAAAAGAATGGAAATAATTCAGAACAGAGGCTTGAGATCTATATTGTGCTGTAGCAGATATACAAGGATAAAAACCATGCAACGCCAACTCAATATATTAAGTGTGTGGCAAAGATTAGTTTTCAATACCCTAGTTTTTATTTATAAGTTAAAAAATAAAATGTTACCTGATTATATGTTGAATAATGTTAGAATCAACAGTACAGTTCATTGTTATCCTACGAGAAACTGCAACGATTTTAGGCTTCCGAAAACAAATTTATCGGGAACACAAAATAATATTTATTATAAAGGTTTTAAAATGTTCAATGAACTCCCTGTAAATGTTAAGGAGGCTAAAAGTCTTGCAGTTTTTCGTGGATTATGTCTTAATGTTGTAAAGTCCAAATTTTAGTCAGTAGGTAGTAAATAATATTGTAGTAGTCATAGAAAAGATAACATTAGATATGAGATGTCAAATTTTATATCTAAATAAAATATACAATAAAAAAAAAAAAAAAAATCTACCAATTTTTAATGTTTTTTGTAGAAAAAAAAAAACATCAAAAATGTCACCGGAGACCAAAATTTTATTTCCATTTTTTACTCCAAATAATGTCAGTAATCACTAGTTAAAGTAAGTCAAGTATGTCCCTTAACACCCTGTATATAAACAACAACAAAAATATGTACTAATGAAATATCAGAGAAATACTTATTTATAGAATTTTTATAGCGTGGTGCACGTAGCGAAGAAAACAGACCATGGATTGTAAAACGGACAATTTTTGACTCCATCTCCATCATGAAAAACAATAAACCACCCCCTTCCATTCAACATTCAAGTCACCAAGCAGTAATATAAATGTTCCCAAAATGATCATTTTAATTGCCATCGCATACTTAATGAGGTTCAGAATACCCACAAGTTTAATAGAGATTAAGTTATTAGTATGTCTCCATTAACCACATGTAATAAATTACATTTTGCCATCAGCTAAAAGCTGTAAAGTTTTCTAGTGGCGTAAACTTATGAGTGCCATCAATCCACGTCCAGGGTTTTATTTGAGTTGTACATTGTGTGGATAGAGATAGATATTCAACTTCACTGGCCTCGACTCTGTTCTGGCCCTATCTACGCGCAGTATCTCTTTATTCAAGCTGATTATCTTTCTGCATCGTGACCCACTTTCTGCCCATTATCCCAGATTCAGAGTGCATCCCACTTTTTCTTTGGCCGTTCTAAATTCATTATAAGATTCAACCTTCGTTAAAGATTTTATCTAATTGATTCGGTTTTGTCGAACTCAATTTTTTTCAAGGCCTTTTTTCGTGTGATAAAGAGCACTTCACCGAATAAAGAAAGTAATATTAACGGGTTAAATTTGATGTTTCGGCAGGCCCGGACTGGGACCATTTGGGGCCCTCCGCTAAAACCTATAAAAAGGCCCCCTAACGTGCGGTGGGGGGTGGGCCTTCAGAAAACGGGGGGTTCGGGGGCCTCCCCCGGATAGTTTATTGAAAATTAGGTGCTTGAAAACAATGAAAACGCGTTTCTACGCTATGTTGGCACCTTTAAAGAAGAAGAAATTCAGATAGGTTTTTATACGAATATTATGATTTTCGACTTTTGTTGACTTTATTATTTATTGAAATAAGAAATTCACAGTATTTTTAGGATACCACAACACTACTAAACACATGCTGCAGAACTGCCAATAATTATAACGGAGTTCAAAATAAAGGCAGAATTTTATTCACACCAAAGCATTAATGAATTATGTCAAAATTATTTGTGTGGTAAAAATAATGACAAACGGATTTTAGGGATTAGAAAAATTATACTAACATTTAAAAAAAATCCTGTGTGTTTAACAGTTTACAATGTTGTACCTATACTAGAATAGAAGGGGCTTAACTTAACTTACATTACATAACCATTCGACAATTTGCTTCCCTAGCCCTAAAGTAACAGTTTCTTTATAAGCAACTCACTTGTTAAAGCTACTTCATCTATTATTTTATTTTTGTCCAAATTATAAAATAAATCCCTCTCAACATGAACAAAAAGCAGACTGGATATAAGGTCTTGGCCTAAGGACGACCGAAGTCAATTTTTGACGATTTTAAGTTAAGAAAAATCTCGTTCACATGTGACTTGGGTACAAGGTATGGTAAGAACAAATTTATATACAATATACAGGTTGGTAAACAGTCCAGATTGAGCAATGACGTTATATAAATAAATGTAACGTCATTGAGATTGAGTAAGTTCAAACAGAACAGAAAAAGCACATGTCAAACACTGGAAACATTGTCTATTTTCAGAGCAGTAAATGTCAGCATTTGTTTCCGCTGCCGTTGGGTCCAAATCGTCTTCTTCATCACTGCATCTGTCTCCGTAGTTCTCAGTGGACTCTGCCGCTATGAAGTTGCTGTATTGTTGTGCAAACCGTCGCAGCTCTATCAACAGCCGACATTTTCAATTTTACACAGTTTAGAAACACTGTGCACAGCTTCTGTGGGAAATTTTTGGATTTTCAAGATTAAGTCAAACTTTTTGGGGTCCAACCAGAGCCGGATTAACCATGTCGGGGCCCCTAGGTGACGCACGTCTCGAGACCCCCCTTACCAACTAACGGGGGGGTGGAGGGGGAGGGGGAGGAGGGGGTTGAAGGGGCCTCCAAACGCCTCCTTGTTCCCTTGATCAAATCCTTAACAAAACTTTAAGGGGGGGGGGGGGGGGTAGGTAAAGTTTTGAAACTTTATTTTTTAATGTAAAACATGTCAGTATATTGAGTATTGTGTCAAAATTTCAAATAAATCGGAGCAAAACTAACGAAGGTACAGCGTTTCAAGCGACCGGCCCACATGCTCGATTCTATTTCGAGTATAAAATTTTTTAATCGTTTTCTCGCAAACAATATTTCTGAAGTTTGTGAACATCATAACTATCATAAATCTTGACTTGACTTGACTTGACCGATGCGATGAGTTTTTTTTACCATTTTAAAATAACAAATTCACCGATTTTTTTTGCGAAAATCGCGTTTTTCACTTCAAAATGCTGCCAAAAATAAAAATAAAATTCGAAAAAAAAATCCCTCTGACTATCTAGGAAAACATATTACGTTACTTGGTGCATGCAAATCGATTGTATAGTTTTTTTTAATATGTTGTCAACCAGGTTGAAAAACGTGTTAAAAAACTTTCGGGAAAAACGCTTTCAAAGTTTTGCTGAGGATAATTCAACATACAAACTGTTAAAAACGGTTTCATATAAAATGATGTATCTCCATCAATTTTACCAATTTCCTCAAATGGTGAGAGCATTATTAACAAATGCATCTTTCAGAAAATGAATCAAAAAAATTTTTTTTTGCAGTGTCCTTAAAGTCTTGTTTAGGATTTGATCAAGGGAACATGGTGGCGTTTATAGCCCCCCCAGAGTCAGAGGCCCGTGTGAACTGAATAAAAAACTTGTAAAATTACATCAACTTCACTAAAGGGGGGGGGGGGTTCATTCAAGTTTGCCGCCCGGGGCTTCTGACGGGTTTAGTCCGCCACTGCACTTTACCCTTCTCGAAGTCCAAAAATTTTTTTTCTTTTTTCTACCAAAACGTAATTTTATTCATAATAAATCTGTTATTTTACTACGTTACAAAAGGTATGCCATCACCCCATTAAAGGGCGGATCCAGGATTTTTTTCTGGGGGGGGGCACAAGGGGCGGACGGGCAAAAAAATGCTTGATAGAGACTGTTTTCTGTACTGTGATGGAATCTCCACAGTACAAAAAAATACTTTCTGGGGGGGGGCACGTGCCCCCGTGCCCCCCCCCCCTAAATCCGCCCTTGACCCCATTTAATAAAGAAAACGAATACAATACAATAAAATACAATAACCCTTTATTGCACATAAAAGGACACATACATATGTAGAAACAAAAATATATATTGTTAAAAAAAATTACAAAGAGCCAAATTAAAGTGATCTCTTCCAGACAACCTTTCCCAAAGATTTTTTGCAAGCAGACAGGTAGTGCATACTGAAGCTTGTACAACATTTATATTTTAAACATATAATTAGAAATAAAACAAAACAAATGCCAATATAAACCACACACGGCACCTTCAATCACTTCAGATACTAAGTAATGTTGCAACAAAAAGATGTAAAGAAAAGTAAAATACAACTATGATTATATATTTGTTTTAATTATAGACTTTTTATTTACTGTTTGTGCATGATATGAACATTAGTTATTTATTGGGTTAAAAGCTAATTATTATTATAATTTGTTGTTTTCTTTAATGCGTGTACCTAATGTTATTAACCTGTAAATGTTTCTAATAAAAAAATGAAAACATCTTGAAAACTGACTTTTTCCGAAACTTCGATGCTCACTAATTGAAGCAAGTCAGTTTTTCTCGGGACGCGGGGCCCCTAGCCAATGCGGGCCCCCTAGGCAGTTGCCTACTCTGCCTTAGGGATAATCCGGTACTGGGTCCAACCAAGAGCAATCCTGTAAAAACGTCTTTGTTTGCGCAAAATCTTTCTTCAATACTCATACTCGCACAGTCTAAAATATCAAAATATACAATTTTGTAATGTTGAACTGTTGAAATTGAGTGAGTTTCATCTTTTGATTTTTCACCGGGCATTGTAACTACTAACAAGACAAAAAATTTTTTTTGGACGTTTTGTGGGAGCCCTTCGGGGCCCCCTCGCACCGGGGGCCCTCCGCGATCGCGGACCTGCGGACCTGGCCAGTCCGGGCCTGTGTTTCGGACATGTACAGCGGGTGTCAGGAGGATGAGATAACTCGGTTACGCCCAACAAAATATGGAGTAATCATAGACATATGAATCTTTTGCTGAGTTGTTCGGTTACCGGAAAAAAATACTTACTTTGGTATATTGTATAAGTACCTACACTTGAAATAATCTGAAATCTCTACCATGTAGGCCTTGTTAATTATATTCAAACGTTTATTTGTGATAAATGAAATGACTTAACACAAAAAAATAAAATGTTTCACATTACATCAGATAAACTTGAACCTACTGGTGTTATTTTCATAACAATTACTCACGGTTAAGAGGAACAGCTGCGAGGTCTTTTTCATAATAAACTTAAATTTGGATTTAACCAAATTTGACCAAACTGAATAATAAATTATTGAAATTAATAGATTTTTCTCTATTACCTATATATATGTCTATTTTTAAATTAGTTCTGTCAAAACCCTGAAGAAGTCAGCTTTGCTGACGAAACATGTCGGTTTTATAAACAATAAAAGTGGTAAAAACGAAGTAATCTATTAATTTCAATCATAATGGTGCCACAAAATAAGTTTGCTGTGTTAGAAGAAGTGAATAATAAATATTTTTTATAAAAGGTAGAACTAATATCAAGTCGTCTATGATTTATTTAAGATTAAAATGATAAAAAAATAGGCCAAAAAGGGTTTTTATTTATTTTAGGGGCGATTTTGGCAATTATTTGTGAGTTAATTGTAATTCTTTAAAACAAATCTTTTGCGCTTGCTGCTATAATGAAATATAAAATATACATTGTAAATATAATAAAATATCAAATATACATCGTTAAAAAAAGAATTATGAGGGATCTAAATTTAAAATTGAAAGAGATGGGATTGGGCACGAAATTGAGTAATCTGGAAGTATGTTGCCTGTTGTATGCTGATGGTGCGGTGCTGATTTCTAACAGTATGGAAGATCTACAGTTTCTCGTGTCTAGGATGAACGAAGTATGTATGAAGAATGAGTTAATGATGAATGTAAGTAAGTCTAAAGTCACGGTATTTGAAAGAGAGAGTATGAAAACCAGGTGCAACATAGTTGTGAATGATGAGTATTTGGAGCAGGTGGATGAGTTTGTGTACTTGGGAAGTATGTTTACGAGAGATGGAAGGGCTGACAGAGATATTGAAAGAAGGGTAAATGCAGGCAACTCTATTAATGGAGGCCTGAACGCCGTTGGCGCCAACAAAAAGCTGTGCAAAGAAGCGAAGTAACCGCCCATAATGGAGTGCTGGTACCTACCCTAATGTATGGCAGTGAGGCATGGAACTGGCAGAGGAAGGATGAAAGTAGACTGAATGCTGTAGAAATGAGATCCCTGAGGCGTATGTGTGGTAAAACCATGTATGATCGTGTGAGAAATGTGGAGATCCGTGAAGAATGCAAGGCTGATGTAAGCGTGATGAGTAAGATTAAGAAAGGGACGCTCAGATGGTTTGGGCATGTAGAGCGAATGAAAGAGGAAAGTAGTGTAAGGAGAATATATGACGCAAAATGTGAATGGTAGAAGAAGTCGGGGACGCCCGAGGAAGACATGGCACGACCAAGTGAATCAGATACTTGAGTCGGGCCATGTGAAGAGTCGGAATAATAGAAGAGCATTTATGAGACGATGTATGAATGTGAACGAGGCAAGGAGTGTGTGCCAAGATCGAGTTGTTTGGCGGTCCGTCCTCTCTGCCTACCCCTGCGGGGAAACGGCGTGATGGTTAGTTAGTTAGTTAAATTTAAAATAATAAAAAAACGATTGACTTACGTTGGAACATAAATTTTAAAATTTCTGCTCAAAAAAGATTTTTTTAACAATGCTTTATTTTCATTTTAACATTTCAATATATTACATTGTATTTAAAACCGAATTATTTTTTTAACAATTACCATTGAATGTTATATTTTATGATTTAAAACACACATAAATGAAATAGCACATATCCTCACTAGATATTTGATACAACTTTTAATTTAAAAAAAAAAAAACATTTTTCTGCTTGGTTAAGTAAATTGTGTATGGAAAAGGCCGCGCAGCCGTTCCTCTTAAGAGTCATTTTGGTGGTAGTAGAGGTTTTAAAAAGTGAAAACTTTAAAAATTTTATCGTGAGATTTGAATCAAAGTAAAATAATATAATATGCGTATTTAACAAAACTAATGCGGTGAAGAAATATGATACAAGAATTTTTTACGACGGGCTGATGTATGTTTTATTTATTTGGAACATGTACCTACCGGCTACGGGTATAAACAGATGACAATGGTATAACAATAGCGTATAACAAAGCAGTATTCGAAGTGAAAAGAGGCGGATGAAATTACTATAAACATTGAAGAATGAGCTTAGATAGTAAGTGATTCACTATTAAAATGTTTTTGACACATTCGATACTGTTATTTTTATAATTCTTTTAAAAAAATAAATCATTTCAAATTTCTGTTCTGATTTACACATACCTATTCTCTATTAATACACTAATTTTACTTTTGTTCTTTCTTGATTTAGCCACAAAATGTAATTATTACACCAAAAAATGGTGACTGACCAGAATCTACTATTTTGATAACCATTACCTCTGCCATAGGTCACCCAAAGTACACTACGTTTGATGATTTAGCAGCGGTGCCCGGGCTCGAGGTTAGTTTGTCCGGATCTTTACGGTGGACCTCACAGACTGCGTGGTAGACTGAATCCGGAAAGACAGGTTGAGGGAGACTATTTTAACTCACCAGCAGGACTCTCTCGGAATACTGCTTTCAAGAACACTTAGGGATGGATATTATACGTCCGCCACTCCTGGAGACACTGACTCACAGATGCCTACCCACCCCTCATACTCTTCTCCCTCTCCTTCCTTTCCTCAAAAACCCTTCCTACAGCATCAACAAATATGACATAGGCCCTGAGGGGAATTTTTTTCTGCGGAGTAAATTTTTTTTTTAACATTTGCTCCACATAGGAGGCCCGAAGGAAATTAATTCCACTCACGTCCAATTTCATCTTTGGGGATGCTGTGTGGAGGGTTTTTTTAAAGGAAGGAAGGAGAGGAAGTTCTGGGAAGGAAAAGCGTATGAGGGGTGGATAGGAATCTGGGGGTCAGTGTGTCCAGAAGTGACGGACGAATGAATCCATCCTTTCCACTGCGATGCAAGGCAATGTTCCGAAAGAGTCCGACTGGAGGGATCAAAAGATCTCCCTCAATCCGGTCTGCCACGCTGTTGATGGCAGGCACATCCGCCGTCAAGATCCGGACAAATCTCACGCCATGAACAGAGGCACCCTTGCTAAGTCACCAAACGTAGCAAATCACTTGGAGTGATTAATGGCAGAGGTGTTGGTTATCCAATAAATGTTTCTCGGGGCGGCGGTACCCATACCTGCCTCCCAAATTTAGATAAAAAAAAAACTTCCATAAAATTTTGTCCGCGTGCGAAAAATGCACCAAAACATTTATAGTATTTTAAACAAATAAGGTAAAACACCCTATTTCTGACACGTTAAGCTATCACTTTTTTTTCATGAATTTCAATATTTTTTTGTAAAATCAACCTTGTATTTCTGACACGAAATTTTTAATTTTTGGAATCATTGTTCAATTTCAAATAATGAAATCGCACTTTTTGGTAAATTTATTACCGTTAAATATTTAAAATCATTTAATATGTAACATGCTAGCAAAACACATATTTCTGACATACCAAAATCAATATGTTCCTATTGATTGACATGGCTGTTCGTATTTCTGACATACCAAAATCAATATGAATCCAGTATCCGACATACATGTTGATATTTCGATTCGTTGATGCAAATAAAATGCAAAGCCAGGTGGACAACATTTAAAGCAAAAATCAATATTTTGGAGAAACTTTATTAAATATTAAACAAAAAATTTAAAAAAAAAAAAAATTTTTATACAGGGATGAAAATTAATTAAAACATTGTTATTTGGTATAAAACATCGCTTATATTATTTTTCCTTTGTTTTACGCCAACACGGAACTTAACCGTATCTTACCTTCTTCAGGCATTACATCTAAATTAAAATAGGTACAGGCATTATAATTAAAATAGGTATTTTCGTCCTCGCACGTTCATTGAAAGAAGTAGAAGGTTGATTGATAACAGGCCTCATTAAAAAAACTATTTTTAAATGGATTAAGGGTATTCCTGCTAACTAGATTAATTTTCAATGTTTTTTTGGTTCTCGTGTAGTATTTCCATATTATTTTCACTGTCTTCAAAGGGATATTCAAAATAGTTTCGTCATTCATGTCAGCAATCCACTGAGGGTCTATACCTTAACACTATCAGAATTAATTTCCGATGATATATTCGAAATATCTAAATTCCCCGAAAAATTGTCTACATTTACGGTCATAATTTTCCAAATATCAAATAATGCCTTGTACTCCGCAAGGCCCATCCAAACCTTGTGCGATTCACGAAATTCTTTTAAAACAGCAGAATAATAAGGGAATGGAATGAAATGAGGGGATATAACCGGTGATAGATTATTTTCTACCAAATGTATTGTTTCTTCCACTGCAATGCTCTCTGGAGTCACTGATTTTACACTTTCATTGAATAATGATGATTTTCATAATTTTTCGTATGGTATGGCATCTGCATCAAAAGGAAAAAGACCACACACTCGAAAGCCATTTTTGAGGTGCGATTTAATATCCGTGTTATCTAGCGCGCTTTTTAAAATAAGCGCAAAATTTTCCCTTTTTACTTTTGCTTCCTTATTTTTCAGTCACCATTCCTGGATAGATTTTTTAAAGGACACTTTTAACGGCCTAAACACAGCAACATCCAGCGGTTGCAAGAAGTGTGTGGCGTTGGGTACAAAACCACCAAAATAATTTGATTTGCTTTGCCAAACTCACTAATATTCAGTGTTAGGTGAGATTATGCCCGTCTACGAAATGAATGACAGAAGTTATATTTCATTTTATTAAAACATTAGTTCGGTAACATTATTTATTTAATCAAATTGTTACTCACAAACTCGCAAAACATTGCCAAATTTGCCTTTAAAATCATTAGAAAACTATTTCTTAAATGGCCTGAATTTTATATTTAAAAATACCAAATAAATTAAATTACACTATCGGAAATAGATATTTCTCAAACTTTTTTTAAAAAATTTCGATTTGGTTGGGTATTTTGTCATCAAATCCAAAATATAGTTAATTATAAGAGAGGTCACGCAGCCGTTCTTCTTATGTCAGGATTAAACCCCCCCAAATTATGATAAATATCAATTTCTGACATACCGGTCAGAAATATGAACATGATTTTTTGAAGGTGTATCATTTTCTGACATACATGTCAGAAATATGGTCACCCTATTAAATTAGGTACCTATTTCTGTCCGCTCAAAAATTGTCATAAATCAATTAAAATATATTATTTTCCGTTTAAAATGTACAAATATGGTCAATACTCTATTGAAAAACATACAAAAACAATACATAAAACATTGGTGAACTGTGTCTTCACATTTTGTAAAATTTGGTTTACTCTTCGAAAAAGGTGAAAAAATGTGCAATGTCACAAAATCACCAAAATCATATACTAAATAATATTTTGGTTGAAATGGGTGTCAAATAGTCCTTAGACTAAACGTTGGTTAGATGGATAGGGGAACAAATTTCTCGATGCGCTAATATCAATATACGTAGGAATGTTACTTCAGTTGGTAAAATCGTAATTTGTGTTACATATGTCAGAAATCGGAGCAGGGTCAGAAATGTGGTGTTTTACCTTAATTCAATAAATTATCTTAATATTTTTTTTACTTACTTACACCTCGGCTTCTAGTAGCACCCTTAGAATTGCAAAGTGTAAGGTGGAGACGTAGGTATAAGTATCGGGTGCGTTGTATTATAGGATCGGAGTGTAGGAGGTGGTATCAGATCTGTTGTAGTATTGTGTGCCGTACGTGCTGACGTAATAACTTCCTCTCGCTCAAGTGTGCGTGCATGCGTGCGTGTGATTGAATAAATCTCCACGGGATCTCCTAGTACTAGACTCCGATATTTACAAAATATAGCGCACTTAAAGATAAATATCAGCGATTATGGAAAATTGATGAATTTTCATTGCCACAGTATCAAAATCAAAACGTAATAAACGATGAAGCTTCGTACAAAATTTAAGGGAGATTCTAATATTATTATTTAAAATTCGTTTATTTTTAAACATTTTACGCATTCCATTTTCATAAGTTTCTACCAATACCGGATTATTAGGAGTTAGGATTTTTAACAGTGCAGAAATTCTGTAACTATCTTATGCACTCGTCATTGCCCAGAATACAAACATATCAAGAAGTATTAATAGCCTTCCATCTGCGTGGTTGAATTTCAGAACCCGGCTTCCGCTCCATGTCTGATGCCACGCCATAAGCACCGCGCCACAAGTAATATCTGTGTACGTGGAATTTCAAACAAAGCTACCTTTGTAATTCGGTTTTGAATTCAAGAATTCGACAGTCTCATGTGGACGTCTCCGGGCAAAAGTAAATACTACGTGTTAGTGAATTTGTAGCATCTACCTTCCAAAATGTCTTGCTTATAAGAATCACCACAAGCCCTTGGTTCATCCGAAATAGCATTATTAATTCAGGCACGAAAATCCCTCCACTTAAAAAACACATAGTAGACCTAGCCAAAACATTTTTCTCCAAACTTGCTTCAAATCCGAGCCCAAGCATCTCATGTCTCGGGTAATTAAGTCCCGAAGACAATCCCCTCCACCGCCTGCCTAGTGCCCATATCCATCCTTCATCCACCTTAATGAGCGGGATATAAGAAAATTTACTTTTGTTCTCTTATATAAAAAATAAATAAATACTTATATATATTTATTATGGTATACATATTTGTCGTATAAGAATACATACATGCATGGGTGTATGTAAAAATGTCTGTATGTGTGTGTACATCTATACAAAATGTATACCACTCACAGATAAACAAATCATCAAAAAATTTATTAATGCCCTTCATCTTGCCCAAGGTAGCCAGAACATCGGGTAAAAAAAATCCATCAGGTGACATTACTATAGTTTGCAAGACAAAGGGTTTAATTTCTCCCTGTAACTTGGCAAAAACCAATATATAATATATTTGTAACATCTCTCCGGATGTATGGAAACATTGACGGCTGTACTTAGTTGTATCAGCCGGCTATGTATATACCATTGCCCGTCCCGCTTCCCGGTTACTTTACCCCGGTGACTAGCTATCACTGAATGACAGTAACAGAACTGGCTATTTTTGGAACCAGTTCCTATTGGATATATAAAATGGTCACCAACACTAACCGGGCGAAGCCGAAGCAAAAGTCGCCCGCAGGGTCTAGCAGTAAAAACCTGCGGAGCGCGATTTTAACTCACCTAATAAAAACGAAGACTGTTGCTGGGGCAGTTCAGTTATGTATTAAAAACAACTGTAGTACATAAGGTAATCGAATTGTATTTGGTTTTACGAATTATTTCTATGTAATATCTGCGCAGAAGGCCATTCCTTAAAAAATAAAAATAGTCGCGGAATGGAAGGAATGAATTTCAAGTTCATCAGAAATGTTAAACGTGATTTTTTAAGTGAGAACTATATATTTTCCAATATATCCGTGCATAGGTATGTAAGTTATTTAAGACATCACAAATTTAATACTTTTTTTTTCAATTATTTCTGGCTTTCAAAGGTGTCCTAGGCCAACATTTAAAATTACAGAGAAGGGAAAGGTGAATTTACACATTAATTTTTTTTAAATCAGCAAATTTCAGAATTATATAGAAGATTGGAGTCGAGTTCAGACTTAGAAGAGATGAAATGTTGAATGGAGTGGAGGCAATTTTAGATAACGCTTGATAGAGAGGATATTTATTTAGAGAGGGACAACCAAAAAATATGTGATCTAAAGTTCCCACATCTAGATCACAGAACGTACAATCTGGGGAGTCGGGGATGTGAATTTTAAAAAGGTGAGAAGGAACGGAACAATGTCCGATTTTCATTCGAATAAGTGAAAATTTTCTTTTTTGGAAAAATGGAATTTTTGAAAGCACGGTTTTGATGGGATAGTCCTTTGTATTGAGGCGTAGAGGGCCCTTTGATTGACTAAGCAATGTTCCAATAATCTACCCAAACATTGCGAGATCTATCTTTGATGATGGAAAAATATAAGATAGGTTTTACAAATCTAAAATAAATTATGAATTCAGACTTTATTTAAACGAATGTAGAGTTGGCATATGGTAAAAACACACCACTTGTTGATCTAGATCAGTGATTCCCAAAGTGGTCCAGGTGGACCCCCAGGCGTCAACGGGAGACTTGACGGGGGTCCACGTTGGCGTGATAAAAAATGGGGGTTCACAAGTTGTAAGTGGGGGTCCACGAAAATTTATCCCGTTTCGATAGTAAAGAACAAAAACTGAAGCCATTTAATTTGCAGTCAATCCATCAGGTACATCCCTCCCTTTAAAATTATGACTTTTTTTTCATTGTTGAAGTTACGGTACGTTATTAATGTTTAATTTAAATTCTATTAAGTATGTAAATAATATAAACATAATCAATCATATTATTTTAATAAATAGAACACAAGAAAATGTACTAATTTTCTTTTTATTTTACCATTCTCAATTTAGGGGTTGAAACTCAGCCGCGACGCAAATTTCCATCGTTAGATCTAATCTTCACATTTTTTTACTAGTTTTGGGAACATGGCAGAAATGTAGCAGTAAGGGGTCCATCGAAACCATTAAAGTTTTGAAAGTGGTATACGAGAAAAAAAAAAGTTTGGGAACCTCTGATCTAGATAATTGATTAAAAAATATACAGGTTCCACAGCTTTATTCAACTCACTAAATAAAGTACATTAATAATTTTAAAAATATATAACTTTTCAGTATTTAATTATACGAAAATATGGAAAAAAATAATCAAAATAGCGGAATATGACAAAAAAGCACTGAACAAACTTCGAGTGAAAACGCCCATATAACTTCTATTTAATTAATAAAAAAATCTCGTTCTTATACTTTTATTTGTTATTCTATGTTTAAGGGTGCAAATTGGAGGTTCGTGTATCTAAAATACCTAAATTTAAACTAGTCGGCCTTCGTCGTTATTATTTCGATTCCCCTTACAATTTTGTCATACTTTTTCTATGGAAATGAATTGTGAATCGGTCGCAGAAATAAACGAAATATCTGTGGTAGAATAAATCCGAGAATAACTTGGCGGGCTTTACAATTCGGAAAATCATTATCGTTAACAATACGCAAAATCACATCCAACACATCACATTGAAAGGAAATGCAAAGCGCTGAACCAGTTATTAGCTTCGTTTGTGGGCTTTTACAGCAATTACCAGACAAAAGTAGAATATACAAGTTAGACGGTTTCACGCTTTACCCAACCGCGGTGGGTTTTTTCTAAGCCGAAAATTTTCGCTGAAAATATTTTCATTGTTGTTTAAATCTCATTGTGGAAGCACTCGACACCTGCAGCGAGTAAGGGCTTACCATGAATAATACACATACGATAATAATAATTGTTGTATAATAACAAAACGGAGTTTGCAAAAGGGTCTTACTAAATTGCTTACCTTCTGCAGAAGCATGCAGATCATATTACATTTTTACCCAGCTTTTTAACATTATTTTTTATCTTATTATATTATAAAAATGTGCGTTCCTTTATTTGTTCTTTATGCGTTCCTAAACTATTCAACAAATTTGGTGATTTGTTGTGCGCATTCCCGCAAAAGTCTTTTAAATATAATTGTGAGCTCTGGCGTTATGACATTATTTCATGTACTATTCATCCTATTGCGATGAACCTTTGGTGATTTTTTGTGCACACTCCATCGAAGTTTTCTATAATTATAGTGGTGGGCTCGGGCATTACGTAATTTGTATAAAAAAATTACAATATATGGCGCGTGAGATGTTTTGAAAAATGTGTGAATATCATATAATTTAGCGGCAGGAAGTGAAGGCGGAAGGGGGAGAGGAATTCGAAAGCGTAATGAAGGAGAGGAAACTTCAATAAGCAGATTCAAAACATTTTCTTTCATTAATTGAGTGGCATAGCAACGCATGCCGGGTACTCGCTAGTTATTAAATAAAGTTAAAGAAATATAAATTGCACAATTGTACATAATACAAAGCTGTAGAATATTAATATGTAAACAATTTTTTTTGCACAATGTAATGTTTGATCGTTGTGATGGGAAACTTCTTGTGTGTTTAAAAGTCTTCAAGAAAGCTATAGATCGTCGCAGAATACAAGTTTATTATGGTAGCGTGTTTAAAATAAATAATCACTCGGCCGCAAGCGATATTTCCTAATTATGCTAGAAATGGTTCTGAAACCTGAAACCTCAGGCGAGCGGAGTGAACGCGCTCTCTTCTCTACTACCAAAGTTCGGCTAACTCCGTAATCGATCGGGCTGAATCCGAACGAGCAACATCTCTTGCGACAAGTATAAACTACAAATACTACACATAATATTATAACAAAAATATATATTATCTTTTTCACTCACTAATTATAATATTAAATAGTTAGAAAAATAAGTTTATTATATTTTTTGTTTTCAAGCTGTCAGGAAGGAAATTGTAAAAGTGTATACCCTCTTGGACTATGTTTCTTTTACCACTTCCAGTCTTTACTGAATTAGTGCATAACTTATCGTGTTGTTTTGTATAGTGTTCATGTACTTGTGATGTTTTTATAAATGTTGTGTTCGTGTGAAATAATCCGTTTTGAATTTTAGGGTAGGTTCACATGACAAGCGTTTAACGCGCGTTGAACGCGCGCAAAATTTTTGTATAGTGTTCACATGGTGCTCGATTGTCTGGCGTTGAACGCGCGTTGCCTCGGCCGCCCTGATTCCAGGGTTGCCAACTTAGGGGTTTTCCCCCCAGATTTCCCCGTGATAGTGGCTGATGAAGCTTTTGGCATGATGGAGAAATTAATGCGGCCTTATGGGGGAAGGTCACTAACTTATGCAAAAAAAAAAAATAATAAGCGTTTGACATTAGCACGCTGGTATGTCGAATGTACTTTTGGCATAATGTTGATGTTAACATCGGTTTTGCAGAAAAGATCGTAAAATCAATATGTACACTACACAATTATGTCAGAATGAGGGATGGCTACAATTATGAAGATACTCTTCATACTCCACCACTGGAAAATCTAGTCTCACATTATACCGGGCGTGCTGTGCGACAGGCGGACAATGTTCGAGAACATTTAACAAATTATTTCATCAACGAAGGAAAAATTGATTGGCTAGATCGCAATATTTAATTTGTAACACAGACTTGTAATAAATATAAATAGGCAAAAATATGTGACCAGTTAGGTACCTACTTGGAAAAGTAGATAAGCAGAGCTAGTTAAGCTTTTTTCAAAATTAGAAGTACATAGATTTAGATTGTTGAAACAAATAAGCAAGTGGTCATGATGTAGTTGTCTTCTTGAAAATATAATACGTAATATCTGTCCTGTTGTTTTCTTGAATATAATAAATAATAAAATTTATATTCTACATATATGTACTCACATAATAATTTCTTCTTTTCTTCATTGTCATCTCCCTCACAGAATATGAGAATGAGTTCTTCCCAAGCTCTTCTCCTTAAGTTCTTATCTGAATAAATGCTACTTGTCATGTTCCATATCGCAGGACGTTTTTCATCTATAAATAATTCGGTATTAAAACCTTCCGTTTCCATTTTGGATGATTTCTGGATGAACTGAGCGAACCCTGCATCTACCTGCGTCAAAAGCGCGCGCTCAACTGAACGGTAACATAGAAAACCAATGATCTCAAAGCGCGCGTTGACGCGCGCTGACTACAGTCGAGCGCTAGCGCAGCGTTCAACGCGCGCTTTATTAAAACGCCCGTTAGCATGTGTACGGCCTGAATAAAATGTATGTAGTTGTAAACGCGCGTTGAGCGCCTGTCATGTGAACCTGCCCTTAATTCATGCTGTTTTCCAATTTTCAGTATGTTCGTTTCTTGATTTTTTGGTGATGGTGGTATCTGAGTTACATTAAAAAAGTTTTTTAAAACTTTATTCTGAATTATTTGTGAGTTGTTTAAATACGTGATAGTTTTGTTTCCGCATATTAAATAGTTTGAACGGGACTGGATGAAACTAAAGCCTGATCCGTCTTTACTTGTGCTATCAAATTCTACCAAACACACCATTAAGTGGGATAATCATTTCTTTCATTTTTTTTAGTGTTTCTTAAATGCCATGTGTTTATCGATATGAAGTTCCAGGAAATTTTCACTCTCCAAAATTTATAGGTTTTCTCCATCTATTTGTAACGGTTCATTAGACGACGTTTTTGTTTTTGGTGAGCTTAACATCACCTAACCGGTTTTTTTTAATTACTATAAATATATTTATATTTAGCCAGTTGTTTAATATTTTTTTAATTTTTCTGATAAAATTTCAAAATTTCATTCATTGTCACAAGTGCATTGTTGAGCCCTGGCTTAGTTTTAGAAATGAAGATTGACATTGTAATGAAACAAAGTTCTTTCTGTTTTCAGAAATGATTGGAAATGGAATATTACTCTAACGAGGAAACTGCAAATCCGTTTAATGAAGTTTTAAATGATATTATGCAAATATTTCTGGATATCGAAGCTAACCGTCCGTAATGGAGTGCTGGTACCTACCCCAATGTATGGCAAGGAGGCATGGAACTGGCAGAGGAAGGATGAAAGTAGACAGAATGCTGTAGAAATGAGACCTCTGAGGCAAGTGGTAAAACTATGTACGATCGTATGGAAAACATGGAGATCCGCAATAAATGCAAGGCTGATGTAAGCGTAATGAATAAGATTAAGAAAGGGACGCTCAGGCGGTTTGGGCATGTAGAGCGAATAAACGAGAAAAGGAGTGTACGGAGAATATATGACGCTAACGTGAATGGTAGAAGAAGTCGGGACGCCCGAGGAAGACATGGCACAACCAAGTTAATCAGATACTTGAGAACTAAAGTATGCAATTTGACTGTCCTAAAACGAGAAATCTCCTGGTTGGACAGTCAAAGCTTTTTTATAATGTAGCTGTACTTTTATGTTCAAATAATATATATAAACTCTTTGAAATGTAATGGTGATTTTAGATACTACATATATCGAACCATGAAGAAATATTATTAACTAACTTGTGAAATATCACAATTCGAGTGTTGACACTTATAATAATAATTTTTTTGCTCAAATATATATATATAGGTAGGTAACTTATCGGGGTACCCGACAGTTGATCTCCCGAAGTGATATCTTATATATATAAAATGAATCGCTAAATGTGTTGCTAAGCCTTCGCTAAGATTTCGCTAATTCTTTTTTAAGAATATTCCTTGAAGTACGAAGATGGTTCTTACGGAGAGAAAAATTAAGAAAATACAGTTCGCGTGTTTGAGAATGACATTGTTAAATCAGGATTCTATTTTTGAAAATCTTTTATTTGATAAATTTATTTAAAGTACTCCCCTAATAGTTTGAATCGAATCAAGAATTTTAGATATTTTAAATAGGTACCTATGTTAGGTAGGTACCAAATTTATATACATGAAAAATGGAAATTTGAAGGGGTGGGAGTAGGGAGGGGGAGTTCAAAGTTTTAAAAATTTTCATTATAAGGGGTTATTATTTCTAGTGTGTATAAAAGTTACTTTGAATCCTTTAAAGTTTAAACCATATTTGTTGTAATCTTCCATAGCAAATATAATATATTTTTACGAAATCATTTACAAAAAGTTCCAAGATTGAGTCTCTCAAAATAATGCCGAAATTTGAAAATAAGAAGGATTTTGCAGGTATTTGAATACACTGCCTTGAGATAATTTGAACTATATTAATATATATTTTTAAATAAATAAATCAAAATATTTCGTGTTTTATAAAAAACAGTTAATTTTTAATGGTTTATTTAATATTTTTAAAGATTTATTAAGGGTGGGTTTTTCTCTATTATGTGAAATTTCAAAGTCAATCCGGAGGAAGAAGATGGTATCCAAATATTATTTAAAAAATTACTTGTCGATTTTATATCTCCATTTAACACCCTTTTATCACTATCAGACAAATCAAAACAAGATTTTTTTCCCCGTACAGTCGTGACCCACCCTAATGCACATTGTACGCCAGGGGATCAATTGTCGGAGGATCAACTGTCATGGAACCCTTATCGGTGTAATTTGTCGCTGGTCTGAATTATTCGCACAAGCAGTTCCAATTTTCAAATGACGCTCTAATTCAAAGCAAAATTTAGTTCATTGAACCAGATTCCACATTTCGCGGGGATAAGTACCGCGCACAGACACACAGACAATCCTAATTAGTAGGTTTGATAATAAAGTTACGAAATTATATTTTAGGCGCTAAGTTCCCACTTGTTTGTATAAAACTCTTCACACTTTCACGAAGTAAACTTAAATATTTTCAACAATGTTCTGGAAAATAAAGGAAACTAGACGTTAGAATTCTTGAATTGTTGAAGCAATATTTGACTTTCAGACTTCTCATTGTAAACATTTTTTCCTTCGCGGAGCATTTTTCAGAATGTTTGCTCAGTGAGATTGAAGCAAATATTTAAATCATTCGGATGGCTACATGAATAATTTTAACAGTATTCTCAAGTTTCCATATAAATCTGCTAGGTCTTTTCGCAATGACTTGACGGGCCGGACACCTAAAAACATATTGGTGTTTTTCTTGGAAATCTGTTTTTTAACAACGTCCACAATTATTTTATACTAGCTGATTCCCGGCATTCCAATGCCATATTCAAAGAAAAAATTGTTTCTCCCTGCATCTCCTTCCACTACCGCGTTCCACTTCCAACTTCCCCTCTAACCTTCTCACCCCCCGCGATCCATATATTCAGTCCCAGAACATTCAGTTTTAAAACAGCTCGCGCGTGCCACCTATTACAATTGTTTTATTAATATTTTCATTTTGCGTATATTACAAATATGATTTTTGCATATTATAAGAACAATCAATCTATTTTGATACTTAACATAGGTACCTAATTAAAATATTTATAATTTCAAAAATCTAAATACAATTCTTTTGTTACAAAAACAAACAAAAAAGTTGCCTGCTAAATTCATATCCATCAAACGCGCGAACTGTCAAACATGCGAAGTTAAAATACTAGCAAAATTTTCTGAAATTATCCAATTTTCTTAATTTTTCTTTCCGTAAGAACCTTCTACAAAGTATTAGAAAGTTAAAAAAAAAAGATGAATGAAATAGGTACAGTCGTTATGGCGTGACCAAGGGAAATAGGGATTAATTTTTATACATATATATAGATTTAAACAAAGCGTCGCACTAATTTTTAAAACTTTCATTTGAAAGCGTTCCGAAAAGCTAGATTAATCAAATAGTGTTACATCAAGAAATATGTTGGCGCAAGCGATTCAGACCCTGCCCTTTATACAGTTTCTTTATACCTAAGAGTTAAAACCGCATTAAAGAAAAGATTAAAAAAAATCAAACTCATCGGCGAGATGAGAGGTTAATTTAAATTCACTATTTTCGATTATTCTTTAATACTAATCGGTTTACATTACGAATACCAAAAAAATTAACGTTTTCCTATCGTCTTGATTAGAGAATTTTCTAAGAGATTTTTATTAAAAATATACACTTTTTGACTTATGTATATTCCCCTTAGTAAACGAACACGGCGGGTCTGAAGGTTTCTTCGAAAGAATTAGTGGTTAGAGCAGTCGTCCAGAAAAGGGAAGAGCCTGGCGTTCGAATCCCGGTTCGGAAAAAAAACATTTTCTCGGGACCTTTTCTTATGTAAATGATTGGTTTAATTTTAGCAATGCTTAACATTTTGGCAATTGATGTATTGTATTAATAGTTTCTTTTATTAAAGCGTAGGTAAGTTACTAAAAATATACATTAATTTCATTTACGTGCATGTATTTACCAACCTTAATGATTTTTCCTCAAAGAAAATTCATCGTGTATTTTATTATTGTACATTATTCTCCAAAACAGAAATATTCAATAAAATTATTACAAATGATTGAGAATGTCTAAAAATGCCGAAAATTTATATTGAATTCACCTAGAAGATGAATCCATCGGATTTCTTTTAAATATTCTTGCAATTGATGTATTGTATTGTTTCTGATATTATTAGTAGTAAGTTACTTAAAACGTCCACCAATTTTATTTATGTTCGGATTAATGATGTATTTACCAATCTAAATGATTTTTCCTCATAGAAAAGTCCTTACGTCAGAGAATTAATTGAAATATTCATCAACATAGAAATATCCAATAAAGTTATTAGGATTGATTGAGAATGTCTAAGGATGCCGAATAATTTATATTGGATTCACCTCGAATATGAATTCATTGTACTGCTATTATTAAACGATGGAGTCGCGACGAGTTATTGAAATTCAATTTGTTGGGTGATTTATATGTGTACCGTAGGGAGGGAAGGCGGGGTGTGATGAATGCCAACCTTCAACCTACGATAAGCCTACAAGAAATTTTTTTTTCCCTCTAAATATTATGTAGAGAAAATGGTACATTCGGCGACATCTGTCCGAGCAGTTGGGAGCTATTATCTGCATAG
Source organism: Limnephilus marmoratus (assembly GCA_917880885.1). Taxonomy (NCBI): domain Eukaryota; kingdom Metazoa; phylum Arthropoda; class Insecta; order Trichoptera; family Limnephilidae; genus Limnephilus; species Limnephilus marmoratus. Next base: position 50,483,666 of record OU862919.1, read on the forward strand.
AGACTGAAGCGAGGGAACACCATATCATAGTTATATCGAAAACAAAGGAAGTTTAAATTCTACCAATAAGAGAGTGGACTTTGATCATTTTGGGCGGCCTTGAATTAATTCTCACAGGGACTTAGGTTGAATGAACTGTATTAAAAACAATACTGAGGACAAAGAGTTGAAGGATTATTGACCCGGGTCGTGTTTATTTAAGGCGCGATCGAGAACTGCAGGTTTTGGGCACCTAACGTTTCAAATGGAAACAAGAAAATCTTAGGCGGAAATGTTGAAAATAAGTAAATGAAAAATCATCAATAAGGGCACGGAAAACGTAACATGAATGGTCCCAGGGGTCGATTTAATTAAAACCGATCTGGAATGATCACAAAAAACGGGTAGAATCTCGAAAATTTTCACAAACTGAATATAATAACCTGAAAAAGTGGGAAAATCTATTGATATGGAAATGGAATGGTGAAACGAAGTTATTAGAGCCAAATATCTCAAAAGAAAACTGATTGGAACTACTTAAATTGACTTTAATAGGTACCGATATAAGGATTACTCTGATCTGACAACACTATTCACGATAAACAGGATATTGAAAATATTGCATATCAAAGGCCACGGTACATTTTGGTCACTCTACAATTAAATCAAATCACAGGAAAAGATGCTTAACGTAGCCTGACACTGGGAAATGCGTGTGAACCGTCGAAGGAATCGCTAACCGTTTGACTAGAGAAAAAAGGTTGGCTATCACTTTGTTGATATGACTTTATCCAAATAAAATTATAGAACATGATTTCAAGCAATTAAGGGTATCATTAACACGAAACGACCTAAACAAAATTATACAAGTTAAATACGAATATTTACTCTAAAATAAAAACATTACTTTTATGGGGTAGGCATTAAAAAATGAATTACGAGCAAGTACATGAAATTTTTAAAATAAATACCTGTCAATGAGAAAATTTATGTGATTTTTTACGAGAGAGAGACACTAAACTAATTTGGTTCTAAGACATGAGATAGAAGATTAACAGAGATTTGACAAAAGGTCACATACGGAGGAACCGAATTTGGTCCTTTTTCCTATGAAAGTCTGGGCGGTCAGGAGTGATTTTCCTATGAAAGGAGAGCTCTAAAAGGTCTTTAAAAGACCATGGTTTGATAAAGAAAGGGGATTCGTTGGGAGATTGAGGGAGAGTTCGGATGAAATAACGGGAAGTGCGCGATCAAGAAAAATGTAAAGGTGCGCGAAGAAGACTAGTAAACTAGTGCTTCTAGTAGAGTTGAAAAATGTCTACAAGTGTTTGCAAAAAAATAGTAAATTCAGTGTTTTATTTTCCCTTTAAAATTGAGGAATAAAAATTTCAAAGACGATCAACGGAGAGTCCGGAAAAGTGCCTAAATAATACTTCGTGAAAGCTCGGGTGTTTTATAATGGAAGTGTTTAAAGTCAGTAAATAAGAGTTGAATGACATTCGGGGTTCTTTCTTACAGCTTGTATTTAGTGGTTTTATAACATTTAACAAAAATCCAGTGTCTTAAAATAAATCAAATTACCGGATAAAAGAAAATATAACACGCGATTTTAAAATTAACTATAGGTGATATAATAATTAAAACTTTAACCTTACTTTAAATAACATGACATATGTAAAATAAATAACAATAACGAATTGTTCGAGTCACGTTTAAACTACAGTGGTTCAATAATAAAGCGGTTAAAAAATCCTTTGTGAATTGAATAACGAAATTGTAATAAACAGTGGTGATAATAATTCGTACACTTGGAAAACGTGCGTATCTACGGTTATTGATTCTAAAGTGATATTAAAGTATTGAGAATAAATAATGATTTACCTAATTCCGGACAATAAAATTAAACATCTGATTTGTTATTTGATGAATCACCTCTCGAAGGCGAATGAAATAAAACAGTAATTAATACGAGGTTGAGGAACTAAGCGAAATACCGAAGTGAATTTTAAATAGACAGATATTTGAAGAGTTTTTTTTTCATCATCAGAGTCTTTTCTCAAAAAGGGCCGATAGGAATCCATTAGCTAGGAAACGGAAAAAAAGGGAAAACCTCGATCACAATGTCGAAGTTATGAAAGTTCCGACTGGGAAAAATTGTAATCGATCGAGGGCGGTAAGATAAAACCAATTATTAATTATTTTCAGAGACAAAGAAGAAAGGGACGAGCGTGCATCACCAATGAATCAATCGGACCTTTGAAGTTTGTCACTAACACACTAATAACAATTTTCACTTGCTCGAAAGTGGGTCAAACAGGAAATACCTGCTTTAGAGTTAGGATACATATGTAGGTATTTACTTCAGTTAGGTAAATACGCTAATTTATTATAACTCATATAAAACGAATCGAGGCGCGTAGAACGTAATAAATGACTATCGTGGAAGCTCTTTATTCTATATTTCGTGTGCGGGAGTATACAAGCGTCTCAAAATTAGGTCAAACAAACAAATACCTACTTATAAATTAGGTCATACAAGTACTTGTTTTAGTTAGGTAGGTGTAATGTTTATTTAAGCGCGTATAAGGAATGCGACGTAAGATATCAGTTCGATTCGTAACCGAAATACCTATATTTCTCAGAACTATGTAGGTCAAGCAAATTATACCTTAGTTGAAACTAGGTCATCCAGATACCTCTAGGTTAGCAAGGTACCTATTTAAATGATCAGTGTTTAAGCAAATCTAGGTCAAATAAATAAGAAATAATTAGTTAAACGATGAATCGTGCTTCAAAAGGACAATGACCGTAGAAATAAACAATCTCCAAAGTAGGTCAGTATACCGAAGGTCGTCTGTGTGAAGAGTAAACAAACAAACCATAAAAATGATGTACCTATTTAATATCGGTCTTTCGTTCATCGGAGTTAATTAACTATTGGCACAATTTAATTAGGTATTACGAGATGTGATAGGAGCGTGCCTCTTAATCACTCTAGGTAATTACATTGGCGTACTTGAATAATAATAATAATAATTTATTCCAGAAATGTTAGGGAAAGTGCAGTGCAATACGTTCCATATTCTAAAATTACAAATAAAGACAATAATAAGACGAGGGAAAATAATTGACGACAACACATAAATTAAATAAACAAAAAACCATGAGAAATGAAATACGTAACGCTTAAATCAATGGAAATAGCAAATTTATAGGTATAACTAATACCTACCGAATCCTTTCACCGACGAGATTAGGGTATGTTATATGACCTTCGATTGTGTATCTAAAATTTCGATTAGAGTTCAATGACACGGTCACCTAAATTCCATCAACGAATAAATAAAACAAAACACAAAAGTCAAGGGGCAGGTTTATCAATCATAGCTTACGACGGAAACTTCGCCCAATATGTGAAAGTAAAACCGACGTTAAATTCACTCAATTTAAACGACTTATCTGTACTAGAGCGATCGCCAATAGGTAGCATTGTTTTAGCATGCAAAATTTTCGCAAAGTAAGGTACTGCGACTAGCTTAAGAGAGCTCATCACAATTATTCAGGAGGTCATTGATTCAATGACAACTTGATTTATCTCATTTTTAAATCTTTCTTATAGGAAGTAGGTATCCAAGAACCCATAAATAACCATTATCCTAAATACCTAACACACGAGGAGCTAGTGACCTCATTTAAACAACACTGGTGTTCAAATACTCATACAGTCCTGAATCCTAACTTGTCTTCGAATGTAAGCTTCAAGGCTTCTGTATGTAGGTATAAGCCATCTGGAAATGTAAGTGTCAACCTTTCTCGAACGGACGGCTTTGATCTTGTGGCGGTATTGTCGAGGTGGGCATGCGGGGAAGAGGAAGGACGTATGCGGACAGTACGCTGACGCGGCATTAAAGCCACAGGTTATTTGCATACCGTGAGTCTTGTCGAACCTGAAAGCAAACATAAGGTTCACGAGGTGAGTTTTATGTCAGCTAGTCAGAGGTGGAGTGTAACGCTGGGTCGGTCACGTGGGAGGAAGGATCTGCCCGTCACAAGCTTACGCCACATTCAACGGATAGAGGCATGATAAGGGAAGACATGAAATACCCCTTCTAGACTCAGTAGAGTTAAATTCAATCCGGCGGAGATGGAAGTCGGAGTGAGGCAGAAAAACGGCATGAAGACTTGGTATTCCCCCATCTGGCGTGAAGAGCCCCTTTCGTAACAAGAGACGCTCGTCGAAGAGAGTAAAACTCGGACTTAAGGATAAGCTTAGCAAACGTATTCGGGAGAATCCGGTTTGAAATTGTTGTTCATCGGTTTTCACTTGGTTAGCGGAGGAGCCGACTTTTCAGCAAACATATTATCCCCCTCCCCATATCCATCCATTCCTGCTCTTTCAACAATTTTGCGAATACTAACCAATAACACTAACTATGACTACAAACACATTATGTTAGGAGGTTGCAGACAAGGACTTCAATTGAGAAAACTGGACCCTCGAGTACGATCCCCGGTAAGGTAAGGTTTGCTTTCTTGAAATGTTAAATTTATTAACTGTTGTTTTATGTTATCGATGTATCCGCGGTGATAGGAAGAATTAAATAAACACTCTAAATTCCTACAGAAATCAGATAGACACAAAGTTTAAGGCGGGGTTAGTTTATCAAACTCGGTAAAAGATACTCAAATAATAATAATTAATAAATCGGAAGATTCTCACCCTTTCTCTAAAAGAATCTATGGGTTACCACACGTAATACATTATCTTCTCTACATATGTGTGCATATTAAGTATGCAAACAGATGTAAAATCTAAAACAAAAAATACACAACGCAGATTATAGAAATAATGTGAACTAAAATCTTAAATCTTGATTACTGTGAGAAAATCGCGGGGATTTAAGAAGATAGGGTAGGTTTAGCTAGATTATAATGTATAGGGGTTTAGAAATCACGAGCCTGAGGTAGAAATAAACCGAAAGGAGGGTTGAGTCAGGCCATCATACCTAGTGGTGTGATCAGTAGGACATAAGGGTAGAATTATGAGCGTGGCTACGAGACAGGAGCTACGAGATTTAAACTACGAGGTAGAAGCTTAGAAAAGTAAATCAGCTAGGTAGGGTTCATCACAATTGGTGTCAAAAGCCAAGGGTGGCGGACCATTACAGGGGGGAGGAGGGGTTGCTTTGACGGGAAGTGGGAGGCTGGAGTTATCTCAGCCTCTTGAAGATTTACAGTTCGTTTGAAACACAGTCTAGCGGTATTTCAGTTTCCCTCAGAATTTAACTGTCATGGACAATCTATTATTATTTGATCGCTCTGTATACCTGTCTAGATATTTTTTTATTATTTTTTATGTGAATACCGCACCAGAGTTCTAACTGCTCCCGTCTTTTTTTTTTTACATGAGCTCCACACAGGATGCCATGAGGCCCTGAGGAAAATAATTTCCCTCAGGGCCTATGTCATCTTTAAGGATGCTGTGTGGAGGGTTTTTTTTAAGGAAAGGAAGAAGAGGAGAGTTCTGGGAAGGAAAAGGGTTTAAGGGGTGGGTAGGATGGGGGTTCAGTATGTCCTGGTCATCCGCCTCCAAGACCTAGACAAACCTCACCCCATTAACCCGGGCACCCTTGCTAAATCACCAAACGTAGCGAACCACTTGGGGTGACCTATGGCAGAGGTGTTGGTTATTCAATAAAGGTTCCCGGGGCGGCGGTACCCATTCCCACCTCCCAAATTGAGTCTGGAGCCTGTGAGACTGTATCATCCCCAAATTGGGGTATGTTGTAAGGCTGAAGGTAGTGGGAGGAGGTGGGGGAGAGGAAGGTGGGGAATTCCCTGGTTATTCAGATCTGGTCACCAAACACGGCTAAGGCCATTTCAAGCAAAGATTAAATTCTGAATGGTGGTCTTACCAGGGCGATATTGAGAGTATCGTCCACACTAGAACGAGTTGCAACTATATGTTATTTTTTAAGAGTGTTTAACCAGCCAGCCGACGAAAATCCACATTTCGTCGAAAGTTGTTCTTACGATCGTGCAGGGCGGTTACAATGAGAAAGATTAATTATTCTCCGTACCAGCTTTTTTAAATTTTAACTCAATATCGAATTTATTTCAATTCAAATTAGCTTTAATTCATACCTTCATCCAAAAATGCTGAAAGGCGTGATATTAAAACTATTAAAATAATGTACTTTTTGAAGTTATTTTTTAATTATAAGTATTTGTCATTTTTCAATAATGTCGAAATTTAATAAGAATGTTAAAAAATCAGAAATATATTAGTTTGTAAGTGCGCAAATAAATACACAAATGGACCAATTTTCGTCAAGAACACATGTAAGTACATATTTTTTAATGATTTTATTGAAACAAAAATTAACATTCTAAAACGTGCGTTTGCTAGATAATGTATTGATTTATTTTACTGCATGATTATATTATTTGAAATAGGTGTGGTATAATACAAAATCTTTTTTGAAAATTTAACAAATCTGCCAACGACCTATGGAATAACCTTATTGTACTAAAAATTAAAAAAAAATCTCAAAATTTATTACATGCGAATGCTAGATAAAAGAACAATCTTTCGAAATCCATTTATAATTTTTTGTGGAAAAGAGTCAAAACGTCTAAAATCTGATTTGAAAATGACATATTTCTGGTTTTCTCTGGTAATGCCCTCTTAATGAATTAATTGTGAAATGACCCAAATAAATCAAATTAAATTGGGCACACCGGTATTCGATTCCGCAACCTTCGTATTACAAATCAATGATGTTGTATATGTTGTTATTTGATATTTCATGAATGGTACTTAAATTCTGACAAAAGTTATGATTTAATTTTGGTTTCAGTATTAATGCTTGTTTAGATGTTATATTGGTACACTAGTTAACCCGGCCACGCGTTGCTGTTTCTAACGAAACATAACGGCATCTACTGGAGTTAGTGGTTACTTCCACTGGTTACCCAACCTAGATTTCCAAATGTTGTGTCGATAAATTAACTCACACTGCCATCTGTTAGAAAATTATGGAAGTTACAAATAACTACAAAGCATTATTATATAACAAAAATTTAATTGGCAATAATAAATATTGAGGTCAATAATCTAGATAAAAACCATCCTATCATTTAAGAGCGTATCGTGGTGCCTGAACTAGACACTCGTTTTGATAGATACTTACCTCGCATCTAGTCCAGGTTACGATTTTAACTCACTAATCACAAAAGGTAATATATAGAAATAATATTAACTACGTGGTATAACATTTAGTCATTTATTTAATTTAACTTTGCGACAACAATTAAGTACGATTAGGCAAATACACAGAATTACCATTCAGAATCGGATCACCAACGGGAATGAAAACGGGTTTGCTTCAAAAGTGCAAATCACCTCGTTTTCATTGTTCGGTGTTGCACGCCTAGAAAATACTTTTATGGCTGTAAAATTAATTAAGGAATGTAGGTACCACCATAAGCGTTTAACCAGCCAGCGGACGAAAATCCACATTTCGTCGAAAGTTGTTCTTCCGATCGTGCAGGGCGGTTACAATGAGAAAGATTAATTATTCTACGTACCAGCTTTTTAAAATTGTAACTCAATATCGAATTTATTTCAATCCAAATTAGCTTTAATTTATACCTTCATCCAAAAATGCTGAAAGGCGTGATGATAAAACTATTAAAATAGTGTACTTTTTGTAGTTATTTTTTGATTATAAGTATTTATCATTTTTCAATAATGTCTAAATTTAATAAGAATGTTAAAAAAATCTGAAATATATTAGTTTGTAAGTGCGCAAATAAATACACAAATGGACCAATTTTCGTCAAGAAACACATGTACGTACATATTTTGTAATGATTTTATTGAAACTAAAATTAAAATTCTAATACATAACTCTGCTAGATAATGTATTGATTTATTTTACTGCATGATTACATTATTTGAAATGGGTGTGGTATAATACAAAAACTTTTTTGAAAATTTAACAAATCTGCCAACAACCTATGGAATAACCTTATTATACTAAAAATTTTAAAAAATTCTAAAAATTTATTACATACGAATGCTAGATAAAAGAACAATCTTTCGAAATCCATTTATAATTTTTTGTGGAAAAGAGTCAAGACGTCTAAAAACTTTTTTGAAAATGACGTTTTTCCGGCTTTCTCTGGTAATGCCCTCTTAAGTTTGACCAAATTACACACAGTAAGCCAAATTTTATCACAATCGATTAAGTAGTTTCGGAGTTTATCTCGAACAAACATCGTGACGCGAGATTTTATATATAAAGATAAGTACAGAATTAACGTTTTGTGTTTTTTGTGAATTTCTTCAAATTTTTTCTCAGCAGCAAAAAAAAAATTATCATTATCAAACAGTATTAAGAGACCAGATACGGGTACGGTTGAAATTTAAGAATCCGGCTAAGACGGCAATCTGATGGCGCTTTACGCAAAATCGTTTTCGTACGTGGATATTTGTATACAAATCTGCTTTTATAATTGAACCGAATTAAAGCAATGCCAAAAGATGACGCCACTTACGTTAACAGCTAGCGTGATTAGAATCGCCTGGCAGGCATAAGTACTCCGGGTATGGAGAGATTGACGATCATATGATTATTATTCTAACTGGAAGTTGTGAACAATAATTCCACGCGGCTATATATTGCCTTTCAATTTGGGAGGCGGGAATGGGTACCGCCGCCACGAGAACCTTTATTGGATAACCAACACCTCTGCCATAGGTCACCCCAAGTGGTTCGCTACGTTTGGTGATTTAGCAGGGGTGCCCGGGTTCATGCGGTGAGGTTTGTCTATGTCTTGGAGGTGGAATACCAGGATACGCTGAACCCCAACTGACACCCACCCCTTAAACCCTTTTCCTTCCCAGAACTCTCCTCTCCTATCTTTCCCTAAAAAACCCTCCATACATCATCCCCAAAGATGATATATGCCCTGAGGGAAATTATTTTCCTGAGGGCCTCCTGTGTGGAGCTCATGTAAAAAAAAATGCCTGACGCGGTTAATTCGTCACGGTGACTAGCTGTCACTGGATTACAGTGGATCTGATGAACCGGCTATTTTTGCAACTAGTTCCTATCGGATTTATAAAATGGTCGCCAACACTCAAACTCGGCGAAGCAGAAGAAAATGCCGCCCGCAAGGCCTAGCAGCAAAAACCAGCGGAGCGGGTTTTTAAATGCTACTTGTAATAATTCTTTCAACTTATAATTTTATATCAAAGTTCAAAATGATTTTCCCAAACTACTTTCTTAAGTTATGTAGTTGAAACTTTAACACATCAGAAAGTTTATTTTTGATAGAAGGCCGACCATCAATGGATAAGTCTGGAGAGATAAAAAAAATCGCCAAAGAATAAATTACCAACAACGACAGTTTTTTCGGAATGACTCCTTCATTTTTAAGTTGGTAAGCCCAAAAAGTTTCATTAAAGAGGCCTAAGCAAGTTTATCTCGGCGTCCTAAAAGTCCGACCAGCGGAAAGTTTATCCCGATCATAAACATAGCAACAATAGTACAAGAAGAACTCTTTTTGACTCAAAAAAATATCTTCAAACTTTTCCCCGTTTAATTTCTTCAGATAAATTTCGTTAAATGAGCTTTTAAATATAAACTGGAAGGTAGGAGTACGTATGTCTTAATTAAAAAGCACGTAATCTTTTTTACTTGCCAAATGGTGAGGCCAGGCAGCGTGTTTAAAAAACCTACACCGGTTTAGTCGAAAATTAAATAATTAGAAATGAAATTATTAATTTCAAATATACACATTGGAAGATTATTTTTTCTAGATTTTAGAACAATTTTTGTTTTTGCAGTGATAAAAAATAACTAATTTACAGGTTTATTTAAAATGTAAATTGTCTGAACCGGTATTGGTTTTGTAAATACGCGGCCTGGCATCAGTTTATTTTTTTATATGGATAAATAATTTAATCTAACAAAAAAAATTAAATTTAATAATGGTGAAATGCAAGAAGAGAATACGAAAATACGATAAGTCAGAATCCAAAGTTAGTAAAAATAGAGAATGTATCTATTATTACATATAAAGCAATTATTCTCAAGGTCCCTATTTTTTATCACGCCAGCGTAGACCCCCAGGGGTCCACGGGGAACTCGGCGGGGGTCTACGCTGGCGTGATAAAAAAAGGGGGCAAAATAAATAATAACAATTTTTATTATACAAAGCAATGAGATTTTATAAAGTGGTTCAAATCTAATGTCCCTTTTGAATAAATGTCACCACGCCACGATGTTAATGGACCACAAGTCAAAAGCATATTGCTCGCACCACACAGCATTTCTACCACTTCTTCTTCTTCTTTCGTATGGTGGGGGGTCAGAGGGGGACATCTAGGTCTGCGAGCCAGTCTAGGGCCTCAGGCGTTGCCCTGTGGACCTCATAAATCCCGCCGGGGAATGAATGGAGCGGGCATTCGTTGACTACATGTTCGGTGGTCTGCACCGCACCGCATTCACACGTCGCCGACTCTTTAAGGCCCCATCTATGCATCATGTGAGCACAACGGCTATGGGAGCACCTTATTCTATTGATGGCAGTCCAGAGTTTGCGAGGCAATGAGAACCCAGGCTGTCTCTCAGTGGGGTCTTGCACGAGATCGGCGTTTTTGACGTTAGCTGATTGCCACTCAAGCTTCCACCTATCTTCTGGGGTGAGAGGTGTTCGAAGGAGTCTTTCTCCTTCCGTCCAGAAGGGTTTTCGAGACTTTAAGCGGCATGCCGGGTGAGAAACGACATCATCGTGCAAGGGTATTTCGCTTTTTTGCAGCGCCTTCTTGTATTCCCTCAGTGTTGCAATCTCTCGCCTGATATTTGGCGGGGTTATATTTGCAAGTACGGGGAGCCAAGGAAGAGGAGTCGATTTTAAGGTTCCGCTGATGGTTCGCATTGTGGCATTAAGCTGAACGTCGACCATGGAAGTGTGGGCGCTTCTGGCCCATACTGGAGCACAGTATTCAGCTGCTGAGAAAACCAGGGCAATGGATGCCGTTCTGAGCGTGTTGGCGTCGCATCCCCAGCTAGTACCAGCCAGCTTATTGACTAAGTTTAGTCTTGTCCTGGTTTTTTTGCCCACTGTTTCCATGTGTTTCCGGTAATTCAGGCTCCTGTCCAAAGTTATTCCAAGATAGCGGGGATGGGGGTCATGGTAAATATTTTTTCCATCAAACTGAACACAGAGTTTTGCGTTTGCTTGTGAATTACTGAGATGGAAAGCTGTCACAACTGTTTTCGACCCATTTGGCTTTAGTCGCCAATTGAGGAAAAATTCTTCCATAGCCTTGAGGTCAGAATTAAGGATCTCTTCTGCTGCATTGAGGGTTTTGGCTTGGACTGTGATGGCGAAGTCATCTGCGTAAGCAAATTTTCTGCCTTCAGTGTGAGGAAGATCTCGAGTATAGATGTTGAAGAGTGATGGGGCCAGCACTGAGCCTTGGGCAAGGCCATTATTCAGGTGCATTTTTTTGCTTTTTAGCCCTCCTAGAAAAACCCTGAAAGTACGGCCAGTTAGTAGTTGCTCAATAAGTCGTACTGTGTTGCCATCCTCTATGGTGTCGTAGAGCTTGACAAGGAGGCCTTTGTGCCACACCGTGTCGTAAGCCGCAGAGAGATCAATGAACGCTGCCGCAGTCTTAAGCCGTTTCTGGAATCCAGATTCGATGTGTGTTGTCAGAGCTAGCACCTGGTCACAGCAGTTACGGCCTGGTCTGAAGCCAGCTTGCTCTTGTGGAACCACTTTCTCCAGAATTGGGGTAAGTCTGCGGAGCACCACTCGCTCTAGGAGTTTATACATGGTACTTAAAAGCGAGATGGGCCGATAGCTGAAATTTCTATCACAAGAAAATATGTTTCATCAGGGTGAATCCTATGTAGTAAAAGTAGAGAATGTATCTATTATACATATAAAGCAATGATTCCCGAAGTGGTCCAGTTGGACCCTCACGGGATACTCGACGGGGGTCTACGTTGGCGTGATAAAAAAATGGGGGTCCACAAGTTGTAAGTGGGGGTCCACGAAAATTTATCTGGTTTCGATAGTAAAGCACAAAAATTTTGGCTTGGCTTTACCTATCAATGTAGGCAGATAAATACACTACTCCAAAAAATTCAAAATTTTTCGGTGATTTTTGACGGGCTGTATGTATTTCGGTGAAATAGAAGAATTTAAAGTCTCAGTGTTTAAAAACTTTTTTTGAATTATATATTTTTTTTTATATATAGGTACTTATGGGATCGCATTAAACTCCCCACATTCCTGAATAAAATAAATAATAACAATTATTATTATAAATTGCAATGAGATTTTATAAAGAGGTTCAAATCTAATGCCCATTTTGAATAAATGTCACCACGCCACAATGTAACGGACCACAGGTCAAAAGCATATTGCTCGTACCATACAGCACTTCCACCACAAGGAAATATGTTTCATCGGGGTGAATCCCACTGCTATGTGAAGTATTTAACTTTGCAAAACGGAAATAAATTGTAAACGCTTAAAACAGGTATTTTTATCATTTGTATGTAGAAGAGAAAGCACTGAGACAAGCACCATTTCAGTACTAAAAATAACGTACCGACTCAAACGGTTAGTGGCTAGGGTTGAGGCGGTCGGTGGTGTAGGGTGGGTGGGAGAGGGTGCGGATACAGAGTGGTTGTCGGGAAGGATAGGTGACAGTGCAGCGAGGTAACCTTAGCTTATATAACTGGAACGCAGCACAAAGATGAAACTACGTGATACTGCTCTCCGACAATGGCTGAACTTTGTGTTTTACATAATTTGATATTTCCACAGACCAAAGACAGGAGAGACATGAACTCAAGTAAATCCTATTCTCCATTACGAACTGCTAGTAGGTTTATAATAGTGTTCAAACATAGTATACAAATATTTCAAAACTGTTTCAAACCTCCTATTGAACATGTAGAATTATTTTATAAGTAAGCGTAGTGCTTTTATTTATTTTTAGCTCATTACACGACACAAAGTATTATAAATCACTTAATATTATTAATCTACGATTATTTTATTTATAGAGTTACCACAAGATTATGAGGTGATGTGTAAAATAAATAAATAGGGCTTGTGTCGCGAATCTACGACTCCACGTAAATTGGCGTTGTTCTTTTGCTGCAGAGCAAAGCCTATGCAACCCTCAAAGGACCAGTCCCGAAACTACGTGAAATCGCAAAGTTATACGGGACGATTAAATAGCATACACTCGCAAAACCTGATGGATCGTCAGTCGATAGTTCAGATCTGTGCTTTTGGAAAATTAGATAAGCCCAGATTGGAATAAGGAAAATAGGACTCACCGTTGCTCACACATCTTTGTCACTCAGATGCGGCCTCGATGATTTCCAGTTTTGGTGTACACTTCTCAATGTTTAATTCAAAAATCGCAATATTCTTACAGCAAGAGGTTACGATACATGCGCCCTGTCTGATATGTTATTTTGTACTGAGCAGCAAAAGCACACTGTCACCTCCCCAAAGTTGAGTACTTTCTTGCAACAATGTTTATGGTGACATTTAGGAAGGAAAGATTAGGTAGGTGGGATAAATTCAGGATTTTGACACATCTACCCACCAAGTCTGCGAATGCAATACCCAATCAATCCCATATAAAAATGCGCGAACAAGGGCGTTGTTTGACATTAACAAATATTTTTGTCGTTTTTGAAGATGTTCTTGATGAATCTTCTGATTATTCAAAAAAGAGGAAGGTCTCTGTTTTTATATGATTTCGATAAACCATCCAATCGCTTATCTTTATCTTAAAGCATAATTTTGATACTTCAATGAAATTTTGAACACTTGACGTTTAAAATAAGACGTCATTGAGTGAGATGTGTTCAGATCTTGGCGGCGGATGCGTCTACCCACCAGCTGGGTAGCGATCGAGAGAGGCCGGTTTGGGGAGACCCTTTGACCTCTCCGCCTGGTATTCTGGTATTTCTCAACCCATCGTCTTGGGACTTAGCGGAAGGGATGAATTTATACGTCTGTCACTCCTGGACACCCAGGCTTCTAGATTCCTATCCATTCCTCATATCCTTTACCTTTTCAGAACTTCCTCTCCTTCCTTACCTTAAAAAGACCCTCCGGGCACAGGGCCTCCTGTATGGACTTACCGCCAAAAAGGAGTAAAGCCCGGGCGTCGCGTCTTGGGACTTCAGCTGGTAAATCATAAATTTAGAAAGTAATACAAAAAAACAAGATTATTCAGTTTTCATTTAATGTTTCTTCCTCGTAGCGGGTACCCACAGTTGTTAAAACTGCCAACTTAAGTCAAAACGCTTTAAATATTCAAAATAAGTTTTTTTCATCGCTTCCGATGGCCTAGTCCTGGAGGGTGATGACGGTAGGGTTGGGGATGGTGATGGGGGAGGGGGGTAGGAGAGCGGAAGCGGCTGTGTTTTTTGGTAGAAAATTCGCGCCAAATAATCACTGAGCCATGCGCTCAAGAGTGTCACCTGTCGGAAAGTACCGAATACTGTTTTTGTGAAGTGAATTTGATTCGGCTTCCAATTTGTTGCAATTTAATGTCTTGTTTTTATTTTGCAAGCGTTTATTTGCATTTACTGTACTAGTCCTTTTGAGCTACAGGAGGTCTTATGCGCCTCTGAATGATTTATTATCAATATTAGACATTATGGCGAAATCAGGATTCTAGGTCCCGGATATTTTCACTAACACAAGTTTTCGATTCTTCCCAGGTGCAGGACTAACTTACTATAATGTCAGGAGTTTATTCATAGTAACAGAAAGCTGATTTCATTTATAAGACGTTTATTGACATTGTTAACAAGATCAAGGTTACATATCAAGTGACGCGACAGACCTACCAACTATCAGCATGTGACAGCTGTCGTACCAACATGATAGATACATAACACTTACCAATGGTGATGCACCTGGGAAGACTTAGTAGGTGCCCCGAAGGAATTTTGTATATATTCCACGTGTCCTACAACGAATATAAGCACGTAGTTTTATTCAACCTCTAATTGTGTGTCCCATACGTAACCTTTTATACATGATGATCTTCAATGGAAATCTCTGATCATAAAGGATGAGAAGGAGTTTTGCATGGTTTTTAATGTGTTTATTTATTCAAAGATTTTTATCTATGACTTGGTTAGTACGTCCTTTTACATTTATCTTTAAGGGCCCGCAACTCGAATTCTACCGATTTCTTACATATTTCCCTTAAACACGGTAGGTTTTAAAGCTCTTAAAAATATATATGTTATTTTTGAAGATAATATCTAGACATTGCCAGCGCCGAAACGCAAATTATATAAAATTCCCCCGATAGAAAAAAATCGCAAAGTATGCTCCAAAAATTATTATAAACAAGTTTGTTTCAGTTATTTTACAAGTTACACGTATGAAAAAATTCACAGAGTTTCTTTAAATGCTGTTTAAAATAATGCTCTATTTTAAACCAGTCGTGTTTTATTAAACATTTTCGATTTTGTCGCTGTAAATGTTAGTGCTCTCCTCTAACATTCGTAATTTCGTATCTATCCATCTTCTTCTTTCCAGCCCGGTTGCAGAGCCTTAATAACTGGATCCAATATGTAACTTTACGAGTATATTGGGATCCAATTTTTATTAAATATAAAATATATAAATATAAATACAAAAATGATGGCAAAATATTAATAAATATAAATATTAAAATGACCAAATTATATTAAATGGACCAATCTTCGAATCTCTTCCGATAAGATTTCCCAATCTCATCATATGTGCAGTACACATTATACATGCCTCCCGTCACACAGCAACTATGATATATTCTCAAAAATCTGGAGTTCCTGTTTCAATTTGAAGCAATAATATGTTTTGTGTATTAGAAGATCTACCATTATCTACTATCTAGCTGCTCGTCCTTGGTCATTTTCGGAAGGTTGCAGGTGCCTTCCCAAACACGGCTACATCGCTAACTTTGTTTCGAAAAATGTTCGTTGAATTTACTCCAATACATGTAATTATATACTCGACCACAATGAAAATTATTATACCTTATAATTCACAGTCATGAAATAAATGTTATACGTAGCAACGACCCTGTTCTTTCAGAAGACAGACACCACCCAACCCTGGAATTCGATATATCATCATAATTTAACCAAAAATTTAAAACGATACACAGCGTAGGCGTAATTTCAGGGAAGCTGATTATACTCAGAATAATAATAATTTTGATTGTATTGATTAGATACCTGAAACGGCAAATTTATCAGCCGAAGAAGCAGTAGATCGATTCTGTGTATTAAGAAACAATGTAATTGATAAGATTCGTTTATTCAAAATAATATTATTATAATTTCCTCAATAAATGGATCCTGGTGGCCTCACCACTTCACCAGGTAGATGCAATTTACTGCAATTTCAAAAAACCTTTGACAAAGTTGACCACCTTATTCTTCTTTCTGATTCCTTCTATTCTGATTTCCGGTTAACTGCGCTTATCCCCTGAGCTACGTCGGCTTATCTCCTGCCCGTCAAATAATTCAATATAATAATAATAATAATATAAAACTATACTAACAGACAGAACAATTAGTCATAATAGACCTGATATAGTTTTACATGACAAAATTAAAAAAATAACTTATATCATTAATGTAGCTATTCCAAATTCCTGTAATATTCAAAAAACTGTTTCTGAAAAAATTAGAAAATACACAAATTTAGGAAATGAGATTAAAAGAATTTGGCATTCTCGGACTATAAAAATATTACCATTTGTTATTTCGGCCACTGGCATAATACCTAGGAATCTGATTCAAAATTTAAGCATATTAGATTTGTCAAAGAATTTGTATATAAAAATGCAAAAATCAGTAATTTTAAATACATGTAGGATTACTATTTTTAAAATATTTATATGGAGGTATCAGTAGGATTTATAGGTTCAATTAGAAATGCCACAGAGCCGAACCCTCTGATATGAAAATATCTGGAGTCGGTGAATTATATTCCCATTTGGTCTCTAGTAGGTTGACATGTTGTTCTTGTATTATTTTGAATTTATAATACTTATATAGTGCAATTGCATAGCGTGGGTTGACTAGATGATCATTTGGGGAAGTGTGTGAAAGGGTTTAGTTTTTCCTGTGGGGAAAATATAACCCGGACATTTAAATCTGGTGCGTATAAAAAGTTTATTCCAGAATGTATACAGGGCAAGTGCAATGCAATACATTCCATAATGTAAAATAACAAAAAAAGATAAATAATAAGTTAAGGTAAAAAGTAAATAACAACACATAAATTAAATAAAATAAATGAATAAGCATGAAAAATGAAACTGAGAAAAAAAAATTATGTATGTATCAAACACTAAAATGAATGTAAATAGCCGTTTACGGAGGGTATTTCATCGTCTCCCGTCTCCAGAGGGTCATCAGGGGAGATTCCATCCAGGCAGTCATGGCGGTGATGATCGCATTCTTCGAATGGCGCAGTCTGCGCCATAAAATTTCCATGCGGTGGTGGAGAAAGGCACGGAAAGTATGTACTCGTCCCTCCAGGAACATTTCCGTAGCACTGCAGTATCTCGGTAGGCGGAAAAGTTGACGATAAGCGTTATTGTAAGCAACCTTTAACGTATGACATTGGGTTGCGGTGTAGTGAACCCACAGTTCTGATGTGTACAACGAGGTACAGAAAGCGTTGAACAGTATTCTTTTTACTTTGGGGCTGCAGGAGTAAAAACGTCTTGACAACATACCCGTTCTAACTGATATTGCTCTTCCCTGCCTTTCCATGTCCTCGTTATCCTTAAGGTCATCTGTGATGACATGTCCCAGGTATTTAGCGCTGTGATTAACATTCATTTTCCTTTCATCTAGCCATACTGAGGGTGTTTGGACGATTTCGTTTTTCGGTTTAAAAACCATAACTATTGACTTGGTGGTATTATACAAAAGGTTATGGTTTTTTGCAAAGTCTTCACAAATTTTTAGTAATTTCTCTAATGCGCTTAGTGACGGTGCAAGAAGAACCATGTCATCTGCGTAATTAATGTTATATATACTAGTGTTTCATTCAACAATTACTGCTTATTACATACTGCAAACAACCAACTTTATTTTATATGAGAAAGGCATTGTAAGTGCTAAATCTCCCACTAGGTGGCGTCGAGACAAATTATGTCAAAATTTTTTGATGAAATACTTTAACTCGTCAAATATTAATTATTATTTTTTAATTGATAAACTAATATTTAAGATAAGATTTTTAAGCATAGCACAAAGGGTAACAATTATTCTCCCGAGAAAAAAGTTGGTTGTTTGCTGGTGGAAAAATGTAATACGCAGTAATTGTTGAATGAAACACTAGTATATATTGAATTATTTGGCGAGCAGGAGATAAGCCGTAGCTCAGTGGATAAGAGCAGTTGACCGGAAATCAGTAGGACGCGGGTTCGAGTCCCGTCGGCGGCATGTATCTTTTCTCGAGAGATTTTTTCAATGTAGATGAGTGTTTCAGGCTAATAAAATTATTACTTTTAATAATTGTTACCCTTTGTGCTATGCTTAAAAATTATGTCTGAAAAAAAAAATTGTTAATAAGTTAAATTGTAAATTGTAAAAAGTTAATATTAAAAATATAATTCTGTCCATGGTAATATAATAAAACATAAAACATCTCGAAAAATTAATTTTTTTGAGAGTTAAAAGCTTGTAAATATTAAAAATATATTCTTGTTCATGGTAATATAATGAAATATAAAACATCTAGACTAATGATTTTTTTTTTGTTCCTGCTTTTAATTTTTACGTGACAACATTTGGGTTCTTAAATTGCTTTTTTATTCTTTATTTTTTATTTTCATATTTTGCATAGTAGGTACCTAGGCAAGGAAAAATGTATTTTAACCTTAACTCCCCACACAGGAGGTCCTAAGGAAAATAATTTCTCACAGGGTCTACGTCCTCTGAGATGCTGTATGTTTCACTTAATTGTTATTAACTGAAAAATGATTTTTAATTAATGAAGACAATATTAGAGAAACTCAATCGAAAATCTGAAACAAAAAAATTAGAAAAAGATACGGTCACGATCACATTTGGGTCTCGAACCCAGGACCTTCGGCTTTCCGGGCCACAACTCTATCGACTGAACTAATGTGTCCGTGTCCGATTCGGTCATTTTTTTAAATAAAAATCAAAAATAAATGCCAAAGTTGCCTCTAAAACCATGAAAAGGTGCATTCTATATTGCCTTTTACAATTTAAAATACAAATAAATCAAACCCTTGCTACATATTTGCGAAACCTTTTGGTTCAACAATATTATTAAGTTTCGTTGGATATTTTCATTTTGGTTTCAAATCCAAAATTCTATCTTCTATGTAAAATACCGCGTAGCCGTTCTTCTTATGTGTTTCTTTGAAAAATATTGTTCAGTTTTTTTATCGTATTTAGAAAATGAATACATAAAAATATGTCTCACTTTGTCGGCTTTGAACGGCACCGGTTTCAGCCGGAATTAATTAATATATGTGTCTAGTAATCCACACGCAATAGAAGTGAAACTATAAATTCGCTAGATGTCGATTTCTTTTGCCTGTTTATTTTAAAGTGGTTTGGAGATTGGAAATTGATTTACAAAGAAAAAAATGTTTATTTTTTTTGGAAATTGATCTACAAAGACAAAGATGTTTATTTTTAGGAATCGAACCTCCGTCCGCTGGATTTCTCTGGCCGCAGAGATTTGCGACGCACTATACCGCTGTGCTATGGGACGCTCTCGACGAGGCGCGAATTTATGCAATATATTCCGCTGACCGTAAAAAACAAAGTGGCCAATGAGCGCAGACCTATCGTCGTTCCCATTTTATATCTCAACCAATAGGAGCATTGAACGCAGTTTGATGCTTCGCAGGTGCCGTAGTGCGTCATTTCCGTTTCATCTGAATTTCAAATCACTATAATGGGGCTAAGTAAGTTTCACTTCAATAACACGCTATATATTCATATCTAAAAAATATCTATAAAATAATTAAAATGTACACCTATAAGAAACCAAAGTTTCCAAACGAATAAGAAAAAAAAATGATGAGAATTTGTGATTTTTTAGGAATTATTTGTAGATCAAACGACAGACAAGTGAGGTGGCAATAAGGTTTATAATTTGTTTGTCTAAAAAAATATGCATGTGTTTTTAATTTTTTTCTGATAGAAAAAACATAAGATGAGCCATTTTTAAAAGTTTTTAATGTTTGCATTCAAAAATTTTATATTTACAAAATTAGAAGGTTATATTATGTAATATCTAATAATACAATTTGAAAGCATATTTCATCACATTTGAAAAAAACTTTTTATTTTTCAAATATGTTCACAAATATTTCATTTATTTGGATTTTATCGTATAGCAGAAATATTTTTGAAGGGTATAAATATGTATTTAATATGCATTATTTTATATGAAATATAGATTTTAATAAGTAATCAGTATGCCAAACACGGCCGCAAAAACAAGTGTGTTCGCATTAGAAAATTAATTCGCATAACACATTTGTTATTATCCATATACTTAATAGGATTCGCTCCACATTAAAGCAAGGGGATGAGGGTGCACTGCACACCCCCTTGTAGGCTTAGGCGGAGATGTTCTACATACCTTCCCAAGGCGGAAACAATACCAGGATGATCTCGCTTTGTACGACATACAACTAACATGCTGTATATTGGGATTTCGTTAATCTATTATATTATATCATATACACCCTAGGTAAAATACAAACCCAGCCTATTCGTAACATACTTTGTTACGAATATCCATAGCCATACACTATTTATATATAATATATAGGTACATAATATTAGGAGTATAACTTTATTATTATAAATACTGATAATAATTCATTTGTCGGTTTTAACTATTCGGGAACATTAAAGTTCGAATTGAAATAACATTTTAGATATTTATCATCATCTTCTTCCCTTTGTCGGGTCGGGGACCCATTACATCGATAAGACTCCTCCGTACGTCCCTGTCTTGTGCTGATTGTTTCTGACACAGTTTCTGGAGTTGCCTCGCCCAACTGTGTCTGGGGCGGCCCACTGGACGACTACCCTCTGGAATCGCACTCAGTATCTTCTTCGAAATTCGGTCATCAGACATTCTTATTACATGCCCAAGCCATCTCAGTTGCGATTTAGCAAGTGAAGCAGTTTAAAAGTGTAGCAGTGGTTCAATGTTTCGATCATCTCGGATCGTCGAGTTTCTTATATGATGGCATTTCGTAATCCCTGCCACTCCTCTCAAATACCTCATTTCGGCACTTGGACTCTAGAGCGTGTTTGTTCATTTAACATCCGTATCTGGTGGCCGTAAGTGAGCGTCGAGCGATATTTAATTATTTAAAAATTATAGCATTTCGACTTTTATCTTAATATAACAGTGTATATGGCATAAACTATGACATGAGAAATTAGAAATGCATACGTTATGCATAGTAGGCGGCCTCAGTACAGGTAAATCACCCAGTGAGTATTAGATAGTACCTACTATGATAATATGTAAAATGTTGTATCAAAATAAAAATAATAAAAAGAGTCCGTCAGCATGTACAACAGCAAAGGATAGTAAATCGAAGTTAAGAACATTTGTGCATAACAAAGCAAAATGAAATCCGGTCTACGTAATACAATTAGGGGATGCAATCCCGATCTCGTGACATTTTTCGGGATCAATCCCGAAGCATAATATGATAAGATCCCGTTCGAGATCGACGGGATTGGGCGGCAGTAGTCAGCGACGCTACACACGTCCACTCGGGGCGCGAGTGGTGCGCTGACTGACTGACGGTCGCGCGGTAGTGTCGATCGAAGAAAGAAAACTATCCCGACTATTTACGAATATTAGCGACGGATGACGAGCGGGACAGATAATATAAAACTGTGTCGAGTGAGTGAGAAAGAGATACTTGCGTGGGTGCAGGCAGCCGTTTGTTGGTTTCAGTTGTGCAGTTATGGTCATTATTTTTTCTTAAATGATGCATTTTTTATCGTTTATGTGAGTTGAATAAACATAATTTTTGGATTCTTACGTTGTTAATACCTTAAAATGTCGAAAAATAATCCAGATCAAGTGTATGTTGAGTTTAGCAGTCGTTTACCGGTATGGAGATACTTCAAGACACACTTTGTTTTTTAAGAAGTTACTTTCAAAGTCACCTGTAATTACTTTCTAATCTCCTTAAGCTATATTTTTTCTTTGGATTATTTTGATTAAAAAAAAAACTGTTAATTGCTTAGTAAAATATTAAAGGATAAAGGTTTTTGTTTTCTTTCAAATAATATTTTATTATAATTAACGAGATCTCGAATTTGCTCGAGTCGAGATTGCATTCCCTAAATACAATATTAGAATGCTGTGAAATCTGCATACTTCATACTAATTTTATTTAATTCAAAATATATGTAACTAACTTTAGACGAAGATGAGATACAGAGTAAATGCATAAGGGTAGGTATACAATGGGTAAATATTTGGAAATTGGAAAGATATCTAAATGAGAATCGTACATCTAAAGACAGCTCCATGGACAGCTCTAATGAGGGTGTGAAGCAGCAAAGAATAGAAAATAGAAGTTGAGAATGTGAGCAAACAACAAAGCAAAAAATGTGATCCTGTTAACAATACAATGTTGCAACGTTAAAAAAGTATTTAAATATATGTATTATTAGGTCCTTACATATGAAATTGGCGTTTTGTATGGGAGGAATATAAAGTCGATTTTTTTAAATATAATATATTTATTTAATCAAAGTCTATACCATTGCTATCTATGCACTTTTGCCATCTCATAGGTAGTTCATCAATCCCTTTACTAAAAAAACCATTCGGATGGGAATCAATAAAATCTTTGAAGGCGGTTTGGACTGCCCCATCGGATTTGAATTTTTTCCCTTGCAAGAAGTTATCCTAATTTCGAAAAAAATGTTAATCTGTTGGGGCAAGGTCCGGAAAGTACGGTGGATGTCTTAGAAATTCCAATTGAAGCTCGTCTAATTTGGTAGCCGTCTGTTGTACAGTGTGTGGTCTAGCGTTCTAACGCGCGTTTGTTGATTTGCTTCACTCAATTCGTGAGGTACCCACCTTTCAAGCTTTTTCACCTTCCCAATTTGCTTCAAGTGAATTAAAACAGTTTTATCACTAACACCGCAGCCTGCTGCTAACTCGGACGTGGTTTGCGATGGATCCGCTTCCACAATAGCCTTCAATTCTTCATTATCAACTTTGGTCTCCGGCCGTCCACGGGGCTTTTTCTGCAGGTCGAAATTTCCAGAACTAAAACGTTGGAACCAAAAAGGCACTGTGTTTTCTTTTGCGGCACCGTCGCCATACACATCATTAATCCTTCGAGCCGTTTCTGCAGCACTGGTGCCACGGTGGAACTCGTACTCGTAAATAACGCGATATTTCAAGTTTTCCATTTTGTAAACTAAGTGACGCAAAGAAAAAAAAAACACTTAAGGAAAAACAAATTAATTATAATTTTCAAAACACAAATACATGCGTAAATAGCTGTATAAATTTGAATTTGGAATTCCTAACCAAAGAGAAGATATTTGAGATCAAAGTTGCCAGTACGGCAAAACGCCAATTTCATATGTAAGGACCTAATATAATAACTAACCATACGGATGAGGTAGATTGAGAATGTTTAATGGTAGGTATATAATAAATGTAATGAATCAAATATAGTATGATCAGTTCTATTATTTTTTCCCGTTTTTGTGCTATACATGGTGTCAGAGACAGCAAGACATTCTGTTGCGAGAGCTCCCCAGACAAAACTAGCTTCCGAGTTACGAGAACTTGTGTCCCTTAAACCGTATTCGTATATTAACGAAATGGCAATAAACATTTACTATGATCTTTATACTAAAGTCTTTCAATCCAACAGAATAGTATTGAGAAACTGGCCAGTACCAATTACATACAATATCTCTGTAGAGGATTACAGAGAGATTTTACATTAAAGATGTATTTTAAGTTGAGAAGATGTCTTCATATTATCCTATATATTTAGAAATTACTTTACTAACTTCATGACGCGATGGTATTGTTTTCTGCCGATGGTAAATGGATGAGTAAATAGATCCTAAGCACAAAAAACTATTTTTATTTTTATATGAAACGTTTAATTTTACTCCTATGTCACTATTGTATTATACATAGTGCAGCCAATGCAGAGATTCACCAACAATTTTACGCCCTATTTTTTGCTATATTGTGAATAGAAAGCATTTTTTGAAATATTTAATTAAAATCGTGTTCAAATGTTAGCGTTAAATGTTTTATGTATATTCAAGCAAAATGAACATAAAACATAGTTTTGCAAGTAATGAAAATTTACAATGTTTATGAACCTACACTAAAATATGATCAACATATTTCATTGTCGATTTTAGTGTCGGCTAAATAATTAATTTGAGAATGTTCCCGTTGGAAAATACAGCACTATTACCGGAAAATCTACGAAATTGTAGGAAGGTTTTTCGTATATACTTACCAATAATATATTTTATAACTAGAAAGAGATGATTATGCCATTCAAGCGGCGCGGCGTAGTCAAGGGGCAATCCGAAGGTCGCGGGATCGAATCCCGGCGTGGGCAAATTCATTTTATTTGATTAATTTGTGTTATTTCACAATAAATTAATTTAAAAATAATATGTAGTATATTTGCGGCACGTTCCAGAGTGGAAAATACTCTCAGTATCGCCCTGGTGTAAGACCACCTGTAGGGGCGTGTAAATAGCCCCTGACACGAGGGAGTTACTACCCTATGTAAATTAACGAAAATTGAATTCTTCCCTGTGTGACACAAAAACAGTTGACCCAGCAATTCCAACCAAAGTGAAACAAAACAATACTCACTCAGAGAATGCAGCTCATCCAAGATGTCTAACAAAAAAGACACTTCTTTTCATTAAAAAAATATCAAGGCGGTAATTGCATAATCTTAACAGATGTTTCGCACAGCAAGGAAGTTTCAACAATGAAAAATTTGCATATTAATAATGCGTGCCAAAATCCAATCTTAGGTACAACAATAATTCACTCACTGGGTGAACCACTGGATAATGACTGACCAGTGACATCTGTTGGCCTTTCACTGACACTCCCGTCAGAAGCAATTGCCTGCCTCACAGAGGTAAGGAAATGCATGAATACACTGCATCTCAAGTCACATAGGTTAAATTCAATACAATACAAAAACCATAGATGGCGCCCTCATGGTCTTATAGCATAAATTATTAATTTAAAGAAATTAATGCCCAAATGGATCCAAATATATTTATGGCGCGTATCCATATTCCCCGCCTTGGAAGTTCGCGGAACTTTCAAAAAATAAAGTTTAAATTCAACTTATTAAGGATAAAATCACTAAGTTGAAAAATGTTTAAAAATAAAAATCATGTTGCTAAGTCAACTAAGTGTTAAATAAAGAATGTCATGGTTAAGTCCGAAATAATGAAACTTTAACAAAATATTAACTTAAAATAATGATATAATTATTGCGTTGGGATGGGATATAATTTAATAGGACGTTTAAAAAATCCATATCTTGTCTTTACCGTCGTAACGCGAATAATTCTATCAGTACCAGAATGAACCATTATCTGAATGAATGATGCCATTATCTAAATACAAGAACGACACACATGGCCATGCCGAGAAATAAAACGGCTGAAAGCATTTGAAGTTAGGTCAAAGACCAACTCAATATGAATGGCCTTGGTTACAAGTCACACAAAAAATATATATGCCTTTTGTGAAAGTTGTCCTCTCAGACGAGCAAGCGTGATACAGAGGGGACCTGCGTAATCTACACTGGTGTGAACGAAAGCCTTTGCTTCTACAACACGATATGAAGGTAAATCTGCCATTTTCAGTGTAGGATGCGATGGATTTAAGCGGAAGCAGCAATTGCATTTCCGCACTTTTGCCCTAATAACAGTCCTGGCATCTAATATCCAATAGCGCTGCCGTAAGATGGACATAAGAAGTCCAGGGCCTATATGAAAGTACATGACATGGAAATGATCAACGATAAGATCCACAACACAGTCATGTTTACGAAGTAAACCCGGAAGTTTAACCTCAAATGGTAAATCCGATTCAGAAGGCCGCCCCCCAATACGTAACAAATTATCCTCATCGAGAAAAACTAATAAATTCCGAAGCTTTTTTGAATTGTATATGGACAATTTGCCTTTCTGGAGTTCAGCAATATCTTCTATAAAATGAAAACTCTGCACAGGACGAATCATAACTTTTTTACAGGAAGGTGATACCTTTTTTACGAATCGAAGGACATAAACTACTATCCTTAAAGGTTTATCCCAAGTGGATATACGCTGAGCCAGTTCACTCAGGACCGATTTTTCACCCTGAAATGTTGCAATGAGCACATTAGCTTTGTGTTCAGGCATTTCACCAGTATTGGTAGGGTGAAACGGTTTTAATGGCCATTCCAAAGGTGGGCTGCGAATCCATGATGGGCCGTTCCACCATAAATCATGTGAAACGAGTTGGGAAGGAAGCAAGCCACGAGAAAGGCAGTCGCTCGGGTTTTCTCTAACGGCGACATGATAAAACTTCTCAGGAGGCAAATTCTCCTGACATTGAGCCACGTGATTACTAACAAACACCGACCATCGATGTGGCGACGAATGTATCCATGAAAGCGCAATGCTAGAATCTGAAAACGCGTATGTCCCTGCAATAGGAAGACGCGAACGATAATTATCTTGAACCATCCGTATTAGTTTGGACATCAAGACCGCGGCACACAGCTCCAAACGAGCGAGTGTTGTCACTTTGGTGGGAGAGACCTTTGATTTTGCACAAAACAATCTCACGGTAATATTCCGAGATGGATCAGTTGTGTGTAAATATATCACACAACCATAACCATTCAGGCTCGCATCGCAGAACGCGACAATGAGTACTGTACTGTCCTTTAGGACACCAACATGGCGCGGGATTTTAATCGTAGAAATCAAAGGAAATTCCTGTATGAGTGACGAGAACCTTTGAATAACGCTCTCAGGGGGGGTATCATCCCAACCAATGTTGCACAGCCATAGCTCTTTAATGAGCAATTTAGCGTACGAAATGATGGGGGCGACCAAGCCGAGGACACCGAATAAGCGGGCGACTATAGAGAGTATGTTCCGCTTTGTACACTTCTCCTGAACATACGAAGTAGTAAAGAAGAAGCTGTCATCAACTGATTCCGACAAGAGGTCTAACACCTTAAAGGCATTGTTAGAACCAACAGTGAAGTCCACCGCACTGCGGTGAAAATCTGGAAGGTTTTCAAGTACAACTTGAGAACTAGTAGTCCATTTGACCAAATCAAAGGCACCGGACTTGAATAACGAGATTAATTCTCGAGAAAGACGTACGGCGCTGGACTCATCTGCAATAGAATAGACCAGGTCGTCCACATACAACTTGAACTCTGCCACATTGGCAGCATCCAGGAAATGTGGTCTCATATCTTTGGCTAACTGACGAAAGTCAAATAAAAGCATAAACCAATCAGTTTGCAAATTGAGACCAGTATGCAAGATGTCATTTAGTGACAGCCCTGTATGTGTCTTAGCGCTAGCGTACAGCACAATCCTAGGCATAGGATTATCAGGACGAATGGCGGCATGATGGATGTAATATCCATCATCTGCAATTTCAGACCTACTACAGAATACTAAGAACCTCATATCACCTTTGATTATACAGTGATTAGGCAGTTTATTTGTGATACTATCAACGACAAGTGCATGTATATTACATTTATTATTTGAATACACGCGCGACTCAATGTCTAAATAGACGTCACTGAAGATTGGTCGTGAAGCTGAACCAATTTCTTTGACAAAAGAATTACTCAAAGGAATTATTGGTAAATTCAGTGACTTACAACAATCTATCGTAATCAAATTATTCTGCGAGCCATTATCAATTAAACATTGAACAATCATTTTCTTACCATTTTTAAGTTTCGCATATATTTGAGCATTTGAAAGTAAACTAGTCAAATTAGGCGTTACTCTGGCGGCCAATAAGCATGAAGGGCTAACGTGCGAGGGTTCCTTTAGTTGCATATTGCAATTACCCGTTCCATTGTTACTGGATGGCACTAGAGTGGGGGAAGACTTCTCCTCATTGGTTCGTACTTCTGACGTATGTACTTGAGTGTTTGATTTTAAATTATTCCCACCACCAAAGTGCAGTAAGGTATTATGCGATTTTTTGCACACATCGCACACAAGCGTTGATTTGCAAGAATTTACAGTATGTGATGTGCTAAAACAATTTACACATAAATGTTTTGATTTTATAAAGTCAAAACGGGCTCGTGAAGATCTCACCGCCCTGAATCGAGAGCAAGCAGTAATTGCATGTTCAGTTTTTTTACAAAACATACAAGCATCCAAGGGCATATTCTGAGTCGAGAATGTACGTGCCGAGGCTAGTATCAGGTTACGAGTTCGTTTGACCGGTAAAAACAAATCCACAAAGGCATTCAAAGATTCAAATTCCGGTTGAAACCCTGGATTTAAAGTCAACTGACAATAATTAATATCGTCAATAATGTTTTCAAACTGAATGTACATTTCATCTATTAATTCGGTCTGATCCATGAAAGTTTCATTATTCCTAAAATCGAAATCAGAGACATTTTTTGTCAAGTTAAATAGATCATTAATATGTGAAAAAAGTTTTTCCTTTTTTGCTGTTAACGAAATAAGCATTCGATCATATTGATCATTTGAAATTTCTTCCGTAATCCTCAGCATTTTTAAAGAAGTACAACAATTTTATCACACGAAAAGTTTAAGTTTAACAATAAAATAGGTATTTCGATATTTACCAAAAAATTACGTAATCCGACAATCCTTTGTTTATGTAATTATTAAAAATATGCTACTAACAGTAATGTTGATTTTTCTGCTTCAAATTTACCAAAAAAAATACGTAAATTGACGCTTTCTAAATAATTCTATAAGAGGTAGGTATTTCAAGAATATTACCAAAAAAATTACGTAAATCTGAAACCTTTCTTATAAAATTTATGCTGTTACCACAAAATTTTACAATAATGTTACAATGTTAATAATTAATTAATAATAATGCTGCGAATAATTATCCAAAATTACGACAATTCTGCGAACAATGTTAACAATTAATTAATAATAATAATGTTGCGAATAATTATCCAAAATTACGATAATTCTGCGAACATCCAAATATGTCATCCAAAGCAAAAAACAAGACCAGCTATAGTTCTCAAAAAATGAGAGGTACTTCAAATTTACCAAAAAAAATACGTAAATTCGAACATCCATGTAATATCAGCTATAATCTCGAATTGAATGAATAATCCAGGCTACGAAGGACCATTAAATATGTAGGGGCGTGTAAATAGCCCCTGACACGAGGGAGTTACTACCCTATGTAAATTAACGAAAATTGAATTCTTCCCTATGTGACACAAAAACAGTTGACCCAGCAATTCCAACCAAAGTGAAACAAAACAATACTCACTCAGAGAATGCAGCTCATCCAAGATGTCCAACACAAAAGACACTTCTTTTCATTAAAAAAATATCAAGGCGGTAATTGCATAATCTTAACAGATGTTTCGCACAACAAGGAAGTTTCAACAATGAAAAATTTGCATTTTAATAATGCGTGCCAAAATCCAATCTTAGGTACAACAATAATTCACTCACTGGGTGAACCACTGGATAATGACTGACCAGTGACATCTGTTGGCCTTTCACTGACACTCCCGTCAGAAGCAATTGCCTGCCTCACAGAGGTAAGGAAATGCATGAATACACTGCATCTCAAGTCACATAGGTTAAATTCAATACAATACAAAAACCATAGATGGCGCCCTCATGGTCTTATAGCATAAATTATTAATTTAAAGAAATTAATGCCCAAATGGATCCAAATATATTTATGGCGCGTATCCACCACCTTTCAGAATTGAGACGTGGCTTGAAATGGCTTTAGCCCTGTTCGGTGACCAGATCTGAATAGCCAGGTATTTCCCCACCTTCCTCTTTCCCATCTCTTTCCCCTCTCCACTACCTTCAGCCTCACAGCATACCCCGATTGGGGATGCCATAGTCTCACTGACTCCAGACGGGAGCAACTGACTATTGTGAGGTATTCACATAAAAAAATGAAAAAAATTAATATTACGGTAAACGTATTACGAACTAACCTAATCTAAGATAACCTTATATTTATTGTGAAGGCATCGGACAGAGTTAAATAACTGTCCTGTGACATGTTCAGGAATTAGTCTTAACGTCCGCAACGCGGATTACCCCATCTACACCGGGGTGGACGTTGACGATTACATTAATAGACTACTGAATAGGCCTGATGTTGTCATACTTCATTATTACCACCGTGCTGGTCGTTATCGGATTCGCGTTCGTGTTCCATTCTGATGCGATTGCTAAGTGTTCAGGTTCAGATACTCCAATCGCCATTGGTTCCATTAGGTTTGGATAAGATGATCTACGCGATGCTACCATGGCAGTAAATTTAACGTCATTTTAAATTAAATAAGTTCATTATACTTTTACGGTAGTACTCAATTAGATTTATTTCAACGCAAAATTGTTACCGTAGATAATAAAACCAACGTCTAGTTTGGTTTATCTATCACAGGTTCAGTATTGTTCAATGAATCCTTTCGAATCGTGTTTCTTTTGTTATGTTGGTCATTTTGACCACTTGGTCAAGGCCGGGGGCATGCAAATTTGATTATTCTTGCATTATTGTATTTTGGCAATTACCGACTGCTTACCCTCCAGCCGAAGGTTCAAAAGGACACAAGTTCTTAGAAACCGCACCGTTAAAATATCACTCAATACTTCGCACTGTCATAAAGACAAATTAAACCATGCTGTCTTTCTTTTCCTTTACCAAACTAACAGTTACCTTCCCGGTGTTAAACTCAGTACGTAGTGAAGAGTACACAGCAGTGTTTGGAGAAATTGGTAAGTCGCTTCCATTTTTATGTTAAGAAGTACTTAAATGCAATTCAATTAAAGTTCACAAAACGCCGCAAAATGGGGTTTTATAGATCCACAGTGCGATATATTTAGAGCACGTGGATTTGATATATAATATTGAATTGATAAATGAAATTTCAAAATATGAGTTTATGCAATCAAAACATCGAGACCTTGTAAGTTAAAGGATTGCTTCAAATTAGTTATGAAACAGTTTAGTTAATTAATGAAGGCACCGTTGTTTCATGTTTTTTCGTTGTTATCAATAGAAGATTATATCTATATTGATGACATCCCTGAAAGTGCAAGGATGTATTTTATCACCACGTTCTTTCAATATGCTTTCTGCATATTTTTCAAAAGTGCTTCCGGTACTGCAGGGTGAAAACGAGGGCATTTAAGTTAACGGGGATCTTTTGAATATTCTCTGACACATGCGGAAAATCCGAGAGATAAGCAACAGTGCTGCATGCAAACAGTCATGATTTAAGCTGGTTCCGAACTAAAACTTTCTTGACTTAAGATGTGCAAAGCGACAATTTATTTTTAAGTCATGGTCTTCAAAAATTGGATAAACTTGATCATATTCAAGTGCCACCTTTTATCGGAGGTTGACCATCACCAGGGAAATCTTCACATATGCATGTTGTGGCCAAAAATGAGGCTTTCGAGATTCAGAATTTTTGAGCAGCAGCGCATTTCCACGTCTTTCGCCAATCTTTCCCTTGATTATTCGAAATGGGTAGACTATCCTGTATTTTAGTGTTAGTTGCTACTTATCAGCAACAAAACAGTAATTACCCAACATCGTTGAAATACTCTGGATAAATTGGTGGTGAAAACGTATAAAATTTTATTGAAGAAGAAGATAATACTAATGAATCTAAACGAAAACTTGAAAAAGAACAAGAGAGAGAATAATAAAAAGCTAACTGTCCCAATAGGGACTCGAACCAAAGGTCTTTCGACTTATCTCACCTTAACTAATTTGTTCACTGAGACCTCTTATTTTATTTTGTCAATCTCAAATTCATATTCAGAATTAACAATATATTATCTTCGACCAATTTTTCCCATATTTTGGCAGCACCTTTTTAATGTTCGAATAACTGGTTTGTAACTGGTTTGGGCCCTTTTGACCCTTTTTCTAAAAGTCTAAATGAATATTTTATTTTGTTTATTAGAGTAAGAGCGTGTTCAGACAGAGCTATAATATGTGTGGCTTGACGTATTTCGGCATGTCGCTCGCCATATATTCCAATTGGGAATGTACGGCGAGCGATATGCCGAGATGCGCCAAGCCACGCATTATTATAGCGGTGTCTGAACACGCTCTAACTCTTTTATAATAACTTTTGAAGAAAAAGAGAAGGTAATAAGGGGTCAGTGACCGAGATGGTTAAGGCGCCGCAACCGCGCTCAAAAATAATAAGATGGAGAGATATGTAATTACGAATGTTAGAGGAGCGCGCTAAAATTTAAAGCGATAAAATTGATGCGAAAATTGTGAAAATTTTAATAAAACACGACTCGTCTAAAATAGAGCAAAATCTCTTCGGGGCTGTCTAAAACAGCATTTAAAGAAACACTGTGATTTTTTTCATAATTTTCGGAGCATACTTTGCAATTTTTTTCTACCGAGGGAATTTCATATAATTTGAGTTTCGATGTGGGGAATATCTAGATATTATCTTCAAAAATAACATAAAATATTTTTTAAAGAACTTAAAAACTTCAAATGTTTAAGGAAGATATGCAAGAAACCGGTAAAAATTCGGGTAGCAGTGACTTAGGCGCTTGGGCTTCCATGCTGGGTTCGAGTTCATGTTGCTCCCAAAGTGTATTGTTCTTTTTTTTTGTTTTCGTTTAAATTTATTAGTAGATATTATCTTCATTTATTACATTGATATGAATAACCTTAAAAAAGTAATTACAAAAGAGAATTATTCAATAAAAATATTGAACAAAAAAATATTTACAATGCACTGTGTAGAGTGCCATTTAATCAAAACTCAACTGAACAAATTTTCATTTTGTCAAACATTGATTTATATTGTAACACTGCTGTTGACCCGAGTACGTTCTCATCCAATTTAAAGATCACATGACACGAATCCAGTGCGTGCAAACGCCGTTTAATTACAATACAATGGCTGGCCCGTTTTCATTAAAAGTCCGGCCATTCGCAGTAGAAGTAGAATTCGGCCAACAGCAGCGGGTTAATCCAATGATTTTACAATATGTGCGTCGGCCATGATAATAATTATAATCGCAAATCCTAGATTCCCCGATAATGGTCGCTGGCGGCGGACACGCGTACGCTGACACGGCCGAACACTGACCGGCCTTGCCTGTGTACCTAGTGCCTAATACCTAGTTGTCAACCCTCACTCCCACAACCCGGCCGCGGTCAGCGAATCTCATTATACGTAATATTAATTCTAATAAACGTAATCTTATTCATTGCAGAAGATAATAATAATAATCTAAACGTAACTTTAAAAAGACACAGAAAAACAGAAAAATATAATGGTCGCAACTGGGACTCGAACCCAGAACTTCTCGTCTATCCGGGACGTGCGTCTACCAATTCCGCCATTGAACCCTAGCCAATGTCATATTTAATTTTTTTTAGAATTAACAATATTATTTTCAAATAATTTATTTTCCATATCATTGGCAACTACTACCCTTTTTATTGGAAACAATCATTCTAAGAATTGGTTTGTAACCTGGATAGCGTCACGGATAAATATATCCGATTTTATTTATATGGAATTACTGACTTTTTATAAAAGTCTATGAATACTCAATTTTTATAAGAAAAACTCTCTTTTTATAACTTTTGAAGGTTATTCCCATCAATGTAATATAACATTGAAGAAAAAGATAATAATATTAATTTAAACGAAAATATGAAAGAGAACAAGACACAGAAAAACAGAAAGTGATAATGGTCGCAACTGGGAACCTAGTGACGCGATCCAGGTTACAAACCAATTTTTAGAAAGATTGTTTCCAATAAAAAAGGTAGGTGCCTATAATATGGAAAATAAATTATTTGAAGATAATATTGTTAATTCTAAAAAAAAAAATATCATGAGATTGGCTATTATGACAGTAGGGCGCAATGGCATAATTGGTAAACGCACGTCCCGGATAGAGAGGTTCTGGGTTCGAGTCCCAGTTGCGACCATTATTTTTTTTCTGTGTCTTGTTCTCTTACGTATTTTCGTTTAGATTATAATTATTATCTTCTTCTTCAATGATATATTACATTGAAAGGAATAACCTTCTAAAGTTATAAAAAGGGTGTTTTTCTTATAAAAAATGAGTAATCCCAAAATGACGCCAGCGTTACAATGATGTGCAAAAAGAGTTATTTACACATTTCTCTGTGGATAAGCTTAAAATATAACTTAGAAAATAAGTTATCATTTATGAAATGAAGTTATACAAAAATCATGGGTGCAGTTCACACGCGGCAGAAGTGAAACCTTCAGAAAACTAAACTTCGAGAGAATGAGACGAATGCAGAGTATCAGGAACAGGATAATTGTAGGGTTTATTTATTATAATATTTTTACCGTTAAAACATTATTTTACATTTTAATCTACGAAGCACCGCACAAAAAGGAGGCCGGTGGGCTACAAATCACCGCGCAAAGAAGACACCGATTAGTCCATCTCATTCTGTCGCAGGCTAAATCCTACAGATGTATGTGTTTGTCTCTTTTTAGTGACGATCGTTTCCGTTTCATCGAGTTTCAAATCACAACGGTGGTAAAGAAGTTTTCACTTCAAAAATGTTTAAAATTTTTATTCTCCCAGATCTTCCTCTCCGTCCTTTCCCCAAAAAGACCCTCCACACAGAATCCCCAGAAATGGCATCGGCAAGGACAATTACAATTAATCGACAAGGGAAATTATTTTACTCAGGACATCCTGTACGGAGCTAATGTAATAAAAAAAACGAGTGTGCTTTAGATCACACGACTGAAGTAAAACTTCACTAACTTATATCTCCCTCTCAACTTCCGTTCGCCTCGCCCGACCGTACGCCTCGCACGACCGTTTGCCTCGACCGATCACACTTTTCGTAACGCTCTCGTCACGCATTCACTAGCTTACTCCCCAAGTCAATCGTACGTAAAGGCCCGACCGTTCGTCTCGCCTGATCACACTTTTCATAACGCTCTCGTCACGCGTACACCAGCTTTCTCCCCAAGTCAAGCGTGCGTAAAGAAGTTTTACTTCATAAAGGTAACTCAGTTCACCAACAATGATGAATTCCCACCTTTATGTTGTTCCATTTGAAAAAGGTTGTTAGGAGTAGGTGAGAATGAACTTTCAATATTTACTCACCAGTCTACTTAACACGTAGTAATTAAAATATTCTTTGAACCTCACCTATTCATTTCGATCCCACTTGAAAACGGAACACGAATTTGAACTTTAAATTCTCCCAGTGCTATCGAGCATTAATTTGAAAGAACAATCCGCAGTATAATTTAAGTCTATAACAATGGAACTTGAGATAATATTATTTAATTCCATGCAAAGTCGTATACCAAAGGGATTTAATGGGGGCATTTAAACGTTTATGGCTCAAAATCGATGGAATAATTCCGCAACTCCCATACAGAACTGCTTTCTTGTCGTACTTCTGCGACTTCTGATGTAGAGAAGGATTTAAAATAAAACCTTGTTAACCAGTTATGGATTGGGCACTTGTAAAATAAACGAGCTGGGTATATCTATTTAAAAATAATAATTGCTGTGTATAAACTGCGCCCTCTCAAAATACAAAAGGCATAAATTTATATTTATATAAATTTATATAGAAACTCACCAATCAAAAAGATATGAAGACAATATCAAAATACCAAAATTTAATACCAAACTAATGCAAAACAATTATATCTTTTTAGGAATAAAGTTTTTCAACAACCTTCCCATTGAAATAAAAAAAAACCAAAGACATCAATAAACTGAAACTCAAACTGAAGCTACACTTCATCAGGAATAATAACTAAATAATTACCTGTTTTTCTCTTTTTTTCTATTTATTTTTAATATATATTCATCTCTATTTTATTTAGATTTTTCGAATTTCTCCTAAGTGCACAATATCTTAGTATGTAACCGTATCCTATGTATGTACACTAGTGCGGAACGAAATTTTTTTTTTTCGAATTTTTATTTGGAATAGTTGTATTATGTTGCCAATTGCCATCAATTATCTCAATTAAAAAATTTAAAAATATCAGACAACGGTAAAAGCCCCCGCCAAGACATTGAACATTTACAAAAATGACAGTTTTGGGACTATTTGAGCGGCCTACAAAACAGTACAGAATTTATTAAAATAGGTTTATTTTATTTAATAACACGTTTAAATATAGTTAACTAGCTGTTGCAATCAAATATTTCATTATTGGCGCTGTGACAAAGAAGAAAAGTGCGGGACGAAGCGGGGGGCGGCACGTGACAATCTACGAAATGCAGTATTTTGTTTAAACAATAATTGTCTCAAGGTGAAGGGTCGCGCGTCAATTATATTCACGAGTACTTGTTGATAAACGTTTTTTAAGTGATTTAACATGACTTCTACAAGACAAACGTTAAAATGTCCGATATTTGGTGAAAGTGCAGATTTGAAAGAGGATATCCTACCTACCTATGAAAATGTTATGAAATTCTGTGAATGGGTTCGACAAGACTTAAAAGTAAGGAACAACACATCAAATGAACCTATGTTTTTGGAAATTGCACACACAAACGAGTCTTACAGTTACTAAAAAGTTATCACTCAAAGTGTTAAAATTTGAAAAAGTCTTTAAAGAAACTTAAGGAAGAAAAGTTAGAAGAGTTCAGAGGACAAAGTAGAAAGCTTTTTAACATAGCTGCATGTAAATGTAAAGAATTTGTAAGCTGAACTTGTTTGAGGAAAAAAGTGCCGAAAGAGGAACAAATGTTTTTAGAAGACCAACGCACTAACAGGCTAAAACTTTTTTAAAAGGATCGAAGAGGTTTAGAGTGATTGTACAAGAGGAACATATTTCGATTATAAAAGAACCAGGTTCTATTTATGTTGGGTATGTGGTTCCAACATCGGGCAGTGCAAGAAATATTGAAAGAGCTATCAACAGCTTTTTAATGACTGAAAATATATCACTAGAGGGTTTAATGGTTGTTGGCTGTGATGGAACAAACACAAATGCAGGGAAAGTGAGAGGCGTGATTCGTATTTTGGAAAACAGACTATCTCGACCATTGCGATGGATAATTTGTCTCTTACACGACAATGAGTTACCATTGAGGTATTTGTTTACCTATTTGGATGGCCCTACTGCAGGACTTCAATCATTGCAGGTCAAATTGGTAAAGCATTAGAGATATGCGAGACGCTGCCGTTGGCCAACGTTGAGAAGATAGAAGTGAACTACCTCCACAAATATCCACAGATCTCAGTACAGACCAGAAATATTTACAAGAAATTACTACTGCTGTTATAAATGGATCCTTCTCTCCTTATTTATTACAGAGAAGTCCAGGTAATCTATCCCATGTCCGCTAGTTGACAAGAGCTAATCGCATACTGCGTTTGAATATTTCTACGGAAAATCCACAACAAAATCTTGTGACTTTAGCAAATCATACGCTCCTGACTGGTTTGCTATCAAAACACATTCATCCTGCAAAGATGGTTCAATCATCTATGGAAGCTCATTAACAGCACTCGATATTTGTTGTTAGCGATAGTGGACCCTGTTATAATTCGAAACACCCAGAAAACTTGTTGTTGAGTATGATTCACGTAAGCACATTAGAGAACTCGCTGCAAGACGCATTTTAAAGGCTCGTCAAGTTAATAAAAATTTTGTTTGGCGCATGTTTGAGGTGCCAAAAGTGGACTTAAATACACGTTCTTACATAGACATGATTGACTGGTAACAAAATATATACAAACCCCCAATATTGATGAATATTTCCGATAAGAAGTTACAAGATCTTATTGAAAATGGAGAAGATACAGTGTTGGAGTTTATGAGACTGCCTTGCCACACCCAGGCTGTGGAAAGATCTGTAAAAGTTGTGACAAAAGCAGCTCTAAGTGTATGCGATAAGACAAGACAAGAAGGATTCATAAAATCTAAATTAGCATCTCGAAAGCTCATGCCAAGGTTTGAGACGAAAAAGGATTTTTGTCATATAAAATGATGTTATTCATACCTACATAACTTTCTGAACCTGTGCTTACTTTTGAAATAAATGATTTTATTAGTTAAAATCTACTTTTATTTTATCATTTAATGTATAAAATATTATAGTTACTTATTATTTTGTTTATAGGGTGGATAATACAAAACGTCTATAAAAACTTAAAAAATAAAATTTCAAGTCTATGGCGGGGGCTCAAGCTGTCGTGCTAGAACTTCCAAATTGAGGAGTGTTATTCAAAATTACATAAAGCAACCTTTACCTGGTATTCCAATTCGAATTTCGAAAAAAAAAATTTTTTCATACAAAAGTGTTCCACCCTAATGTACACCTACACATATAGATGATCCAGAAGTCTCAATTTATTCTATTATATACTTACTTATTGCATAATGTTATTCTATTTCAGTTATAATTAGTGTAACTCGCTCATCAAGCACAAGAACTAGCTTCTTCTTTGGTGAGATAGCAATTTTTAAATAATTTCTGTACCGATATGTAATTTCTATAACTCCACTGTACAATTTTATATCTATATTAAATAAAAAAAAATGTACCTATATGTTTAGGATAAATATGCAGTTAGTCCACCTCACGCATAATACGGAACGTTCGTGTCGTCGAAGTTTGATGCACGGATAATACGGAATATTCCTTTTTTAACTAATAGACACTCAAATATGACACTTGTCTGAAATGCCAATCTGATTAAATAAATTCTCTAAAATAAACTCGCATGTCATCATAATTTTAAAAAACATCCCAGGTTTTGAATGGTTTGTTTGGTAAAGCAGGGTTTGTCTAGCGGGTTTGTGTAATTATTCTAATACATTTCTTTCCATGTTCTAGTGTTATAAATACAAGTACAAACTTGTCAATAATGCATTCACTTTGTTTTCTCTTATTGGCAGTATTGATTGATTGTCTATGAAATGTTAAAATAAAAACGATGAATAAACAATGGCGTTACCGCGTGAGTGCATTAATTTTAACAAAATTAAAATATTAAATGCATATTTTTTGCATGTTTTTTGGTCTCCCCCGACATAAATACTCATTTTTCGTAATAATAAAGCTAAATCTAACTGTTCGAATAAAAAATACTCCGTATTAACGAGTGAGCGGTTTAATGCATAAATAATAAATATGTTTAGAATTGAAACAGTTTTGGGACTCTTCCATGTATCCCAAGGTTCTGTTCAATATATTGTCACTTACATTGTTCCACTCCCTCCGAACATAGCCCTACTTTGGAATCGGAAGAAAAAAGAAGACGACAAAATTCTACCTACCGATGCCAGTTCAAAATATTATTTGTAGAATCATTTTGAAGTACCCACATTAATCAGTTGAAATATCGTGTCGATTGTGAACACGCCAATTATTGAAACTCTCGCAAAATTGCGTTCATATACGTTTTATATAATACTTTTTTATGGTGTAACTGTGCCAAGTGACCAGTGGATAAAGGAGCAGATCGTCAAATATTTGAAGGTAGGGCTTCCTCCCGTCTCCCTTTTCCCATTGATAAACAAACGCAATGGAATATTTTTTATATTTGTTAACACAGTCTGCTTAAGGTGCCAATCAGGAATTAAAATATATATTATCTGCACCTGAACCAAATCTCCTCGGAGATTGATGTATTTGGAGTCGGTGAGGAGAGATTTAAAAACGAAATTCTTTTGATTCTTGAAAGAGTCTCTCCACACTGACGAAATCTTCACCACTGCCTGAGATTTTTATTTTGAAATTGCTATATTTCTTAAAAATTCTTTTATGTATAAATATTTGTTAACATTATTTTTTAAATATTTGTATGGCGTTATTTCTTACGTGCAATAAATTAAAATTTATAATTGTGTAGGAAACTAATAAAAAAATATTAATATTAAACACTGTACGTAATGTAGATGTCGCAGGCCAAACGGAAAATCCGGCTCATGATGCGCCTCAGGCACTTCACGATCTGCCGCCAGGCTTTTCACGATGTGGCTAGGCGCATCATTTTCTGCCTGATTTTACGTTCGACCTACGACACAAACATTACATTTTAAATCACATATCTGGCTATAAATTCAGGAACGGTGAACTTGGGCGAAATATGTTTATTTTTCACGATATTTTTTTAGCTCGAAACGTCATTCTCATTGATTGTTATGAGTAGGGCCCGGATTAATATGTAAATACATATTTTTAATTTACACGATTTTCGGTCTCGTATGTGTTCTCTACTTAGATTATCATATTATATAGATTGTAAAAAACTCATTTTTATTTTCCATATTTTTCCATATTTCATGATTAAGTCCATATTTTACAAAAAATATCACAATCATCCATATTTTAGATTTTTATATCATAAAACATGAGTAAGTTCACAAAAATTGATATAATTTCCCGTGTTTGCATTCTCGCCACCACACGGCCGCG
Source organism: Limnephilus marmoratus (assembly GCA_917880885.1). Classification (NCBI taxonomy): domain Eukaryota; kingdom Metazoa; phylum Arthropoda; class Insecta; order Trichoptera; family Limnephilidae; genus Limnephilus; species Limnephilus marmoratus. The sequence continues at coordinate 50,524,456 of OU862919.1, forward strand.
CGTGTTTCATTTCTCTCGCGTATTATTTGTCGTAATTTGATTTTTGATTCTCTTCCTCTACTTGCTTGCTGTTGCTTGCGCGTCTTTTTATTTTTACGTACTCAAGTCACTACCTACTACTGTCTAGGTACCTATCAGTTTAATTTCAAAATGCCCAAGGATAAACAAGCTTTGCCTTTCAAGTAAAGCATATTTTAGACAAAAATAAAGGATTTGACACCCTAAAAACAATTAATAAAGTTCTGGGCGGAAGCTTTAAGGGTACTGCAGACGTGCTGAGACGTGCCTTACACAATTTCAGAACTAGGCGTCGTATTTTTTAATACATATTTATTCGAGCCCTAGTTATGAGCTTTAAAAAGTCAGTAAAACTTTTCCTATCTGTACCAAAATATGGACATAGTTATGAGTCTAATTTGGTTGTCCATGCAAGAATCCAATACAATCTTTCAAGTATCTCGGCGATCTACCGCTATATATATCTACCGTTTTATACGAAGACATAGACGTCTCGACATTTTGTAAACTCGTCGGTGATCAACGGTTTGAAGTCCGTTATCACTTTTGTCGGCGAGGTTTTAAACATGGCGGAGCAATTAATAAACATGACAAAATGTTAGTCTAATCATCATTTGTGTCAGTAATTTTATAAAAATGTAAGAAAACAGCGATCTTGTGAGCTCACGAACATGATTTCGAGAGGTGGTAGAGACGCGGTTCTCGTAATTTCAGTGAAGACGTATACAGAGTGTACGCCACATAGACATACGAAATCAGAGGTGCGTGATTGCGACCAGGACACAGCGTGGTTATCGGATACTTAAGTTTTCCTGTAGAAGACGGGCCCTAACAACAACTTTCATTGTTTAAAGCCAAAGAGTAAAGAAATGTGTAAGAAAAAAATAAAATAAGCTCACCGAACATGAGGCAAAAAATGCCTGTTCGATATTTTTCATTTGCTTTGTAAAAAAAACACTCGATAAAGGTTTGTTGAAAATCTGGGAAAACAGGGCGGTAAATACACACGTGTCAGATATGTACCGCGTTTTTCGTTGGCATAACATATATAAATTCAATAACTTTCGGCGGGTTAAAGAATTTCAATAAGCGGAATAAAATATTTTCGGCACAGATATCCTGCGAAAAATTGGGTAAGGACAGAGCTTCCGTTGCGAGTTGGGCCGATGGGCGATGGGCCGATGGGCGGTCGGTATTTGCATAAAATGGTCAAAGTGATTAATGTCTGTGGTATATTGCCAGAACAAGTGATTTCGGCGGCTTACCAAGTATGGTAGGCCGGAGGCTTACGGCGCGGGGCTTTATGTCGTGCGGAGCAGCCGCGGTACCGGAGGGGCGGGCCGGCCGCCGGCCTTTACAAATCTCATTTTTAAAAAGCTTTTTTCAAAGCCGAACCACCGATAATGGAGAGTGAAAGCGGCGTGGAAAGTGGATTTAATTTATGTATTTACGCATTTGTTTAGATTTAGCAAAAATAAGGGCTTATCTGTTGGACGAGATAATAATAATGTTCTTCTAATTTTTGAACTTGCATATCTAATGATACGAAAAAGAATGCTTGGTCACTCTTTCCATAGTGTGTTATCCTTTAACTGCTGACGTGATTTTTTTACGTATACTCTGACGTGGGGGACTGGGCGGCCTGTTACTTTGAATTCTCATGAAGTAAATTCTCTAAAAAAATCATATTACTGTGTTAATAAATATATCAGGTAAAATAAAGTCAGCGTTTTTTTCAATAACACTGTGTTTTTACTACTTACAATTTTTACACTTGTTGATTTTTCTTGGAAGTAAGGGCCATCCATAAATTACGTCACACCTTAAGGGGGGGAGGTGGGGAGAGGGTATGAGGGGGGGTCATCAGCTTTGTGACGTCACATGCACAAAACGACTGCGACACATGCGACTGCCACAAAAATATTTTCCCTATCTCATTACGCCCCACCCTTGTGGTATCCCATTATACCCCCTCCATCGTGGTAAATATGACCATGCCGGTATTAAATGTTGAAGAAAAATTTTAAAATATTTCCAACTATTATTTTTACACGTAAAATTGCAAAATATGTGACGTCACGCTAGGGGGGAGGGGGTCTCACAAATGTGAGGATGGGCAGGGATGGGGGGGAGGGAGTGTCAAAAAATCATGAAGTTCATTTGAGGTAATTTATGGATAGTAGTAATTAGAAGTTTCAACAACACGAATGAATGCAAGAACTGTGTGCAAAATATATAACGTTGCGTTAATTGCTCTGAATTGATCTTCGACAATTGCACGATAAGTATATAAATGCGTTTTTAATTTTAAATCAATTTTTCATATTTTTAAATCCAATAATTTATAATTAAATTTAAATTTTACTTATTTATATGACACCTATATATTTTATTTTTTATTTTATGTTATCTTTGGGTTCCTACGTACCATGTTGTTTTAAATTTTATTTCTATTTTTTATGTTTTTTTCTCTGATAATATGGCAAACTGGTATGCACTATTCTCCCAGTCCTGCTTGAATAAAAAAACTCAAACATTAAGATTTGTTACCTTTTAAAAAAACTCATTTCAAAAAATTTATTTCAGAGCTTAGATTGCTGTGAATTAAGGGCCATTAATTAACCAGTCAGCGGCCGATAATTTAAATTTCACCGAAAGATGTTCTTACAATCGTATAGGGCGGTTTCAATGAGAAAGATTAATTATTCTCTGTACCAGCTTTTTAAAATAATAACTCAATATCGATTTTATTTCATTCAAAATTTGCTTTAATTTATACCTACATTCAAAAATGCTGAAAGGCATAATGATAAAACTATAAAAATTATGAACTTTTTGTAATTATTTTTTAACCATAAGTATTAATAATTTTCAATAATGTCTAAGCAAAATAAGAATGTAAAAAAAATCTTAAATATATTGGTTTGTAAAACCGTAAATAAATAGACAAACTGAAGTATTTTCGTCACAATTCACGTGCGCGGATCTTTTTTTAAATGATTGTATTTAAACTAAAATTAAAACTCTGATACATAGGGTAACAATTATTATAAGCAATAATTGTCAGCCTGAAACACTCATTTACATTGAATAATCTTCCGAGAAAAAATACTTGCCGCCAACGGGACTTGAACCCGTGTCCTTCTGATTGGATCGGATGCTCTGACCACCGAGCTATGGCGGCTTATCTAATACCCGCCAAATAATTCAATATATACTAGTGTTTCATTCAACAATAAGGAACTCCAGTGAAAAATATTATGGCTTTAAAAAAATATGTCCATGTAGATTGTAGACCAATAAACGCTGATTCTGAATATATAAGTTTTATTTCATAATATTAAACTCAGAGTTTTTAAAAAAATATTAAAAAGTGCATTTTTAAACCTCTCCTCAAAACACAGCGTCAAGTTTGCATTACTGAAATGGTTAACGGTGACGTCACTGTTAACCTGCTAACTAATTCACCGAAGTGTATCAAGATGTATTGACATTTGAAATCTTACGCCACAAAAGACACGCACGCCATTCAACATTTCGTGTTTTTTGGTTATTTTCATACTGTTAAAGAGATTTAGATAAATAATAGTTATTGTGTTTATTGGAAACATTATATATAGGCTCTCAACAATTAAAATTATGACGGAAAAGGGCTATATTTGAGGTTAAATATAGTCATAAATAGGTCATATATCATATTTGACATTTGGTTTACGATACATCGGTCGTATTTTCGAATTGTTTTTAGTATCAAGGGCTTTTTATACAAGTTTTTACACAATCGTCATGATCAGTGTATTATAAATACCAGTGTTTCTGTATGTGTTATACATAAAACAATGTACAGTCACGCCTGAACACAAAATTCGAGGCTAACGATATCACTTGTATTTGCAATGAAAAAGATGATTTTTTTTTTTTTATTATGCACTTTGTTAAAATACAATAACAGTACCGGTGAAATGTGGACATTTTACCAATGTTTTTCTATATTAAAAGCAGTTAATCTTGAATAAAAAACGACTTCTCATACCTAAAAGTCATACTACATCCACCATCATACCGCCATATTGTCCATTTAAAACAGGGATGTTCTGCCCAAAAAAATTATTTCCCTAGATTTCGAAGTGAAATTTCCCTAGAATTTCACATTTACGCAATTACCTACGTAGCCACCTGATTGTGTAACACTAATCCTGTTATATGTTAATTAATATGATTAATTAATTGGGAAGATATCGGAATTTGGTAAATGTACTTATAATACTGTGCTTTTCCAAATAAAACACTTTTTGCTACGTGAAATAATAATTTAAAAGTACGAATACACTCACCACTGAATTCCAAATAAAAAAAACACTTTGCACAATAAAAATCAACCGCAATCACCGATAAAACGGAACTTAAATTTTTTTTTTCAGAGGTCCCATTTATCTTTTTAGATACATAATATCATTTTGAGTTGTCAGTGTTAAAAATAACATTGCATGCAAGTACATGAACAATAATTAAGATTTATAGGAATTCCAAAAAATATATATACGTATATAAAAATATATAAATAATACCAGTAATTTTGTAATAAAAAATTTGCCAGGGTTCGAAATTTCCCTAGATTTTGTCCTCATTTCCCTTTTCCCTAAAAAATATTTTTCTCCCCTAGATCTAGGGAAATTTCCCTAGACATAACATCACTGATTCAAAATGACAATTTGAAAGTAAATAAACTATCGGTGGGTGAGACGTCACACAATCCACCATAGATACGGTACTTTTCGTGGGGTCTTGAAAAATTAAAACTTTGACAATTATTTTAACTATTAAAACTAACTATAAAAATAAAAGTGCAGCTATTTAAGTTTGAAGGTCTTTATTCATTAAAAAAATTTAAAAAAATTGGACTGGAGTTCTCTATTACTGATTATTACATTTTTTCACCTGAACACAACCAACTTTATTTTAGTGAGGGAGGTATTGTTAGTACTAAATCTCTCGCTAGGTGGCGTCGAGACAAATTATGTCTACATTTTTTTGTGAAATACTTTTCACTTGTTAAATATTAATTATTATTTTCTAATTTATAAACTAACATTTAAAACAAGATTTTTATGCATAGCACAAAGGTTAACAATTATTATAAGCAATAATTGTCAGCCTGAAACACTCATTTACATTGAATAATCTTCCGAGAAAAGATACATGCCGCCAACGAGACTTGAACGGGACTTGTTATATAGCTTTCCCAGGTAATTTATTGATTTATTTTATTGCATGATTATTTGATTTGAAATGTGTGTTGTAGGTTACAAAATTTTGTTTGAAAATTTAACAAATCTGTCAACGACCTACGGTATAACCTAATTATGCTAAAAATAAACATATTTTCTCATAATTTAAAACATAACTTTACCAGATAAACGAACAATCTTTCGAAATCAAACGAAAAAGAGTCAATACGGCTAAAATTTTATTTAAAAACGACATATTTCCGATTTTGTCTGGTTGTTCTCTCTTAATAAAATTCTCTCTATAAACCCGCCCCACCTATAATTAGTTAGACACTGGCAGAATGTTTGCTTTCCAGGAGTAAAAATTATTCTAGCACACATCCCTTTGTCTTTACCCACAGTCCATTAATGCCTTGGCTTTGGGTCGAGCCTTCCAAACAGACACGTCAACTGTTTGCTGAAGGGATAAGTGTAGATCGCGCTCAAAGATTAGGTACAACTGCTCTTTGCCTTCCTTCAATTACTTCAAGGTGGAATTCGTATGTTAAATAAATAGGTGAATGGTCAAGAATATTATTGATACACTTTGGCATTTTTTTCCAAAGGCTCATTAGGTTAACCACAAACAAAACAAATAAGTTATTCATGTGCTTGCGTGAAGTATAACTGTAAAATCATGCGATGTTGATATAGAGGGTTTATCTAAAAAGATATGCCAGGGAAGAATGAATCTATTTTATTATCGAAGAAAGCAAATTCTTTGTGCCTTATATTCAAATGAAAAGTTATTTACCTAAAACCACTTTATTTGATTTGTACACGTTGACCGGTTTCGGTTGATCTCAACCATCATCAGGATAATAAAGGTACAAACAAAACTACAGTACATAGGAAGATTATGGGGAAAACATTAATTGAAAAAACATTTAAGACTTAGTGCATGCAAGTCGGATGTATAGTTTTTCTTATATGTTGTCAACCAAGTTGAAAAACTTAGTTTCGAGAAAAATGAGTTCAAAATTTGCTGAAGGTAAATTCAACATACAAACTGTTTAAAATAGTTTAAAATAAAATGCTGTATTTCCGCCAATTTTACTAATTTCCTTAAAACATTTGATGAGAGCATTATAACAAATGCATCTTTTAGAAAATGAAATTTAAAAAAATTGCATTTTTTTACAGTGTCATTGTGCCTCAAAGCCTTGTTTTGGTTTTGATCAAGGGAACATGGAGGCGCTTGACGGCCCCCAAGATTAGAGGCCTGTGTAAACTGAATAAAAATCTTGTACAATTACATCAAATTTTTAAACTAAGGGGGGGGCTCATTCGTCTTTGCCGCCTCGGGCCTCTGACGGGCTTAGTCCGCCACTGAGAGGAACAATTTTAAAATCGAACTATCGATTAACTCTATCTGTTTGATTAAAATTTGGCAAATACTTTTATTTGATTTTGGTATTTCTAAAGCTCCTAATTTATTAATGCGTATTGCTATTCCATTACTTAGACCCCTGTGTTTCTATTTAAAAACGTATGGTGAGTATTAATTAAATGTTCTGAAAATTCTGAAAAACCTGTTATACAACTGACGTGTTCTTTTACACCAATGCTTACGTTATGCACGGTTTGACCCACATAAATATATAAACTACTAAGCCAATCTCTGATGGTCTCTCCCTCATTTATTTTCCTTCTCTTTCTCTTTTGTTTACCTTATAATTTTATATGTTTTTTCTCCTGATGAAGGTTTAGATCAATCTTAACCGGTCGACGTGTATAAATCAAATAAAGTTGTTTTGAACAAAGAACTTTTTCATTTGTCTATTTGTAAATAATTAGATAGAGCCTTGATGGTCAGAGTACTTGTACAGCGTCCTTGAGGTGATTTTTCACAAAAACAAGTATCTAAGATCAATTATTAAAGACATTAAATAAATGTATTTTCAGGTGTTTATGTTATTTCAGCCAGCGTCTTCATTTACCTTTATCTCCTGACTCTGAAAATAACAGAGTAAATAAAAATATTCAAATTTTTCGTCGGCTCTCAAAAATGCGCTTTCTCAGCGTGAATATATCCCTCTAGATCTCTTGCAGTCTTCGCCGGGTTCTTCCCTCCACCCTCCTACCTTCCCGTACCATCCTCCCACAGGTCGTACAGGATACCAACAGACTCTCTCCTCCCCTTCCTCCCGCTGTAAGCCCCCCGACTTTAGATCACACAAGCCGCCCTGGAGTACTTTGCTTATCGTTGAAAATTGAAAAATACTTTCGGTACTTTAAGTCGAGTGGTGCTGTGAACCGGGGAATCTGGGAATCTGATTGAAAATGACGTTTCAGAATGATATCTGGTAATAACCAATGTTGCATTGTATTTTTACGGACAAAGTAAAAAATTTCATTTTTAGAAACATCAGTTTGTTATTTTGTTATAAAAGAACGTAATGCAAAATGCGAGATGTTTCTTTGAATTGTTAAATATAAGCATTCTAAATATTTTATTTTAATATTATTAAATAGTTTTTCAGAAAAAAATTAAAATTTCAATTCACTAAAAGATAACTGTATAATTTGCGATTTATTCAAATCCTGGTACGAACCTGTTGCTACCCGATGGCACTCGAGTTCCAACAGCATTTTCACTTACTGGACAATTCCAAAATAATAAAAAAACTGTATACCACATTATTTTACCTCTGAGGCCTCTGGCCTGTTTTGTTGGAAGGTTAAAATTTTTCCGCTTTGCAATAGAAGTAAACATATGACTTTTGAAAAATTTTGCATGAAACATAAAAAAGTTTTAAAAATGGCTCACCTTAAATTTTTTCTAACCAACGATACTGATAACGAAAAAAAGTTTAAAAAACGTGCATGTTTTATTAGACAAATGTATAATATGTTATTGTCTTCTCATGTAAAAATCATTAATTAAAAATTCCCAAATGTTTCATATTTTTTTTTAGAATTGCCTTCGGAAACTTTGGTTTCGTAAAAGTGTACATTTCAATTCTTTTGCGATTAACTTTTAGATTAGTATTAGCATGGTGTTTTTTTTAAATTTCCAATAGCGTATAATATTTCTCACTATGATACGAGTAGTAAGGTAGACAACGATTTCTATAAAATCTATATGGGTTGTTCAGAAAAGTAAAAAAATTAGCCTAAGGGGTTAAGAGCTTTTATCGAATCCAAAAATTGCAAATAAACACTGATCTAAAAAAAATGTGTATTTACCTAATGGATCAAGATTTTTCATGTTGATATTGTTTCTAAATACATTAGAACCCATTGGTTGTATGCAAGTATCTAATCGTGTGTAAAAGTATGCCTATGAGTGTGTTTAAGTATGTTGTGGGCCTTTGAGTGTGTGTATGCCTGTGGGTATGTTACCTGAGTTATATCTGTGTATGTATTTTATACCTTTGTGTCCACTTAAAATGTTATTCTTCTACATAGATCTATTTTCTATATTGTAGTTTCTCGTTATTTGTGTGCTTTGGTGTTATAATTAAAATTGTGAAATTCACCTATTGACGACCTACTTTGGTAGTTTAGCTGGTGTCTATAATAAAAACAAACAAAAAATAATAAAATTAAAAAAAAAACTTTAAAAACATCACAGAGGTGAGAAGAGTTAGATTTCCGAAGGAACAATGCATTCTGACAACAGAGCTCGCCGCTTGCGAGTTTTTTTATATATGTACATTTGCTTGTTTGCATAAAAGTTTGAAAAATTTAAACGTTATTGTCGTAACCACTCACATTATCAGTGAAAAATTTAGGCGCTGTGATCACAAAAATTGTTGGTCCACGATATTTCATTGGAAAAGTTAAAAAAACCCGAAAAGTTATTTCACGGTGCTTATGTTTGAATTTCACAAACTCCCATAAATTTATTCTAACTTTAACAAATTTTCGATAAATTTTCTAAGTATTCGTCGCGGTAGTGAAAAGATAACTCTTGGCTCATTCATTCGGCGCACAGATAGGGATCGCGTTGACAAAGTCAAATTTAAACGAGTTTGCCGAAGAATGCCGAGGGAATTCACTTATAAATAAACATCTCCAATAATTCAGATTTCTTCGACTTTATGTCATAACGATAAACGTTGTGTTAGAATGAATGTTGCTTTACAAGATTCTCGGATGTAGAATTGTTAACATAAACCTAGAACAAAAATACCTTTTGAAGATTAAACTTATTCCAGTTGAAACACAAAACACGATATTGAATATTGTTATCACGAATTGTATGAAATCACTTCTCCTTCAACAATTTATGGAACATCTTTGTTTGCACTACCATTTAAAAAAATGGCTTAAAGAAAGAAAATTTAATAATTCATACCATGGATGCGATCGTAAAGCATCAATTACATTGAGCGAATTTACAAGCTACTATCTACAAGTTAAAAAGCGGGTGAATCGGCGAATGAGAACTGGAATGGAAACTTAGCTCGCAGGTCGCTGCTAGCGCCAGTAGCAAAAATAACGACGCCTGCGTGAACTAATTCTGACTGATGTTTGACAGTCGAAATCAGCGGTTTGTTGGCAGCCATTTTGAACGCATAAATAAACCAATTACGAGTAAGCGAGTAAAGTTGACCTTTCAACTTTTATCGTAGATTGTCAACAATCTGCTAGTTAGCAAGTAATGCGATTACACTGAGCGAGTTTACTAACAGATAGTGAATTTCCCAGATAGTAGCTTGTAAACTCGCCCAAAGTCATCGACGCTTAACTGGCAATTTAGTTTTCTACTTGTCTGGGTATTTAGTGATGCACTGAGTAGGTTTCAACAAGTAATCAATATCGTACATTTGATTCTGCAACACTCGTATGGTAGAAATGAGCCACATATGTCAATTTGGGAGGCGGGTACTTGAACCGCCGCTCCGGGAACCATTTATTGGATAACCGACACCTTTGCCATGGGTCACTCCAAGTGGTTCGCTAAGTTTGGTTACTTAGCAGAGGTGAGGTTTGTCCGGGTCTTGGTGGCGGATGCGTCTTCCCACCAGCTGCATGGCAGGCCGGATCGGGAGAGAATGGTTGAGGGAGTCCCTTTGACTTCTCCAGCCGTACTCTCTCGCAACCCTGCGTTGCATCGCAGTGGGAGGGATGGATTCATACGTCCTTCACTTCTGTGTCACACCGACCCCCAGATTCTTATACATCTCTAATACCCTTTTCATTCCCAGAACTTTCTCTCCTTCCTTTCCTAAAAAACCCTCCACACAGCATTCCCAAAGATGGCGCAGGCCCTGAGGGGAATTATTTTTCTCAGTGCCTCCTGTGGGGAGCTAACGTAAAAAAAATCGAGAGTAGTTATAACGCGACAGAAGCGAAACTTTACCAAAACAATCTCAACCAACGAAGAACCAACGACCCTTAAAAAGTGAGGTCATATTTAAAAGCCGCCAATGAGCGCAGACCAGCGTCATTTCCGTTTTATATCTCAACCAAGAGGAGCCTTGATATGAGTTTAATATTTCGTAGGTGCTGAATGCGTCATTTCCGTTTCATCCGAATTCCGAATCACAACGGAGCTATAGAAGTTTCACGTCAAAAATATATATATGGGATTTACGTAAACGAATCGCCGGTTATAATCCTTCAGGTATGAGCTGAAATGGAATCGTTTTGTATATTAATTTTAGTGCGGCACAAGTCGGTAGTATGTATTTTTGTTTAAAATCAACTTCGCTATGTATTCAACACATAAATTGCACATATATAAAAAACTCACCATTATTATTATTTGTTATATACGTATATACATATACAACTGATTTTTTTATCTTTATTGTATAATGCTATACTGTTTACTTACCAGCTTTATTTCTATGTACCATGTAAACTATTTATATTTTCTTTGTATTCTAAACACACCTGTATGCACTAAAACATAAAAATGTAAATGTGTGTAAAAGCCCATAAGGGCATTAATGATTAATAAATAAATAAATAAATAGATATACTTACCTACCTTGTATTAATACATCGCTATTAGCACAATTACCAATAATTCGATTAAGTTTCTTTAAATCATTCTACTAAATAATTTATAAGGTAAAGAAGTTTCAACAAGTAAATATTGGTTTAAGCCATGAATCTTTAGTAATCAGATTTGTTTATTTGTTTATTAGGACATACACAGTACATAAGTTTACAAGTTATAAGGAATGTTAAATGAAGTTATTACATAATTTAGTACCTATTACGTAAGTCCGTATAATATCTGGGATAATACGCCTGGGATTTGAACAGTTCTTAAAACTTAACTAATGAATGAAAGAGAAGAATAATATAAATGAAAATTGTATACAAAGATAAAAGAGATTTTTTTTTAGAACAAGAATTACATGCTAACAAATTGTAATTAGTTTAGTGAAAAGAAAAGTATTTTTAGAGCAATAAATACATGCTCATGAGTAGTAATTAAAGTTTAATGAAAATATTAGTGTAAATAAGAAGTTTTAAAATTAATTATATCACGCCAGCAAATTTAGTAAATTAGTTTTGTATGTTTGCAGGGAGTTGTGGAAAATGTCTAAGTGTAATAATTTTTCATAGTGTGTATATGATTTGATTGCGCGAGAGATTGGTGAGTTTTGTGCTGCATTAGTATTATTGGATCCTATGTGAAAAAGTGAAGTGTGCCGGGTACGCCTCATTGGAACATTTAAACCAATAACAGATAGCAATTCGGGACTATCTATTTTATTATTAAGCAGGTTATGTAGAAACATCAGATCTGACAGTGTGCGTCTTTTTTGTAAAGATAACATATTATTTGAAGTTTTGTTGTATTTCTTGAGTAAATATTTCAAAAATTTATTCTGTATACTCTCTATTAAATCTATGTATACCTTATATTGAGGATTCCATATGGTGGAAGCATACTCCAGTGGACTTCTGACCAATGAACAGAATAATATTTCCAGAGTCTTAGCACTTTTAAAAACTTTACATACTCTTAATAGAAAACCTAGCATCTTATAAAATTTTGATATAATGTATTCGATGTGCTTATCAAATATTAGTTTGATATCTAAGTGAACACCTAGATCTTTAGATGTAGACATATATTTTAAAGGTTTGTTATTCAAGTTGTAAGGATAGGTTATTTTATTTTTATTTCTGGTAAACGTAATCGAGTGACACTTAGATATATTTAAGGACAATAAGTTTAATTCACAGTATGTGCACAAATGATCAAGATCTCTTTGTAATTCGATGCAATCGGATAACGACTGTATAGGTTTAAAAATTGTGTCAAAAATAATGTCATCCGCATACAATATAAAGTAACTATTTGGGAAGCATACAAGAATGTCATTTATATAAATATTGAACAGGAGTGGTCCGAGATGCGACCCCTGGGGCACACCTGAGACGATTTCTATTAAGCAAGATGCGAAACCATTGACAACCGTGATTTGGTGTCGATTACTAACATAAGATGCGATCCATCTATAGAGATCACCGTGAATTCCTAAACCTAAAAGCTTCTGTAAAAGAATATAATGGTTAACACGGTCGAATGCTTTAGAGCATAGGTTCCCAACCTTTTTTTGCCCACCGCCCACTTTGAGAATATTTTTTTTTCTAGCGCCCCCCAACTCGTAAATCTGAAACAGCAATTGTCGTCACGATTATATTTACCACAACAGGGGTGGGGGGGGGGGGGGGGAGGAGATAGGATGGGGTAAGATGCGTTTTTAAATTTTTTTTATTGTATATTTTATTTGGTGACCGGTCAACTTAGAATGAAACCAACTCAGAAGCACCTCATAAAGGTCATTAAAGAGTGATGATAAAAAAATATTGGTTAAGTTAGGTTAGGGTTACCGGCAATTTTAAAATTATTTTTTCATAGCTTTTAATGACCTTTCTGAGGTGTTTCTGAGATAGTTTAATTCTGAGTTGGCATGGAACCGTACTGAATTATTTTCTTTTTTTTTTACTTGGGTTTTATTGCTCAGAAAGATTACACTTGTACAGTAATTCACGTGACACGCTACAGTGGTATTGTAGACCAATTTCCGTGTTTTGACGTCTGACTTTCCCTTTATCCTACTTTTCTTTTTCTTTTTAATCTTTTCTGCAATTTTTTAATTTAACGTTTCAAAGTTGGTGTTTAGTTTTAATTTGTTATAGATTATGATTTCTGAGTATTGAATTTCTTCTAATTCTTCAATATTATGATTTTCTATATTTAGGGTAGTAATTTCGTTCAGTTTCTTCTCTAATACAATGAATTTATTTTTAATTACATTTATTTTCAGTTTATTCGAAGAAAAAAAAACTTTAATATATAATATGGAAGTATTCTTTAAAAAAAAAGCTTTTTTTGACAATGCATCTTTGATATTATTTGGTATAATATATAAAAGTGTGTCATCAGCAAAAGTTTGATAGAACAGTACTTTAGGCACTTCACTATATCAATAATATATATACTTAATAAATAGGAGCGGTCCCAACACAGGTCCTTGAGAAACTCCGAGGTTTACTTGTTGTTCTTCAGATATAGCATCTTCAATTTTGTTTCTTTGTTTTCTATTTTTAATTTTATTTTTAGTATTTCTCTGTCTATCATTTCAAAAACACGTCTAAAATCCAAGAACACTACTATTGTGATTTTCTTCTGATCCATACTGGTTTTCCATTATGAATATTTGTTTCTAAACCCTGCTGTTTTACAAGAATGTTATTTTTTTCAATAAATTTTCTCACCTGTTCTTTAACTATGGATTCTAGTATTTGTTCATATTTAGGTTATCCATTTATTTTTCTGAGGTCTCCGAAATTTTTAGCATTTATTATTTTGGGCACTGTGTTATTGTGAAAGTTTTCCACAACTGCGGGAAAATTCCCTTTAACACAGATTAATTTATTAGTGCAACTACTTAAATTTAATTATGCCTGTAGTAATTCCAGACGTCGCGTCGATGATTTTTGCGTCATCGTATTAAAATTTTTCATTAAATACTCACTGTAACCTGAAAATATTATTATTCTTTCTTCTTTCCGATGATTGAGAAGAAGTATCTGTGAATAATGAAATACTCTTATTTATGTTTTCGACACTTAGTATTAAATTTGGCTATTTTAGTTTTATCATCTTCAATTCCATCGGGAACCGAACTTCCTTAATGTTTTCCCCCTGTTTGCCACTTATAATTTCTTTAAGTGTAGTCCACATTTTTCTTGATTCTCTTTGAGAGGTAATAATTTTTAGCCTAAAATACGAATTTTTGGTATGTTTTGTTTCTGTACCTATACATGTTTCTAATTTTTTTACAGGTTTCCCACCTTTCTTCTGGAAATTGTATTTTACAGGCTTTATAAGCTGAATCCCTTTGTTTTTTAGAAGATGTAGGGATTTCGTAAGTGTACTATTTATTTGTATCTTTTAATACACTACTAGCTGGTTCCCGGCATGCGTTGATATACCATTTTTAAAGAAATAAATTGTTTCCCTGTTCCCCTCCCGCATTTCCTTCCCCTCCCGCGTTCCCTTTCCACCTTCCCAATCCCCCTACCGCGTTCCATATAATAGTCCCAGTACATTCAGTTTTCAAACATTTCGCGTGCCTCCTATTACAATTTTTTTATTCAAATTTTCGCTTTTCAAACAAAACAACTCATTTTTATATATTATAAGAACTATCAATCAAATTTGGTATCTAACGTAGGTATCTATTCAAAATATCTTTAATTTAAATAATCCATAGATAATTAATTTTTTACAAAAAAAAAAGTTCAAAAACACAATTCAATTTCGTGAACAACGCGCGAACTGTCAAACGTGTGAAGTTAAAATTGTCGTTAAGTTTTCTGAAATTATCCAATTTTCTGTGCAATTTTCTTAAATTTTTTTTCCGTAAGAACCTTCTACAAAGTATTGGGAAACTTTAAAAAAAGTGAAATGATGGCGTGACCAAGGGAAACAGGAATTCATTTTATATATAAATACTAGCTGGTTCCGGCATGCGTTGCTATGCCATTTAATAAAGAAATTGTTTTTCCCTGAGTGTCCTTTCCCATTTGTCCCGTTCCCCTTCCGCCTCCCCTTCTTCTCCTGCATCCTCTTCCCCTCTCGCGTTCCCACTCTGTCACCTCCACCTTCCCTCTCCCCACTCCACTCCCCCCCCCCCCCTTCCCCCCGTCCCGCGAACTCCCCTCCCGAGTTCCCCTCCCCCCCACCCCTCCCAGGTCCCCCTCCCCCCTCCCGCGTATCCCTTCCACCTTCCCCGCCTTCCCTCTTCCCTTTCCCGCTCCCTCGTCCCGCCAACCCTCCTCCCTCGTTCCTTATATTCAATCCCAGTACATTCAGTTTTTAAACAGCCCGCGTGCCACCTTTTACAATTTTTATTCAAATTTCCATTTTTCATGTATATTAAATTTGGTACCTGACATAGGTACCTATTTAAAATATCTAAAATTCTTGATTCGATTCAAACTATTAGGGAAGTACCTACTTTAAATAAATTTTTCAACTTTTCAAAAATAGAATCCTGATTGAAAAATCGTTCATTGTTTTGCAAAATGTCATTCTCTAACACGCGAACTGTCAAACGTGCGATGTTTTCTGTTATTATCTAATTTTTCGCGCAATTTTCTTAATTTTTCTCTCCGTAAGAACCATACTCGAACTTCAAGGAATATTCTAAAAAAAGAATTAGCGAAATCGGTTCAGCCGCTCTCGAAATTTGCGCTTACCAACAAATTTAGCGATTCATTTTTATATTATAGATATATTCGTTGAAGGCATTAGTTCATTTAATACTGTTTTCAGGTGTCCTATTAGTTCATTGACTTTTCTGTCTAAATTTCCTTGGTTATCGCAGATCCACTTTTTGTTTTGTAATGCCGTACACAATTTATCCTTATTATAGTTCTTTTCATTCCTGTATATAATATATACAGAGAACACAAAGTACAACATATTATGTTATACTTTGTGTTCCCTGAGGCTTCAGACTATTATATCTAATTTTTGTAATAATTGTTTCGTGATCTGATTGATTTTGAATTCTTCCGCAGCATTAACTTCCGCGTAAAAGTCATTTGAAATTACCAAATCAATCATGGTTTTAGAGTTTTTTCATATTCTTGTATAATTTTTGACAAGTTGCTTCCTACCTAGGCAATTTATGATGATTTGTAATCTTTTGCTTTTTGTATTGAATATTAAAATCTCCACAGATGATTTTCAAGTCTCTTGTATTTATTCGCTAAAGGCTCCATTCTTCAAAAAAATCTAAGAATTTTGTATCATTTTGATTTGAGGAATGATAAATAGCTGCATAGTTTCCCAGCTTAAAATCCTTCAATAGCCAGTAGGTATTCAGGTATTATTTTTATCTAGTACCGCATTTGTTGTGACTTTGTAAGAGATATTGTTTACACACTCACACACATACACTACAGAATTAATGTGATAACTCCACCTGTATAGCTGTATGCCTGCTAAATGAGTCGCATCTAATTGTCGAATAGCCCTGAAATGTTGTTTCAGTTTGGTTAATTTCTTCGGTAATAAAGGTTTCGCTCATTATCACCATGTGCAGTTCGTATTCTTTTAGCATGTCTTCGACTTCTTCGATATGTGCTAGTAAACTAGCTATGGGATTCTCTGAGTCTCCTACAGCCCCCCTGAAAGTCTGAAACGCCCCCCAATTTTCTCTTTGCCTTCTACCGCCCCCCTGAGGGTCTGAAACGCCCCCAAGGGGGCGTGATCGCCCACGTTGGGAACCTATGCTTTAGAGTAATCAGTGTAGATGGCATCCACCTGGCATCTCATGTCCATTTGAGCATGAAGAAAATTTTTAAAAGACGCAAGATTTGAGGTTGTGGAGCGATTTTTCATGAAGCCATGTTGATTAGTTGGGAGTAAAGGTGAGATGGTAGAATATAATTGATCGTAAACAATTTTTTCCAATACTTTACTTAGAATCGGTAATTTGGATATAGGTCGATAGTTGGAGACATCATTTTTACTGCCGTTTTTAAAGATTGGGGTAATCAAGGCTGTTTTACACTTGTCAGATGTAAATAATAACGTTGGTTTTTATTTTTTTATTATATAATCAATAATATTATTATTAAATTAATAAAAACAGTTTATTTTTAAACAGGTTCTGCTGTGTAATTATTGTTACGCGTGACAGCTGTTTCGCCTTCTGAAGGCATTATCAAACTGTGGTCATGCCACATACAGACGATATATTTATACTATTTCTAGAGAGGTATTTAGTATGACTCATTTCCAATTTCTGATTAAAAATGACAGACTACTAATGGTTATTATTTTCCCAATCAGTGTAATTTCCCACTTCGACTGATAGTCTAATTATATTGTGAGTCATTTGCAAATGCTGACTCATGGTTTTCTTTTCAAGCATAATTAATTATTTTGAATTGGTTTGAAAATATTTAGAAGCGGAGAGTGAATTATATTTTTTTGTTCGTTTATTAAAATAGCTTTAGGATTATTATTATGTTTGTTGATTTCCAGCTGCTCTAAAAGATCAAGTTTACGTCCTTTATTTTGGATGTGTAAAGGAGTTGGTTTATTATCATCGCTAAGTGAGTGATTCTCTTCTAGGAGGTGTCTGGCAAATTGAGATTGAATTTTATTATTGTTTTTAAATGATCGTATGTGCTCTTTGAATCTAGTATTAAAGGACCGGCCAGTTTGTCCAACATAAACAGCGTTGCATTCGTCACACTGGAGTTTATAAATGCCGCTATTTTTTAGTTTCGGTGTTTTACTTTTCGAGTTTTTAAGGGATGATCCCAGATTATGATTAGTGCGGAAGGCAATGTCTAATCCACAATTTTTGAGAACTTTAGCAATTTTATTAGATGTAGGTCCAACAAATTCCAAACACGCAAATTTATTATTCGTTTTATTATTGATCGTTGGGTAAATTGAGTTAAGGTTAATTTTGTGTTTTTTATTACTAATCATTTTATCAATGTCTCTACCCTTGAAGCCGTTATTTTTTGCGATTGATAAAATTATATTTTTTTCCTTTTCGTATGCTTTATTGTCAAGCGGGACGTTAGTAAGTCTGTGTATCATCGAGTGATAAGCAGATAATTTATGTGACCATGGGTGCAAAGATTTAGAATTAATGGTCGTATCGGTAAACGTAGGCTTACGGAAAATTTCAAATGTATGTTTATTATTTTGTCTGCCGATTGTTAAGTCTAAAAAATTAATTTTATTATTACACTCTCTTTCGACCGTAAAGCAGATTTTACGGTTGATGGAGTTAGACTCAATCTTTAGCAAATACATAATTTACTATGTGCGTTATGTTGATGACATTTTGATCTGTTGGAAAGGTACCAACAGACAATTAGACCTTTTCGTTTCATTAGCTAAACTCCATCAACCGTAAAATCTGCTTTACGGTCGAAAGAGAGTGTAATAATAAAATTAATTTTTTAGACTTAACAATCGGCAGAGAAAATAATAAACATACATTTGAAATTTTCCGTAAGCCTACGTTTACCGATACGACCATTAATTCTAAATCTTTGCACCCATGGTCACATAAATTATCTGCTTATCACTCGATGATACACAGACTTACTAACGTCCCGCTTGACAATAAAGCATACGAAAAGGAAAAAAATATAATTTTATCAATCGCAAAAAATAACGGCTTCAAGGGTAGAGACATTGATAAAATGATTAGTAATAAAAAACACAAAATTAACCTTAACTCAATTTACCCAACGATCAATAATAAAACGAATAATAAATTTGCGTGTTTGGAATTTGTCGGACCTACATCTAATAAAATTGCTAAAGTTCTCAAAAATTGTGGATTAGACATTGCCTTCCGCACTAATCATAATCTGGGATCATCCCTTAAAAACTCGAAAAGTAAAACACCGAAACTAAAAAATAGCGGCATTTATAAACTCCAGTGTGACGAATGCAACGCTGTTTATGTTGGACAAACTGGCCGGTCCTTTAATACTAGATTCAAAGAGCACATACGATCATTTAAAAACAATAATAAAATTCAATCTCAATTTGCCAGACACCTCCTAGAAGAGAATCACTCACTTAGCGATGATAATAAACCAACTCCTTTACACATCCAAAATAAAGGACGTAAACTTGATCTTTTAGAGCAGCTGGAAATCAACAAACATAATAATAATCCTAAAGCTATTTTAATAAACGAACAAAAAAATATAATTCACTCTCCGCTTCTAAATATTTTCAAACCAATTCAAAATAATTAATTATGCTTGAAAAGAAAACCATGAGTCAGCATTTGCAAATGACTCACAATATAATTAGACTATCAGTCGAAGTGGGAAATTACACTAATTGGGAAAATAATAACCATTAGTAGTCTGTCATTTTTAATCAGAAATTGGAAATGAGTCATACTAAATACCTCTCTAGAAATAGTATAAATATATCGTCTGTATGTGGCATGACCACAGTTTGATAATGCCTTCAGAAGGCGAAACAGCTGTCACGCGTAACAATAATTACACAGCAGAACCTGTTTAAAAATAAACTGTTTTTATTAATTTAATAATAATATTATTGATTATATAATAAAAAAATAAAAATTAAAATGGAGTTCTACAAATTAAACTTGATAACAATAAATAACGTTGGTTTTACCTTTTCACACCCCTCCCCCATTTTCTTCCGCCTCATAACACTCTCAATGGGGGGTGCCATTTAAAACAGGTTGAAATGCATTTTCAGATATCAAGCACTTAATAGCCACAAAAGAAATACTATAGACCCACAACAACCGAGGGCAATAAATGTAGCATATTTGATTCATATCAGCCTTTTGAAATGTGGAATAAAGAGTTGAAATTCTCTGCGAGGATAAAAGGGGCCCATCTCTTATTTTCAATTCAGTCAAGTCAATCGAGTCAGTCGAGTCAGTCGAGTCAGTTAAGTTAGTCGTTCAGTCGACTCAGTGAAGTCAGTCGAGTCAGTCGAGTTTATCGGGTCAGTCGAGTCAGTCGTGTCAGAGTAGTCAGTCGGGTAAGTAGAGTCAGTTAAGTCAGTTGATCAGTCGACTCAGTCGAGTCGGTCAAGTCAGCCGAGTCAGTCGAGTCAGTCAAGTCAATCAAGTTAGTCGTTCAGTCGACTCAGTAAAGTCAGTCGAGTCAGTCGAGTTTATCGAGTCAGTCGAGTCAGTCGTGTCAGTGTAGTCAGTCGGGTAAGTAGAGTCAGTCGAGTCAGTTGAGTTAGCATAGTCAGTCAAGTCAGTCGAGTCAGTCAAGTCAGTCGATCAGTCGACTCAGTCGAGTCAGTCGAGTCGGTCGCGTCGGTGGAGTCGGTCGAGTCTGTCGAGTCAGTCGAATCATTTGAGTCAGTTGAATCAGTTGAGTCAGTCGTGTCAGTCGAGTAAACCACGGAATTTTCTTACTATTACGCGTATATTACGCGTCTTTTTCCATCAATCTTCTCCTGGTTTTTCGAGTCAGTCAAGTCAACGACGCCTGTAGTATCAAAGCCTGCCGCGTCTTGTTCTATCAATTTTCTCCTGGTTTTTCATTTCGATGTTTTTATATCTTGTGACTGATATCATTATATCTTATACTCATAATATTAGTACCATCCCCGAAATGTAAAAAATATTACCATAATAATGTATACAATAATGTAAAAGCTCTTTGAAATGCAAATCTTCACATTGTTGGTTGATCCCTACGGCTCCAAGCATTGTGTTCAGTACTGTGGCAAGTAGTCCTGCTGTATTCTATGTGGAAGATTAATTATAATTGTGTCGTGGCACGCACAGCGCACAGTTCCTCTTACCACAAAAGTGATATTTCCAACCGTTTTATTAGATTATGGATGTCACGACTGATTGATTACACTTAAGAAATTGAGGATTCCCGGAGACACGGGCTTCAATCATTTTTATTTTTTTGTTAAAGCTTCGTGTTAGCTAAAGCGTTTTTATCAAGAAGTTGAGTAAGCTATTACTGGGTCATTTTTTACAACGGAAGGCACCTGCAAGCTTTTTATATCAGTTTAACAAAAGAATTTCACTGGCCGAAACCATAATTTCCGTTTCAGATTAAAATTAAATGGAAAACAATGTGAAAGGAAAAAATAACTAAGAATTTTGTCGAGCGTTCACAAATATAATTTATTATTGACCTGGTTATTTATTTTTGGGGTGTTATGCCGTGTTGCGCTACCTCCTTCTTTAGCCAACGTTTCGGACAGCATTGCAGTGTCCATCATCAGGGCATATCCGGGAGATCCGGTAGATGTGATCTTGCAGTGTCCATCATCAGGGCAGATCCGGCAGATCACATCTACCGGATCTGCGTAACGTTGGCTAAAAAAGGAGGTAGTGCAACACGGCATAACACCCCAAAAACAAATAACGAAAATACTTTTGGCATCTGTATCTGTTATTTACCTTATTTTGATTACAATTATTAAAATTAGTAAAAACTCATTGAAAAGAACAAACCAAAAAACTGAGGAAGTGTATCACACTATGTTTTATTTTTTCGGTTGACTAAAATAAAAGACTGAAACGAAAAACGAATCTAATAATGAACTCAAAATAATTGTCAGTTAGATATTCGTACAATTGTGGGTTTTATACATTTATTATTGGAATATTGTTAAGTTTAACGACTTGTTACATAAAAATAATGTAACAAGTGAATTTTCTCTGTGAAAGGGTACTTTTGGTGTGAAGTTAATGAACATTGTTATATTGGTAGCATTGAAATGTTTATCGCTGCTCAGTTGGTGATACTGAGTATCTGCACAGAAGGCAGGACTAGCCTTGAACTCCTCGTTCTTTGAGCAGCCACAGGTGACCTCGGACGCCGTCCCTGTGGCGGGTCGACGTTATCACATAGTCATAGTTCGCCATTATTTTACAACATGAGAAGATTGTTAAATCCGCGCCCATTAGCGGCATCCATTATTGAAGACCTTCAGGAAATTCATTAAAATCCTGAATCAGAAGCGGAGTACCATGGGAGTACATTATTTCTGCTGGATATATCCAGCATCTGCTGCTGCTATATCCAGCGGCTGCTATATCCAGTATCTGCAGACGCAGTCATTATAAGACCCTCCGACTACACCTGGAGCCAGAGGTGCTCGCTGAGATGCGGCCCAAAATCGCTGACCTTGGCCGTCATCAACGTAGTCGGCTGGCCGGCAACCGCCCTGGGACTGGACGTCGCCGGGAAACCGCGGGCTGGAGGCCTGTTCGTTGCTCCAGCCTGCCGTTTCAGCACATGTCCGCAGCGGAGGGAGCTGACTGCACATCTCCGAAGGCAGCAGCAGCATGGATCTCCTACATATGGCATCGCCCCCACATCAACTACTCAAGATTAAACGGTACTAATGCTCCATAATATGCCCATTCAGAATTTAGTCTAGCCCTGATTGTTATTTGTACTTAATTAATAAATTAATTTAACTGTGTCAAAGCACTATACTATTTCATTTAAATAACCTATCCTCATACAAAGTATTACACAGCCGCCTGCTTAAGGTCCACGTCTGAGATACAAATTCTCCAGAAATAATCACTCTTGTCTCATGCTCTCCATCTTGTATTCTTTTTATTACATTTGACCCTAAGTCATATTATTCTCTTAACATTTTAGCTTCAAACGTGAAAGCAAATATATACCTTTACATCCCAGAACTTCATCCCCTTCCTTTCCTCAAAATACCCTGTTTAAGATTGTGTATTTATAGTTCTTTTAGGTTAAACATGATCACAAAAACACTCAAACATGTTACTATTTAACACAGCCCGGTTCCCCGTTCCATGGCTAAAAAAGGCTAGAACAACACTGTTGTTATTAGTACGATCATCAGGAAAAAGGAGAACAAATAAACTGGGAGCACCTTTTTATAATTAACCGATTGAGAAAATTTGACACATTTATGGGTCAAACAGCCGATTACCGTTAGAGTAAATTTAACCCTTTTAGGAGTCAGCTCGTCAGGTCTCATAAAAATCGTTATGTCTCCCTTACTATCCATGACGAGAAATGTGATCTAAGCTGTGTTAGAAAGCGAAAACACTGCGCTACGATTTGAGTTCCATAGACAACCGCAAAAAAAAATATTCGGATTTATGACATCAAACTTCCGCCAGAACAATGTAAGGTGAAAAATTTTAATGTTTGCATTCAAAATTTTAATATTTCAAAAATAACATGTTTACTTCTAATAATACAATTTGGAAGCGTATTTAATCGCCTTTCAAAAACAGTTTTTAGTTTTTGGATACGTTCAGAAATATTAAAATTATTGATTTTATTGGAATGCGGAAATACTCAAGAATTCGCCGGCCATAGACATCTTTTTTTTGAGCGGTATCAGTAATTTAATCTCAAATCTACAGGGGTTAAAGAAGTGGAATCTCTTCCAAAAAACCAACTTCTCTGTCATTTCAAACATCAACAAGTCGACGTTAGCGCCATCTGCCCGGGCTGTAGTAATCTGCATTACCGTCATACGATTTGTAGGTAATCAATTAAAATATAAAAAAAAAACTGTAGGTATCACTGACTGCATTAAGAGCGTTTAACCAGCCAGCGGCCGAAAATCCACATTTCGTCGAAAGTTGTTCTTACGATCGTGCAGGGCGGTTACAATGAGAAAGAATAATTATTCTCCGTACCAGCTTTTTAAAATTATAAGTCAATATCGATTTTATTTCATTCCAAATTTGCTTTAATTTATACTTACATCCAAAAATGCTGAAAGGCTTGATGAAAAAAGTATTAAAATAAGGTACTTTTTGTAATTATTTTTTGATTATAAGTATTTATCAACGACCTATGGTATAACCTTATTATACTAAAAATAAACATTTTTTTCTCAAAATTCAAAACACGCGAATGCTAGATAAAAAAACAATCTTTCGAAATATTTATAATTAAATTTCCATTTATAATTTTTTGTGGAAAAGAGTCAATACGTCTAAAATCTGATTTAAAAATGACATATTTCTGGTTTTCTCCACTTAATTTATAGCTTTAAACGGACCCTTTACACAGTATCCCCAAAGATGAAATTGGCCGTGAAGGGAATTATTTTTCTCCGGGCAATCGTGTGTGGAGCTAATGGAAAAAAGTCAGACATTTAAGTTCCCTAAATATCTTCAAAATTAGTATAATCTTAATATATATAAAATAAAGTCGGTTAGTTACACCATTTATAACTCAAGAACGGCTGAACCAATTTTTATTATCTTTGATTTGTGGAATTCGTCTCGGCCTCGAACAGCAGAATAGCTATTAAAACGTCGGAAAAAATCACGAAAAAAAATATGAAGAAAAATCTCTCCCTCATTCATTTTGTATGGAACGAATTCTCATTTTTGAATTGTCGATGCGCTGATTGTTTTGCTTATGTCCTTAAACGTATAATACTGCCCCTCTTTCTCACATATTAAATGTCAATAGTCGAAAATGAGACAAACGGTGCAACCCTCCAAAGGAAAAATACAATAATTATAATATATCTCCCTCTCACGTATAAAGAAAATGAAACGCAATTCCCGTAAGAAAGTGGAAAAGTAAAAAAATCACAAAAAATATATAATCCGTCCACAACGCCATCTCTGATAACCTGTGTTGAGGTTAACAACTCTACAATTTAATAAAATAACACAAAAATAACATAGTTATTGAAGAACAATATTGTTGCATGTTTCTTACAGATTGTACCTGATTGTACTTGATTAATACCTGATAAGCTGAAGGCGATAGTACATTACAATGTTAACATGTAGGGTGACCATAATGTTGTGATTTCATTTTTAGAAACATTTATTTATTTTAAAAGAATTAAGATGAGAAATATATAACTAATGTGTTATGATATTAATTTGGAAAGAGAAAAAAGGTAAAACAGTTAAGACAAAATAATACGATATTAATTTAGAAACAAAAAGTAGAGAAAACAATTGGCAATCCTCGGCTAACACAAATAATTTACCAGTCTTTTTAAAAATGCTCAAGGAATTAGATGACTTAATGTGTTCTGAAAAGCTATTAAATATGAGTGAAGCCTGATAAAAATAATTTATTTGACCAAAAGAAGATTTAGTTTGAATTACCATAAAGTTTAGACCAGAGCCAACTCTAGTAGTATGAATTTGCTGTGTTCTTTCTGAAATATCAATATTATTAAAAAATCTACAAAGCGTTTGTGTAATATATAACTGTTTAACATTCATGACATTACATTCCATACAAAGTAAATGTGTTGGATATCTAAATTTTTTCTTGAACATTACTTTAAGAATCAGTTTTTGTGCAATATTAGGTAGTTTAATATAAGTCTTTTGACAGGATCCCCAGCACACTATATTATAAGAAAGCATAGACTGGATTTTTGCAAAATAAACCATCTTCAATTTTTCTTCATATTACATAACAGCTATTGATTTCGAAGCGGTACGAAGTTCGTCGGGTCAGCTAGTATAAAATAAATATATCCCAATGAAGAGAGTACGAGCTTGGTAAAATAATGAAACACCCCGTTTTGCCAAAAGTACCAGGCAGAGGCGAAAATCTTCATTCTAGCCCCTATTTCTATCTTCCCCATTCAAACAACTTTTCATTCATAAGCAATCGTTTTCCGACTCTGTCAATGACACTTTCAAGTTATTTTGGTTCACTTGATCTTGTCACGTATGTATGGTAGGTCCTTGACTATTTCCGCACACTTCCACAAAATACATTTCCATGATTCTTAATTAATTCAAAGAAACAGACAAAACTTAAACATACTAATCTCGTTTGTCTGTCGCACAAAACCAAAGAATAGGCTTCGCATTTCTGAGATTTCTTTTTATTACGCTATTATGTATGTTTTTTTTAATGTGAATACTGCGCAAGAGTCCCAATTGCTGCTAACAATCTTGAGCCAGTGAGACTATGTCATCCCCAAGTGGAATATGTTTTGAGGGGAAGGAGATGGAGGAAGATGAAGGTGGGGAAGTACCTGCCTTTTTATTTTACACGAGCTCCACACAGGAGGCCCAGAGGAAAATAATTTCCCTCAGGGCCTATGTCGTCTTTGGGGATGCTGTGTGGAGGGTTTTTTTTTTTAAGGAAAAGAGGAGAGGAGAGTTCTGGGAAGGAAAAGGGTTTAAGGGGTGGGTAGGAATAAGAGATTCAGCGTGTCATCCGCCTCCAAGACCTAGACAAACCTCACCCCATGGACGCGGGCACCCCTGCTAAATCACCAAACGAAGCGAACCACTTGGTGTGACCTGTGGCAGAGGTGTTGGTTATCCAATAAAGGTTCCCGGGGCGGCGGTACCCATTCCCGCATCCCAAATTGTATTGGCTATTCAGAGATCTAATCAAAAATCAAACATGGTGTTTTAGTTCTGAAACAGCTCATGAACTGAAACCCATTTTCCCAAATTCCTTACACTGTTATTTTTCTCCCTTTGTCCTTTTCCTTCCTTGAAAGGCCCTGCTTACTTACTAGAAGAAGAAGAAGATGACTACCTACTTGGCACACACACCCAGTATTATTGCTCAAAATCGAAAATTACCCACATTTAATTCATTGAAATCGTGAAATTGAGCACACCACTCTCCGACAATCTCGCTTAAAAGTCGTAAAAAACTACTTATTAATTAATACAATAAACAAAAATTTTAACAAAACAAAAAACGACTTCAAAAAATGCACTAAAAAGTAAAAAAAAATAATTTCGTATTCTTCTACAACTTAATAATCAACTTACTTTTTCTACTCATCAATATGTAGGTACGATTGTTATTATTGGAGTCGGTGTCAGCCAAGGCACCCGGCCCGGCGTGTTCACTTGACAGCTCCCCTCCCGCCGCAGCCCGCTCTCGCCTGTCACCTCGTCAAGTCGCGCGTGTGACACAAGCACATCTCACGTATAACTATGTATGTATTTAAAAACCTACCTTGGCTGACACCGACTCCAAAAGTAACAATCGTCCTACATATTGATGAGTAGAAAAAGTAAGTTGATTATTAAGTTGTAGAAGAATACGAAATTATTTTTTTACTTTTTAGTGCATTTTTTGAAGTCGTTTTTTTTGTTTTGTTAAAATTTTTGTTTATTTACTTTTTAGTGCATTTTTAGAAGTCGTTTTTTTGTTTTGTTAAAATTTTTGTTTATTTTTTGATTTTTAGTGAATCTGAAGTACACTAACTAATTCGATTAAGATTCGGCCGAGTATCATTAATTTGCTCTTAAGAATTGGAGAGTTCCGTTACTTTATCATGGATCCCATAATCAGAACCTAACCAAACTCTCACCAAACTACCCTTGAAGTACAACCTTTCCAATAAAAAAAGAGTCATCGAAATCGGTTGGCGTGATATTGGTTATTCGTCCATTTGTCGCGCACATACTTGATGCAAATTTAAGACTTATATGATTTTCTCATAGATGCCATTATCAGAACTGGACCAAATTAAAATGGGACTACACGGGAAGCACCAGCTTTCAAATAAAAAAAGAATCATCAATATTGGTTAACCCAGTGGAAAGTTCTGAGGTAACAAACATAAAAAAAATACGGTCGAATTGAGAACCTCCTCCTTTTCGAAGTCGTTTAAAAAGTGACGGTAAAGTGTAACCACCTTTGTGCTATCATCGTGGAAGAGCAGCCACCACCAATTTTGGAGCATATGACCACAGCAAAAGGTAGGGCTTTCTCCTTTCAAATTGCCAAATCATGTGATTTGATTTTATAAAAGCCGTCAATTCTCTTGCATCAAACAGACTATAGATTTACAGTCCATCCCTTCTCGTGTCACGGTATTGTTCGTTGACACATGGCTAAAGCCATGTCATCAAACACAACTTCATCAAATGAAATTTATTTGCGCAAGCCGGGATTTGAACCCGCGAACTTCAGATTGCTAGTCGAGAATATTACCCCTCGACCTCGGAGGCCGTCAAACCTGTATGTATCAAAAAAACTTTGCCATTTAAAAGCAGAAATAATTTTAACACATTGAACAGACGAATTTAATTTCTGAGGAATTCGGTTTACTTTTCAAATTCCATTTGCCAAATCGTTAACTTTACAGTTAATATAAAAAAAAAACGTCTCCTTAATACCTAGAGGTTTTTGTAATATACAAAGCGTATTAAAAATTCTCTATACCAGCTTAAACAGCCTGAAAAGTAATCTTCTTCAGAGGACGAGGACGACACGAGGACGTGATTTTGATAAATATCTGATTTCCGCCATACCCCACCCCCATCCTTCGAGCTAATTTTCTTGAAAATCAATATCACGGTAGTAGTCTCAGAGTTTGTGAAGCGGGTTTTAAAAAATAATTTTCTTCTTTCAGTACGTAATTCTTTATACCTAACTTAGTTTTCCGTAAGGGTATATACTTGCTTAATTCACATTTATAGATACCCAACCCGACTTATTCTGACTCTTGACAAGGTCCGACTTGAAATATTTGGTTTACTTCAACGTACGGTGTCTTCCTCGTACGTCCCCGACTTCTTCTAACATTCACATTCTAGTCTTTTTTTTACATTAGCTCCATGTAAGCTAGTAGCTTGAGGAAAATAATTTCTCCCAGGGAATGTCATCTTAGGGGATGCTGTATTAAGGGTTCCGGGAAGGAAAAAGTATGAGGGATGGGATGGAATCTGATCCAGGTGTGACAATGAATCCATCCCTACCACTGCAATGCAAGAGGTTGGGATCAAGTTAGTCTTAGTGGAGAGGTCAAATGGGGTTCCCTCATCCGGCCTCTTCCGACCAACTGGTGGGCAGACGCATCCGCCACCAAGGCACGTATTAGCCCCACCCTATAAACCCGGACACCCCTGCTAAGTCACCAAACGAAGCGAACCACTCAGGGTGACCTATGGCAGAGGTATTGGTTATCCAATGATGGCTCCCGGGGTGGCGGTACCCATACTCGCGTGCCAAAGCCATATATTCTCCTTACACTCCTTTCTTCATCCATTGGCTCAACGTGCCGAAACCTACGACCGGACAACTAAAAAGAGGTTTTTTTTTAACACTTTTAATGACTTTTCAAAGGAGTGTTGTAATGCCTCTTTGTTGAGATGTCGTGAAACCGCCCGAACCATCCCTAAACCATTAAATGTCCCTTTCTTAATCTTACTTATTACGCCTACGTTAGCCTTGTATTCTTCACGATTTTTTAAAAGACCATTCTCGGTTTTACCACATATACCTACGTCTCAGACATCTCATTTGTACAGCATTCACTCCACTTTTA
Organism: Limnephilus marmoratus; assembly: GCA_917880885.1. Taxonomy (NCBI): domain Eukaryota; kingdom Metazoa; phylum Arthropoda; class Insecta; order Trichoptera; family Limnephilidae; genus Limnephilus; species Limnephilus marmoratus. Next base: position 50,553,988 of record OU862919.1, read on the forward strand.
TCTTCCTTTGCCAGTTAGATGCCTCGCTGCCATACATCCATAACTAAAAGTATATTTACAATTTTTATATTTATTTATTTTTTATTTTAAAAAGAAAGACACTGGTTACGGAGAACCTGCCTATATTCGAAAATCTCCACCGATAATAATGAAAGCGGAAACTGTTACTTATGTCGTGAAGGAGGACTTAGCCAGCGACTCTTGGGTGGGAACCGGACGCAACTCTGACCGATCTTCTTTCTTTTAACAAACTAACATTTTATTATTTAATTTAACGAAGACAATATAAGTGGATGTCAGTCGAAAATCTGAGAACAGAAAAATCAGAAAAAGATATTGACACCGCTGGGACTTGAACCCAGGACCTCTTGATTTCCGGGCAAACGCGCTAACCACTGCGCCACCGTGCCGATGCATACTCATAAAGTTAAAAATAAAAATAAAATAACATTTTATTAATTACAACTTACTGACGTTCTAGTAATAAATGTGGCAAAATGATAAAATTAGAGAAAGATCTCTTAATAAAGCAGAAAATTTTCAAATTGAGTCAACTTTTCCGAAAATGAATTTATTTTCATGTAATTTGCTAATTCGCCCAACAACTTTTGATAATAATTATTAAAAAACATCACTCGCTAAAATCGAAGAATTTCTGAAGCTTCGTAATTGACCGAAAAACTGTTTTATGCAATGTAAAACCTGTATAACTGCAAATTTATTTTGTGGCACCATTTTAATTCAAAATTAATCAAGTTTATTCAGGTTTCAAATAAACCCTGAGGAGGTGAGCAACTCTCGAAACATGTCGGTTTTTTATAAACAAGAAACGTGGTTAAAACAAAGAAATCCATAAATTTTGAAGAAAAAATTCCTTCAAAGCACAAAATGAATGTTAAAAAGTCCAAATTTACTCTCCCAAAAAAGTACAAATAAATGAACGGACACAAAAATTCAATGCAATAGAACCTCTCAATGAGATATAGACAATTTAGTTTGGATGATACAATTTTTCGCAAAAATGTTATGATGTCTCACTTTTATTTATAAATATACTAGCTTTTGCCCCCGGCTTCACGCGTATGAAATAGGGGGGCTACCACTCCGCCTCCTCCAAATTCCCTATCCCCACTCCACTCCCCCCTCCCCCCTCACTCACCACTCTTCCAACCCTTCACCCCCTCTCCATATGCATTACATTCATTGCAGCTCGCGTTCCACCTAAAGCGTAACAATCAAACACACGCGGTTTCGTACTTATAATATTTGTATAGATTAGTATAATTTTAACTATCAAAGTGATCTCCATAGCAACCTAAGCAAATAACAAAATGACAGCACACTCAAATAATTAATTATAGTTACCAAGCAACGCTTTGCTTTTCGTCTGGACAATAAACGTATAATAAATAATTTCATAACGCCAGACCTTATTCACAACGCCAGAGCTTACCAATACATACAGCCTATATTAGTCGCAAATAATGTAGCTTTCTGTTAGTGAAAGAATTTTTAAAGTCCATTCAGTATTTTTTGCGTAAAAAGAGTAACATCCATCCATATATCCATACAAACTTACGCCTATATATCTAATATTAATAAGAAATAGGATTAATAGGATAATAGGTAGGATGAAAGCGCATTTCCAAGAAAATACATTTTTGGAATTTATAAATTGAAATGTAATGATTGTAATTTCTTTTATATAGGTAAAACTTCGAGAAACTTTGAAATAAGGATTAAAGAGCATATGAAAGCTTTAAATAATAATAGTTTCTCGGAGTTTGCCAACCATTTAATAGAAACTAGTCAAACCTTTAATTTTAACAGTGGAATAGTGACTAGTTTCTATTAAAGGTTTAATAGAAACTAGTCAAACCTTTAATTTTAACAGTGGAATAGAATTAATACATTGTAATGTCAATGGCTTTCAGTTGGATAAATTAGAAATTTTAGAGATTAGAAAGAGTGTTAATGCAAATTTAAATATTATTAATAATCAAAAATTGTTTTTAAATGACCCATTATTAAATCTATTCCCCTATTAAATTTTAATTATTCTATATTGCCCCTCGTCCCTTACTCATTATTTTCTTTCAAATTTTATTATTGTTTATGTCTATTATTTTTCTCTATTACCTACGTATGTCTATTTTTATTATTAGTTCTGTCAAAACCCTGAAGAAGTCAGCTTTGCTGACGAAACATGTCGGTTTTTGTAAATAATTAAGTGGTTAATACAAAGTTATCTATTAATTTGAAAATACATTTTATTTCACATGATTAACTTTAAACATCTTTTTGATTGAATAACTCACAAAGTTTGTGATGATTTAATGATGTGGCAGTATTTAAACAACAGCATCTCTACAGATGGTCACCTCATTTGGACAGGGTTCTAACTTCACTTCACCTTGTTCTGAGATACGAGGTGTTAAAGTTCGCAAAGACGTTTTCTCATTACTTATTTACCAATTTCTGATTTTGAGGTTGAATCTTGTGTAAAGTGTTTTTAATTGAAAGAAAATATTAAAATAGGACGTAGGTATACTTACCATTTTAGAACATACCTAAACATGCAAATATAACCATATGCAACCAGCTAGGGCACAATAATTCATTGCACGAGGTTCTAATTACATTAGGGGCCATCCATAAATTACGTCACACAGTAAGGGGGAGTGGGAGGAGTAGAGAAGCGTGACATTGTTTGATAAGGGGTATGGGGGGGGGTCATCAGCTCTGTGACGTCACATGTAAAAATATAAATTATTTAAAAAAAATTGTATTCTTGTTTTAATTATTTTTAGGTGTAAAATTGCATAATATGTGACGTCACACGAGGGGGAAGGGGTCTCACAAATGTGACAAGGACGGAGGGAGGGGGGGTCAAATAATCATGAAATTCGTGTGATGTAATTTATGGATGCCCCTTACCCTAATGCAATTCCAAGCTGGGGACACGTCCAATTTAAATATTTTCCATTAAAATATGATAAACTAAAATTCTTTACACAAGATTGAATTAGAACTCAAAATCAAAAATTGTTAATTAGAACACGGTAAGATAGAACCCTATCCAACCAAAGTGACGAACTATAGAGTCTCGAACCAATGATAAACCAGTGTAAAGGCATCACTCAAATTTATGAATGTTAACCTCAATACGGGCTGCTAGTCCTAGTGAGGTTAATACTTTTGTATATGTAAAAAAATAAGAACATATGTATGGTGAAAAATACATAAATAAATGATCAACTGCCAGATATATACAAAATAGAGAGTGTAATTGACGTTAAAACCTTGTAAAATAAATGATTATTTAAAATGCTTCATGTTAGAACTTCGTCATACATAAATCTACGAAAGAACAACTCAGAAGGTCCTGAAAATTATTTTGGATATGCAAAAGAAATCCTTTGGCATTCAAAGGTCATTTTTGAAAACAATATCAGTTAGAACCATATACAAATGAGGGGACGAGATGTCTTGACAGCGAGGCCGACCTAGCAATGCTGTTGCAGTTTCCAAGGCACTCGACACTCGGCTCTGAGCGAGCGGGTCTTTCACCAAATTCAAGAGTGTGCATGGTAATTGGATTGAAAACTGTTGACTGAAATGATTACTTGCATACCGTGTTATGTTTCATACGAGAGCATATGCCTAATGTGAAATGGATGGTCGGACAGGCGAACAGGCAAACAGGCAAACAGATGATAAAGCAAAAATGTTCCGCCGACAATGCTGTTAGGTTTTTCCTGACGGGGGGAAACTCCTTTAGAAGTTTTTAAAGGGTTTAATTTAATTAATTGCGCAAACAAGAGGTGTTGTGCAGAAATGGATACGTTTGTAAATGAAAAAATATATGATAGTAACTTTTTTTTTTTTTTTTTAAACTTTATTTATTCTCATTTCTTTGTACATATAATGTATAATAGCAAATAGTATACATATAATAACATAATATATAATAACAAATAGTATGAACAAGAAATGAAAACCCACTAAGGCACTGCCTGAGTGTGGGTAATATTAAAACAAAATATTATAATTCTAAGTACCCAAAGTATAAAATAGACTTAAAAAACATATAAAATATAAAATTAGTATTTCATAGGTAGAACAAGTGAAAAAGGTTTTTTTTCAGCTATTATAAAATATGGAAAAAACATACTGTTTTTTTTTTTTTTTTTTTTTTTTTAGTTATAATAAAAAAATAAACAGAAAACATATTGTACTACAGTTTAGAAAGTTACAGAAAGTGTGTTATAAAAGGAAGGATAAATTTATAGAAATAGCGTTTCAATATCTATATTATTCAACCATAATTTTACCTCTTTTACATATTTTATCATTTTATTTATCATTTGAGTATGTAGTGGAAGAAGGTTAAATGAACGAGGGCCAATGAAACTGCTATGTGTCTGCAATAATTTAGTATTGGTTTGTGGGGTGTAAAATATATTATTTATTCTTTTGCTCATTCTGTTTTCATTTATTTCGAAATTATTTTTGTTTTTAAATACATATTTCAAAGTTTGTAATATAAATAATTTACGTATATTAAATATTTTAGTTTCTTCGTATAATAAGTTAGTCGAGAATGTTTTATTTTTGTTATATATGACTTTAATTATGTGTTTTTGAATTATTTGTAGAGGCTTAATAAATGTATCAAGTGCACCACCCCATCCTATAATGCCATAAGTGATTGATGATTGCACTAGGGAAAAGTAGATCATTTTCAATTTTTCAATGTTTAGTACTTCTTTAAGTCTATAAAATATGTAGGTCAGATATCTTAATTTAGAAGTGATTCGATTAATATGTGTTTTCCAATTAAGATTTATATCTATTGACACTCCTAAATATTTTATGTTTTCAACATTAGTGAGTTCGTTGCACATGAAGCACATTTCTTGATTGCAACTAGTATTATGGATTCTAATTTTAAGGTTGTCTGTAGGTTTATTTTTAATGGTTTTATAAAAAGGTAAATAAAATGTTTTGCTATAATTTAAAACGAGTTTGTTGTATTTTAGCCATGTTGAAACCATTGAAATACAATCAGTTGCTTTCGAAAAAGTTTCTTTCCAATGATTACCATCCACTATTATTGCCGTGTCGTCTGCGTAAGAAACAATTTTACCAGGGATTACAAAATTACATAAATCATTAATATAAATTAAGAATAAAATCGGGCCTAGCACAGTTCCCTGTGGAACTCCATTTTTTATCTTTGACTCTGAACTATAATTATTCCCAATTTTTGTTTTTTGTATTCTGTCTGTAAGATAGTTAGAGAGTAGTTTTAATGTGTCTTTTTTGAAGCCGAGTTGATTTATTTTTGTAATGAGTAAATTATGATTTACGGTGTCGAAAGCTTTTCTTAAATCTAGGAATATGGCAAGACATTTCTTTTTTTTATCGATAGATGAGAATATCTTTTTTGTCAATTCATATATCGCATCCTCGGTGCTTAGGTCTTTACGAAACCCGTATTGGTTTTTCGATAGAATTTTATATTTTTCTAAGTGTTCAACGACTCTAAACTTGATGCATTTTTCGAATATTTTCGAGAGATTTGAAACAAGAGATATAGGTCTATAATTGTCTAATTTATTCGTATCTCCAGATTTATGAATAGGTATTATAGTGGAGATTTTAAATTGCTCTGGAAAATGACCATTTTTGAGGCATAAATTAAAAATATGTTGCAATGGAGTTAGGATATGTTGTTTTTTTTTTTAGCGTATCACAAGATAATCCATCATTTCCCTTAGAGTTGGATGGTTTTAGGTTATCAATATATTTTTCAATTTCATTAAATGTAACAGGAGAAAAATGTTCTATAGAGTTAATTGAATCATTATTTGAATCTAATTGAGGATATGTCTCCATATAAGCATCATTAACATTAATGCCTGATGATTCAAGTACTACGTCTACTACATTTGTAAAATAGTTATTAAAGCTTTCTGCAATGGTCGATTTGTTAGTTATTATTTCATTATTTATTATAACCTCATTTACAATATTTGAAGACATACTTTTTTTGTTGGCAATTTCATTTATAATATTCCAAGTTTTTTTAGGATTATTTTTAGCATTTTCAATTTGTATACTATGTTATGTAGGCAATGTTCATTTTGTCTCTCAGTAGATTTTAATGTTCATTATTAAATATGTTTATATTGCCGAGGACCTTTTTGTTTGTGCTGCCACAGACCGTAGATGGTGCATTTTTATATTTAAGATGCTTTGCAAAAAGAAACTGAGATATATGGGCGTGTATGTCTACTTCGAAATTTCGAATGTAAATAATAATTTTGCTTTTATAGGTAACAATTACACAAGCACGTTTTTTCACTCATAAACATGCAGTTTTTTAATGAATTTATATCACGATAAATAAATACAAAAATAATCACAGTATGCAATTCACACACGGTAAAAGTGAAACCTTTAGAAAATTAAAGTAAACAACAGTGGGGAGACTACAAAGCAATTTTTTTTCTACGTGAAAGATTACGATTTTTTTCTATTTTTTTTTCGTCGAATTCCAGTGCATCTTTTCCTATATATTTGGTCATATTATTATTATTTGTGTTTTCTTCTTCGGAGTCGCTAGATATCGCTTTCTTTTGTGTTTTCTTTTGCCTGTTCATTTTGGAGTGGTTTAAAGATTGGATATTGATTTTACAAAAATAAACTTTTTTTTTGATTTCTTAGGATTCGATCCTTGGTCCGCTAAATGTCTGCAGAGGTTCGTCGGGCGCTTTATACTACTACAACAAAGGAGACTCGCGCCGGACTGTGGATTTTTCGTATTATATTGGAACCGAGTACCCGTGAATTAAATAAATATTTTATTACCATCTCATTCTCTAGCAGACTAAATCACATAGATCTATGTATTTGTCTCTTTTTAGTGTTGCTAGTTTCCGTTTCATCGAGTTTCAAATCACAACGGTGTTAAAGAAGTTTTCACTTCAAAAATCTTTAGGCATAGAATTGTAAGTTCATTATAAAGCATATTAGTGACATAGCCAGATACTAATCATTACATAGTATAAAATGAAGTCACTCAAAATGCATGTGCGCGTTAATCTTTTAAACTACGCAACGGATTTTCATACGCTATTCACCAATACATAGAGTGAATGATGAGTGAAGAGGAATGTTTATATGCATAATAAATGTAAATTATATTAGAGAAAAGCCGAGAAATTCAAAGAAAACATATTTTTGTGCGATTTAAAACGACTGGCGGGCCGTACTATAGTCACTTTTGAAATTCGTTCTACGGAAGAAATTGGAAAATAGATGTCCTAGAGTAAGTAGGTATTTGATTTGAATTATTTTATTTGATAAAGTCGCTCAAAATGTATGTGCGCATAGATCTTTTAAACTACGCAACGGATATTCATGCGGTTTTCACCAATAGTTAGAGTGATTCAAGAGGAAGGTTTATATGAATAAAAACATGCTTATTATAGTAGAGAAAAGCCGAGAAATTCAAATATTCAATTCAGGCAGCGGGCAGCTGGCAAGCGGGTGGTGTGGATTTTATAAAGGTTGGGTAATGGCATTGTGTTCCGTTCGCCACAGCAACGTGTGGCCGGGTCTGCTAGTTAATAATAATACACTTTTTTAATATTCTTTTTCTACCAAGAGAAAAATCATGTTTTCCGTTCAAGGTATAAATGTTATTGAAATATTTGTGTGATAAAACGCCAACAGATAGTTACTTCTGTAGTAAATGAAAAAGGACAAAAGAGAATATCGTTGAATAATACATTGTTCTCGATCTACACATATCGGCCGTCTGTCTTCTTAACCATTCTAACACCAAACCGCAGACACAGTGGTTGGTGGTTATATCCTGCTGTACTAGCTCAAGCGCTTATTGTTATATAACTTTATACAGGCTCAGAGCTTTTGTTAATTCCTCATTCTATAAAGCTACTTCTTTGTCATATCTCTCATTTCCTGAACTAAATACGGTTGACTTTAAATGGAACTTAACTCTTTCCCCTGAGAGCAAATTAGCGATGTTATCTTTCAGAGATAAATCTTAGTTATCTGTAACGATTCTCGGCAGACTTATTATTACCTGTCTTAGAACAAAGGAATTAAAATTATTTACTGTTCTTTAATTCCCATTTTCACTCTATCATTTTCGTATTCCAAATCAACAGTCCATTAAGCAATTATTGTTTGGATTATATTGAGGACCATTTACACAAATTTCATTATACGTACATTAGCGCAGGTTGAATAATATTTTGGTGTATATCTATTGTTATTCTTTGGGGATTTGAAATCTGCAATTTGAAACCGAATATCAATACAGGTAATGCTTATTTCAGAATTGTATTTTATGACAAAAACATCAGCAATATTTATTGATAATTAAACTTTTGGTGTTAGACATTTGAACACCACTTTGTATGGAAATTTCAGTCAGACTCAAAGGTTAATTCTTTATTACGGATCGTACAGAAATTAAAGATAATAATTTAATAACTTGCAGTTAAAAACCCGCTCCGCAGGACCCAACCCTGCTAGGACCTGCGGATGGCTTTTGGTTCGCTTCGCCCAATTTGAATGTGACCATTTCATAAACCCGATGGGAACTGGTTCCAAAAACAGCAAGTTCCTCGGATCCACTAGGATTCAGTGATAGCTAGTCACCAGGACAAAGTTACTGCAACCGGCAATGATGTCATTTATAATACTAAATGGTTCCCGGCATTCGTTGCAATGCCATATTCAAAGAAATGCGTTGTTGCAATGCGCGAAAGAGTAACAAACACTCATACATCCATACAAGCTTTCGCGTTTATAATATTGGTACGATAAACGCGTGGTATTATTATTCACAACTGCCAGTTACAATAACAATTATATTATCGTCAATCTCTCCATATCCGGAGAGATTCACGGAATTACAAATCCAATAGTTTCTTCTAACACAGCAAACTTATTTTGTGGCACCATTTTGATTTAAATTAATAAAATACTTCGTTTTTACCACTTTTATTGTAAAAGTGGTAAAAACGAAGTATTTTATTAATATATTATATATTGGTTTTTGGCAAGTTACAGGGAGAAATTAACCCCTTTGTCTTGCAAACTGTAGTAATGTCACCTGATGGATTTTTTTTTTTTTGCCCGATGTTCGGGCTACCTTGGGCAAGATGAAGGACATTAATAATTTTTTTTGATGGTTTGTTTATCTGTGAGTGGTATACATTTTGTATAGATAAACACACACATACAGACATTTTTACATACACCCATGCATGTATGTATTCATATGCAACAAATATGTATACCATAATAAATATATATAATTATTTATTTATCTTTTATATAAGAGAACAAAGGTAAATTTTATTATAGCCCGCGCATCAAGGTGGATGAAGGATGGAAATGGGCAGGCGGTGGAGGAGATTGTCATCGGGACTTGATTGCCCGAGACATGAGATGCTTGGGTTTGAATTTGAAGCAAGTTTGGAGAAAAATGTTTTGGCTAGATCTATTATGTGTTTTTTAAGTGGAGGAATTTTCGTGCCTGAATTAATAATGCTATTTCGGACGAACCAAGGGCTTTTGGTGAATCTTCTAAGCAAGACATTTTGGAAGGTTTCTAGACTCTTAGTATTGCTTGTGGCCCAAATTGGGGCGGCGTAAGTCATGATGGGTCGCAATTTTGATTTGTAAATAAGAATTTTGTTCTGTAGTGACGTTTGACTATTATAATTTAAAAGCGGGTAAAGGGATGCGGCAGCGTTTTTGGTTTTTTTAATTGTATGTTTGATGTGTGTGTGCCATGTGAGTTTTTTATCGAGTGTGACTCCAAGGTATTTAACGTTGTTTTGCCAGGGTATTGCTTGGCCGTACATGGAAACGTGACCTTTAGGAGTGCTGCGAACCTTTCTTCGCGAGAAGAAAATAGCAGCGCTCTTGGAAGGGTTCACGTCTATACGCCATTTGTTATAAAAGTCTTGGAGTATGTTTATGTTGTGTTGTAAGCGAAGTGTGATCATCCTGGGAGAACTATATCGAACCATAATGGCGGTGTCGTCAGCGTACAAGGCTTTATACGAATGTTGGTTCTCCGTGAGTGGTATATCGTGTATGTAGATATTGAAGAGGGTGGGGGAAAGCAGGGACCCTTGCGGGACGCCTGCTGTCATGAATCTGGGAGTTGAGAGTGCATCTCGGATCTTTACTTGAAAAGTCCGGTGCCGAAGAAATGATTTTTAGATACCGAGGAGTTGGGGATCGATGTCAATGTTGTGCAATTTGAGAAGCAGTCCGTTCGACCACACTTTGTCGAAGGCTTTGGCTATGTCCAGGAAAATGGCGCCAGTGGACCGTTGGGAGTTGAAGCCGCCTAGAATCAGTTCGGAAACTCTGAGTAGTTGATGAAGGGTTGAGTGTTGAGATCTGAAGCCATGTTGTTCATCAGGGAGGGTTTTCACCTCGTGAATGTGCTTTAAGAGCCGAGTAAGGAGAATTTGTTCGAATATTTTACCAACATTTGAGAGAAGACTGATGGGACGATGGTTCTCACAGAATTTCGGGTCCTTCCCAGGTTTTGGGATGAGAATGACGTGCGCGTGTTTCCAACTTTTGGGAAAATAACGCAGTCTGAGTGCGGAATTTATGAGGCTCACAATGGCGAGAATGCTTTTAGGGGGGAGGGCTTTAAGGGCAAAGTTTGTTATGCCATCTGGACCAGGAGCTTTTTTGTTGCTGCGGTGTTTTATGGCCCTTCGGACTTCTGATGGGGTGGTGAAATGTACATTTGTTCCGGGAAGGGAGTCGAAAATTATGTCTATTTGATGGTTGACATTTGCTATATGGACTGGGTCGGCGTGCTTGGAGCTGGGGCTAAATTGAAATTCAAGATTATCGGCAAACGCCTCCGATTTACCTTGATCGTCAAATATGAGGCCATTTTCGGTATGAATGGGATGGTTTGGGGATGGGGTAGTTTGGAGAGATTTGCATAATTTCCATAGGGAGCCATCCTGTGGATTTATATTTTGAATTTTTTTGTTCCAGGTGGAGTGTGAAAGCTCGGAAAGTTTCTTTCTAATAAGTGCTTGAATTCTATTGATAGTTTTTTTGACTGAGGGATTTCGGTTTCTGTGCCAGTGTCGGCGAAGATTGTTTTTTGTAGAGATCAATTCCTGGATGTCGATTGGGAGGTCACTTTTGAGATTAAGGGCGGAACGTTCAGGAAGAGTTTTAGAGGCATCGGTGATGGAAGATATGATTATATCGGCAAAGTCGTCAACTGCCTTGTCTAGTTCGGGGCCGTCAGAAATATTTTGAGGGATGATTGTTTTTTCCCCAACTCTGTGAGTGAAATATGTCCAATCAGTTTTTATAGATTTGCGCGGTGCCATTGGAGTGGAAAGTCGATTAAGAGTGAGCAAAACTGGATTATGATCTGAGCTTAGGTCATTTATGGTTTCGATACTGTAGACCCAGGGTAATTTGTGGAGGAGTGCAATGTCGAGAACATCGGGTCTAGCCCCGCTGTTCGGGAAGTGTGTGGGTGCAATTGGGCCCGCGATGAAGAGTTCAGGATGTGCGCTAGCGTACTTTTGTAAGATACGCCCATTGGAGTTAGTAATCCTACTATTCCAATTGGGGTGCTTTGAGTTAAAGTCCCCAGCGAGAATAGTAGGAGTGTGGCTATCGAGAAGAGTATCGAGGTCTTTTGGATCAAGCTTATCTTGCGGACGGTGATAGATGGAGTTTATTCTTAATGGGCCTGAATATTTTGTATGTATTGTGATTGAGGTTGATTCAATAGACGACAATGTGGGTGTAATGATATATTTGTGGGCGATTTTCGATTTAACGAAAATAGCAGTGCCCCCACCTCTCGTGTTTTGGCGGTCGTTTCTATATAATGTATAGTTTGAAAGTTTTGGCATTTGTGATGGGTTGAGGTGAGTTTCAATAATAAGTAAAACGTCAAGAGCGTGTGTATTTGCAAAAATACGTAATTCATGTATATTTTTTAAGAGACCATTAGCATTCCAAAATGCCATACGTAGCACGGAGGGCATGGTAGTAGAGCTAGCCATTTACACTGAAAAAAGTGAAAAAATCTGAGGGGCGGCGGAGAAAATGATAGATATGTAGTCTGCCGGTGAGGTGGCAGACTGAAATTTGGGGATGAGGTCGGAAAGAAGATCGCCAACCTTGGAGAAATTGAAATTTTTGAAAAATTCAAAAATGTTGAAGGGGGTGGAAGGAGGTGTGTGGGAGGTTGACGTTGAGGGAGCTGAGGGGGATGTGGACGTTAGTGGGGTTTGGGCAGTGGCCTGCGCGTATGATAAGGAGGGATTTGTGCTATGCGAGGTGAAAGTGGCATTACGTACGGTTTGCAAGATGGGTTGTGGAGATGGTCTTTTCGGACATTCCTTATAATTTGCCGGATGGGCTCCAGAACAGTTTGCGCAGGTGGCGGGACCATCTTCTCTCTGCTTCTTGCATTCCTGCGTGAAATGATCACCCGCGCACTTGACGCAGCGGGGAGGCAGGTGGCACATCATTGAAGAGTGTCCAAAATTCTGGCAGCGGTGACACTGAGAGGGGGCTGTTTTTTTATTAAGATACTCGACTCTTATCTTGAGGTGAAAGAGGGAAGTGAGGGAAAAAATTTTTTGTCCCGCCTCACCATGATCCAGTTGTACAAGGACTAGTGGAATGTTTTTCCTGTCTGGCCCGGATCTCATCCGAGTTACAGAATTAACTGGGAGGTTGAGATCTAGAAGTTCCAGGCGGACCTCTTCTTCGCTAATTGTCGTCGGAATCCCTCGCAGAACCGCCTTGGTTAATTTTTCTTCTGCAAGCTGAAATGTATGGAAGGGGGTTGTGTCCTCCTGGAGCATCTTTGTAGCCAGCCTGAAGCTGGTGGAGTCGCCAGTATTTAGAACCACCCCTGTTGGAATGGCCTTTGCGTTAATTATATTAACCCCAGCGTTCAAGAGGCGCTTTTCCAGGAGGCTCCAATTTTTTTCCGATTTTATAAAAATTGGAGGGATCTTAATAGGCCTCGTTTTTGTGGCATCGGTTATATTTGCGGTGGAGTCAGACACGGAATTTAGAAGTGGCGGTGGTGCAATTTCATCGTCTGTAGCGAGGGCGGAGAAACGATTTGAGGTTTTTATAACTTCGGTGGACGGAGGAGGAGAAGCGCATGCCCTTCGTTTCTTGTGAGCTGGAGTCACCCATAGCGGGGGAAATGAGTTTACGGAAGAGGATGGTGCGGTTGATGTTGAGCTGGAGGTGGTTGTCGAAGAGGTGGGAGCTGTTGAAAAAGGGGCAGAAGTCAAGGTGGAAGGGGAGACGGAGGTCAAAGACGTAGTGAGGGTGGGAGTTGTTGTTGTTTTCAAAGAGTAGTCGGAGACATCTTCTTCACTTCCGAAGTGCTTTAGGTATAGAGCAGTTGAGCGTCTGGACCTCGTTACCTTAGATTTTTTTGCCAAAAATTCTTCAAGTTGTGCTTCTGTAGCACCCACGGCGGCAAGTTGTTGGTGGAGTGTAGACATCGAATCCAGGGTCTTATGCGTAGGTCAATAGTGAAAAAGGTAGACTGTGGAAGGTCAATGTGTAAACGGGGGTCTGCAGGCTTGGATTTGGTAAAAAAAAAATGAAAAACACAACACTGCTATGAAAGCTGACAGCTCAATATTTTGTCACCATGAAAATTGTTTTTGTTTGGAAACTGATGGAACGAATTACTATGAGAATGGAAGGAAACAAAAGAACCAGATGACGCGAATAATGATTAGAAAATAAACTGTTCGAAACGCGATGCACTGTTCGGAGCTCGATTTTTGAACTGTTGCTTCCTCGAGTAACAAAAGCGGACTGTATTTTATTAATTTAAATCCAATAGTACTTACGCCTGCTAGGCGATGCTCCTCATGCTAGCTATTAACTTATGTGGCGCCATCTTTTGACATTGTTTTAGTTCGGTTCTATTAATTACAAAAGTAGATTTGTATACAAACTCCACGTACGAAAACGGTTTTGCGTAAGGTGCGGCATAAGAGTTGTGTTCTTAGTCGGATTCTTAAATAATTACCGTTTGATGATGATACGGACTTCTTTGTCTGAAGGAGTTCATTATATGCATGAAAATGTTTTCTGTGAAAAACCATTTTCATACTTACGGTTCGTAGGCAAAACATTTTCTTCAGAGGAAAACATCATTAGACGTATTAGGTATGTTACACTTAGCGTCAAAGAATTACGCACCGTTAGAATTCCTTTGAAAGGAAATGTAGAGCCATCAATTCAAACGTATTCAAAACCACTCCCGGTGCAAAAATTGGGCAAGTTACACGATTCAACCTTTCCAAATATTTATTCAACATACGAATGTCACATTTACTTAAGAATGGACGTTAACCAACTGCCCGATACATTTTACAGTGAAAATAATTTCTTTGCCATCTATAAAACTGACAATATATAAAATAAAGATAATCATTTGTAAGCTTGTTTAAATTTATGAAAATCATAAGGTTCTTCACAATATACCTACCGTCGTTGCATGCACAAAATATCCTACATGGAAATTAGAACATTAGGAGACGTTCTTATTTTTTAATAATTTTCATTACTTGTAGAGCTACATTCGATGCCTTGTTTATTTAAAAAAAGTGGACTTCACATAAAAAAATCATTAAAACGACTAATTTTTCAAAAATTTTGCATACAGGATTTTTTGTGCGCATTTTTTACAGCACATACCTACAATATTTGGTGTAGTAAACATAGGAACGGCTACCCGGCCTTTTTCACACGAATCTTAGATTTTGATTTGAGTCTAAAATACCTGGACCGAAAAATTATTTTTTTAATAAAAGTTATAGGAAATATCTAGTACGTATATGTGCTATTTTACTTTTAAATTATGATATATTGGTCATTAAAAATAAAATTTCGCATGATTTTGGAGGCAACTTTTTTGTTTATAATAATATAATACAACATTAAAAAAAATCATTCTCGCTGTACCTACTGAGATAATACATTGAAAAATAAATATCTTAAAGGAAAAACATTTCTTTGCGTAGAAATTTTAATTTATGTTAAAAATTTGTGTTAAAAACGTAAATGGACCGCTTCTAATTTGAATTTATACACTTAAAAATAACGCAATTTATTATCACCTTTATTTCATAATTTTATATTTCATCACATTTAGGTATATATCTTATATATAAAAATGAATCGCTGAATGTGTTGCTAATCGCAAATCTCGAGAGCAGCTGAACCGATTTCGCTAATACTTTTTTAAAATATTCCTTGAAGTACGAGGATGGTTTCTACGGAGAGAAAAATAAAGAAAATTGGATAATTTCAGAAAACCTAACAACTATCGCACGTTTGACAGTTCGCGTGTTTGAGAATGACATTTTGCAAAACAATGATTGTTAAATCAGGATTCCATTTTTGAAAATCTTTAAGTTGATAAATTTATTTAAAGTAGGTGCTCCCCTAATAGTTTGAATCGAATCAAGAATTTTAGACATTTTAAATGGGTACCTATGGTAGGTGCCAAATTTAATATACTTACAAGAAAAATGGAAATTTGAATAAAAATTGTAATAGGTGGCACGTAGGTTGTTTAAAAACTTAATGTACTGGGATTGAATATATGGAACGCGGGAGGAGGGTTGGCGGGACGAGGGAGCGGGAAAGGGAAGAGGGAAGACGGGGAAGGTGGAAGGGGAACGCGGGAGGGGAAGGTGACGTGTGAGGGGGGAGGGGAACTAGAGGGGGAAGGGAAGGGAGTGGAGTGGGGAGAGGGAAGGTGGAGGTGACGGAGTGGGAACGCGAGAGGGGAAGAGGGCGCAGGAGAAGAAGGGGAGGCGGAAGGGGAACGGGACGAATGGGAAAGGACACTCAGGGAGAAACAATTTCTTTATTAAATGGCATAGCAACGCATGCCGGGACGAGCTAGTTTTAAATAGAATCAATTTTTTTAAACAGTAATTACCATTAACTCGCAAATAATTTCCAAAGTTGCCTGTAAACTCACGAAAAACTGAATTAAAAAACGGAATTTATTTATATCGGATTATTTAGGAAACCGAAAAAAATATTGATATGGGTTTAATTACGCGTGATGGAGAAAAAAATCCGAATCAAATGATGTAAATAACTCATTTTGGACAAATAAGTCGCATGGGACTCAATTTGGGAGGCGGGAATGGGTACCGCCGCCCCGGGAATCTTTATTGGATAACCAACACCTCTGACATAGGTCACCCGTCAGAGTTCGCTACGTTTGGTGATTTAGCAGGGGTGCCCGGGTTCATGGGGTGAGGTTTGTCTAGGTCTTGGAGAAGGATGACTAGGACATAATGAACCCCCATCCTACCCACCCCTTAAACCCTTTTCCTTCCCAGAACTATCCTCTCCTTCCTTTCCTTAAAAAAACCCCTCCGCACAGCATCCTCAAAGATGACACAGGCCCTGAGGGAAATTATTTTCCTCAGGGCCTCCTGTGTGGAGCTAATGTAAAAAAAAATGGGATTTATTGTGTGACGACGATACGCAAGGATAATTTTTTTTACCAAAAAACTTTTCACGTGCATTTCACAAAATTATTTAACAGTCTAATGAATCATATTCGGATGAATTTATTTCATAAGTCAAAACCTTGATATATTTTTTAATATACTGATTTTGCTCTGAATGCCTAATGTATCTAAAGTCAAATAATTCCGTAAACACATACCATCGTACAGTTTATTAAACCTTATAATTGCCGAATTTTGTAACAACGTCCGCACATAATATTTCAGAATTAGACGAGTGTGAGAGACCCCGTTAGAATAAGTAATATGAACCAGGATTAGGTTTTATGTAACAACCCCTATTTTAAAAACATCCCGATTCGACACAAACCACAGGAGCGAATAAAAGGGATAGTATTTGAATGAATGATGTGTTTTAAATTCACCCCTATACGTTTGACGTGATTTGGGTTGCAACAAATTTGAGACACCTCATGTTTAACGTGCCCACATCGCGTTATAGACAGACTATGGTATCACAACAAGGTATCAAAAATGTGGTGTGTACTTTTGAATTTACAGGTCGGGGTTGGTACCCACATGTCGGGGAATGAGGTAAAGATAAACGATATTTTATTGAAAAATTATAAAAAATGCATGTCGTACAGAAAGGTATGAGTGTTTGTGTGTGAACGTGTATGCGTACTTATGAATTGTGTCATGTGGTGGAGAGATGCGAGTGCCCATTGACTAAACGTAATGTTTTTGAAAAATTAAATATTAATTTTTTCTTTTAAATTACGTTAAGGGCCCGCAACCCGGATTTGTACCGATTTATTACATTTTTCCCTTAAACACGGTAAGTTTTTAAGCTCTTAAAAAATATATGTTAATCTTGAAGATAATATCTAGACTTTGCCCGCGCCGAAACGCAAATTATATAAAATTCCCTCAATAGAAAAAAATCGCAAAGTATGCTCCAAAAATTATTATTAACACGTTTGTTTCAGTTATTTTACAAGTTATAGTTGTGAAAAAATTCACAGTGTTTCTTTAAATGCTGTTTTCCTCTATTTTAAACGAGTCGTGTTTTATTAAACATTTTCGCAATTTTCGCATCGATTTTGTCGCTGTAAATGTTAGCGCTCTCCTCTAACATTCGTAATTTCGTATCTCTCAATTTTCTTTTTTTCGGGCCCGGTTGCAGAGCCTTAAACGTAAAGTTTTTCTTAAATGACGTTTGGAAGGCAAAAAATGTGTGTAGTTGAGTTGGGTCAAATATTATTTAATGCTTAGAGAACACAGGAAATCAGTTTTTCAACGTTTGTTTTGTTCTGTAATATGTAAAATGGTTCGGTGTGGCGGGTACGTTTAGATGTTTAAATGGTAGGTTAAGCTTATTTAATGGTAAGTTAGGGTTATTTTGAGACAGGAGTTCGGATTAAACTATATTCAAGGTAAGAGTGGATAAACGGGCCATAATTTAGTCAGATAGTTGGATTATTGGATGCCTAAACGCATGAAATTAGAAATTTCGCAATAAGGAACTCCAGTGAAAAATATTATGGCTTTAAAAAAATATGTTCATATAGAACAATAAACGCTGATTCTGAATGTGTAAGTTTTATTTCATAATATTAAACGTAAAGTTCTTAAAAAAATATTAAAAAGTGCATTTTTAAACCTCTCGTCAAAACACACTATAAAGTTGGTATTACTGAATGGTTAGTGCTGACGTCACGCGTCACTAGTCATTGTATTGAAATCTTTGATTATGTAGGTATGACATAAGCCATCAGTATTAAAAACATCTCATGTTATTCGTTATTTAATACTGTTTATAGAGATTTAATTGTTGTGTTTATTGAAACAACATTTAAGCCTAAATAATTCAGTATCAAAAATAGAGGTATCTCTATTAGTTTATCTCTATTATTTAAAATATTGAAAAACTACTGCACAAAAAATAGTAATGCTACTTCTAGGGAGAATGCTTCGAATAACGCTATTCAAAATGGCGGCACTTGATCAGCTGATTGCCCAATCCCATAGTAATTTTTCAGGAGTGATGACGTCACACGATTTACCGTACTTGCGGTGGTCTTAGGGGGATCTTGAAAAATTAAAACTTTGACAATTATTTTAAGAATTAAAACTAACTATAAAAATAAAAATGCAGTTATTTAAGTTAGAAAGTCATTATTCATAAAAAAAAAATAAAAAAAATGGACTGGAGTTCTCTATTAAAAATTCTGCTTTTCCCTTTAGGTAACTTTCAATATTTTTGATCAAGAAAATATTTCGTAACTGGAATATTAGCATAAAATAAAATATTTTTTTAAGGGAGTGCGTGCAGAAATTTTCAGAACAAATCTCTGATATTGCTCAATTATAAAATAAAATATTTTATTTAGCATCCATTTTGTTGTTATTGTTTGCTAGTTTTTTCAATTTGGAAGACGGATATGGGTACCGCCGCCCCGAGAAAAATTTACTGGATTACCAACACCGCTGCCATAGGTCACTCTAAGTGGTTCGCTACGTTTGGTAACTTAGCACACGTTCATGGGGTGAGGTTTGTCCGGATCTTGGTGGCGGATGCGTCTGCCCACCAATGGCGTGGCGGGCCGCATCGGGAGAGACTGGTTGAGGAAGACCTGTAGACCTCTCCAGCAGGACTCTCGGAACATCGCCTTACCCGCAGTGGGGGGATTGATTCATTCATTCTTGAACACGATGACCCCCAGATTCCTACCCACCACTCGTACCTTTTTCCTTCCCACGACTTCCTCTCCTTCCTTTTCCTAAAAAGACCCTCCACATGGCATCCCCAAAGATGACCTAGGCCCTGAGGGGAATTATTTTCCTCAGGGCCTCTGTGTGGAGCTAATGTAAAAAAATAGGTTTTTTTATTGTAGTGAATTGATTTTTCATGTAGTTTCAGCTTCTTTTGATAGATATCGATAGCTTAGTTGGCAGTTGCAACAGATGGCAGTTGAGTACTATATCAGAAGAGTATCATCTATATCCGTTGGTGTCTTGCTCCCACAGACCGCTCGCCGCAGCCACAGAACTACCAAACTGACTGACTACCTTACAACTCTAAAAACCAACTAGTAATCACTCGAACTTTTTTTGAAGTACGTCAACTTGAAAGTGCGTCATCTTTGGGGATGCTTTGTGGAGGGATTTTTTAGGAAAGGAAGGAGTGGGAGTTCTGGGAAGGCAAAGGGTAGGAGTGACGAAAAGTGATGAATACTTCTATCCCACTGCGGTGCAAGGTGGTGTTTTGAGAGAGTAAGTCAAAGGGACTCCCTCAACCATTCTCTCTCGATCCGGGCTACCGTGCAACTGGTGGGTAGACGTATCCGCCCGGACAAACCTCACCCCTTGAACCCTAACACCCCTGCTAAGTCACCAAAACGTAGCGAGCCACTTGGGGTGACCTTTGATCCGGGGTGGTGGTATCCATACCCGCCTTCCAAATATACCTTATTTGGAAAATAACCGATACATCGTAGTCTTACTATTGGAAATTTAGAGACATCATATATATATTTTTTAAATATCGTCATGATTATGAAACTGAAAAATTAAACAATTTCAGGAATTAGGAATCAGGAAGGAGATTATATCTAAATCTATTTATCCCTGGTGGTCTTATAAATGTCCGCTGTAATCCAAGATCTCAAATTATATTCCTCTCGTAAAAACGCCGCGCCGTTTCTGCATCGGAATTATGCAAATCGTGCAAGAGTTTATTTAGCAATTCAATTTTCACCTCAAGTCGGCAAAATCCGACGCCTTTGTGAATCGCACCGTAAATTAACCCCCATGGTCCCATTCCAATAATGTACACCCCCATGTAAGGTCGCTAGCCGTCAGGTGGGATAAAACTTGTGGGTAAGAAACGAGAAATTCAAATTTAAATTCCCTATAAAGTCAACGTATTGTCGAGTAATGTCCGAGGACCGATGGCGCCAATAATTTCGCTGGCATTCGGATCGTTTAGCCAAGAGAAGGACTTTTTTAACGGTAGAATGGGTTTTCTTTATGCTGCGAGAATTTATTGAAATAGAAAACACTTTAGTAAAATGGCTTTTATTATTCTGTTGTGACCTCGGAACCTGAAATATGGGTCGCGTTTGTTAACGTGGCAATATAAATTCGATTATCGAAAATCTGAGTAAATACGTGGTAAAAAAACATCATCAGTGGGAAATGGTTGTCAGAATTGTTGATGAAATGGATTCATAACTTTGCAATCAATCTAATTTTTATTAAAACCTTCATGTAATTTGAATGAATAAATTGGTCCATTTTAACATCGATAACTTTTGTAAAAATGGTAAAATGGAATAAATTTGCTATGAAATTACTTTAATACTAGCGCAAATTCGTGAAAAATCACGGGATGGTTTAATTGTATTATTTGTGAAGCTGCAAGTATTTGTAAAATATTTGCCACATGATCATTACACCTACCTTAGTGTGCCCTGATGATGGACACTGTAACGCTGTCCGAAAAGTTGGCAAAGAAGGAGATAGCGCAACATGGCATAACACCCCAAAAACAAATAATAAGAAAAAAAATTGTGATTCAGATTTAGATCTGTAATTTTTTGACAGATTTAGATCTGCCGAAAATTTGATCAAAAGAAATGCATGTTTCAAACGGCGAATTATTAATCCTACTCATATTATAAAGGCGAAAGTTTGTATGGATGTATGAATATTTGTTACTCTTTCACGCAAAAAATACTGAATGGACTAAGCAAAAAATACTGAATCACTATAAAAATTAATAGAAAGCTACGTTATTTGCGAGTAATATAGGTTGTATATATCGGTAAGCTCTGGCGTTATGAAATTATTTATCATACGTTTTCTGTCCCTAACAAAATCGAGTTATTGCAAACGTCAGAAGAAAAGCAAAATAAATGGTTGCCGTGGAAACGATGTTGGCTTCGTAGTTAATATCTATCTTTAAAAACGATTCGCCGAAATGTATGACTTACAAACAATTGCATCAAATTGGAGAATTCTTTTTTTTTGTATAAAACTACTGGTGAGCTCTGGCATTATGAAATTTGTTTTAAAAAAATACAATAGGTGGCATGCGAGCAGTTTGAAAACTGAATGTACCGGGAATTAATGTATGGAAGGGGGGAGGGGAGGAAGGTGGAGGAGGCGGAGTGGAAACCCCCCTAATACCATGCATTCTGTTATAATTTGTACTTATCAGTTCCGGTTTCTTAAATTAAAAGTACAATGAACTTTAATAATTGCCCGCATTACGCAGGAAATTAATTTCACATCACGCATGCAGCCATGCGCCGACAACTGTCATTAGTATGTTTAATAATTAATTTAAAAACCAAAACCAAAATTAGAACAGAAATTGATTTTCCAACTCTACTTCAACTTTCCAACAAGAAATATGTCGGTGATAAAAAATAACAAAAAATCGATCGTAGGTCTTTCGTAAGCACAGATCTAATGGAACGAATATCTTAAATAAACGGTTTAGAAAAAATTCTAGTCCCGAAGGGTTTTGATTTCATTAAAAAAATGACAAATAGGTAAAGGCCACACCGGGAGGCTTTTAATTTCATCACTGAAAAGTTGATTGATTTTGAATTATTTTCACTTTGACGTTTCGGTCGTCAGCGTCATCAACTGATCTCAAGTTTAATTTCAATTAAAAATATCCTAAAACATCTAATTTGGGGTAAAAGGTATTAATTAATGGTTTTTGAGCGAATTTGCCGGAATTCAAAGGGTTTTTATTCTTTATTTTCATTAATAGTTTAATATATTAAATTTTTATTTTTACCTTTGAGTAAAACCTCAAATTGTAATATCTATTTAATGAAACAAATATTAGCGAAACTCAATCAAAATTCTGAAACAGATAAATCAGAAAAAGATATCTACGGTCACATCTGGGACTCGAACCCAGGACCTATGACTTGCCGGGTCAGTACTTTACCAACTGAGCTAATGTGTCCCTCTATCCCATTCGGTCATATTTAACTGAATCATTCTTCAACCAAGAACTACCAACATTAGCTTTATTTTCTTAAGGCATATTTTTATTGGCTGCTATCTTCATGTATGATTGTAAGATTCAACTAGAACTAAATACTATCTACATAAATAGTGTACATATTACAATTTGAGATTTTACTCATTAAGTTATAAATAAAAACAAATTTATTTATTTATTTATTTACTTATTGTTGTTATACGCCCGTAGGGGTTTTTACATAGATTAGAAAATAATATTTAATATATATAATAAGTCAATAGATGTCGCATATTAAATAAAGATGTATAAATTTATCCAAGGACAAAGATGCGTTAAGAAAATGAAGATAATGTTGGTAGTTCTTTGTTGAAGAATGATTCGGTTAAATATGACCGAATCAGATAACGACACATTAGCTCAGTTGGTATAGCACTCGCCCGCCAAGTTATAGATTCTGGGTTCGAGTTCTAGATGTAACCGTATATTTTTCTGTTTCAGATTTTCGATTGAGTTTCGCTAATATTGCTTTTATTAATTTAATATGTTTCGATTTTTTTTTAAAACTTTATGAATAAAACCTCAATCTCGCATTCATACTTAAAGATAGCAGCCAATAAAATGTGCGTTAAGAAAATGAAGATATTGTGGGTGGTTCTTAGTCGAAGCATGATACAGTTAAAAATGACCGAATCGGATATCGACACCTTGGCGCAGTGGTTAGCGCATTTGCCCGGAAAGCGAAAGGTCCTGGGTTCGAGTCCCAGAAGTGACCGTATCTTTTTCTGATTTTTCTGTTTCAGATTTTCGATTGAATTTCTCTAATATTGTCTTCATTTATTTAATATATTTCATTTGAAAAATTGAATAAATATCAAACAGGAAATTTAAACGAGCCCATATCAAGTAAACACATTAATCAATGTCGAATTTGGTAAATACGTAGCGAAGCAAGTTTGAAATGAATGTCTGGCCATTTTTTACCTCGGCACTAAGCGCTCGTTTAATTTTTATTTACTCCATCATCAGGAGCAAATTGCTTTAGCATTATGAAGTTGCGTTCCTCGGGGAAATCACTCGTACTCATCGAGTCTGGCGGCCAGCCTTGCATTATTTATTGTGGCAAAATAACCCCCCTAGTCCCATCATCCCATCATCCCACAAACACGGCCAAATAACATGATTCGCCTAAATTAATGTTTATTAGGGTCTACAGATATACTCGTACCTATACAGACTCTTTGATCCGGCGACGACCTCTGAACTTGAATGTTCATTTTTGAGGGTGGAATGTGTATTTTTATTTGTATTACTTTGTCCATAATATTTCTGAAGATTGAAAGAAGTTCTTGAGTTATGTCGTTCTTGAAATGCAATTTAGTTAACTGTTTACGAATTTTTCTGTGTATGCGTTCTTATACCGTTTTTTATCCGATTGCTTTGAACTTTGGTGATTTGTTGTGCCCGTGAAGGTTTCTGTGCATAATGATGAACTCTGGCGTTATGAAATTATTTCTTATTAATCCGATTTTATTTTACATTAACTCCACACAGGAGGCCCTGAAGAAAATAATTTCCATAGGGCCTATGTCATCTAGGATGCTGTGTGGAGGGTCTTTTTGAGGAGAGGAAGGAATGAAGATTGGTCTTGAAGAGACCCATGTTGTAGGTAGGAGGAAACACAGAAGCCGGCAAATCTTTCCACAGCCGAGCTGTTGAACACAAGAACGAGTAGAAGAAACGACCCGTTCTCATGTGACACATGTCAACCGTGTACAAATGTTGGGCACGCGTTTGGTGGGTTTCCCGACTATGCACCGGTGCCGAAGGGATCAAGTTCCATCGGATCACTAGTTCCTCGGAGCATATTCCATTGTAATTGCACATTCCATTCCCACCCGACGCCTGTGCTCTGAAGATTGCAATCCGTCTGTTAAGATGGGAGAATCAATCAAACGGACCGTCCGTTTCTGCACAAGGGTATTTTTCAGGTATTTTGGAGCTCCAGACCAAAGGTGGCTACCAAATTCAACCGTGGGGCGCACTTGTGATGTGTATAGGGTTAGCATTTGTGTACTATTAAAGTATCTGCGGGCCCTGTACAGTACGCCCAGTTTTTGGGAGGCTAACTTTACTCTGACTTCGATGGAGCCCCCATACCTGAGCTGGTCACTTAGGGTTACACCAAGCATGTCAATGGAGGGCCTGTTCGGAAGATTGGTCACGAAGAAACTTTGTTTATATCACAATATTGATAGCCACAAACCCTAGATAATTAGCCTACTGGAATAACCAAAATAATTAGAAATTTGACAGTCAAAGACAACTTAGTAACAAATGTAATTAATATAATTGATTAAAATTCTTGTAGACAATTCCTCTTTCCCTCCCCCACCCCCATATGTTATGTATATAAAGCATAGGCTAAGAATAATTTGTACCAGTCTGAAGATGGCTTCAACGAGCTGAAACCGATTACGGTCAATAAATTAAAGTGGAAATAAGTTTTATGTTTGTTTTATTATAATATATTTGTTGATGTGTTGTGCGCATGACCGCGAAGGTTTTTATATGTGTTGGTGAGCTCTGAAATTATGAATTTTGTATAAAAAATCTACAATTGTTTGAAAAATGTGTGTATTTCATATAATTTTTCGGCAGAGAGGGAAGGTGTGAGGGGATGGAAATCCGTGAGGGGGAAAGGGAACGAAGAAGGGGGTTGAGGGAGGGGGAATGGAGATGAGAGGGGAACGCAGGGTGAACGGTGGGGGGGGGGGTCGTGGGATGAGGAAAGGCGGTGAAGGTGGAAGGGAAACGCGGGAGTGGAAAGGGGCGGAAACAGGGACGCGTTGTATTGCAAAGTAGTAGCGGCGGGGATAGCAGGGAGTAAATTTGGAAAATCGATGCTCTTACACGGACAGCTGTATGTGGCCTGCTCACGCGTAGGAATACCTTTCATTTACGCACCTTTCACAGACGGAAAAATAAAAAAATGAAAATATTGTGCACCGAAAAGCATTTCGATAAATAAAAATAGAACCCAACACTTTATTCTCATACCGAGTACTCGGGAGTATTTTATAAAGCAGTATTTTTGTGATGTTGAATCAATAACATACTGTAACCTTTGTTTTACTGATATTATAAACTAGGTTCTCCTGGCCCATGTTTTCATCAGGAAAATTATAATTAAAAATTTACATTTCATTCATTGAGTTAAGCGTGCTTAATAATGAAAAAAACATAATTACATCAGGTTTTCCTCTCCGTTGTAAGATATAATTATATCTCGTCCTTCTCTACAGTTTCACCGACCACCGCAAAACGGGCATGTTCCAAGCACGGTCGTAGAAAAATTCTCAAAAAATGTAATTAACAATGCACTGAATAAAGAAAAATTCAAAATAAATAGTTAAAAAAACATAATATTATAAGAACAAACTTATTTACACCACTATTTAATGAAAAAATCATCAACGAGTTTCATTACCATTATTACAATTATTATGTATTGAATACCCTGGGGTCTCTTTACACATATATTCAAGAGTATATTCTAAAATTTTAAAAAATATTTTCCTCAAAAAATAAGAGAGATATTAGCTGCCGTGCATCGTAAATCGCCGTCTGGCTGAGCAATTTGTGTATTTTATGGAGGTCACAATTTTCATCAAAAATCAATTTTTCAAAAAAATTTACTTTTTTAAAAGTGTTTTTTCTTTTTGAACTTCACTCCTAAAAAAATGAAAATTTATAATTTATATATTTTTTAAGGAACGTGAAAATTTGCATAATTTTTTACCATTCTTTTGTACGTTTTTTAACTGTTTTTTTGCAATAAAAACATAATTAAAATAATGATTTTGCTTAGGATTTAAGATCAAAGAGAGCGTATTCATATGAAGAAACTATGTGGTGAGTTTGATAACGATTGATCAAAAATTGAGGTTACACAAATTCGAAAAAAGTAGTTTCGAGAAAAACGCATTTGAAAATAAGAGTGACAGTAAAATATTAGTAGTTCGACCGACGGACACTCTCTCAAACTCTCAAAGAAAATACGTAATACTAAAGCAATTATCTAATTTTCAGTTCAAATACTTCTATTTGAATTGCCATGACGTCATAGCACATTTTTTAAAATATATATGATTTTTTTTTAATACGTCCACTTCATCACATTCTACAATATTATACAATTTTAGCACTCGCGAGATTAAATGAAATAAAGGCAACATTATTTTTAAACACATGAAGTGAAGCTATAATATTATATCGGAGGCGTCTACTAATATCTACAGGAATTCCAAAAACTGAAAAAAATCGAATTAGTATCTATGAGAATCAAAGTGTTGACGAATATCTACAGCTCAAACTGTTGACTAATATCTATGAGAACCAAAGTGTTGACGAATATCTACAGTACTGGCAGAGTTTGGATTTGCAATTATGTATAGCATATTGGAATAACGTAATATTGCGTATACAGTTTAAAAAACTTGATTTATGTAAGTATGTATGTAAAAATCCCTGATATCGGACTGTTGGACACATTTAGCTGATTAGTTCAACCTACGCTCTGTAGATATTAGTCAACACTCTGAAGTTCGTAGATATTAGTTCAACATATGAGTTGTAGATATTCGTCCGACATACAGGCTGTAGATATTAGTAACTGGAGTCATTATATCTGGTTCTCCCGTTGTAAAAAATCGAACTCGTTACCTTTTTAAGTGGCATCCTTCGAGTAGCTATTGAGACATAGTTCTTAGTATAAAAAGATTTGATAAACTACACGGGCGTAGCCAGGTTTTAGTTTCGGGGGGGGTTCAAGAAAATAAAAATAAAAGCTCGTGTCGGGGGGGGGGGGGGGGGGGGGGGGGCGTATTGTCGGACTTTTTTTTGTGTTGAAAACTTTTATTTTCTATGTACATTGGTTACCTAATTTTTTTTTTAAATAAAATGAAAGTAACAAATGTATATAGAAAATGAAACTTTTCAAAACAAAATAACAAAATAAATGTTAGTTGTACATGTAACTTAGTCAAATAATCACATTTATGCAAGTACGTATTCACCTGTATCACTAATCCTGTTATATGTTTATTAAACACTTTTTGGTAAGTGAAATAATAATTTCAAAGTACAGTAGTAAATACACTTACCACTGATTAGAAACATTAGAAACGGAATTCCAAATAAAAGTTGCAAAATAAAAATCAACCGCAATCACCGAAAAATGAAACTTGCAAGTTAATTTATTTTTTCTTTCAGAGGACCACATTTATCTTTTTAGATACATAACATCATTTTGAGATGTTAGTGTTAAAAATAACATTCTCTTAACTGTCCTTATTTTAATATTATTGGTGTTGATATCTTAACTTTTCGGGGGGGGGGGGGGTTGAACCCCCTAAACCCCCCCCCCTGGCTACGCCCATGATAAACTATGTTTTTAGTACCAACTTAGTTAACTTGTTAATAGGGTATTTTCAGTGTGTTTTTATTCTAGAAAAAAATAAGACAGCGAAAGCATTTTAATTTTTTTTCGTGTTGAATAAATTGTTGTATAATGATTTAAAATGTGCCATTTTTGATTTGCCGCCAAAACGACATATTCATTTGGTTCATACATACATATGACATTGTTTTATTGATGACACCGTTGATCACCTCTTCAGCCAGTAGCGTTTTCTTCGTCGTAAGTTGGGGCCAGTTGGACCGTTTCGGAATAGATAGTTTTTAAAATCAATAAATAATATTAATGAAACTATTGAAAATGTATACTTTTAGGACGACGACCAAAATCAAAAAATAAACTTGATATTGCGTATGTTCTTGGTTTGTTAAAATACCTCATTGTTACCCTATGTAAAAGTTCTTTATAAAATATAAAATGATGACTGATAACTTTTTTTTTATTATCTAGTTTCATATCGGTTTGTTAGTATCGTTTAGTATTAATATCTACAGGTGTCAACATCTACAGTTAATATTTACGTATATGTGCGTATAACTTTGACGGCCGGCGTAGTGCAGCGGTTGACTCGCATTTCGAAGGTGGCGGGATCGAATCCCGGCGTGGCAAATAAATTTTATTTGATTAATTTGTGTATTTCACAATTTATTCATTTAAAATAATATATAGTATATTTGCGGCACGTTCCAGAGTGGAAGATACTCTCAGTATCGCCCTGGTGCAAGACCACCATTCTGAATTGAAACGTTGCCTGAAATGGCTTTAGCCGTGTTTGGTGACCAGATCTGAATAGCCAGGTACTTCCCCCCCCCTTCCACTTCCCTATCTCCTTCCCTTCCCACTACCTTCAGCCTCACAACATACCTCAATTGGGGATGCCATAGTCTCGCTGGCTCCAGACGGGAGCAGTTGGGACTCTTGTACGGTATTCATGTAAAAAAAATAATAGAAGAGATGATTCTATAGAACAAAAACATGATAAAATGAAAAAATATCAGTGAAAATTTTTTATGTGTTCAAAATTATTATACTTTGTAAGCTGATAATTTAATTTAAAAAAAATTGCCAAACTTTTGTCATGATTTCTATTAAACAGAAAATTTGACACAGACGTCTACGCTTAAATTTTTAAGAAATTGTGTTCTCCGTGAGAATGCATTAATAATAATAAAGATACTAGGTTCGTTAATACACATGGCAAACTATTTTCCATCAAAGCCCCTTCGCGGAAACCTATTTTAGAAAATAATGCATCACAACTTAAAACAAAATCCAGGATACGGATTCATTCATTGCGAAAGTCTGAAGAAAACTTGTCCACGGCTAATGATAAGCTTAATTCTCCGTGAAGAAGAACGGCTAAGCATTTTCCTCTAGTGCATTGTCTCGGCGAATTGTGGGATTAGTTCGTCCCCAGCGCCGAAGGAAACCTGTCACAGTTCCATGATCGAATGACTCAAGAAGCTTCCCGGCTGGCTTGTTGTATTCCTGCCTCCCCTTCAACAGCGATTATTTAAAGTGTATAATAAAAAGCTAAAATGGAATGATATTTCTTTTCAAATAATAAGTCAGTCATATTTAGAGTTTATAGCCCAGTCAGCCTGTGTTTTTAGATGGAACTAAATAGTATAAAGCTAATTTTTTCCCCATCGACTACTACCATTTAGACAAGTGTTTAGCAAAAAGTCCCCGCCCCTACCCCCCTTGCTTCCCCCCCTGTGCCCCCCCAAACATGAAAAGTGTAAGGGTTTTGTAAATCGCTTCTAACTCGATTACTAAACAACATATATACCCTCCACACAGCATCCCAGATGACATAGACCCTGAGGGAAATTATTTTCCTCAGGGCCTCCTGTGTGGAGTTAATGTAAAAAAAAAAAAAAAAAAACATATCGGATTGCAATTTTTTTTATTCTCTTCGCTGTAACATTGTCTACAATTAATCTTCAGTTAACTTTCGTCGTAACTTTTACCGTTTGTTTGAAATTCGTATGATAAGGTAAAAATTTGTGTATTTTTTGGCAAGTAATTTTACTTTTTCTCACATAACTTTTTACGCCGACATTTTATGAAAAAATATTTCCCACAAAAGTTGTAGCCCCTATTATTACCTTTAAAATGATATAAAATAGTACTTACTTTGTTGGAGATACAGCGAGATTATCATGGCGGGTTCGGTCGAGGTGGGGCCGGCCGGCGCGGCGTTGCAATGCAAATATTGTTGTATAGTGAGAGTGTTTTTTATCTTTAAGGTACACTATTGCATTTTCTATAAATAAAACTAATCGAGTCTCGGTGAAACCTAAATTCCTCACTTTTTAAATTTGTTTCAAATAATAATAAGTATTCAGCGAAAATAGGTAGGTATTTTAAATAGTTTTTGGTTTGAAAATGCATGTAATATTTTTTAAAGACGTTATTTTAGAACAAAATAATTGTGGTATTTTAATTTTATGATATCCTAAACTTCCATGAGAAGTTCTTCATTTTCCTCGACTTCAACCAAAGTTACATTGCTGCACGATCCGCCACAGCTCCCGCACATTTCTGTGCAATCAAGTGATGCTTTAAAGCAGCTACAATTATTTTTGCAAGCCTTTTTGCAGTTGCAGGAAACTAAGTTTATAACTTCTTCAGGTGCCGGTGGTTTTTTTGAGTGCACTGGGTACAGCATGTTGTCAGTTAAAATCCATCCCCAGTCCGTAGCGCTGATTTCCTTATCTCCGATCCATTTTTGAATCTGATAGTATGTTTGATAGGCGTGTTGTTCAGCAGCACCAGATGTTGGAGGGAGAGATGCCATGTTAAATTTGGATTTTAAAGACATTTTTGCAACAGCTTAAGGTACATTGAATATCTACTATCATTCAGACTTGCAGACCTTGTGCATCCATATAGTTTCAAGACAAAAGTCTCTCCTACCTCTTTGAGAATATTTTTGTCTGCCTGTTTTTCATAAAACTGTAAAACTTTTGTGCGGAGATCATTTGATGAACTTAGCAATTTGTACGCGTTAATTTTGCCTTTGCCGAATAAATAAGACGTGGTATCATATCCTGTGATAGCATGCAAAAATAATATCACATCCTTCATATCACAAATCTCTTCACAAATCTTGCTGATGTCATACGTTGATGGTGTGCCAGAGGGTTTGTGAAAGAATAGTCGCACATTTTGACACTGTGGGTAGCCATAACAATAGAACGAAAAGATCAGTATCCTGTCCGACAACAGGCCTCTATAGGCCTCCCACTTTTAATCTGGGAAAAATCTATTGCTCTTCCGACCACTTCAGTATCTGCATCTTCCTCCGCCACAATGGTTGGAATGTTTGCTTCATTAAGCTTTTGAGAGAGCTGTTCAATAAGCTGGCTTTTGTTTTTTGGATTTGCCAAAAATTCATTTTGCTTCACAGAGCACTCCATATTAACGTTGAATTTAATTTCTAGAGATGTTTTTTTACTTCTCCGCATATGTTCGACCCCTTTTGTGGTGGGATAGTCAAGATACCCATCGAACACAACATGCCAATCTTTCCCATACCGTTTCATTACAGTGTCAACATACTTCTCTATGATGCTGCTATATATTACTTTGTCAGGCCAAATAACACTGTGCAAAAGATACCCTCCATCTACTACATATATTTTTGGGGGCAAATTCTCAAAAATTTCGTTGCTAACTGTCCACTTTTCAAATATTTTCATAAGACTTGATTTAGTTCCCTTTCTTATCATTTTATTGTTTTCAAATAAAGACAAAGGGTGTGGGCTGAGTTCATAGTTGAAGTATTGTTTGAGATTATTTGTTCCTTGAGACATAAAAATAACCCTATTAAACAGCTGATCAGGATTAATTGGCACTTCTTCAGATCTCACATTTATGCCACTTACTACGGAGCCTATATTTTTTCTTTTCAATTTAACATCTGCAAAATTATTTCCTTCGATGTCTTTCAAGCAGTTCATTCCTACATCATACGCTTCATCGCAGTTTACACTCGAACTTGTCACTACTAGACCAGAGGATAAGGACATTAAATCTTTGCTCTGTCGGAAAGGATTATGAATACGCAGCCATCCGAGAAATTTACTAATATCTTGCAAGTCCCTTTCTCTTCTACTGCATCTTAGTTCAGTGTGCTGTTCGTTAAACTGAGTCAAGCAGCCAGAGAACTTCTCGAAAGCCTCACAAATTTGTAGGGATCCAGGAGCGCAACGTTATAATAACAGGAGACCCAGATTGTCCCACAGCGACCGTGCTTTATTAAAAGTTAGATATCTCTCTTTCTATAATGCGAATATTTGTGATTTCTTTTATGTTAGAAACGGAAAGAAATAATGCTTCTCATTGTCTTAGAATTATATGAGCTAGGTTGTTCAGATATTTTACAAACCTGATCAAAAGTGACGGTTTGATTTTGCGCCTATTTGTGACGTAACCCACATTTAATTTTAAAATAAAATTGTATGAAAGTGATAAAAAGTGAGGTGACAGTTTTATTACAAATTTTGTTTAGAAAAGGAATCTGAATTTAAAATTTGAAGTTTATTCTATTTTAATTACTTTAATTCAAATATTCGCAGGTATGCATTTTTTAACCAATTTACATTTCCAATATTAAAATTTTAATATTTATAATTATAATTGGTACACGGGGCGGCGGCACCCATACCCGTCTCCCAAATTGTGTAACGTAAAAAAATCTGAGCGTGTTCATAGAATACCGAAACTTTCTTTCAAAATTTCTAACAAAACTTCAATTTCATAAAATGCAAGAACAATTCTGATGAAAGAATAGACTGATGTTTTGGTGACCTGGGACACCTCGGTGATGTTACATTTAAACACATCCGTGGAAAAGTTATTCGGGAATTTCATTTCTCAGAACACTTTCACGCCCTCGGGCAAAACATAATAATTTTTTTTGACAAATTTTATCATGCTTGATTTGAAAATTAAGACATGAACCGTAAGCATCTAGTGGAAAAAAATACGAAAATTGTGTCAGATGAAAAATATGAATTTTAAAATGCAACTTTTGGTGAAAACAAATGCTACTCACGTCCCTGTTTCATGGACGCGTAATGAATATAATATTTCATAGGTATTATATTCATAATGGAATTGCTGTTCTGCAATGCAAATTAATATTTAAGTGAACTTTTATACTTTTCTCGCTCTAATTGGTAGGCTTATGTTACTTTGTTTTTATTTTTACGGAACGAATTCGTGTAAAATGTAATTATTTTGACTCACTGCTAGGTATTATCGAAAATACTAACATTTGAAACTGACTTTTTTTATTTTATATTTATTATTTTTAAAATTTTTATGTGAAACATGTAAGGTATATATATAAAATAGAAAATATATTCGTAGTCCTCCTCACTAGAAGATCCTGTGCTGAGGGGGACTACGCTTTGAATAAGTTTTCAGCGACTTATATGGTTTGTTACAATAAGGTTTTCCAGAAACTTCTATGACGATGTTTTAAGTATACGAACTAGTTAGTTCATTTTCCGATAGTTCCTTCAGCCAACATTTAATGTCCATAATGCAGCTATTTTTTGTTTTAATTTGTTTGATACTAAGTGGGAGTTTGTTATATAACTACTTTACTGCTAAAAATTCACTCAAGTATCTGATTCACTTGGTGGTGCCATGTCTTTCTCGGGCGTCTCCGACTTCTTCTACCATTCAAATTTGCGTTATATATTCTCCTTACACTGCTTTCCTCGTTCATCGCTCCTCATGCCCAAATCCGAGCGTCCCTTTCTTAATCTTACTCATTACGCTTACATCAGCCTTGCATTCTTTGCGGTTCTCCACGTTTCTCACACGATCGTACATGGTTAACCAATATTTGAAAGCGTTTAGAAAATATCGAAAGGATATCGAAGACATATTTAAGCAAACTTTCGTTTAAAAAAAGTGTACAGAAAAAAAATAACAAAGAAGATCAAAAATTTTAGAAACTAATGAGAAACGGAAATCAATTTATTATACCTACCTAATTTTAAAACAACTCGAATGTAAAATCATTGTATTTACCAAGTCATTAAAAACTATCATAACCTCTCTTCTGAATCGCGCTGTATTATCAACTAATCAGAACAAATAAATAAAAGT
The DNA here is from genome assembly GCA_917880885.1 of Limnephilus marmoratus. Taxonomy (NCBI): domain Eukaryota; kingdom Metazoa; phylum Arthropoda; class Insecta; order Trichoptera; family Limnephilidae; genus Limnephilus; species Limnephilus marmoratus. Next base: position 50,588,198 of record OU862919.1, read on the forward strand.
AAACAATAAAAAAATACTTATTTATAAGTATTTTTTTATTATATTTAAGTAAATATTTTATACAAAACATATTACAATTTTGAACCTAATTGAGAATCGTGGCTCCCTTATCAGAGCTCATCTTTTCTGATCTTGACCAACCAGCTCATTCTTTCATGACCAATGATGACCTTAAATATAATATTTTTTGTAAATATGAATACATAAATGTAACTCGTATTCAATTTTTTTTATAAGAAAAAGTCTCTTTTATAACTTTTGAAGCTTTATTCCCTTCAACGCAATATATCATTGAAGAAGAAGATAACAATAATAATCTAAACGAAAATATGAAAGAGAACAAGACACAGAAAACAGAAAAAAGACAATCGTCGCAACTGGGACACGAACCCAAACCTCTCGTCTATCCGGGACGTGCGCGTTAACCAATTTCGCTACTGCTCCCTTCTGTCAAGCCGTCATTATAGTCTATATCATATTTCAAATTTTAGAATTAATAATATTATCTTCAACTAATTATTTTTCCATACTACGGGCAACTAACTGTCGCAGTTGCGAACATTGTCTTTTTTCTGATTTCTGTGTCTTGTTCTCTTTCATATTTTCGTTTAGATTATTATTGTTATCTTCTCCTCAATAATATGTAACTCATTTACTACTTTATATTACAATAAATAAAAAATGTAAGAAAATATCTTTGAAATTAAGTATTCAGGAGAATTTTATCAAAGCATGAAACCCCTGGCGCTGACATTCCTATTTGGGAAATGTTGATTTAGAATGATATTTGAAGGAATAGAGAATGAGCAAAAAGAAGATCGGAATCAATCTCTCTCTTCAAATCTCTTACAAATTTCAAGCAATGTTTTGATTTCGAACCCAAAGAGTCCTAACCCAGAGCCAATAACCAACCTTACTACTTTGTCTGAGGGTTGGTATTGCATTAAGATATTAATAAATAAACTAACTCTAAGATTTCATTGAAAAATAATGTAGAAAATATTTCACAGCATTTAAAATTGTAAGCCAGCCACGAAGAGATCCTTTAGGTTGAGAGATTATCTGATGGGACTGAAAAGAAAACATTTTTTCGTTCAAGAGTTTTCATATTTTTCATTCCGGAAAAAAACATCTCAAAACGTGATACCGCCACAACGAACGAAGATGAGAACGATTCTAGCAATGTATTATATCTTTCCCTAACGAGATGACCATTAAGAATAAAGAATGTTATGATATCTGATTTTCGTGCTTTTTTAAGTGCTATTGTTCGAACACAACGAGTTAAAGATAACGAGAACTTTAAGTACTGTTCAAATTATTCAGTTGTTTCCGAACTTCTTTATAAATATATAAAATAAGACGTTTGAATCCGTTTCTTTCCTTGAGAGCAGCATCAATCACTTTTTTACAAAACTGAAAAAAATAATCGGAAATTCCTCCGGAAATAACTTTAAAGGTGGGTTGTAAAAAAATCATGATATCTTAGAATATTTCCGCCGCCGAAAGTTATTCCTTCCTTTGGGTTTAATAAAGAGGCGTCATTTTTCATTTACAAATATCACATTTCCACTTACAATCCGAATTTTCGAGCCGTTTCTACCGTTTAAGATGGCATAATAAAAATAGAATAATGGTCCCGAAAGGTGTAGACAGGTTACAAGACCTTATAATGATGTCTGTGGGAATTTCCTACACCGTGGTTAACTTGCTGGGGAAATTGGTTATATTTTCAGAATGAAAAGGCTATCAAGTGGTTACATAAATATCTCTGAAGGGGGATAAGTTATGTAAAAAGTCTGGGGGTTAAGTTACTTTGACTGTTCCCCGGTTAATTCGAAAAATATATTCATTACAAATGAATTGCTTTGCGATGACTATTGCGAGGCGAAGCTTTATTACATGAAATTAAAGCCACAATTATTTTCGGCGAAGTATTATATTTCGATTGTGGCTAAATCCAATAATGTTGGTCATTGTGGTTGGATGTATAAACGTAATAAATGTTATATAAATATAAGGTCACTTTATTAAGCAGGTGTATTGTTAAATACAGACTCGAGTGTAGGCGAGGTTATTTATAAATAATGCGCGTATTGGCGATATGGATATTTATTATGAGTAATGGCTATAAATACGTCCTAACTAACGTGTTGGCGGTTGGAAAAAGAGAGTGAGGAGAGGCCTGCATCTCCTTTTATATGCGGGATCACCTGTCTCGCTCTTGTATGGCCGGAAACAGGTGTGCCACCCTAAAACCTCTCTCACATCCTCCCCTACTTAAACGGGAGAATCCTGGCTACATAAGTGATACCTATAGCTACATATTCCATACAATATATTTTATATTTCATATTTCACATTTAAAATTAACACATTACATTTAAAATTAACAAAACATTTGTTTTTGTTCTTTCCGTTTCCCTTCTGTCCATTTCTGTCCATTTCGACTGCGAAGTGCTGTCACCTGGGCCGAAGCCTTCCTTGCCATGGGTTAGACCTGAAACATGGAGAAACAGAATTAGAGACACTTCTATTACGTAACATACCGGAGAGATCTAATTCGTCCGTCGACAATTCCAACGTGTCAGACGCGAATTCCTGGTTATCTTCCTCCTGCCATGAAACATGTAATTCCTTTAGCTGGTCTAAATGTCTTTTCCACACCATATTAGACTTGTTAATTTTTATGAAATATATTTTACTACCTTTTTTATCCACAATAACCCCAGGGACCCATAACCTATTACCCTGAGATCTGAAATCTCTAGTCATTACTTTCTGACCTATATTAAAACCTGATTTAACTCTACCCTTATATTGTCTTTTCTGATTGTTTTGGCTCTGAGTAACCTTTTTTATTACTTTGTTTCGTCGAGTAGAACCTGAACTACCCGTTCTATCCTCAATTTTCCTTGGAATCAGAGAGTCAAATACTGTTCTAATTTTTCTACCCATTAATAATACAGATGGCTCACATCCTGTTGTTGCGTGAACTGTATTCCTATAGTCTGCTAAAAAGTTACCTAACTTTTCTTTATAATCTGAAGGAAATCCATTATGTTTACAAATTTTTTTAAGGAAATTTTTACAAGTCTTTACTGTAGCTTCAGCTTGCCCGTTGCTACTAGGGTGATTGACTGGACTAGTGATATGTTCTATCCCATTTTTCTTACAAAAATTTTCAAAATCCTCAGAACAAAAACACGTACCATTATCACTAACTAAAGTTGCAGGAAAACCAAATTGCGAAAATAATCTATGAAGTATTTCGATATTTTCTTTTGAAGACAGACTGTTTACTTCCAGACACTCAATCCACTTTGAAGAAGAGTCTACCACCACTAAAAAATTTTTGTTATACAAACTACCATGATCAATATGTACCCTGAACCATACTTCAGGTTCATATGGCCACACTGCTAAAGAACTCTTTTGTGATTCTGGTTTAATTTCTAAACAATCTCTACAATTTTCCGTTATTTTCTCCAAATCTTGATTAATTTTTGGCCACCAGACAAAGCTTTTTGCAATACCTTTAGTCTTAAAAACCCCTAAATGAGATCTATGTAACATCTTTAAAACCTCTTGTCTTAAAGACTCAGGTACAACAACCCTATGTTGATATAAAACACACCCATTTATCAAAGACAATTCTAACCTTTTTTCCCAAAAAATTCTAGTAAAGTTACCACTTTGTGCCTTTTTTACTGATGCTGGCCAACCTTCGATAAGAAAATTTTTTACTTGACCTAACACATCATCCTTTTCGGTTTCGCTTTTTATCACGTCTAAAGACAAATTAAACCCATTATTCTCGAAATAATTAATGTAATCAGACTCTATCTCATCTTCACAGCTAACCTTTTCAATCGGACACCTGCTCAGAAAGTCTGAACAATTATTTTTCGATTTTACATATTCAATTTTAAAATTAAACGAACCTAACATAATAGCATATCTCTGTAACCTTGACGCGGCAATCTTAGGTACTTCTTTATTTTCACCTAAAATTCTCACTAACGGCTGATTATCCACAGCTAAAATAAATTCTCTGCCGTACAAATATTGATAAAACTTCTTAATTCCAAAAATAATTGCTGTTGCTTCAATATCTAGAATAGAATAATTCTTTTCCGCTTTAGTTAAAGTTCTGCTTGCGAACCCAATCGGTCTTTCTACGCCATTTTGAAACCTATGAAGTAATGTTGCTGCTACCCCATTAAAACTACCATCTGTGACAAGTTTCACAGGTATATTTTCGTCAAAATGCGTTAAAATCCTATCCGAAGTTAATATTCTTTTAATTATCGCAAAACTATTTTCTTGTTCCGTACCCCATTGAAACTTAACATCTTTTTTAAGTAATTCGTATAATGGTGACAATATATTTGCCATATTTGGAATAAAATTACGATAATAACTAATCATACCTAATAAACTTCTTAAATTATTTAAATCACTAGGTGCTGGTGCATTTAAAATGGCTTCTTTATTCCGTTCACACGGTTGAATCCCTTGTTCACTTATTTTATAACCTAAAAACTCAATAACTTTTAAATTGAATTCACACTTGTCACTATTCACTGTTAGATTACAATGTTTCAACCTTTCTAACACGACACATACGTTTTTCTCTAAATCGTCTTCGTCTTCCCCTATCACGATAATATCATCCAAATAAAACGTCATGTTCTGTAATCCTGACAAACAATTTGCCATTGCCTTTGCAAATATAGCTGGCGCGGGAGATAACCCGTACACTAACCGCTTATACTGAAACAATCCTAAATGGGTATTGATTGTTGTAAAACGCCTACACTCCTTTTTTAAAACAAATTGACTATACGCCGATTTAAGATCGATTTTTGCAAAAACTTTCCCACCATTTACTTTCGTTAATAGCTCCTCTATCCTAGGTAATGGATATTTGTCAACTAATAACTGATTATTCACTGTCGATTTATAATCACCACATAATCTAATACTACCGTTTTTCTTAATTACTGGAACAATTGGACTTGCAAACTCACTAAACTGGACTTGTTCTATAATACCGTCTGACAGTAAACTATCTAACTCCCTTTCGACTTTTTCTTTCAAAGCGAACGGCATAACTCTGTGATTACGAAATATCGGAATAGCGGTCTCTTTTAAAGTTAAATTCACTTCGTACTTATTAAATTTTCCTAGTTTATCCGTAAAAACTTCCGGGAATTTTTTTACTAATCGCTGCTTCAAAGTATTCTGTTTTATACTGTTTACGATTCCGTTAATCCCGACGTTAAAAAGATTCATAAAATCACGCCCCACTATCGATAACGAAGCACTTGTGACAACAACAAATTTCAAATTGTGACACTGACCGTTAAATTCCACTTGTGGCGTAATTGTACCTACCACTTTCACGAGCGTATTGTCAAAACCCCGTAGACTAATGTCTTCGTGCACTAGCTTGATTCTACTGAATTTACTGAAATAACACTCCTTGGAAATTACGCAACAAGATGCTCCAGAATCTACCATGAATTTACTCTTGATCCCGTCTAGTGAAACTTCAATAAAAAATGGTTCGACACTATTAACTTCACCCAACTTTGTGTCCGACAACAAAGTATTCACACTCTTACGTGTTGAGGAACGCTTGCACTGTTTTGCGAGATGACCCTTCGTACTGCAAATTTTACATAAATAATTTTTATATCTACATTCCGTCGCGATGTGATTATTGTGACCACAAACGGTACAATTTTGTTTCACAGCGTTCGCTGGCGACTGTGACCGTGCCCTGTTGCTATGCCCGAAACGCTTCACGTCTCTGTCTTTCACACGCGAATTATTAAAAGAGAGTCGACCGGCCTTGAGCTGTACATTAGCGTAAACCGTATTATCAACTCGGGACTGCGCTTGAGTTGAAGCTACGAGGTCAATGCACTCGGCGACTTGTAAACATTTTTCGAACGAGTACAATTCACCCTCGAGAAATAATTTTTCCCTTACCTTTCCTGGTTTACAACCCAAAACAAAGAAATCCCTTAAATTTACTGATAAACTATTCCCAAATTTGCAATTAGTAGAAAGAGACTTTAACCGCACTGCAAACTCACGGATTGATTCGTCATTTCTTTGTTTAGCACTGTAAAACTTAGATCTCTCTTCAAAAAAACATTTCGTTGAACAACAATACTCATCAAGTTTAGATATCAAATCTTCTAACTTAATATCTGTTACCTTTTTAGGAATGCACAAATTAACCAATAAGGAAAAACAATCATCTTTCAATGCATTCAGGAAAATAGCCCTTTTTTTATCATCCGATGCAAACTTTTCATCATTCACGAGGAGAAATTGTCCGAGGCGGACCTTGAAGTTCTCCCAGTTCCCGTCACGCAAACTGAAGGACTCCAATCCTCGAGACTCCATGTTCCCAATGCCCAGAAGGTACCCAAATAGAGAGAAAGAAAACAGAAAAAACAAAAACTTCCCAATGAGGCTTCTTCTTCTGCCGTCTGCTCCCTGGACCCTGCTCCGGAAACTGCTCCTTGACCCTGTGAATTGATGGCTCCTTCCAGACCCGTCACACAGTAACACCGATGGCCACCCCAGATCACTCCTGCGACCTGGATCTCCGATCCTTGACCCTCAGAGATGTCGATTGACGCTGGACCTCCCGTGCTTCCCCCTTCCGAAAAGCTGGCTGGCTCCAGTGTCTTCTTGCACTTCACTCCTTGCAGTGAAGTGTTGGAATAATTTCGGTCCGGCCTTTCTTACCGACCCGAAATAATAATGTTACCGCGTATTTTTGCCAAATTTTTGTGCCAAATTTTTTTGCGCGTCGATTCTTTTCGCGATATTTCTGCCGTATTGTGCAGAATCGTGTACTGTAGGCTGCGCCACTGTTAAATACAGACTCGAGTGTAGGCGAGGTTATTTATAAATAATGCGCGTATTGGCGATATGGATATTTATTATGAGTAATGGCTATAAATACGTCCTAACTAACGTGTTGGCGGTTGGAAAAAGAGAGTGAGGAGAGGCCTGCATCTCCTTTTATATGCGGGATCACCTGTCTCGCTCTTGTATGGCCGGAAACAGGTGTGCCACCCTAAAACCTCTCTCACATGTATTTTATTATTTTTAATTTTTAATGTCCGCGACAATTACAATCTGTATTTATTAAAAAAGGTCTCGTTATACGAATGTTGATTTTTTATTATAAGTCAATTATGGAGTAGTACAATGCTTCCTCTAGTGAGGTGAAATGTGGAATGGTGGCAGCCCGGCGGCTCTGTGAGCTCCTGGCTAGCTCCCCTCCACTACCTTGTATTCGGGCGGGATCGGAAGCCTCCGGTAAAGGGTACCACAGACACTACAGTTAACAAAATATTTCAAGTATAACAAAATTTCTAAGCATTCGCACGAAATAGCAGGCGTTTCACGCCAACCACGCGCCCTACATTATGTAGATACACGGTTGACATTTGTCACATGAGAACTGGTCGTTTCTACGATTCCCTTTTGAGTTCAAAAGCCCGGCTATGGAACGATTTGCCTACTCTGTGTTTCCTCCCTCCTACATCATGGGTCTCTTCAAGACCCGTGTTCACTCCTTCCACTCCTCTGAAAGACCCTCCACACAGCATCCACAAAGATGACATAGGATCTGAGGGAAATTATTTTCCTCAATGTGGAGTTAATGTAAAAAAAGACGTAATTAACCACTAGGTCCAAATAAATAAATAAATCTGCTTTGTTCGTTTTAGTAAAAACATTCGAATAGGCTCTGAAATTATGAAATTAGCACAACTTCAAAATTTCTTGTGTTTTACAACTTTTTGCAACAATTTGTGACATCTTTTTATCGGAGCCATGGAGCTTTGAAATGTTCATCGCAAAATATTGAAAAAATAACACGCCACATTGTTTGTGTAAACTTTTCAATAGGCGGCCTCCTTGGTCGAGGGGTAAGGCTCTTGACTAGCAATTCGAAAGTCGCGAGTTCAAATCCCGGTGCGTGCAAATAGATTTTATTTGATCATTTTATGTTATTTCGCAGTTTAATCATCCTACTATAATATTATAAAGGCGAAAGTTTGTATGGATGTGTGTATGTTTGGATGTATTTACTGAAACTTTACAATAATATAGCTCATACATCAGAATAACTTATAGGCTATAGCTCAGAGCTCTGGCATTATGAAATTTGTATAAAAAAATTGCAATAGGTGGCACGCTAGTAAAGGGAAGGGGGGGGGGGGAGTAGAGTGTGGATAGGGCAGGTGGAGGAGGCGGAGTGGAAATCCCCCTAATACTATGCGAGCGAAGCCAGGGCAAAAGCTAGTTTTAAATAATACAAGGTATATTTGTGGCACGTTACAGAGTGGAAGATACTCTCAGTATCGCCCTGGTGTAAGACCACCATTTAGAATTGAAACTGCTTGAAATGACTTTAGCCGTGTTTGGTGACCAGATCTGAATAGTCCGATACTTACCCATCTTCCTCTGTGTGGTAGGCCGGATCGGGAGAGTTTTAAAATACATTAAAAATTTATTGTAATAATAAACAACTTCTCTTATGACATTCATTATTTTGTCGTAGGTACAAGGTACAAGTTGGAATATTTATGGGCGGTAGTATCGGATTATTGAGCCGAGGCAATACAAAGGTGTTAGAGGTGTCATAAAGTTGTCTAGTTTTACGCCTGCTAACTTCAGATCACTCGTAAACTAGGGTAATAAAGGGCTATTCCCATTCGTCATCAACATTTACAATACAAGGTCTTTACCAAAGATAATGAAAAAGGAGCTGTAAAACCTCTCTGTTTTATGATGTATTCGGTTGTTCAAAATACACTCAAATGAGAACCACAGCAATTTCGTTGACACAACTCGCAACATAAAAAAGAATTGTATATAGATTTCTTTGACTTTACAATAATATTGCTGATTAAAATAATGAAAACGTAATTTTTCATTGTTTTTGAAGTGAAACTTCCCGAGCCCCGGTAGAGTGATTTGAAATTCGGATATAACGGAATTGAAGCACTACGGCACCTGCAAACTGCGCTCAAGGCTCCTATTGGTTGAGATATAAAACGGAAACGACGATAGGTCTACGCTCATTGGCCGCTTTGTTTTTTACGGGTCGTCGGAATATAAAACGGTAAATTTGCACCTCGCCGCGCACGTCCCATAGCGCAGCGGTATAGTGCGTCCCAAATCTCAGCAGCCGACTGCCGTATGACGATCTCCGTAGTCCAGTGGGTAAGACTCTTGACTCAGAATCCGGAGGTCGCGGGTTCGAACCCGGCATGTGCAAATAAATTTTATTTGATTAATTTGTGTTATTTCACAATTAATTCATTTAAAATAATATATAGTATATTTGCGGCATGTTCCAGAGTGGAAGATACTATCAGTATCGCCCTGGTGTAAGACCACCATTCAGAATTGAAACGTTGCTTGAAAATGGCTTTAGCCGTGTTTGGTGACCAGATCTGAATAGCCAGGTACCTCCCAACTCCCAACCTTCCTCTTCCCCACCTCCTTCCCCTCCCCACTACCTTCAGCCTCACAACGTACCCCAATTGGGAATGCCATAGTCTCACTGGCTCCAGACGGGAGCAGTTGAGATTCTTTTGCGGTATTCCCTGTAAAAACAAAAAAAAAAGCAAGAGAAATCCAGAGGACGGACATTCGAATCCTACGAAATCCAAAAAAATAAACATTTTAATTTTTGTAAATCAGTATCCAATCTTCAAACCACTTTAAAGTAAACAGGCAAAAGAATGTGACATCTAGTGACTTTCTAGTTTCACTTCTATCGCGTGTGAAATACACACTCTAATTTTTTTTATTGTAAAAAGTGTAATTTCCATTACGAACCACTTTTGAATTCAGCGAAACAAACTTCAGCCAAAACATTAGACCGCAATTTAATAACAAAACTTTAGGCATTCATAAATCCCTAGAGATAATTACGGCCAGAAATATGAAACATTCATTTTGTTTTTTAAAGAGTTTTATTAAATGTACATTTGTTACTTAAATTTAATTTTTCCGCGACCGGTTTCGATACAACCGTATCATTCACGAGCAGAATTAAAACTAACTTAAAAATTAAATGCAAGTAACAAAGATTAATTAGGTGGGAGTAGTGGGAGGGATGATTTTGGGGGGAGGGGGAAAGCGGTGGGAGGAGTCAATATTACACGGAAACATGGTTAGTAGAGGAGATTTGCAAGGGGCTATTATTTTATTTACTAAATTAATTTTAGATTTAATTTTTTTGTTTATTTCGAGCGTTTCTAAAGCGCAAAGATTAAAGTAAGAGTTTATATTGCAATGTTTAAATTTTGTTTTTTCTTTATTGAAGCTATGGCCTGACTCTATCAAATGATTCGCAAATTCGGAGTAATTATTGTTTCGTAAACAAAGTTCATGTTCCCTGATTCTAGTTTTGAAATTTCTAGTTGTCATACCTACATACTGTGCGTCACAATCGTTACATTCTAAAGTGTATATCCCGTTTTTTTCAAACTTATTAGAAACATCCTTATTATTTATCAAATTTTTAATTTTAGAATTAGTATAGAAAGCTGGAGAAATATGATCTGGTAATAAACGGGATATTTTTAAGGATAAATCGCCTGTAAAAAGGAGTTTTTTATATATTGGGTAGTTACCAGGTTTGCTCATATTATTACCACTATAAATGTACTTTTTTGTTAAAAAATTTGCTTGTTTCTTATTAACTAAACGGTCAATTATTTCAGGTTTATATCCATTGTTCGTGGCTATCTGTTTTATAATGTTAATTTCATTATTATAATTATCATTGTTTAAAGGGACATTAATAGCGCGATGTATCATTGAGTTGAAGGAGGCGAGTTTATGTGATAAAGGGTGAAGTGAAGTAGACGGTATAACACAATCAGTGTGCGTAGGTTTTCTGTATATATTAAATACACACTTATTATTATCTAAATTGATATTTAAGTCTAAGAAATTTAAATTGTTGTTATCATTATGTTCCAGTGTAAATTTTATATTTTGGTGAAGGTTATTAATAAAAGTGAGAAAGTTGTCTAATTGTCTGTTACTACCTGACCAAATTACAAATACGTCATCAACATACCTAAACCATACAAAAATATTAGATAATAGGGAAAGTCCACAATCGAATAATTTGTTTTCAAATGAGTTCATAAATATCTCAGCGAACAATGGGGAGGCGGGATTCCCCATTGGAAGGCCATTATGTTGTTTGTATAATTTATCATTAAAGGTAAAATAGTTTTGATTAATGCAAATTTCTAAGAGAGTGGACATTTCCTTTACAATGGCTCGATCTAAATGGGAATTATTTAAAATATTTAAAATTAGGTTTTTACATTCATTAGTGGGAATACTGGGAAACAGATTGACAACGTCAAATGAAACTAATTTACTGTTGCTAGGAATATCTAAATCTTTGATTTTATCGATTAACTCCAAACTGTTTTTAATTGAGCGATGTGATGTGAATAATTTATTGGATTTGAACAAAGATACAAATTTAGAACATATATTATAATTGGGGCTAGAATAAGCAGGAACAACAGGTCTGATAGGTATATCTTGTTTATGAATTTTCGCCAAACCATACAGTTTAGGTGGCTGAGGATTGGTCAATACTAGATTGTTATATTTAGGTTTTCCGCAAATTAAAGGACAGCTCTTAATTGTCTCCTTGACGTCTTCTTGAAACTTTTTTGTGGGGTCTTTTAGAAGGGTTGTAAAATTATCACTGTTTAAAAAATCTTCAACTTTTTTAATATAGTCTGTTTTCTTTAAAATCACTATGGTGTTGCCTTTGTCAGCTTTTGTTATAGTTAGATTATTTTCTTTTATGGTTTTTTTGATACTGTTTAAGGTTAGTTTTTCAGTATTTTTGTGGTTATTAATGTAATTATTTTTAAGGCTTTTCTGGATTATTTCACTAGATTTGTGTTTAATGGATTCAGAGCATTTGAAAAGGGCTTGATCCATGTCAGCAGACAGTATTTCGATGTTTTGAATTTTATTGTCTTGAATATTATAATTTAGTCCTTTAGATAAAAAACACTTTTCTTTCACGGTTAATTCGTGGTCCGATAGATTTATTACTCTATCATTAAATTTATGATTAGAAAATGTAATATTAGGTAGAGAGTTTTGACACTCATCTAGTTTTTTGGAGGCGAGAATAAGATTTTTAAGTTTTTTACGTAAGGTAATTTTCTTTTTGAATGCGACTTCACTTCGATTGTGGACTTTCCCTATTATCTAATATTTTTGTATGGTTTAGGTATGTTGATGACGTATTTGTAATTTGGTCAGGTAGTAACAGACAATTAGACAACTTTCTCACTTTTATTAATAACCTTCACCAAAATATAAAATTTACACTGGAACATAATGATAACAACAATTTAAATTTCTTAGACTTACATATCAATTTAGATAATAATAAGTGTGTATTTAATATATACAGAAAACCTACGCACACTGATTGTGTTATACCGTCTACTTCACTTCACCCTTTATCACATAAACTCGCCTCCTTCAACTCAATGATACATCGCGCTATTAATGTCCCTTTAAACAATGATAATTATAATAATGAAATTAACATTATAAAACAGATAGCCACGAACAATGGATATAAACCTGAAATAATTGACCGTTTAGTTAATAAGAAACAAGCAAATTTTTTAACAAAAAAGTACATTTATAGTGGTAATAATATGAGCAAACCTGGTAACTACCCAATATATAAAAAACTCCTTTTTACAGGCGATTTATCCTTAAAAATATCCCGTTTATTACCAGATCATATTTCTCCAGCTTTCTATACTAATTCTAAAATTAAAAATTTGATAAATAATAAGGATGTTTCTAATAAGTTTGAAAAAAACGGGATATACACTTTAGAATGTAACGATTGTGACGCACAGTATGTAGGTATGACAACTAGAAATTTCAAAACTAGAATCAGGGAACATGAACTTTGTTTACGAAACAATAATTACTCCGAATTTGCGAATCATTTGATAGAGTCAGGCCATAGCTTCAATAAAGAAAAAACAAAATTTAAACATTGCAATATAAACTCTTACTTTAATCTTTGCGCTTTAGAAACGCTCGAAATAAACAAAAAAATTAAATCTAAAATTAATTTAGTAAATAAAATAATAGCCCCTTGCAAATCTCCTCTACTAACCATGTTTCCGTGTAATATTGACTCCTCCCACCGCTTTCCCCCTCCCCCCAAAATCATCCCTCCCACTACTCCCACCTAATTAATCTTTGGTACTTGCATTTAATTTTTAAGTTAGTTTTAATTCTGCTCGTGAATGATACGGTTGTATCGAAACCGGTCGCGGAAAAATTAAATTTAAGTAACAAATGTACATTTAATAAAACTCTTTAAAAAACAAAATGTCTAGAAATTGTTACATAGTTAATGCCCAAGAAATACAAAAAAAAATGAAACATTCAAATGTTAGAATTTAACGAGGTCAGTAAAGGCTGAAAGAAAACACCAAAGGAGTGCATAATCGTCTGTTCTGAAAGCTTTCTGGCAATGAAAAATTCGTTATCCTTAAGCAATAAAAAAAATATTTTTTTCACGAGTATTTTCCATATGTTTCGGTATCAAATACTGTGTACATACAGGGAGTAACAGCACGTACCCTAAGGATTTTAACCAGCGGTTCCTGAGCATATTATGTAGAGTAAAAAATGTACATGTCATTTTGCGATATGATTTTTTTTTTCTAAAACAAAAAAAATATTTTTTAATCACACGTCGCCACTGATCCCATCTCTACACGTCGCGACGACGGAATCAAGTCTAGTGATATGCGCGCTGTTTCGTGTGTTACCGTGCTGCTGGAAAGAGGAGTGCTTATCATGTGACCGTCGCTAAGCTATACCTGACTACTCAATGGTCACGCGTGTTAAAAAAAATATCATCGGAGAGCCAAATCTACCTTTTTTACTTGAAATATACTGAGGAATCGCTGGTTAAAATCGTCGGTGACATTCTGTTACATTCTAATATACATATTATGAACCTACATACTGAAGATTTAAAAAAATAGTATAATTTTTATTTTTTGCTACGGGTGGTTATTAACTAAATACTTGTTCAGTCATTATACAAATAATTTCATTTGAGATTTAAAAATTTACATTGTAGTTAATATTACATTTTTTTCGTATAAAAATAAGTTTTTTCAAACGTAATTTGGGAGGCGGATATGGGTAGCACCGCCCCCAACCGCCAGCAACCATCTATTGCATAATCAACAGCACTGCCATAGGTCACCCCAAGTTGGTGACTTAACAGGGGTGCCCTGGATCACGGGGTGAGGTTTATTTAGGTATTGGCGGCACATGCGTTTGCTCACCTATTGCGTGGCAGAGACTGGTTGAGGGAGACCTTTTTATCTTTCCAGCCGGACTCTCCCGATCCATCATCTTGTAACGCAGTGGGAGGGATGGATTCGGACGATTGTCCCTTTTAGACACGTTGACCCCCAGATTCCTACCCACACCTCATACCTTTTTCCTTCCCAGAACTTCCTCTCCTTCCTTTCCCTAAAAAGACCCTCCCCACAGAATCCTCAAAGACGACACAGGCCCTGAGGGAAATTGTTTTCCTCAAGGCCTCCTGTGTGGAGTTAATTCTAAAAAAAAATCTTGCGATTCGCTATGGAACCTTTCTCAAGAGAACGACAATAGAATCTCAGCCACTTTCTTAATATTATTATTCAGTTCTCTATTCTTATGACCATGGGGTCCATTCTTCTTCTTCTTTCGTATGGTGGGGGGTCAGAGGGGGACATCTAGGTCTGCGAGCCAGTCTAGGGCCTCAGGCGTTGCCCTGTGGACCTCATAAATCCCGCCGGGGAATGAATGGAGCGAGCATTCGTTGACCACATGTTCGGTGGTCTGCACCGCACCGCATTCACACGTCGCCGACTCTTTAAGGCCCCATCTATGCATCATGTGAGCACAACGGCTATGGGAGCACCTTATTCTATTGATGGCAGTCCAGAGTTTGCGAGGCAATGAGAACCCAGGCTGTCTCTCAGTGGGGTCTTGCACGAGATCGGCGTTTTTGACGTTAGCTGATTGCCACTCAAGCTTCCACCTATCTTCTGGGGTGAGAGGTGTTCGAAGGAGTCTTTCTCCTTCCATCCAGAAGGGTTTTCGAGACTTTAAGCGGCATGCCGGGTGAGAAACGACATCATCGTGCAAGGGTATTTCGCTTTTTTGCAGCGCCTTCTTGTATTCCCTCAGTGTTGCAATCTCTCGCCTGATATTTGGCGGGGTTATATTTGCAAGTACGGGGAGCCAAGGAAGAGGAGTCGATTTTAAGGTTCCGCTGATGGTTCGCATTGTGGCATTAAGCTGAACGTCGACCATGGAAGTGTGGGCGCTTCTGGCCCACACTGGAGCATAGTATTCAGCTGCTGAGAAAACCAGGGCAATGGATGCCGTTCTGAGCGTGTTGGCGTCGCATCCCCAGCTAGTACCAGCCAGCTTATTGACTAAGTTTAGTCTTGTCCTGGTTTTTTTGCCCACTGTTTCCATGTGTTTCCGGTAATTCAGGCTCCTGTCCAAAGTTATTCCAAGATAGCGGGGATGGGGGTCATGGTAAATATTTTTTCCATCAAACTGAACACAGAGTTTTGCGTTTGCCTGTGAATTACTGAGATGGAAAGCTGTCACAACTGTTTTCGACCCATTTGGCTTTAGTCGCCAATTGAGGAAAAATTCTTCCATAGCCTTGAGGTCAGAATTAAGGATCTCTTCTGCTGAATTGAGGGTTTTGGCTTGGACTGTGATGGCGAAGTCATCTGCGTAAGCAAATTTTCTGCCTTCAGTGTGAGGAAGATCTCGAGTATAGATATTGAAGAGTGATGGGGCCAGCACTGAGCCTTGGGCAAGGCCATTATTCAGGTGCATTTTTTTACTTTTTAGCCCTCCTAGAAAAACCCTGAAAGTACGGCCAGTTAGTAGTTGCTCAATAAGTCGTACTGTGTTGCCATCCTCTATGGTGTCGTAGAGCTGGGGTCCATAAGGAATATTTAAGAGACAATACATCCGATGTCCGGTCACTCTCTCGACCCTTATCCGGGCAGTATAATCGGATTTTCATGGTAATATTACGAAAGAACCTCACACTCTCACAAAACGAAATCTATTTCGATGGGTATACTGCATTTAAATAGATCATTTCTCTGGCCTTGCTTTAGCTTGAAAGCTTTTGATTCTGTTGATTTGTAATTACGAATTTTATTCCAGGGGGCGTTAAAGGCATCACTCCTCACCCTATCGGAAGATGCTCTCATTTTTATGAATGTGGTCTTATGTCATCACAGAGTGTTTGAAAAGTGAAATCCAATATCTAATGGGATCTTTTGCACTACCTTTTAGGTAAGTACTCACCACATAAAATAAACATATTTTACCAACCAAGATGTCAATAAGAGCAGAAAATTTTCGTTTACTATATTGTAGTTAAAAGCTTAGATTTTCAAATAATTTACTCGTACATGAAAGAAAATAAATCCACATACACCAACTTATATATTAAAATTTAATATATATTTTTTTACGTCACGCAACATGTTTCTTAATTTCTGAAAACTGTTACTCTTGCTTTCATGTTATAATTTATTGCATGGAATGTTGTGTTCTTTTTATGCCGTTTGCCGAAATCTGTAAAGCTTTTTTACAAACGTGGGGTTTTTCGGCGAAATCTCGAGATTTTTAGAATGAGGGTCGGATATGAAATGAGTATTACATCTTCAACTTTGTAGCACATGAAATATTTTATATGAGAATATTAAATAGGGTTGGTAGATAGTCAAATTGAATAAATATTTCCCTTTGGGGATATTGCCTTGATAAATTCATTTATGACATACTATTCAGCGCTGATTTCTGTGGTATGTCAACTCATGTTGATGGTATTAGCGAATGTATAATAATTATTTTATTTATTGATATTATCGTCAACAGCAATTGATTTCTTTTTTCTGTATCTTGTAAAGCTGCTCATCTCGACATGAGACTTCCCGAGTAGTCCGGTTAAGTTAGCTCAAAAATAGGGGTAAGTAAATTACTTTACACCTTAAGGCGCTGCATCCGCGCTCAAAAAGAAGTTGGAGCGATATGTAATGACGAATGTTAGAGGAGCGCATTAATATTTAAAGCGATAAAATCGATGCGAAAATTGCGAAAAGGTTTAATAAAACACGACTCGTTTAAAATAGAGCAAAAATCTCATAAAAGGTATCTTAAGTATCATTTAAAGAAACATTGTGAATTTTTTCACAACTGTAACTTGTAAAATAACTGAAACAAACGTGTTTATAATAATTTTCGGAGCATACTTTGCGATTTTTTCCTATCGAGGGATTTTATGTAATTTGCGTTTCGGCGTAGAAAGCGTCTAGATATTATCTTAAAAAATAACATATATTTATTTAAGAGCTTAAAAACTTCAAATGTTTAAGGGAGATATGTAAGAAATCGGTAGAAATTCGGGTAGCGGCGGCTTAAGGTAGGGGAACGAGGGTAGAGAAGTTCGACATTGTGTGACAAGGGGTACGGGGGGGTCATCAGCTCTGTGACGTCACATGTAAAAATCTAAACGCAAAACTTAAATACAAACGAAGTAAAATAAATTCGGAAGGGGTCAAAAATCATGAAATTCGTGTGACGTAATTTAGGGATGGTCCCTAAGCTTACAATAATTCACATAAAGCTGATAATTGGTACGAATGTTGGGAACAACATTATAAATGAAATGTGAAAAGTCCCTATCGATCCCACATCTGCAAAAAATTTTATACAAGATCAAAGTATGCAAATATGGGTTTTTTGTATTTTCAGCCAAACGGTAAGTTTTATCATAAAAATAGGTTTTACAAAAATTGAAATCATGCAATTATCTATAAAAATTATTGTTACACTTTTTTTCCCTAAGAATCACCATTTCTGAGATATACAAGTAGTGATTCAAAAATTCAAAAATTTGTGTTCTCCATAATATGCACACGTTTCCACGCCACCTCTATGGTAGTGTACTTGGCGCGTTTTTTAACGTTGTTTCCGCGGTAAGCCTTTTCCCCCTACTGTGGTCCTATTTAATTAAAACATTAAATAAAAGTACGATACTTTTGGAAATGATGAAAGCGGCGTGAAATATGAGTAATTGGGGAAAATTATTAATTTGATTGATAATTATCTAAAGGAACTTCAGGTCTAATGTCTTCTTCTTCTATTGTAACAAGTAAATTATTGTTCTAACAGCGATGCATCAGATGTCTCCTCGCTGATATCGTGTATCGATATCGTAAGAATACTCTTCCATGCCATAGGTCACCCCAAGGTCGTAGGTCACCCCAAGGTCGTAGGTCACCCCAAGGTCGTAGGTCACCCCAAGGTCGTAGGTCATCCCAAGGTTGAAGGTCACCCCAGGGTCATAGGTCACCCCATGGTCATATGTCACCCCAATGTCATATGTCACCCCAATGTCACATGTTATTTTATAAGTTAGTGATGTTTTACTTCAGTCGTGTTTTTTTTTTAAATATAATTTTATTTACGCTCTACTATACAATTAACGTTTTGTCCTTTACAGCATTATCATTTCCATGATCGATATGATTCTTAAGCCTCTTAAAATCTTTATCCATATAATAAAATCAATTTCGTTTAGCCAACATAGTAATAAAATTTAATTCTATGTAAATTAATATCCTCCCCTTTACTTCAAATATTATGAAAGCTTTGATGCCGGCGGAACTTTTCGGATTTGTGAATATGAATGATTGAAAACAGCTGAGCAGTTCCATATTGATCCCGGAAAATTGTACGCGGCATTCCGAGGATTATATCCTCAGAAACGATATTACTTCTCAAGATTTAAACTCCCCAAACGAAATGGGGTCCAGTCCAGTGCGAGACCACTAAACATTCATTTGAGAGGTCCGCAAGGAGACAAACAGTCGTGGAAACTAAAACCTTTGGCGAAACCTGATCTTAACCCTGTTGAACTTTGAACTGCGCTTATATACACAGTATTTGTATTACAAAAAGAATTATAGTTAGGTGTTAGTATAAAATAATAGTTTCAATACCCACTTTCGTCAGTGAAACGATTTTCTCTCAAGGTAGATATCAATTTTTAAATAATCTACGTATTTGAATTTGACTTTTGTTTTCTTGATTTAATGAATGTATGAATGAAGTAGAATCTTGCCAATGGAAATTAACCCACTTCCCGACATCCGATCGTGCTGAAACTCGGCAGAAAGTCTTGTTATCGACGACGACGCATTCTATAAACTTTTTGGTGGCAATTTTGCATACGCACAAGGATATATACGCATTTTTCAGAAATTCGGAGATATTAAAGCACTTAATATACTAATAATAAAACATAAATTAAACTTATTTGCACTTAATTTACTTATCTGCACTTAATTTACCATAGTGATCTTAACCGGTTTCAGCCTGTTAAAGCCACCTTCAGAATATTTTTTTTACATTAACTCTACACAGGGGGCCCTGAGGAAAATAAATTCCCTCAGGGCCTATGTTATCTGAGATGTGTGTGAAGGGTCTTTTTGAGGAGAGGAAGAAATGAACATGTTGTAGGAAGGAGGAAACACAAAGGCCGGCAAATCGTTCCACAGCCGAGCTGTTGAACACAAGAACGAGTCGAAGAAGCGACCCGTTCTCATGTGACCAATGTCAACCGTGTACATATTTTGGGCATAAGCCAATGACGCTAGTTCTTCGGAGCATATTCCATTGAAATACCGGAAGAAGACGGTTTCAACGGGCTGAAACGGTTACGGTCACAAATGAATTAAGTGGGATTAAATTTTGTATGAATTTTATTATATTATTATAATGTAATTCCACCACTGTTTGTCAGTATAAAAAAATAGATAGGTACACGTACGAAATAAATGTTGGACTTACCAACTCGCGATTTGGCCTGGTTGGTAGCGCGGTTGATTCCGATCACTGTGTAGTGAGATTCGAACCTCAGTCAAAACAATTTTTTTAAGTTTTAAAAGACATTGGAAAATTAATGTATTGTAACAAAAAAACTTTGTTTTTAAGGGTCATTATTTTTTTAAAATAAGTTTAGATTTGTTTTATTGTAAAATCTTGAACTTACAATATTGTTCTAAGGATCTAAAATAAAACTTGAAAAATAATGTTATCTGAAAACTGTGAAATAATTTGTCATCTTATATTTTTATAAGGTCTATAAATAGCTTTCAAAATTACGAGCTTAAAATAATTGCTTTACAATTGTAATTTCAGATAGAGTTCTGAAGAAACTTACTGCTTAGATTACACAGATTTTATGCTTGTATCAATATTATTTCACTAGCGCAAACCTGTAAGAAATACGGGAGATTATAATTCTAGTATTTGTGAAGCTAAAAGTATTCCTTAAAAAAATATTTGCCTCTAGATCAACAACAAACATCGTCAATTTTATTTCAAACTAGCTGATCCCGGCATGCGTTACTATGCCATTTAATAAAGAAATTGTTTCTCCCTGAGTGTCCTTTCCCATTCGTCCCATTCCCCTTCCGCCTCCCCTTTTTCTCCCGTTCCCACTCCGTCACCTCCACCTTCCCTGTCCCCCCCTTCTTAGGTCCCGCGAACCCTCCTCCCGAGTTCCCCTCCCCCCTCCCAGGTCCCCCTTCCCCCTCCCAGATTCCCCTCCCCCTCCCTGGTTCCCCTCCCCCATCTCTCCCACCTACCCGCTTTCCATAGCACTAGCCGCTACGTCGCGTGCCACCAATAGCAATTTTTTATACAAATTTCATAATGCCAGAGCTCACCGGAAGTTTTATAAAAACCTTTTCCAGACAATAACTAACACACAAAAAAAAGAGTTATCCAATTTGGTGCAGTCGTTCGAAAGTTAGGCGCTTAGCAACACATTAGTAAACTTGAAAAATTACCAATACTGTACATTTTTTTACGACAAATGCACGTTCCAAATAAAGAATAATTTTTTGATTATTTAAATCAAACAGTGTTGGTACAAGTGTTATTTAAAACAAACCGGTTTCGCTGATGCAAAAACTTTTCAGGCTTTTTATTGGAATATCTTTGAACCATAAATTATTGAAAATCATTAATTAAATAAGCTCTACGAAGACACTTTTTTGAAAACGATATCTTTTACGAATAATATTCTTTACAATCTGCTTAGGTACATATTTACTTCTCCAAAGCCTAATCTTAAATATATCCCAATACTCATATCCCTTCGACGTTCTTTGCCAGCAAATAAGCTACGAAGAATTTAATAAAATAACTTCCTAGAATGATCCTCTTCAATATTATCATAAAAGCAAAACAGCATTTTCCTTTAAAACCTCAAATACTAAAAAAGCAATAAAGGAACAACTTTCCACATGCTTGTCAGCAGAATGGTCATGGAAAGAAGAATTTAATATTTTATCTGAAAATATGATATCGTTTTCTCTGACCGCTGCTTTTAGTAAAACACCAGAATATTACAAGATAAAGGAACGCCTTTTCAAGCAAAAGTCTTTTGTTATGTTTCGATATTAGATACTAATGGACATTGAAGATATATCAGCTTTTAACATAATTTTGTAAAAGCTATTTGTAGCTTGCTAAAACTCATGAAAAATCAAATAAAACATTTATGCTCTTATAATAGCTACAAATGAAATACACGTGTTTAATACGTGCGAAAAGTTTATTTCTATGCCCGATTTGGAAAGTATCTACCTAAGAAGGAACTCCAGCCTATTTTTTTATCAATACTTGATGACCTTCTAACTTAAATAACTGCATATTTATTTTTATTTTTAGAGTTAGTTTTAATAGTTAAAATAATTGTCTAAGTTTTAATTTTTCAAGATCCCACGAAAATCACCGTATGTGTACTGAATCGCGTGACGTCATCACTCACCAAAAGTTTGTTTTATTTTCAATAGGTGTTCTCATTTTGTATGACAGATTCATACGTCAATCCTGGACATATTGATCCCCAGATTCCTAACCACCCGTTACATATTTTTTTCTTCCCAGAACTTCTTCTCCTTCCTTTTAATAAAAAGATCCTCAAAACAGCATCCCCAAAGACGACAAACACCCTAAGCGATTTTTTTCTTTAGGGCCTCCTGAGTGGAGCTAATGTAAAAAAATATCTTAAAAACCAAAAAGAAAGTAAAATGTGGGATCTGTATCATGGATTTGGATCGTGTGGTTCGCTACGTTTCTACTTAGTCGGGGTACCCGGGTTCATGGGGTGAGGTTTGTTCTAGTCTTGGCGGACGAGAAGTGGCATGAAGGAGCCAAGTTTTGAAAGAGCCACTTGCATTATTTTGGTAGTTAAGGAACGGATGTGGTTGGTAACTTTATTTTTAAGTGACAACACTGATTTCCCATTACCCACAAACATTAGACAGTTCGCCGAAACCAACGGACGCCGGGACACCGAGTCAAAGTTTTTGTCACTACAAAGAAAGTATTTTGTTTCATTTAAGATTTTTTTTGTATTTTATTGTAAACAAATGTAAGTAAATGGCTTGTAGATTGGGTTTGTGCATATATTTGGCCTTGCAACTGTGTGAAAACTGAGCAACACAATTTTTTATAATGTTGTTATTTTGAAGGTTATATTTCTTTAACGAATAAGTTATATGAAAGAGCCGGGTGAATGGGCCATGAAAGAGCTTAGCGTTTTTGATATAATATATTATTTGTCATTTTGTTTAATTTTCGAGATTGTTATTAATAAAAAATAATCTGCCTCTGATATTTTAAGATTATATATATATAATAGGTATGACTGAAAAATATGTTAAGTTTAAAGCGTTTGTTAGAATTACTTAAAATGAATGTTGTAATTAAAAAATTCTTAAAAATGTTATTAGTTTCGAAAAATGATTTGTTGGAATTGTCTTTTTGTTTTTATTTTAATAGGGCAATTATTATTAGTTTGCGCAATTATTATTAGTTTGCATATTTTTTCCAATTACACTTTATAATACAGACTGTCTCTTTCATAACTTTTAGTAGCTCTTTCAATACCGAAATGTTAAGAAAGAGCCAAAAGACACATTTTTAAAACATGAATGTTTCGTTGATTTGTTTATAGTATTCACGGTTTTTTCGTATAAAATTACCTTTTTCATTAAATAAATAATAATTTAAGAAAAAAAAACATCATTTCTTTCATTAAAAGTATATATTTTTGCTCCGTTTATAAAACTGGCTCTTTCGTGCCACTTCTCCCTACTCTCTCGGAACATCGCCTTGCACCGCAGTAGAGATGGATTCATAATATGTCTGCCACTCCTAGACACACAGACCCCCAGATTCCTACCCACCCATCATACCCTTTTCCTTCCCAGTATTTCCACTCATTCCTTTCCTAAAAAGCCCCCCCACACAGCATCCGCAAAGATGAAATAGGCCCTAAGGGGAATTATTTTCTTCAGAGCCTCCTGTGTGGAGCTAATATAAAAAAAAACGCCGGCCCGCCAACCCGTCAACCCGCCCGCCACAAACAGATAATCAATTTTACATATTGACATAATCATTTTATGGAATAAAGTAGAAAACTAGAAGTGCCTTCCATACAAATTCTAATTTAAGCAGATGTTTCGTTTAGCCCAACAGCCCGGCGTTCTGTCTCACTTACACTCGCCTGACAACGTAGATCTCCATCCCATTTGAATTTCCTAAAAATTGTTTTGTATTGGAAATTTAAGACGCGATTGGGCATCACGAAACATATACTTCTTTATTCTACGTCGATCTTCACAGGCCTCAATAGTAAATCCGCGGTGCACGTATTACATGAGCTATGCACGGTATGTATTTTATATAATGACCATCTCCAGGATGATATGACCGCGGCGAAGTAGCGACCTCATTACACCCAATGCTCAGACCGGAGGAGCGGCTAATGGCCGGCCCCGAGATCTTTTTGCCGCAATTAGTTTGTGAGTAGTAAAGTTGCCGCCCGCCACCCGGCTTAAATGACAAGGTGGCTGCTTGCCGACTGCCGAACGCCGAACGCCGAGCGCCGAATGCCGAATGCCGACTGCCAGCCAAAGGTTAAAAGGTATTTACATTTTTTCTCTCGCTAATCTATCTCCTTTAGAAAGATATATTATTGGTTAGTGGAGCGGAGCCGTTTTCTTTGTGAAATTCTAACTAGAATTCGGTTTGAAGACATATCCTGGACTTACGGGGATTATTATCGGTCCTTAACATAAATCTTTAAATATTTTTGGGCAATTTAATAAAAAAAAAACAAAGTGGTTCTGAAGAAAGCAGTATTTTTATAAATTACCTTAATACGTACATCGAACAGAATTTACAGGGCTGCGTCTCTGCGGCTGGGCATGTCTGACGCCACGCCGTACGCGCCGCGCCACAAATAACACCTGCGTACATGGAATTTAAAACAAAGCTACCTTTAAAATTTATTAACCGTTGATTTTATGTACCAAATATTTTTGTAGGCAATGACGTTACACACACAGACGCGTGAATAAGCTCAATGGCAAGCCAAAAACAAGAAACTTGTGTTGTCTTCGATTTCGTCGCGTGCGGTTGTGTCCCATCCCCAAGTAAATTGCATTGAAAAAGTGCCAAAGTGTCCTCATGTGTGATAAAAAAAAGTTTTCGTTACTCGGCAAACAGTAGTAAAAACCAAGGAATAACATTTCATTTGTAAATTAATTAACACCAATTACTTAATATTACCGATTCAATATAAGTAGGTAATACAGTTTTTTTCCACCCGAAGATTCTAAGCGTCTTTACAGAATGGAAGGCCGATTTATCAGGGGGTGGGCGCGCAACAGTCAAATTACGAAGTGAGTGCTGTCGCTAAGTAAACTTTACTAATCACTCTGCTTACATTAATGCGGTAAAACAACATACAAATCAGCAGTAACAACAAGTAAAATTACAATCGACGCCATTTGAAAACTGCCGTTGGTCTATAATAGCGTGATCACTTGACACCTCAAAATTCGTTTGGAGACCAGGCCTCCTTCTTTAGTCGGCCTTGAGGCAGTATTCGACGAAAATTTTAATACGAAAACGCCGTTCGCGACTTATCGTTTATTTCGTCCATACGCACATGTTCTTTGAATGTCTTAAAACCACGTTTAAATTAAGAACTTAATGGAAACACAAAATTGTTCCTTACTTGCCATGTGATTTGTTTATTTTGAGTTTGTGAGACAACAGCAAGTTAGTTTACCTTTGACGACCACACATTTTGAAATTTAATAAATATTAAAATAAAAATAAAACATTATTTACAAACACGTTTTATTGTGTAATTCCTAATACGAGTGACAGACGTCATAACCTGTTTGATACCTAATTTGCCATCAGAAGGCGAAACAGCTGTCAGACGTGATAATAAATACTCAACAGAACTTTTTTATAAATAAACAGTTTTAAAAAAAATTATATTATTGCATATAACAAAAAATATAAAATATTTGACTGAGCGCGGCGAGGTTCTGTTTTTAACGCGGCCGTTTCGCATTTCGTCTGTGTTTTTATTTATTTATTTATTTTATTTGTTAAAAAAATACATTCAGTATAAGGAAGCTTTGACTGTCTAACTAGGAAGGTCTCCCGATCTAGGACAGTCAAATTGACATATTCATATTAGGTTGGTAGGTACATTATCATCATTCATAAAGTATTAAGTAAAGTTAAGCTTCACAATTTGCATTTACGTACAGTGGAGTAATAGGTTCTGGAATCAATTAATTAACAAGAAAAAGTGATTAAACACGAAAAACAGTAAGTAAAAGAAAAGAAAAATTTTGGAAACAAAAGAAATATGTAAGGTGCTTGTAATACATAATTATCAAATAACACTTTTTAATAATATTTGTAACTCTGTCCTGCTTAAATCCAGTAACCATTTTGTTATTTTTTTACCGAAGGATGACAAAGATGTGTGTAAACTTGTTTATACGTTCCGTTTCCGGTTCGAGGTGATGGTCGTTGTAATGGTCCAGAGATTTATTTTTTAAAGTGAAATAGCTTTTGGACTCTCTTATTAGCATTTTTTCAATATTATTGGACCCACCTCTTTTAAGAAACTTTGACAAAAGAATTATCATTGAAATAGTGACGTTTCCTTGAACAAATTGCAAAATTGTTGATTGGAAAAAAGTTACCTAAAATATATGGTTTATAATTAAGTGCAAAGCTATTTAAGTAGGTGCCAATTTACAAATCTTTTGTTTTCAGGGAAAAATTTGGTTTTAGTTTATTAAAAGAGAGAAAATTCGAAACACGCTTTTTTTAAAGCCTCTTGATTACCCCGACTTGAAGGCTCAATCAGAATGCTTTCTTTAAATAGCTTGACATATTAGCTTCACACGGAAGTTCCTGAAGAAAAATAAAATAGTTACCTATGTCATCTTTGGGGATGCGGTGTGGAGGGTCTTTTTAGTAAAGGAAGTTCTAGCAAGGAAAAAAGGTATGAAAAGGTGCGTAGGAATCTGGGGTTGCGTGGGCCAATGAATCCATTTCTCCCACTTGTTCCGAGAAAACCTCGCTGGAGAGGTCAAAAGGTATCCCTCAACCAGCCACTCCTCATCCGGCCTGCTACGCAGTTGGTAGGCAGATGCATTTGCCGCCAAGACCCTCTCCCGGGCACCCCTGCTAAGTCACCGAACTTAGCGAACCACTTGGGGTGACCTTTTGCAGTTGTGATCGATGATTATTATGATGATTATCCAATAAATGGTTCTAGGGACGTCGGTATCCATACCCGCCTCCCAAATTATAAAATGCTCATGTGCTCTGGCAGAACAAAAAAAGTACATGCTGCTAACACGGCTACCATCTTGGCGGGGTTCACTGGACGCGGAACACACAAAGTCAACAGTCAACTAGTATGTTAATGTTTTAATTATTTACGTAATGACTACAAATCTATACTTTCAATACTTCTTCGAATCGAATGCATTGCTTTGAAGATCTTGCATGAACTATCGATAAAACCCTACATTAATACGATATTGAAAAAAATTCATCATCTATGGTCAGTCAGTTATCAATATTTGTGAGCGCCGTCAATATATTCCCATCGACGATTAATAAATTTTAGCGCGGCCCACATGATATAGATTAGTTTCGGTTGACTGTCAATATACCTACACTTTTTTTAATTAATGTCAAAATTACTGGCTTATTTAATGAACGGATTGAACTAACGAAGCTTTTACAATTTAAAAACGTTGTATATGCGACCCTTAGACTTAAATAATGCATCTAAGGAGCGATCAATTTATTCCGTCAATTCATTAATACACATATATTTTTACGTGATTGATTGGCATTTGACGTTTCGGAATGTTAATTCGTAGACAGATCCGCCAGTGTTGCCAACATGGTATATCGATTTCTTATTTATTCCCTGTCAATATCGGTTTGGCTGTCAACAGTGAAACCGTGCTCGATAAATCGATACAAATCGTTGAAAGTTACGCCTATCGATATTGGAGGGGACCTCACCACTTTCCCAGCGGCGTTATAAGGAAACATATGTTTTCCTCGTTCACCGCACACGTCAAGACTCTACTTTTTTATTGAACGAAGCTACATTTATTTGAACAACTCTAGACCCTCCAATCTCCATGCATACGGGGTAAGTAAGCAGTATGCAAGGACATACATTAACATTATACAAAAGATAAATAGAAGTAGCAGCCCGTGGAATAATTCTTCTCAAATAGGTGACATAAAAATAGAGATAATAGTGTTAGTAAAAAAAAGTGCTTATCTCTATGTATATTGTAAAGATATTGATTTTTGTGTGATTGACCCCTGATATTCAAAATATTTCGGTTATGGCCGTTACAAGCCAGAACGAGGCCGACAAACGCGAACCCCTCTCAGTGTGCGTAGCCCATTAGAGGGATTTAGTTTGGGGCCCGGATTAAGCTCGGCGCTCACTGCTCACTGCTCGTACACCGCCTTACCGCACATTTTGTCTAATGATTCTCTCGGTACCGGTACACGGAGCCAGTGGCGTGCATTTCAAATGAATAGAATCCGTTCTCATCCTAACTTCCCCATTACCAAGTCCAGCCAGAGTACAATAACTACCAGCCGAGGATTAAGTTGGGATATTCATTTGCTTATTCACCAAAACTCCTAATAACTTTCATTGATTTACATTTGCATTTCAACAACCGTAATACGGGCATGTGCCTGGTCTGGTAGTCGATGAACATGAAATAACTTTTGTAGAAAAACATTTACACGAATAAATT
Organism: Limnephilus marmoratus; assembly: GCA_917880885.1. NCBI lineage: Eukaryota > Metazoa > Arthropoda > Insecta > Trichoptera > Limnephilidae > Limnephilus > Limnephilus marmoratus. Next base: position 50,616,583 of record OU862919.1, read on the forward strand.
AAATTAAAATGAATAAAAACCATTTATAATTTTGAAAGGTAATTAATTATTTTTAAGGCAAAGCACAACTAAGTAATTCAATCACAGTTTTTTTTTTGAAAATTAGATGGCTTAGAAATATTTTAGATAATTTAATTAAATACTGCGCATCGAACACAAATTTGCCCTTCAAAGAATCGAGTATTTTTTTTAATAATTAAAAAAAAAACGTGTGGTCTTTAGACCACACAATTGAGGTAAAACTTCTTTAGCTCCATCTATATGATAGGAAGAGAGAAAAAAATGCTCTCTTGCTCCTACAGTGTGATACAGACAATAGGCCTGCACTGGGTCTTAGATATGCGAAACGTAACTGGCTATGAGAGAAAGAGAGAAAAAAATGTGTGCTCGCACCTCTCTCTCTTGCCCCTACAATAATATACGAAACGTAACTCTCTCTCTTTCTATCTTCACTAACTTATGTCGCCCTCTCAACTTCCGTTCGCCTTGCCCAATCACACTTTTCATAACGCTCTCGTCATGCATTCACCAGCTTACTCCCCAAGTCAAGCGTGCGTTAAGAAGTTTTACTTCAAAAAGTAACAGGCCTATAAAAAATGCTTTATAGTTCAAAATATCCTCTTTACGAACCCTTTTTCGGTTATGGTTTTAATATATAATTATTATTTTTAATTTATAAACTAACGTTTAAGACAACATTTTTTTATGCATAGCACAAAGGGTAACAATTATTATAAGCAATAATTGTAAGCCTGAAACACTCATTTACATTGAAAAATCTTCCGAGAAAAGATACTTGCCGCCAACAGGACTTGAACCCGTGTCCTTCTGATTGCCGGTCGGATGCTCTAACCACTGAGCTATGGCGGCTTATCTAATACCCGCCAAATAATTCAATATATACTGGTGTTTCATTCAACAATTAGTGATTATTACATTTTCCACCTGAAAACAACCAACTTTATTTTTGTGAGGAAGGTATTGTTAGTACTAAATCTCTCGCTAGATGGCGTCGAGACAAATTATGTCTACCTTTTTTTGGTGAAATACTTTTAACTTTTTAAATATTAATTATTATTTTTAATTTATAAACTAACGTTTAAGACAAGATTTTTTTTATGCATAGCACAAAGGTTGACAATTTTTATTTTTATTCATTTTTATTTATTTATTTAAACGCCCATAGGGCTTTTACATAGAATGCAGTACATTTTTTTTATTATACTGAAAAGAATGGGTTTACAAAATACAATACACAATACAAGTAACATAATATTTTTTAAAAACAAAATATAGGTTACATAAAATATAAGGGTTAAAAAAAATTGAAAATAAAAAATTTAGGTTACATAAAATATAAGCGTTAACAAAATATAGGTAACATAAAATATAAGAAACAAAATATAGTCCATAAAATATAGTAGTTGACATAAAGTAAGTAATGTTTAAAATTGTTGTTCTCATTAGTAAGTAATAACTAATACATAAGCAATAATTGTCAGAACATCCGACCGGCAATCAGAAGGACACGGGTTCAAGTCTCGTTGGCGGCAAGTATCTTTTTTCGGAAGATTTTTCAATGTAAATGAGTGTTTCAGGCTGACAATTATTGCTTATAATAATTAATGTATAATGCGGAAAATTTAATTCATTAGAAAATGTTCGTTTGACATTTCGATATTTGAAATAAAGGACTTGGAAAGCGGTATTTATTTCATGTATATAATTTTTTTTTTATATTTCTTGGGCAACTGTAAAAATTTATAGACATTTTGTTTAAAAAAATATATTTTCTTTGTACATTGGTTACTTAATTTTTTTTTAATTTCAAAATAAATTAAATAAAATTTAAGTAACAAATGTACATAGTAAATAAAACTTTTCAAAACCTAATATATAATAACATTACTTGCGTTAATACGTAAATTGATTGGTTTTACAATGTTTTCGTCAAGTAACACGCATCGGACTTTGTTTGCTGATCTTGTTTTCTGAGGCGTTGCTGTAAGTGGAATTATTTTGACAAAGGATGTAAGAAAATTAAACGTGGTTTTAGTTGTAATAAGTGAGATTTTATAAAAGCTCATTCACAATGCCACCGTTGCTAAACTCAAAACTCACCTTTTCAGACAGTCGCATCCATAAAATAGAAAATCTTTCACCTTCACATTCAATGCCCGCAACACTGCAAATAACTAATATGTAAAAATGAAAAAAAATCTATTTGTAAGCGTTTATAAAGGTCATTTCATGAACATTCTCCAGCCCTAAAGAGTCCTAAATTCTCCAGTCTTTCAAAATAAACTACTTTTGCCACTAATCTTCCCATAAATGTAATACTAATAGTGATGGGGGTAGCAAATGTAAAATCGTTCAATGTCCAGTGTTTTCTCCAAGCATAAACTTTCGAATATCATATAAATGTGTTTATCGGAAGTGACCTGCCAGGTAAGTATGTTTCTGGATCCATTTATAGATAGTAAAATTAGATAGAACCTAAGAAACCTTAAAAATTGTACAGCACCCTTGAGGTGATTTTTCCCAAAAACGGCGCTCTACAAAATTATTATTATTATTATTATTATTATATATATATGGTGTGATATTTGGTTTAATTTTACGTATTCGTGCGTGTTTAAGCATGTGATTTACTGCTGCACCAAGGAGAAAATATGATTCGAGGTAAAAAGGAAAGGACTCAACGAAGATATTTGAAGCCCAAATATCTTCTCGTCAGTTAATCTTTACGGCACTCACTCAGCGGTATAATATTTTGGTAAAAATGCAGTTAGTCCACCTCACTGATAATACGGAACGTTCGTGTTGTCGCAGTTTGATGCACGGATAATACGGAATGTTCCTTTTTTAAGTAGTAGACAATCAAATAAATATGACATTTGTCGGAAGTACCAAACTAATAAAATAAATTCTCTAAAATAAACTCGCATTTCATCATAATTTTAAATAACATCCCAGGTTTTGAATGGTTTGTTTGGCAAAGCACGGTTTGTCTAGCGGGTTTGAGTAATTATTATAATACATTTCTTTCCATGTTTCACTGTTATAAATACAGGTAAAAACTTAATAATGCATTCACTTTGTTTTACGCAAAAAATATTTTTTCTATGATTGGCAGCATTGTCTATGAAATGTTAAAATAAAAACGATGGATAAACAATAGCGTTACCGCGAGAGTGAATTAATTTTAGCAAAATTAAAAGGTTAAATGCATATTTTTTGCATGTTTTTTGATCTCCCCCGACAAAAATACTCACTTTTCGTAATAATAAAGCTAAATCTAAGTGTTTGAATAAAAAATATTCCGTAGTAACGAGTAAGCGGTTTAGCGCATACATAATAATATTTTTTCTTATCGGCGGGCAAAAATGCGTGATTAGGCGATATAATGTACTTTTGTAGCGGTGGACGAATTATGCTTTGCGATATTGTTGTATATCAAGCGGAAAACGATTATCGACTGACAGTGCGACTTGTGACAGGTGCGCAAGTACACATTGGAACTCGGTAGGAAGGATTTAGGGATATGGAACAATAATAACTCACAAGTATAGCGGTTCATGACACAATGTATAAATGTAGATGTGTGTTAAAGAGAGGTGTATTGTTTAAATATCCCAACAATATATTACCAATATTCAGACAATCTTTATAAACAGCAATGTTTATTTAAGTGAATTGTAGATCACTTTTCCACTTATTTTACAGAATTAATATTTCAGAAGGGTTTGAATGAAAATCAGGGAAATAAATGTGACATTAGTAGTAGATAAGTATAGGTAAAAGAAACAGATTCATACGTCCGTCACTCCTGGACATATTGACCTCCAGAATCCTACCCATACCTCATATCCTTTTCCTTCCCAAAACTTCCTCTCTTTCCTTTCCTAAAAAGACCCTCCACACAGCATCCCCAAAGATGACACAGGCCCTGAGGGGAATTATTTTCCTTAGGGCCCCCTATGTCATAATCAAGATTATGTCAATGCTTCCTCTTCAGACTTTTAATAAAAATCCAAAATTTCAGTCAGATGGCCTACGAAAATGGCTTTCAAATTTCGACCTCAAACCTTGCATTTTGCCCGTTAAGAATTTTGATTTTTTCCACAAATTATGTTTGCAAAAATTAAATTATGTACCTTTTGCGAGGATGTGACTGCCATGGACGGAGGCCGAACAATCAGCACAAGACAGGGACGTAAGGAAGAGCCTTGTCGATGCAATGGGTCCCCGACCCGAATAGGATGAGGGGAAGAAGTGGTGATGATGAACCTTTTGCTGATTTTGTCAATTATTCCTCTACAGACCACAGCTTAAGAACATAAATTTTCAGTTCATTCAGCGCCGCAGAGCCTCAGAAAACGTTTTTCAAAGTTCGACCTTGAATTTTGCCCCGTAAGAATAATGATTTTTTCATAAATGATACTTTTTGCCGATTTTGTTATTTCTGCTCCCAGGACCACAATTTTTATTAAGAATCCAAAAGTTCAGCTCTATCGGTAGCCTGAGAAACCGGCTCTCAAAGTTCGACCACAAGCCTTGCATTTTGCCCCGTAAAAGTGTTGATTTTTCCACAAATGATATTTTTTGCTGAGTTGTCGATTTGATTCCTCTCGGGAACCCCGCGAACCGGTCGCCCCGGGAACCATTTAATAGATAATCAACATCTCTGCCATAGGTCACTCCAAATGCATTTGAAAAACGTTGACATAATTTTGACATCATCCTAATTATATATTGTACTGACGTATAGCTTCTTATTTCATTTGATGGTCTCGATGATAACATGTATGACAAACATACTAAAATGTAAAAGAACACAGCATTTAATTTTGCAGCTGGAAGTTGGACACGATGTGTTCAATTTGGCTTGTAGACATTATAAACCCTCCGTGGAAGGGATACCGCGGGTCATCCCTTACAGCAGACAGCAGCCAGCGCGCGGTCAGAATAATTCCTTATGGAGCAGCTCTCAGAGATAATATTATTAGCGGAACTTTTACGAAACGGACAGAGAAAGGGTGAGCTGACCACTATTGCAACACGACTCAAATTAGATGACGGTGGACAAGAGTTACTCGGGACCGCAATGCTATTATGGGGTGGAAGTCTCTTAAATGAACATACCTACTTACTGCGTATAGCTTATAGACAGAGGTGGAGATATATCTATTTTCGAAGTTTGACCAAAGAGTAAATAATGGAACCCTATGGTTGACCCAACATTTTAAAATCAACACAATTATTCATTATGGGCTAGTTGTTTCACAGAACTTAAATAATAATTGAACTAGAATACAATACTTTAAAGCGCCCTTGAGGTATTTTACTCACAAAAATGGCGCTACAAAAATCATCCAACAATTATTATTAATTATTACAACATTAACAGGACTTGAATATTAATTTTGTAATGCTCGAATTTTTAAAAATTATTATTCAAAATATTTACCATTATAACAAAATCCAAGTCAACAAATTTGGTGCTATAAAATAGACTTTTCTTAAAATCTCAAAATGTCAGATAGTCAGATTTTCTCGTATAAAAAATCCAGTCATCAAAAATAACAATGCTCTTGAGACATTAACACAAATTAAATACTTAGGCATCACTTTTCAATTAAATCTTTCATTGTTAACCACATAATGGAAATCTCTTACAAGAGCTTACAAATAATGTAGGGATTTATAACTAGGCTAACTAGAAATTTGAACAATATTAGGTGTATTAAATATTATATTTTGCGTTTGTTAGAAGTCAGCTTGAATACAATTCTCCCACCTGGAACACACATTATAATAGTCATGTACGTTTTCTAAATTTTAAAACGGGTATTCTAGCAATTATGTTGAACAACAACACTCTTTTGTTTTATAATAGCTGACTCGGCTAACTTTGTACTGCCTCAGAATCAATAACTATTGTTTCAACTTATTATTTTTAAATTATAAAACCGTACATAACGCCATCTCTGATACTGACAAAAACAAAACACGAACAGTTGTGCAACGATAATTGCTTCACTGTGTAATTTTTAACTTAATAAAAAAATAATTTAATTCAGCTAATAAGAACACAACAATTCTTGATTCTGAGGCGGTACGAAGTTCGCCGGGTCAGTTAGTAAATAAATAAAATTCTGTGAAACAACTTACGTTGATAAATGATAATTACCTTGAAATAAAGATTAATACGACAATGCAAAAATTTGAATGGAAACAAATGTTCCATTTAGCCCAATAGCCCAATAGCCCAGCACTCTCATACTCGCCTGACATCGTGGATTTCCATCCCACAGAAAACATAGTTTTATGTGGAAATATAAGCCGTGATTGGGTAAATATTTGGATCACGCAACACGCCTACATGGCACTTCTAGTGTTATTCTTCATTATTTATTTATCAATAATGAACATCAGAACTAATTTTGGATGAGCTATTACTTATGCATTTTAAATATTTCCGCCTCGGTCAATTATACGTTTCATTCGAAATCTATGGTACATATGAGGGACGTAGTTTAATCAGCGATTCTTGATATTATTTAAATATTGATATCCGGTGATATTCTGGATGTTTTTCAATTAAAAACATGAACAAATCAGTAGGTATTGAACAGATATGGGGCGGGGAGAGGGGCTCATTAGTTACTCGGTTGAGTGATCAGTAACGACATGTGGAAGAATTTTTATTCGTTTTATTTTGAAGAAAAAAAATTAAAAAAGACTCCTTAAAAATCACCGGAGATCAAAATTTCATTAACATTTTTTACTCCAAAAATGTCAGGAATCACTGGTTAGTAAGTAAAGTATGTCATTTAACACCCTGTACACATATTAGGTCCTTACATATGAAATTGGCGTTTGGCGTACTGGCTCAAATATCTTCTCTTTGGTTAGGAATTCCAAATTCAAATTTATTCAGCTATTTACTCATGTATTTGTATTTCGAAAATTATAATTCATTTGTTTTTTCCTTAATTGTTTTTTTTCTTTGCGTCACTTAGTTTACAAAATGGAAAACTTGAAATATCGAGTGGCACCAGTGCTGCAGAAACGACTCGAAGGTTTAATGATGTGTATGGCGACGGTGCCGCAAAAGAAAACACAATGCGTTTTTGGTTCCAACGTTTTCGTTCTGGAAATTTCGACCTGCAGAACAAGCCCCGTGGACGGCGGGAGATCAAAGTTGATAATGAAGAAGTGAAGGCTATTGTGGAAGCTTTTGGACCCATCGCAAACCACGTCGGAGTTAGCTGCAGGCTGCATTGTTAGTGATAAAACTGTTTTAATCCACTTGAAGTAAATTGGGAAGGTGAAAAAGCTTGAAAGGTGGGTACCTCACGAATTGAGTGAAGCAAATCAACAAACGCGCGTTAGAACGCTAGACCACACACTGCACAACAGACGGCTACCAAATTGGAGGAGCTTCAATTGGAATGTCTAAGTCATCCACCGTACTCTCCGGACCTTGCCCCAAAAGATTACCATTTTTTTCGAAATTTGGATAACTTCTTGCAAGGGAAAAAATTCAACTCCGATGGGGCAGTCCAAACCGCCTTCAAAGATTTTATTGATTCCCGTCCGAATGGTTTTTTTTTAGTAAAGGGATCGATGAACTACCTTTGAGATGGCAAAAGTGCATAATTTTTTTTAAATATATTATATTTAAAAAAAATCGACTTTGTGTTCTCCCATACAAAACGCCAATTTCATATGTAAGGACTTAATATTATTATTATATTAATTAACATATCATTTTATGAGGCGGGTTTGAACTTATCTGCCGTAAGTTACCCCAAGTAGTTCGCTACGTTTGGTGACTTAGCAGGGCTGCCCGGATTAATTGGGTGAGGTGTATCCAGGTCTTGGCGGCGAATGCAGCAGCCCATAAGCTAAGTGGCGGAAGAGGCTGATTTTGGGAGGACCTTTAACCTCTCCAGCGGGTCTCTCACGATCCATCGTCGACACACTGCCTCCTAGATTCCGACTTATCCTTCATAGCTTTTTATCTTCTAGAACTTCCTCCCCTTCCTTTCCTTAAAAAACCCTTCATGCAGTATCTCCAACGATGACATAGGCCCTTGGAGAAATTATTTTCCTTTGTGGGGTGAATGAAAAAAAAATCGAGTGCAGTTTACACGCGGTAGAAGGGAAACTTTACCAAAACAATCTCAACCAATACTTGAAAGGTGAGGTCATAATCAAAGCAACCAATGAGCGCAGACCAGCGTAATTTCCGTTTCATATCTCAACCAACAGGAGCCTTTAAAAGTGACAACATAATCAAAGCGGTTAATGAGCGCAGTTGATGCGTCGCAGGTGCAGTAATTGTCATTTCCGTTTCTACCGAAATCCAAATCATAGCGGGGCTATAGAAGTTTCACTTCAATAAATAAATGATATATCCGGCACCGCATAGGTACTTCTTTTTTACTCCTTGGTCTTAAGTTCTTCCACTGTAACATATTCCTAGTGTAAACGTCGTATTTATTGCAAGAACATGAGTCATAAAACAAACTCAACAAATGTTCATAAGTAAGTTAAACCTTTGGTACTCGTAAAACTAACACGTTTCCTATTCCAGACACCTTACAGTGAGGCAACTTACAAAGTAATAATATGAGAGGGAAGATATTCTTTTTCCCGTTCCTTCCTTTGTAGATGAAGGTTGGACAGCCGATAAAATAATACACAAGAAACCTACCTTATTGGACATTTCGCCTAAGAAATAATGATTTATATCCAACGGTATTTTGGTAATCTGCACGTCGAGGTTTTTCAGTAGTTGCGCGGATTTATAAAAAAAAATCTGATTGATCGACGGTCCGCATTGCGACAGTGCAACATCTCGCCAAACGACCACGAAGGATAAACAGATTTTTTTCGTCCTCTTTCACCAATCAACACTTAGCGAACGCCAAATGTAAAGGTTTACTTAATTTAGATTTAGCGAAGGATTAGTTAGGTACTCTTTTTACTGGACTTTCTGCTTAAATAAAAAAAAACTTTACTAAGGACGGGTTGTTTCACAGAATTTGAACAATTCTTCAAACTTATCCTAACTTACAAAAACTTATCCAAAATGTCGCTCATATACCAGAACCTCGAGCCATTACTAAATTACCCCAACTCATACAGCATTAATTTTTCAGAAGTAATTAATATCAATATCACAGTTGAAAGCTCTATTTGTGCTAATGTAATGCAATAAATCAACAAAATTACATTTTCTTTTTCAATACTTCGTAAAGAAAAAATCTTTAATTTTTATTTGTTCATTGTGTAGCCGAGCAACGAACAACCTTAAAAAGATTATTCAAATTCGATTTTACAGACTGGTATCACCGGGCACCGCTCTCCATGACGACGTGCATGACGATGCAAACTTATTCCGGTTTCAACGTTCGTTCCGTCCGCCTGCTTTTTCTCTAAGCGAGATAATTGTTAAATCTGTGCTAACTTATTGTAACATAAAGTTTCAATGTAAATATATTAGACTCGCGTTAATCAAAAGTTATTATTGAAAACCTCCACAACTTAGGCATCCAGTTTACAGACGTGGCAAGGCCTGTAAACTGTAAAACCCTCTGGATAAAATATCTAAACATAACCCAAATTGCTAAAATTGCTTTGATGGTTATAAAATTTGTGGATTTTTCGACCACCAAACCCGTATTAGCGGGGGGGAGGGGGAGGTAGTATACAAGGATTTTATTCAATTAATATGGTTTTTTCCATATTTGTTGCTATGTCTTCTTTGACGATTGGATTTCTAGTTATTTGGCTATCAGCATTAGATAATTATCTCGGGCTTATAGATTACTTTAATATTGTCTAAGGAATACCTTACTTATGCTTATAAGTAATATGAATTATTAACTACCTATTTTATATTTGTAATACTTATTGTATAATATTCTGGATTTTTTTTGATCAGTAGTTAAATTTTAAAGGGACACATATTTCAGATTGGAGTAGGAATAATATTACATATAATGGACTCCATGTAAATAAAAAGTAAACGAAGAAACATTTGTAACAGCCTGTAGATGGCTTTAACGGGCTGTAACCGGTTGAGTCACAAATAAATGAATTGGAAATAAGTTTTAATTTTAATTAATTATATGATTATAACAAAACAAATATAAAACTTATTTCCACTTTAATTTATTGATCATAATCGGTTTCAGCCTGTTAAGGCCATCTTCAGACCGGTACAAACTATTCATAAGCCACAGCTTATACACACAACAAATGGGGGAGGGGGAGAGGGGTGGTCTACAAGGATTTTATTCATTATATGGGTTTTCTTACAATTAAGTCTAAGACTAAGTCGTTTTTTCGAATTTCTAATTATTTTGTTTTACCCACGCTTTATACACACAACAGTTGGGGGAGGGGAAGAGGGGTGGTCTGCAAGAATTTTATTCAATATATAGGTTTTATTACAATTAAGTCTAAGACTAAGTCGTTTTTGACTGTCGAATTTCTAATTATTTTGTTTTACCCACGCTTTATACACACAACAGTTGGGGGAGGGGAAGAGGGGTGGTCTGCAAGAATTTTATTCAATATATAGGTTTTATTACAATTAAGTCTAAGGCTAAGTCGTTTTTGTCGAATTTCTAATTATTTTGGTTTTTTCCTAGTAGGCTTAATTACCTCGGGTTTGTAGCTTTACTTCAATACTGTTCGTGGAAAATCTTACCAGTAAAATGTATTATTAACGACCTAATTTTATTGATGTCAAATCGTTCTTGTATATTTATAACGATATAGATTTTTTATTGAATTTTGATGGGACCTAGATTTTATATTGGAGTTGGAATTATTCTTATATCAGTACATACTTGTATGATGAAAATTACAATGGATATGGAAGCGGGGATTTATTTTTGATGGAATCAAAATAGTGTAAAATAATCCAAGTCTTTCCTAGTTCCGCGTTAGTACATTTTTTTGTTCGACTCATTTCATAATATTTTCCTACACAACAGCCTCCGTAACTTGTATACTTTTATCCAGTCTACTTTGGCAAGGCTAGCAAATCTCTTGTGTGCTATCATGGTAATGAATATAAAAACGGTATTTTTACCAAGGTTTTTGTATTAAAATTTCGACGAAGAAGCCGGCGGTATTAAAACACACATTATTTGAGATTAACACAGTAACTCCCTTGTATAACTTCAGAATAAGTTTTGTGTGAAAAAAATTTTTGTACGTATTAGCGAAACAATAAAGAGATTGGTTATTAAAAATAAATATTTTGCACAGAAAAGAAACTTATTTTCTTTTCGGACAGCGTTACGGTATCCATCATCAGGGCAGTGACGCTCTATACATGGTGTGCTGTGGCATGGACACTTTAACGGTGTCCGAAACATTGGCTAAAGAAGGAGGTAGCGCAACACGGCATAACATCCCAAAAATAAATAACGAAAATACTTTTGGCCGTGAATATCTAAAATCATATCTAAGAAACTTATTGTTTTGAATATTAGACGATTTTATGAACCGTTAATAAATTAATTTTAATATTAAAATTGTTGCAGGGTCTAGCCACATCATCAGGAGACATTTAGTAGATCGATATTATACCATTATAAGTGATTGAATGATTTCATTATAGTACTTAATGACTGTCCTACGTTGTGTATCTCGACCGTTTTGCGGTTCTTCTGTCTGTAAATTTGTTTGTATGTTCAGTTTCCGTTTCAAAAATGGGGGCAGTTTTAATGGTCCAATAAAGTTTTTTTTTTTCAAATGTGAAATCGTCATTTTCATTTCGATTTTTCAATAATTTGGTACCTACTTCCCTGAGGAAAAATTGAATAAAGAATTGTCATTGAAATAGTTACGTTTGAAAAATATTACCTTAACCCTAGAAGGGTACGGTCAAATTATAGGCGCTTATAGGTACCGATGAGTAAATTTTACTCACTTCAGAATTTTTACATTATTATCAGATTTATTTTGCAAAGCAGTAGTGTTTAATGAAAAAAATTGAAAGCCGGCATATAATATAAGTGTAATTTTTATTATAATTGTTATGGTATGCTCTAAACGACAGAATTCGAGCCCACGGGAGCTCCACCGCGGACAAAAACACCCCGCTCCCCCCTGTTTCCTGCTTCCTACCTCCTCCCCTCTCTGCACTCCCGCGCACACCAACGCGTCCCGCCAGTCGAGAATTGCAAGCGGCCTCGGGAACACGTTACGCTCCCCCGGATCGAACACCGAGTTCGCGGCTAATTTCTGTCGACCAATTTGAAACGCAATTACATCTGCGATGTTAATTGAAGTACATACGGGTTTTAGCGCTGGTATTCTGCCATGCCTGTGTGAACTTCGGGTCCTGTCCTAGACTCGGAAGTGCCCCCTGCTGAACCCGGAAGGCGTGGATCCCCGAACATCATGTAAGCTGTACAAATATTCCCTCTTCTGTTTGTGTCCTTTAACGATAGACTGTAACCCTCGCGAAAAGCCATCACTCAGGGAGTTTCGATTCAGAGATCACGAGGTATAAACACGATAGCTAGGATTGTGTAATATGCATTTCTTGTATTGAATTGTACTGTAATAACCTATGAAACTGTGTTTTGAATTTGCAATACATGAATCTATTTAAACTCAATCCTGTTGTTATTCTGCCTCGGCAGGAGCATTTCCTAGAGTGTATTTCCCGGACGACCGTGGGGAGATGAGAGTTCCGAAGCATTCGTGCGACCTGCCCCTGGAATAGAGGGTACTTTTGTCTCTGCTGTGAGCTGGCCTGGGACATGTTTAGGGCCCATCATAACAACGGGCGCGCAATGTGGCGCATAACAACTGTCGCCATAGCGTGGGGCCTCGGAATTTTTTTTCTCTCTATCACGATCGCTTCGCGGAGTGCAACTCGTCGAAATCCTCCCTGTACAGGAATTGTTTTGTAAACATTAATTATACCTTGATATTCTACACCCAGTGTACAGTGAATTCTGTGAAAAAACCATGAATCACGCCGCAATTGAAAACACGGCCATTGTGGAAGCTACTAGAAAGCGCCAATACTTTTAACCGCGAACTTGACTGCGCAGGCGTGACCATTCTCTGGATTGCGCGCGCAAGTGCTTTGTCTCGCGCCAAAATTCCAACGGAAAAAACCCGTCGGAAAGAAATAATTAACTGTTGCTATGCAGCGTTTATAATCAAATCGCCTTTTTTATGACTGAACCGGATAGCAACGGAAATTATTATAAATTTGATTCTGGAACCCCAGTTATTTTGCGAATTCCTGAATCAAAAATTTCGGACTTACGTTTTTTTGTTGTTTCTGCACAATATACCAATTGGCCCGTTCGTGTCTGTCAAATGAGTGCACCTTATATTTCACCAAATGGACAAAATAATGACTTTTTTTCCCATTCTACATTACAGGTACCGTTTTTTTTCAGCATAAGTGTAAAGTGAATTGTTTTTTTCCTTACATAAAGAAAAGTGAAATAATAATAAAACAAATGATTGATTCCATGAATAAATAAAATAATTTTAATGTGGTTGTCGTAACGAATCCCATATTCAGTTATTTTCATCCGGAAGTTTGTTCTTATTTGACAGAAGAGTGCCTTTTGTGAATTTTAGTGCCTTTCTCAGTGCAAAGTGAAGTGAAAAAAATAAAAAAGCCGTTTTCTAAAGGTCAGTCCTGGCAATTTTTTTGAAAATAAATAAATACTTGTGAATTTCACAGTTTTCTCAAAAGTGGTCAGTGAAACACAGAAACCTTTACTACTAAGGTCTTTCCACGCAAATTTTTTTTTCGTATGCCTTCCTTTGACAAAGATTCTGGTGTCATTTATACCAAATTGTAGTGTGAAATACAGTTTTCTAAAACTATTTTAGAAGTGCCAACCAGTGGTTACCAAGTGAAAAGTGCCTCTCAAAATTAATTTTGCGTTTGCTAAAGGAAACCCCTGGCAAAAATTTTTTCACCACCCGGGAAACTCACAATGAAAAACAATCAAGCTATGGCATCATCCAATTTGGGTATCATTCCCAACGTGCACAACTTATCCAAAACTCACTTACAAACTGCTTTAAGGGATAGAGGACTCTCGCCATCAAACAAATCTAAATCTACATTAAAGGCTTATGCACTTCTATTTAACAAAAAGTACAATAAGAGAATAAACCTCGCCCCCTCAAGCGAAAATAATTCACGCTCGGCTACGCAAGCTTTGGATAATCTTGTTCCTAACAAAGAACCTATACCGCAAGTAATGGTAAAACAGGACATCGCACCCACCTTGACACAAGATAAAACTTACGATTTATCCTCTTGGAAAGTCAAATATAATGGCGTCTCCGATGTGCTGGATTTCATCGACCGTATCGAAGAAACGGCTACAATCAAAAATATCCCATTCGAGATTCTACGAAAAAACTTCATAGAACTCATCTCCCCAGAATTGATACCCTGGCACCGCATTCAAAAAACTAAATGCAAAGATTGGAATAAACTCAGATCTGCCCTAATCTCGAGCTTCGGAAAAACAGAAGCCCAGCACAGGATCAAATTATCTTTACTATCTATTAAACAGCTGGTAAATGAACCCGTAGCAACATTCATAGAAAGGGCTGAATCCATTAACATCAAGCTTTCACATCCCGTTTCGGAAGCTGAACTATTACCAGTCATAACTGATGGCCTTTTAAGCAAATACGAGAACATCATCACCTCGCAGAAAATTGCATCCCTGGCCCAGTTAAACGAGGTCTGTCTCCTTCTGGAATCATACCAGGATAGGAAGAACATAAAGAATGTGTCAAATAATGTAGTTGTGCCAAGCCGTTCGTCTGGTTTAAAACCAGAATTCGACAACAAAAAAGTGTGCTCTTTTTGCAAAAAAGTAGGCCATCTGGCCACTACTTGTTTCAAGCAAGCGAGGTTTCTGGAATCCAAGGAACCCCGAACTTTCAAGAGGCATCACTCTAGGGACCGCTCTCCTCCACGCGACGAACTGCGCAATATTTTCAAGAAATCAAGGCACAACATGGAAAGGTTACAAAACACAAGCGATGTCAGACCTCAGGTGGATTTCTCCAAGCCCCCACCAAATTTCTACATGAAGAGGCCAAAAAACTAAATAATAACCTCTCAGGCACCCATTCTGAACCAAGGTCTAAAGAATGGACTGATTGGTTAGCACACATTAAGTATTTTAACCAGACCTTAAATGTTTCTTCGGTTTGTTGCAAACAAGCTAAAGATGGGAGACCCTATGCTTCTTTCTCTGTTAACAATGTGACCTTTTCCGGATTACTCGATAGTGGGGCATCTATCAGCTGTCTTGGCAACAATGCTCACTTGCCTTTTGTTAACAGTGATTTTAGAATTTCGCCCCAATCGACACACCTGACGACTGCAGATAATGTTTCTCAGCCGGTCATCGGTGCCCTTGCCCAGCCAATTAATTGTAACAATAAAATAGTTACAATCAATTTTCTAATAGTGCCCTCTATATCCCAGAATTTCATCCTTGGCGTTGACTTCTGGAAGGCATTCAATGTTGCTCCCCAAGTATTTAATACTCTTGGCGAAACCTCCACTGCCGCTCAAATTAGTGAGATCCGCACAATAATACCTCACGAAAATTTAAGCACGGACCAGGCTCTCCAACTAAAGGAAATGGTCAATAAATTCGAATCAATATCCTTCGAAAAATGTGGACTAGGTTTGACAAATTTGGTGGAACACCATATCAAAACCAATGGCCCACCCATCAAGCAACGTTATTACAACTTAGCCCCCCAAAAACTTAAACTTTTAGAAAACGAACTTGACGAAATGTTAAAAATGGGTGTGGTGGTTCCCAGCAGAAGTGCATGGACCAACCCAACTCTTTTGGTTTCTAAAAAAGACGGCTCTGCACGTTTCTGTCTCGACAGTAGACGTTTAAACTCTTGCACGGAAGCTGATGCGTATCCCTTACCTCACGTTCACGCAACCTTAGACAAGCTGCGTAACGCCAAGTTCATCTCTTCTGTCGATCTCAGCAAAGCGTTTTGGCAAATACCCTTGGACGCAGAATCGTGCGAAAAAACTGCTTTCGTTGTACCTGGTAGGGGAATGTTCCATTTTAAAAGATTACCCTTTGGTCTAAAAAACAGCCCCGCCGAGTTACAAAGACTGATGGACAAACTTTTCGGTCCTGAAGTCGATAATAGCCTGTTTTGTTACCTTGACGACCTCATCATCGTCAGCGATACCTTTGAAAAACACCTATTAATGCTGGAAAAAGTTTTCCAACAACTCAAGTTCGCTGGTTTAACCATCAACTTGAAGAAGTCTGAATTCTGTAAGTCCCGTCTACGTTATTTGGGATTCATTGTCGACGAAAAAGGTCTAAGAACAGACCCCGCTAAGGTGGAAGCCATGGCAAATTTTCCCCGACCCAAAAACGCGAAGGAAGTCAAAGGTTTCCTTGGACTTGCAGGTTACTACAGGAGATTCATCAAAGACTTTTCCACTATTGCAGCCCCCTTAAATAAAATTACCGGCATTCGTAAAGGTGTCAGCAATTTCCGATGGTCTGTCGAAACTGAAGAAGCGTTCACAACTTTAAAAAATGCCCTTCAAAAAGCTCCCGTTCTGAATTGCCCGGATTTTGCACTCTCTTTTACCCTCCACACGGATGCCTCCAATGTAGGAATCGGTGGAGTCCTTACTCAAGAATTCCCAGATGGCGAACACCCTGTAGCGTATTTTTCCCGTACACTAAACAAACACGAGAAAAACTACGGAATTACAGAGAAAGAATTATTGGCTGTATTGGATTCTGTTCACCATTTCCGCGGTTACATAGACGGTAGCAAATTTACTGTAGTCACAGACCATAGTAGTTTGAAATGGTTGATCTCTTTAAGTAATCCCTCCGGTAGGCTCGCTCGCTGGTCCTCCCGTTTGTCTCAATACAATTTTGATGTTGTTCACCGTAAAGGCGCGGACAATATTGTTCCCGACGCCCTTTCAAGAATTGAACTAGCTTCATTAAATGTTGACACAATTGCCCCCCCTCCATCTACAAAAGATGAATGGTATTTGAAAATCTTTAAAGGTTGCAAAAATAACCAACAAAAGTTTCCTAATTTTATCATAAAAGAAGGACAACTATACCGTAATTGCAAGGCACCATTATCCATCCTCGAAGATTACTCGTGGAAACTTGTCGTTCCCCTCGAAGGTAGAGAACAAATAATCATTGACAATCATAGTGCTCCCGACTCCATACACCCAGGAAATTTCAAGACGTATAAAAAAATCGCCTTGAAGTATTATTGGCCTGGTCTCTTTAAGCAAATTCGCAATTACATCTCTAAATGTGAAACTTGTAAAGCTTATAAACATAGCACGGCAGCACCTGCCGGCCTAATGGGTAATCCCAAACGTGCCGACAGACCCCTACAATCATTGTCAATGGACCTCGTCGGACCCTTTCCTCGAAGTTATGCCGGACACATGCACATACTTAGTGTAGTGGATGTTTTCACTAAATTCTGTTGGATCTTTCCTTTAAAAAGAGCCAACGCGTCCGCCATCATCAAACTCCTGGAAAAACACATTTTTATACCTTACGGAACACCCAGAACCATAATAGTTGATAACGGAAAACAATTTATTGCCCAAGAATTCAAAGATTTTCTTGCCAGATACGGAATCAAGGACATTTACTATAACACCTTGTATACCCCACAGAATAACACTGTCGAACGTTATAACCAGACAATCAACACAGCTCTAGCTATTCTAGTTGATAAAGATCAACGTACTTGGTGTAAAAACCTAGATAAAATTCAGGCTGCTATGAACAACACGGTTAACCTGGCCACTGGTTACACACCTTTCTTCTTAAAACACGGTATGGAACAAGTTGTTCACGGTTCTCTACATAGGGACACAAACTTTCCTACGTCAATTGCCGCCACAAGCAACCCTACCGCGGACTATGCCCATCGTCTGGAAGAACTGTCGGCCATCTACAGTGAAGTCACTGATGCTTTACTCCTGGCTCATCAAAAGAGCGCGGACAGATACAACCTACGTAGGAAACATGTCACCTTCAATACTGGAGACATAGTTTGGAGAAAGAACAACACACTTTCCCAAGGAGCCATGTATTTCTCTGCCAAGCTGGCACCACGTTTCGTGAAGGCCAAAGTTCTAAGAAAGATATCAGATCTAGTGTACTCTTTGTCTGACTCCTCTGGAAAGCACATTGGTAATTACCATATTAAGGATATTGCAAAGACTGGAAGTGAGGAGTCAAGTAAAACTGCCCCCACTATCTCAGCAAACTCAAAATGATCCAGTGTGTATCACCACAACCCTTTGGTAAGCATATCAAGTCTTACAATGACTGGCGTGTAAAGTGTCAATTACATGTCCACCCTTTCGTTGATGAAACGAATATTGTTAAAAAAAAATCATTTTTGTAAATTTATGTACACTCCACGGCGTAGTTTGCCCCGTTCATGTTTATGAATTGGCAACCACCGTAATTTCTGTTCCACACGTTTTTTGTTTTTTCTTTTTTCTCACCTGTTCCAAAACTGATCACTTTAGAGCAGAGACACCCCTCGAGTCACAGTGTTTGGGAAGTCATGAACCCAAATCATTGCCTCTCAACCCCTCACACTACGCAACGTTCATGCCATGGCACGCTTTGCTATGTAATGCAATATTGTAATTTTCACCATTTTTGTTTGTTGTTTTTTCATCATATCGGAAGGAATCTCTTCAAAATTTTTTCTTTTATGTTCTGTAAGTACTGGAGCGTCGTTCTAAAGTCGGATTTGGTAAACTCCAAAGCGTTAAATCACGACCCAGGACTAGTAAACCATCTTAACATGCTCCATATTTTACTCATCATGGTAAAAATAAGTGGTTACTCACATAATCACATTCCTTGTGTACAGTAGTTTTCAATTTTTCTCAAATGTTAAAAAATTGATGGCGTCCTACCCGAGCTCTTTGCTAACAAATTGGATTTTGACACGTCCATTTTGAAATCATATGTATATAAATAAAGGAAAAGCCTTTAAATTGGTCTTTCCACCCTTATACAAATCTTCTTGGGCCCGTTTCAACTAAAGTACGTAAAACCAAATACTCGGTCTTTTGTTAATATAAGAAGTGTAACAGACGTATCAGGTCTTTACAAGACTGTAAAATAAGGGGCACCGGTCTTGTGCACGCCTTCCACTAGCTCACGCTGATGATGGTGATTATGGCTGGCTGGCCTCCCTACATCCAGTGGTATGGCCCTGGATGCGCCTCGTTTCTGCCTGAGCGGTGCCTTGCAGTGCCCAGAGTCAGGGCCGACTGCAGCGGTAGGCACCGGGTTCTCGGTCAGGCAGAACTTCGGCAGGAGGCAGCAGCTGGCAGCAGGTCGCAGACTTCCAGAGGTAGGTGTCTGGACCACTTGTAGAGTAAATAAAATACTTGTTTGAATGTTGAAGAATAACTGATTTATTATGAGAAATGGCCGGGTTTATATACCCGATTTCCGTGACAAAACCTGTCACGTGGTACATTTTTGTGGTGGGAGGTTTTACCTAGCCCTTTACCTATATAAGGTGTGCCTTTCTGTGGGCCACCCATTTTGGCAAACACTTGCTTGAAAGTGGTCGTCTAAAATTGGTTTCTTAAATTAATTATACAGGTCAGGTTAATGTATTTACAATGTTTTCCTTAAAACTACAGTGTTTCTACGGATGTTCTACATTCGTAGATTTTTTGTTTGACGAGTTTGGGTTGATTTTAAGGAAGTTTGACTTTTTGTCGGTAGGTATTTGTTATTTAACAAAGTGTTTGAATAGTTACAAAGAAGTTAATATTTTTTCCAGGTCCCCCGTAAGCTTGGCTATTGAAACCTTTTGGTTCCGTCGCTTTACGAGGTCCTGGGATTTTTAAAATGGAGAAAAATTGAAATGATGCTAAAGTCTCGAAAATCTGCTCAAGTGCTGATAGCGCTGGCAGTTTAAGAGTTACAATGTTTATTTATGGCTCTATGGATGCCCCGTAGGACTCTGCACTGAAACTTCTTAGTTTCAGCGTCCTACGGGGTGTTTAAACGAAGTTATATTAAAATATGGTGTATTTTTGACCAATATAAAGGCCCTTAATAGGGACGCCCAAATTGGTTTTTTGGCTTTGTAGCCGGAAAAATAGCCCTGAAGGCGATGAAATAATAAGTTTAGGATGTCTCCTGGTGGCAACTTGGTAACCAAGTTTTTACTTGTGTCACCAGGGCATCTGTGTATTAAGAAAAAGACATTTAAAATTGAAAAAATGTGTTTTGAAAAAGATCGTTGCTGGCGGCACGGTATTATTGAACTTCGTGGCCAGGACGAAAAAGGCCCTAAAAAGGGCCGCCAAGGGGCCCATCCTTCGGAGCAGGAACCGATCCTTCGGAGCAGGAACCGATCCTTCGGAGCAGGAACCGATCCTTCGGAGCAGGAACCGATCCTTTGGAGCAGGAAACGATCCTTTGGAGCAGGAAACGATCCTTTGATCCTTTGGAGCAGGAAAAAATGGCCCTTCTCAGGGGTATAACATATAACATAGAGAAATATAGGAGGCTAGAATGGCTCCCGGTGCAAACTTGGCACACAAGCTTTATTGGTTGCACCGGGGCATTGTACATAGCTAGACATTTTATAATTTAACAATGAGGGAGAGCAACACGTCCGTTACAAGAAGTCCTCGATTTGTCCCTCTTCACAACATGTATGTCTTGTATTACATGCCTCAACCCTGACGGAAAAGGTTAATAAAACCTAACGGCAGCCCTGTTTTCCGTACATAAATAACCGCAGTTTAACGTAAATCCTCAATGTTTTGTTTGATCATCGTTTTGCAAACATAGGCATTCAACTCTTGTTTCACCATTTAACTAAGTATTTGCAACCTAAATTGCACATAACCTGGTATGTTGTAACTGCACAAAGGGTATGTAAAACCACAATTGGTCCCTTTTGTTTGTCCCCACCAAAGTTGCTACAATAGACAGTATGTAAAACCATATAGGTCTGTCTTTGTTTGTCACATGGTGTAAACAGAAAAGTACTCTGTCATCACCCCGCCTTTATAACATACGAAGTGACATTAAATTGTTTACCTCCTTGTTATTCTATCGTACGCTCCTGGGCTACGGAGTTAGTTAATCTAACAAATCTTCATATACTGTGTTAAAACAAGCATTGTTAACGTTTATTGTGTTGTATTTAAACGCAACCCTGTTACATTATAGGAGGGATCCTTAAAATACCTGCCACAATACGAGAAGTTCGTCATAATCACTTTTGCTCATAGCTAAATGTTATTGAGTTGGTCGTGTGACATATTTGTCATGAGTACCGTTTTGTACATTCTATTTTGGTCGTGTGACATATTTGTCATGAGTACCGTTTTGTACATTCTATTTTGGTCGTGTGACATATTTGCCATGAGTACCACCCTTTTGTATAACCTGTTCTGGTCGTGCGTCATTTATTTGCCGTGAGCACCGCTTTTATGTATAATTGTGTATAAACTCTGTACACTACACGTGGAGACGTTAAAACACTTACCGTGATTCGTGTGAACGACATAATATCGGCTTTGCCATCTTCTTTAAGATGCATTGTATAAGCTCTTTGACTTCTGTCTATAATTGAGTTATATCTTGTGTGTACTTACATATTTTGTACACTATACGTGGAGACGTTAAAACACTTACCATGAGTCGTGCGAACGAAATAATATCAAACCTTTTGTGTGCGATCTACGAAATGTAGTCCACAACCCTTTGTTGTCATTCAACGCCGATGCCCGTGGACTTCCTGTTTTTTTACTTCTTTGCAAAAGGAAAGAAGCCCAGGAATATCTACTATCCCAAAAGGACTAGTTTTCAGCTTCTAAAAAATAGCCCTTCTCAGGGGTATAACATATAACATAGAGAAATATAGGAGGCTAGAATGGCTCCCGGTGCAAACTTGGCACACAAGCTTTATTGGTTGCACCGGGGCATTGTACATAGCTAGACATTTTATAATTTAACAATGAGGGAGAGCAACACGTCCGTTACACTCCCCCCGTGCTGCTTGTCTGCACTAGTCATCAGGACGTGTCGAACGATGAGTAGGCGAAGCTGCATAGGCGGGAACGACAGGATCCCAGCGGGCTTCACGGCAGGTCGGGTGTAGACTGCGGGGCTCGTCTGGATTCGGGCTGTCCTCTCTCGGCCATCTGCGGCGGGGGTGTCGTCCAGGACTCGGCCGTGTGGTCGGCTGATGTGGAGCATCACGGGGTCCATGACAGCCAGCAAATTTTTCCTTTTGCTGGGGTTGATTGGCTCCCCCCGTGTGAAGAGCGCCACTTCTTTGATGGTGGCATTGCTGGGGCAGGGCGGGCTCGTCTTCGCTGCGCCGATAACAGGTATCACGAATGTGGTAGTGATACTGCTGGGGCAGGGCGGGCTCGTCTTCGCTGCGGCAATGATGAGCACCACTGACGTGGTAGTGATACTGCTGGGGCAGGACGGGCTCGTCTTCGCTGCGCCGATAACAAGCATCACGAACGTGGTAGTGATACTGCTGGGGCAGGGCGGGCTCGTCTTTGCTGCACCGATGAGGAAAACCACTGTTATGACAGCGGAATGTGGTTGGTCATCCATCTGGGCCAGTGCTAGGTATCTCTGTTCGCGCAGAGGTACGGATCCAGCAGATGCTCTCTGCTGATCGGCTGACTGTGCAGAGCTGGCTGTCCGGTGGAGCCCGGGTGAGGGCGGCCCGGGGCCAGAAGGTCCAGGTGGCAACAAATCCCACTGCTCTGGCAGCGGTGCGGATCCGGCAGATGCTCTCTGCTGGTCGGCTGGCTGCCTTTGATAAAGCAGGGGTAGGGGCGGTCCGGGGCCAGAAGGTCCAGACGGCAATGAATACAACTGCTCCGGCAGCGGTGCGGATCCGGCAGGGTCCGGTGTCACGAAACTGGCCCTTCTCGGGGCCGCAAAACTGGCCCTTCTTGGGGCCGCAAAACTGGCCCTTCTTGGGGCCGCAAAACTGGCCCTTAATGGGGCCGCAAAACTGGCTCTTCCTGGGTTGTAGGAAGGGGGCGGCGGCGGAGGGTCTTCAGGCCCTAGCTGCGCCAGTGATGCATATGGTCCAACGGGCTTCTCCGGTGCGGCTTCACGTTGCCTCTTGTCGAGCAGAGGTACGGGCGGCACGGGGCCGGATGGTCCAGGCTGCATCCAAATTTCCTGGAGTCGCCAAGGTTCTCCTTGGTCCGGAACTGAGCGTTCGGTTGGCTCAAGGACTGCACCAGCTTGGGCAGGCTCTGCTGCTGCTGGTGGTGCATACCTCTGGTCCACCAGAGGTACAGGTTCGGCAGGCTCTTCACGTACGGCTTCTCGGTACCTCTGTTCGATCGGAGGTACGGGCGGTACGGGGCCGGCAGGACCAGGTTGGGCAGGAGCTGCTGCTGCTGGTAGTCGGTACTGCTGTTTGTGCAGCGGTACTGGCTGTGATGGCCCAGGTGGTGTCCACTGGGCGTGTGATGATGGTCCCTCAACGTTGTGGTAAGGGGGCGGCGGCAGGGGGCCTCCAGGCCCTGGCTGCGCCGGCAAGGCGTACCTCTGGTCCACCAGAGGTACAGGTCCAACGGGCGTCTCTCGTACGGCGGTACGCGGCCTCTGGTCCACCAGAGGTGCGGGCGGTACGGGGCCGGAAGGTCCATGCTGCATCCATCCTTGACCCTCATTGTGATGAGGGGGCGGCGGCGGAGGGCTCTCAGGCCCTGGCTGCGCCGGTGAGGCGTACCTCTGGTCCACCAGAGGCACAGGTCCGACAGGCATCTCTCGTACGGCGGTACGCGGCCTCTGGTCCACCAGAGGTGCGGGCGGTACGGGGCCGGAAGGTCCAGGCGGCATCCATCAGGGGCTGCTGCCATAGTAGTTGAGGGGCTGCGGCAGGGGGGCTCCAGGCCCTGGCTGCGTCAGCGAGGCGTACCTCTGGTCTACCAGAGGCACCGGTCCAACGGGCATCTCACGTACGGCGGTACGCGGCCTCTGGTCCACCAGAGGTGCGGGCGGTACGGGGCCGGAAGGTCCAGGCGGCATCCGTCGGGGACTGCTGCCATAGTTGAGGGGCGGCGGCGGAGGGCCTTCAGGTCCTAGCTGCGCCGGCGAGGCGTACCTCTGGTTCACCAGAGGCACAGGTCCGACAGGCATCTCTCGTACGGCGGTACGCGGCCTCTGGTCCACCAGAGGTGCGGGCGGTACGGGGCCGGCAGGACCAGGTTGTATCCATGTTGGATCCCCTTTGTAGTGAGGGGGCGGCGGCGGAGGGTCTTCAGGCCCTAGCTGCGCCAGTGAGGCGTACCTCTGGTTCACCAGAGGCACAGGTCCAACGGGCGTCTCACGTACGGCTTCACGTTGCCTCTGGTCGAGCAGAGGTACGGGCGGTACCGGGCCGGAAGGTCCAGGTGGCATCCATGTTGGACTGCCTTGGCTGCTTGGCTGCGGGGCTCGGCTATCTCGTGCCGGCCATGTTTGTTCCCCATAGTAGTGAGGGGGCGGCGGCGGAGGGTCTTCAGGCCCTAGCTGCGCCAGTGAGGCGTACCTCTGGTCCACCAGAGGCACAGGTCCGACAGGCATCTCTCGTACGGCGGTACGCGGCCTCTGGTCCACCAGAGGTGCGGGCGGTACGGGGCCGGAAGGTCCATGTGGCATCCATTTTGTTTGATCATGGCTGCTTGGCTGCGGGGCTCGGCTATCGCGTGCCGGCCCTGAAGCATGATGAGGCTGCATCCGTGTTGAGTCATGGCTGCTTGGCTGCGGGGCTTGGCTATCACGTGCCAACCCTGAAGCATGACGAGGCTGCATCCATGGTGGTTGTCCATGGCTGCTTGGCTGCGGGGCTTGGCTATCACGTGCCAACCCTGAAGCATGACGAGGCTGCATCCATGTTGAGTCATGGCTGCTTGGCTGCGGGGCTTGGCTATCGCGTGCCAACCCTGAAGCGTCGTGTTGTGGCAACCCTATAGCAGCATGCGGTAGAGCGGGCCCTGTCGCACTTTTTTGTGCCGGCCCTTTTGCTCCACGCGGTGTCAGTCCTGCAGGATGAGGTAGAGCGGGCCCCGTCGCACTTTTTTGTGCCGGCCCTTTTGCTCCACGCTGCGTCAGTCCTGTAGGATGAGGTAGAGCGGGCCCCGTCGCACTTTTTTGTGCCGGCCCTTTTGCTCCATGCTGTTGTGGTTGCAGGGTTTCCGTCAGCATGTCAATAAGTTGCTGCTGACGGCGCAGCTCTCGTTCTAGTTGTCGCACCATGCGTGTCACGGGCGTGGGTATGCATGGCATCAGGCGTGATGTGGCATCAGGCGTGGCATCAGCCCTGACATGGGCCATGGCATCAGGCGTGGCATCAGCCCTGACATGGGGCGTGGCATCAGGCGTGGCATCAGCCCTGACATGGGGCGTGGCGTCAGTCCTGGCATGAGGCGTGGCGTCAGTCCTGGCATGAGGCATGGCATCAGGCGTGGCGTTAGGCGTAGCGTCTGGCGTAGCGTCAGGCGTAGCGTCAGGCGTGACGTAGCATCAGGCGTGGCGTCAGGCGTGGCGTATGGCGTAGCGTCAGGCGTAGAGTCCAGCGTGGCGTCAGGCAAGGGATCTCAGGCGTGACGTGGCATCAGGCGTGGCGTGTCAGGCGTGCAGCGGATCCGGCTCGAAGGACCACTTGTAACAGACGTATCAGGTCTTTACAAGACTGTAAAATAAGGGGCACCGGTCTTGTGCACGCCTTCCACTAGCTCACGCTGATGATGGTGATTATGGCTGGCTGGCCTCCCTACATCCAGTGGTATGGCCCTGGATGCGCCTCGTTTCTGCCTGAGCGGTGCCTTGCAGTGCCCAGAGTCAGGGCCGACTGCAGCGGTAGGCACCGGGTTCTCGGTCAGGCAGAACTTCGGCAGGAGGCAGCAGCTGGCAGCAGGTCGCAGACTTCCAGAGGTAGGTGTCTGGACCACTTGTAGAGTAAATAAAATACTTGTTTGAATGTTGAAGAATAACTGATTTATTATGAGAAATGGCCGGGTTTATATACCCGATTTCCGTGACAAAACCTGTCAAACTACAAAACAAACCTCGCCCAATGAACCCAGGTATCCCTGCTAAGTTACCAAACGTAGCGAACGGGGAGGCCTATGACCTAGGGGTCACATATGACAGTGTGGGGTGAATTATGACCATGGGGTAAACTACGACCTTGGGGTGACCTACGACCTTGGGGTGACCATCCTTATCCTTATCACTCCCCAAGTCAAGCGTGCGTAAAGGCCCGACCGTTGGCATAGCAATCGATCACCGTTCGCATCGATTACCGTTCGCATGACATTTTTCGTAACGATTCACCAGCTAACCCCCCCCCCCCCAAGTCGAGCGTGCGTAAAGAAATTTTACTTCAAAAATGATGCCCAAAGGTAAAATCAAAGAGAATGATTCGATTTGTAGATGTAACGATTAACAATAATGAATTGCGTATAAGGACACCACTCTCATTAGGCTCCTTGAAGCCATTTTCAATGTACCCACATCTGCTATGACCATCTTGCGGACGGTGTAGCTAATGTGAACTTTCGCAAGAAAATTGGACCTTCTCTCGTGTTTTCGTATAACAGGTGTCTCTAACCTTTTACACGGATAGTTTTTTTTTACATATTAATTTGTTTTCATCTCAATATTTGCGCTTAGTTTCATAAACTAAAATGGTTATCAGAAACAAAGTAATGTTGGATAAAATATTTGGCATAATGATGAATACACCGACGGAAAATTACAAGGTGAAAATACATTGAGAGATATCACTTTTTAAAAATGCACACTCTTGTTTTTCATAAAGCTCCGTAATATTACGTACAAACAAATACGACTTCTAGGGCGCTTTACTTAACAAAACTCTTAAGTTTTTCTGATATCAATTTACCTCATAAATTTTAGCTCAAAAGTATTCATTCGGGGCGTGAAAGAAAAGGGGGAAATGAGTATTTATTTTCCTTCTTATTTTAGAAGGACTTGCAGAGCATAGTTTGACGACCCGGCAGTTGATCCGCCGACAGTTGGCCCCCCGATATGATATTTACAATGATTTTTCGTGCATCATTTACCAATTACAAACGTAAAATCGACTACAAAATAATAACGCATGAATAACTTTGAGAAAACAATCCTTCTCTTTTTCTTACATTTGCTCCACACAGGAGGCCTCGAGGAAAATAATTTCCCTCAGATCCTATGTCATCTTAGGGGATGTTGTATAGAGGGTTTTTTTAAGGAAGGGAAGGATAGGAAGTTCTGGAAAGGAAAACAGTATGAGGGGTGGGTAGGAAACCGGGATTAGTGTGTCCATGAGTGACGGACGTATGAATCCATCCCTCCAACTGCGGTGCAAGGCGATGGGTCGAGTGACTCTGGCTGGGAAGGTCAAAAGGCTTCCCTCACCAAGTCTCTCTCGACCCGCCACTCAGCAGATGGGCAGACGCATCTGCTGCCAAGACCTGGATAAACCTCACCCCATGAACCCGGGCACCTTTGCTAAGTCATCAAACGTAGAGATCCATTTGGGGAGACTTATGGCAGAAGTGTTGGTTATTTTAGAAGTACTTATGGTATTGCAGCTTCTATGGGCAGTGCCTTTTCATCTACTAAAGCCTCAATGACATTGAGCGAGTTTACAAGTTACTATCTGGGAAATTCACTATCTACGAAAAAAGTTAAAAGATCGTCAACTTTCCTCGCTACTCGCTTACTCGCGATTTGTTTATTCAAGTGCTCAATATGGCGGCTAACAAACAGCTGATTTTGACTGTCAAACATCTGACAGAATTAATTCACGCAGGCGTCGTTAGGTAGTTCGCTACGTGGGTGGTTTAGTATATTTATGTTCGCTACTGAGCGAGTGGAAAATTTTGTGTGTCATCATGACAATCTCACTCGCCGATTCATACGCTTTTATACTTAGTAGCAAGTAGCGTGTAAACTCGCTTAATGTAATTGATGCTTAAACAGGTATCATTTAATGATGTCTCGCGCTGTGAAAGGCTGCTCTAGAAAATCAAATAATAAACGAAACAAAAAAAAAACATTACCACCCTTTTACTCTTACGTTTTTTGGTCCTGAATGCCGACCTCTGCCCTATACGATTGCTAAGGGTAACTAAGTTATCTGACATAAGCGATTAATGAAGCGTAACAAGACACTAGCTGGCTGAAGGCTTGGGGGGCAATGGAAGGTAGTTGAGTCCTTTATTACATGTGCGGCGAGCGTCCGCCCCACCTTTAGTAATAAGGCCAGGATTATGGGATTTGAGAAACATTGATTAACCCGGACTACCAACTACCAACCCACTCAATAATCAACTAACCACGTGATTCCCAACTCTAATTATTGAAATTATTTTAATGGTTAGAGAATTAACTTCGAAATTCTAGGAAAACAGCCGAATCTACTCGTAGTTGTATCTATTTTTCGTTTTTATACATAAGCAGTAACATAAAACTGTTTACAATATTTACATTAAAGCTATAAGTCTGATAAATGGTTTATAATTAGTCAGCTCCGAATACTAAATTTTGAGATAACGAAGAAAGCTATATTCGAATGCTTTCCATAAATTGAATATTATTTTATAGTTTTTCAATCTATCTATATAAATAAAAATGAATCGCTGAAATGTATGTACGCGCATAAATTCCAAACGACTGCACCAAATTGGAGATTTTTTTTTGTGTATTCGTTATTATAATAATAATAATTTTTTATTCAATGAAATTGACAACATTACAACTAAAAAAGCACATGTTCAATGTAGATTACAACATTACAAAAAAATTAACAAGTAGAAAGTAATGTAAGATCGGTTACCCAGAAGTAGCATAATTATACAATATTTTTAGTTGTGCATAGCCAGCCTCACTAGGTGAACCTGTATTGAGGCAGAATTTTTTGTAAAATGTTTCTCACAATTTTATCTATGGTTTTTTATAAATGTATAATGTAGGTTTCTATACAGCAAAAACTTTATTTTCGATTACATTATTGTTTGTATATACACAATAAAAAAAACTACAATAACCACTCTCAATGACAGGGCGTTTGGGTGAGAGCATCAGTATAGGCTCGATCATTAGAATATATCCAAATTTTAACATATTTTTTAAACTCTTTCTGTGTTTGACTCAGTTTGATGTTTTTTTTTTGTGGCAAAGTATCTAAAGCTATGTTGACCAAAGGTAGAAGAGAGCGCTGGAACTTGCAATATGTCTTTGTTGGAATTACGTGTATTGTCAGGATAAGGTTTGTATAAAACTACTGGTGAGCTCTGGCATTATGAAATTTGAATAATCAAATTGCAATAGGTGGCACGCGAGCTGTTTGAAAACTTAATGTACCGGGAATGAATGCATGGAATGCGGGAGGGGAGAGGGGAACTTGGGAGGGGGGTTCGCGGAATGGGGAAAAGAGGGGAGTGGGTAGGGAGAAGGATGGTGGAGGAGGCGAAGTGTGAACGCGAGAGGGGAAGGGAACGCGAGAGAGGAAGGGGAGGTGAAAGGGGAACGGGAAGAATGGGAAAGGACACGCGGAGAGAAACAATTTATTTATTTTATGGCATAGCAATGCATGCCGGGTACCAGCTAGTATGCTATAAAATAACACCGAGAGGCATGACGGTCCGGTACATCACTATGACATTTTTAAATATTCTACTAGTGACCCAGAAAATATCAATATTTTGTTTAATTTATTACAAGTTTTATGCATTATAATTGATTTGGAGGTGTTCATAAATAATCTTAGTTTTGGATCAGATAGAGGGTACACTTTTACATATAACTGCATAATAAACTAAGATTTCGATTTTTCGGGTATGTCTGACTAATCAACTGGACGATCGATTTGGAGAATAAATGATCACCTATGGAAAATAAATGAGTTGTCGGTTATTTAAAAGATTAATTCAAGTGCACAAAACGTTTTTTGATAAGATTGTCTTTAAAATATTTTTTCACGGAGTTCAATGTTTGGATTTACAATAATACATACTTTACAAGCGAACGTGCGGTTCCTGTTAGATTATAATAGAAATAACACGTCATATTAAGATATGAGAGCGAGTTACGTGCAGAGAGGGCAGGTACGTGAAGAAATAATGTCGAATAAAATTATATATTTCCTATTGTTAGTTACTTTATATGAAATGAACATTTTTTCCTTTTTTTATATTCACTCCATACAGTAGGCCCTGAGTAAAATAATTTCCCTCCGGGCCTATGTTATCTTACGAGAAGCTGGGTGGAGGCTCTTTTTAAGGAGAGGAAGTTTGTTTATTTGGGAAGTATGTTTACGAAAGATGGGAAGGCTGGTAGGGATATTGAAAGAAGGGTGAATGCAGGTAACTCTATTAATGGAGGACTGAACGCCGTTGGCACCAACAGAAAACTGTCCAAAGACGCGAAGCTAGCCGTCCATAATGGAGTACTGGTGCCTACCCTGATGTATGGCAGTGAGGCATGGAACTGGCAGAGGAAGGATGAAAGTAGACTGAATGCTGTAGAAATGAGATCCCTGAGGCGTATGTGTGGTAAACGTGGAGATCCGCAAAGAATGCAAGGCTGATGTAAGCATAATGAGTGAGATTAAGAAAGGAACGCCCCGATGGTTTGGGCATGTAGAGCGAATGAACGAGGAAAGGATTGTAAGGAGAATATATGTCCCAAATGTGAATGGTAGAAGAAGTCGGGGACGCTCGAGAAAGACATGGCACGACCAAGTGAATCAGATACTTGAGTCGGTCCATGTCAAGAGTCAGAATAATAGAAGACCATGTATGAGACGATGGATGAATGTGAACGAGGCAAGGAGTGTGTGCCAAGACCGACTTGTTTGGCGGTCCGTTTCCCCCTGCGGCGAAACGGCGTGATGGTTAGTTAGTTAGTAAGTTAAGTTCTGTGAAGGATAAATCTATGAGGAGAGGGTAGAATTCTGTAGGTCAGTGTGTCCTGGAGTGAGGGACGTATAAATCAATCCTCCAACTGTCATTATGTAAAATACTTTCGAAACCACAAAGATTTTTTAATATTTTACTACCGAATGCCCGAATTGATAGAAATCTTTTTAAAGGCAACGGGTGATACAGATTTTTTAAAAATGTAATTTAAAACTGTAATTTTGACATTTCAATACCTAATTCCTATCTGGGTTTATCCGAAAAAGTAGATGTAATTAATTACTTTCCGGGTTGGTAAAATTTTGCGTTCAAATCGATTCAAATTTTAACTTAGCGGTCGGTCAGTCTGACCGACGAAAAGTGCGAACTCTACGTACATACGTTATAACAACCTTCACTGTTAATATGAATTATTTATTTAATCGTAAAATAAAAGACAATACAGTTTTTTAAGCATGCCGGAATAAGATTTCAAATATTACGCAGAAAGTTACACATAATAATATTATACTTCCCCACCGTTCTCTTCCCCATTATCATCCCCATATCCCAATTAGGGATTCCATAGTCTCACTGGCTCCAGATGTTGAGGGTAGCTGGGATTCTTGTGTAGTATTCACACAAAAAAATTATGTTATCTAAAACGCTTCTCATAATGCATAATTTAAACACGATTATAAAAGGAACTATTTTATTGATTTTACTATTTACGTTTTTTATTACATCATAAAATATACAGGGAGCTAGGAGTTCACCTGTGTTGCGCAGGATAGTTTTCAAGAGAAAATTATTCAATACAGTGGAAAACTAAAAAAAAATAATCTAAAAACTAACAAAGTAAAAAAAAAAAAAAAAAACATTTCAACGCAATAAAAATTCGACACTTTTTGGTAAAGTTGATTCATTACTAATTGGTAAAACTTAAAAATAAATTTATTATAATTTGTTTAAAAATGTCTAACCACGTAGTGATTGCTTCTGAAATGATGAAAGATGAAAATGAATTAATGTAATGCTCTCTTATTAATAATTATTATATTGTTCTCTTTCTCTTAAAAAAACCACTTTATTCAGGGGTTTCATATTATAACATAAACAATAAAAAATATCAAAATAACATTGTATTTGTCAACAATTTGGCTTTGTGGACAACGCTCTTCCGTATTATTATCTAAACAATGTTTGTACACGTTTTAAGATTTCACGGCCAAAAGCATTTTCGTTTTGTGTTTTTGGGGTGTTGGGGCAATGACGCCACTGCTTTTCACGGTTATTTTGTACCGGAATACGACACGGAATCGCTTCGAAGTAAATAAGCACACACTTCACCACTAATAATTACACATCTACCGGATCTGCCCTGATGATGGACACTGCAACGATGTCCGAAACGTTGGCTAAAGAAGGAGGTAGCGCAACACGGCATAACACCCCAAAAACAAATAACGAAAATATTTGTACATGTTATTTTTCTAAGGGATTGGAATCCTAATATACAATAAATAAAATCTCCTCTTTGAACAAGTCAATGTTCTCTGCATATACATAATTAAAATTGTTCACAATGTAAAATCAGAGGCAAAATAATCTCATTTCACGCTGTGAAAACATCATGATTACCTGCCACAGAAACACTGAAATTTTGTCACGGATATCCGAAACAAGCAAAACGACCGCGAACAAGGAAAATTGCTATATTTTGATACAAAAATATTGCTGTAAATTCAAATGTGAACTTTCATAACGTGTTTTACTTTACCTTTTGACAAAATTACCAAGATATTTCCATGGAGCTTTGTCCGTTAAGTACTTACCATGTGAGGTATGTTGGTTCAGAGTTTAGATGGCAACAGGTCGGATGAAGAATAAAGAGATAATATCACATTCCAAGTAGAAACAATTTAAGCACAACTACTAGTGGCGCACCCAGGATCTCGTCTGAAGGGGGGCGAGTTAAATTATTGAGATAAAATATATTGTTTCAGATATCCTGATGTACGTGTGAACAAGTCAATTGCGAAAAGTTAGGATATGTAATTGAGGATCAAAATATTTCGCGTTTTTTTTATTACCACACATACGAGTAAGCTTCTACTGCTATATTTTAGATTGTAGCTTACATTATTTTTCATCATTGTTTCAGTTTTTTAACGAAAAATGTCGGCATATCCACTTTGCGCACTTTCAGACATAGGGAGTATTTCACCATCATTTTAATAGCTTATCCACACAATGACGAATATTAATAAATAAACAAGTAAATGCTCGCAATTGGTAAAAAAATCCTATATATAGCCACTGTTAATATATTCCAGTATCGAATAGTAAACTCAGACTTTAAAAATAAATAAATCGTGTTTAATCTATGAGGACGATGTTGAAATACTTCCTTAATTTAATTTACAGAAGAGCATTATTTTATCCATACTAGGCGCAGTCCGTTTCTGTAATTTTACTGCCGCGATACCACGAGATCGTAATAATTGTGAGAAAAAATTGCTCGTGTGTTTTGTTGTTTGTTAAAAATTATTTGCAAGGGACATGGCTGCAACATTGGGAGGTTAATCTTTACGGTGGATTTGTTTAGTTTTTTATGTGTGGTACGTACCGGGCGAGGCAGTTTATGAACGTGTGGGAACAGTTTATGAATTGGTGGGAATTTTCGCATAAAATGTTTCCGCGAGACTTAAGATGTGTTTTTTTTTAAATAAAGGGATTTCAGAATCTTTGTGGGTTTGGGCTACCCTTACCCATTTGGGGCACCCAGGGCAATGCGTATGGCTTTATTCTCGATTGTTTGAAGTTTTTCAAATGAGACTGAAGCGTGGGCTCAGATGGGGCTTGTGGGGGCAGTGAGTGCGCTACTGAGCACAACCTTTCAAAGGAATTCTAAGAATCTCAGCGGAAACGAAAAATAAACGTTGCCTTTTCATTACACATTACACCGGATATTGGATGAATCGGATAAAATGAATATTTAGATATTTATAAAACGAGTATATTAGGGTAACATTGCTGAGAATAACATATAGATACGTGACGACAAAGCCAGCCGGAAAAAATATTTTTTTTACTTGTTGTTTCCTGAAAAATTCTATTTGTAAGTGTTATTACACGTGTGTTCATATTTCAAATTATTTCTCTTTGTTGGAATTTAGCTTAATTATTGCATGCGTACAATATTTACACTTCATAAATATTACCGCCATGTTGTTTTAACAAACAAAATGAAATAATACAATGCAAAAACATAGTTGATAGCCAACATGGACGATTTGACGATTTGACGATTTTACATTACACGTTTAATGGTATCTGAAAAGTTAATTGATCTGAATTGAAAAATAGTGATGATTTCTTTAAAAAAATATTGCGAAACACCTTCCGGATTGGAGAAATAAATATTATTTTCATTGCTTTCGTTTTTTTCCCATCCCGGGAATCATTTATACAATACGGCGGTACTTACACCCGCCTCCCAAATTGTAGTATAATATGATTTTAGAGTCATTTAGTAAGGCGTTCACTTTACAAAAAATCGGATTACTAATATTTGAAACCATGATAAAAAGTACAGCGCCTTGATGTGATTTTTCGCCAAAAACGGCGCTCCACAAATTATCCAATTATAATATTGTCTTCCCAGGAATTCAAACCAATTGAAATTGTTGAAGTTGTACAAGAAAATATTTTGATGTGATATTTTTATATAAATTTATAATTTATCAGTTGCTCTTATATGTATGTCAGACCTAATTTTGATTCACTTTTACGTTCATACCATTAGATCATGTATTATTGTTACAATTATAGATTACACGCCAATGGTAACTTTTATGCTGATGTTGCTAATATTTTTAATGTGCCTCTACTGAAGTATAAAGCTGCACAAATATTTTAAGAGTAGTTACTAGAGATGAAACGGATAGTTGTTTGGCCGGATACCGGATATCCGGCGAGCTACGAGGCCGGATTTCCGGATATCCGGCGGCCGGATATTCGGCACATTGTCTCGTTGCATGTCGTGACGAGTTTAGCGTCGCATAGGTGCGGCAAACGCGATCAGATCAATTCGGGCGGTTTCGGTTGCCATCGTGAGTATTCGTGAGTGATCGCGAAAATATTCTCTTTGGTAAGAAGAAGTTCAAGAGGTAGATTATGGTGCTTCAATGTCAGTATTTAATCATTTCAATAATCTCTTTGTTTTTACGATTTTTAGTTCACTATAATGGTGATTGTGATTAGTTTATCATGTTAATTTAAGTTTTCGCCACTCTGCGAAGTTTTTGTAAGTTTTTAGTTTAGATATTTACTATTGATGTATTTATCATTAGAGTGAATATCACAGAAGAAAATTTTAGTTTTTTGGAAGGCCTTATGGTTTTTTGTAACCTTTTCGACTTTAAATAAAAGTCATCGTAATTATAAGCCATTTTATTGACATTTACTTAACAAAGATTAATGTATTGCATTGTATTATAGGAAATTTTTGAATATCCAGTATCCGGCCGGATATTGAGTTACTATCCGGTATCCGGCCGGATAGTAAATTTAGGACGGACCGGCCGGATACCGGATAGTTACCGGATATCCGTTTCATCTCTAGTAGTTACATATACAACGTGTCCGGAAACTCGTAGTACAAGCGCGAAACTGGTGAATCTACATCACGTAGGTTTTATTTTTTTCGATCTAAGCATTTCGATTTTAATATTATTTTTTTTCTATATCGGACCCGATTTACTCGAAAACGAAAGCTCAAATCAAAAAAAGTTAAACCACAAAATCGACTCCAAATGTGATGTGGATTCTCCAGTTTCCCGCTTGTACTACGAGTTTCCGGACACCTTGTATTACTGAGATAATTGCATAACAGTTTTTTTTGTTTCTGTTTTTATTTCTTCTTCACTGCTTTCAATAATTTTGTAAATTGAACTTATGTTAAATCTTATTTTTTTCCTTTAATTTGTTCTTTCTACTTATAATTGATCTTCGACGATTTTTTCATAAATATGTGTAAATGGCGCTTTTACCGTTAATTCTAAATAAAAATAATTTCTGGAAATCATGATCACCAAATAAATAACTAAATTTTTTTATAAAAACTACCGCAGAGCCATGGAAAATAATGGG
Source organism: Limnephilus marmoratus (assembly GCA_917880885.1). Classification (NCBI taxonomy): domain Eukaryota; kingdom Metazoa; phylum Arthropoda; class Insecta; order Trichoptera; family Limnephilidae; genus Limnephilus; species Limnephilus marmoratus. The sequence continues at coordinate 50,652,749 of OU862919.1, forward strand.
ATTTAATAATATCTAATAATAATAATTGGATAATTTGTAGAGCGCCGTTTTTGTGAAAAATCACCTAATTATGTAAGTAAATGTAGTGAGTTAGAAAATAACTCTTTATTGGAAATGGAAAAAGCTCAAAACCCTTGAAAACTGACAAAATCTTACAAATAACCCTGAGAAATTTAAACAAAAATAAACATACACGTTTCAAATAGGTATAGAATTAAAATAATTTTCTGGTAAAAAAATGCATACATTTTTTTAAAAAGAAAGTAAACATTCCCGGGTTACGAATAACCCGACAATATTTGAAAATCTCCTACTATAATAATAATAATAATATATCTTTATTGAACAAAAATTTAAAGATTTATAACTACAAGAAAAAAGTACATCATACAATATTTTAAAAGTAACATTAGTACAAAAGTTAATAACAAAAAACAATATACATATACAATACATATAATTAATACCACGCTTCCATGGAAGAGTGGTATTAACATATTTGAATATGAACATGTAAGCAAATTAATACATCATCTAAATGTACATTATATTTTATATGCTAAAAAATAATAAAAAAAAAAAAAAAAAAAAAAAAAAAATATATATATATATATATATATATATATATATATATATATAATATACATATACAATATATATATACAATATAATAATAAAAACAATTTTAAAAAACCCTACACATATTCATCCGAACTGTTATTCAAACAATTTAAGGTCAGAAAATTAAGTGCATTATACTTTTATCACGCAACATTACAAATTTATAAAGATAATATTCAAAATAAAGTTGCACCCTTCAAAAATAACAGAAATCTTAGACAAACATCAATACTTCCTATTCCAAAATGTAAAGAAACAATAGGACAGTTAAATCATAAATATCTGGGAGTTAAATTTTTTAATTCACTACCTGAAAAAATCAGAAACATGAACAGAAACATAAAAAAATTTAAAACTCTGCTAAAAAATTACACTGAAAATTTGAACTGAATAAAAAATAATAAATTGAACCAATATTATAACACCCCCCAATTATAGTCAAAAATATATTATAATTTATGTATCCTTTTGTAAATAAATAAAAAAAAAATAAAATAAACATATAAACAGTAGGTACTTAGAGAGTGGAGATTTATAATTAAAAATTTAGGTTTCTCGTAACCTGCCTCACTAGGCTAGCCTGTGTTGAGGCAGTTATTTTACATCAATTTATAATGCTGTGAACATACCTACACGTCTTATATTAGAATGTAATCACACAATAGATTGGTTGCATTAATAATAACAATAACATTGGTACAATAATAACAGCATTGGTTCAATACTAATTTCGAATTTGGGTGAGTGCACCGGTAAATGCTCTATCATTATTTTTTATCCAAATTTTTATGTTTTTTTTTTTAATTTTTTGTGAATCACATTTTTTTATACTAATTGGAAGAATGTTGTAAAGTCTTATTGCAAGGTATCTGAAGCTTCGTTGACCAAAAGTAGTTTGAGTTATGGGAATTTGTAGTAAATCTTTGTAAGTATGTAAATCACAGTAAGCGCAAAACAACCTTGTTTGTGTCATGATGGAGAACTTAGCCAGCCAAGGAATCGAACACGGGACGTCTGGGTGGGACAAACGTGGGGAAACGCGATGCCAACTCAGTCACCGACCGGTGAGACAGCCTATTACATTATAGGTTGTCTGAATTCTTGACATATCGGTTTCAATTTTGAAAATGATACTCAAATTCACAACGAATTCGAGTTCATTGAACTGGAGTTACAATTAAATAATATCTACCACGAATAACAAAATTAACATCCAATCAAAAAATTGTCAGAATATTTATTTATATTTTGAACTTTATGAGTAAAACCTCAAATTGTAATATTTTGAATACAATATTAACTCAATCGAGAATCTGGCAATAGAAAAATCAGAAAAAGATGTGGGACTCGAACCCAGGAACTTTCCGAACCGCATCTGTACCAACTGAGCTCATATTTCCCTAGCCGATTCGGTCATTTTTAACTATATCATACTTCGACTAAGAACTACCAACACCATCTTCATTTTCTTAAAGCATATTTTATTGGCTGCAAGTATGATGCCATCTTTATGTATGATTGCAAGATTCAAACCCGAACTAAATGCTATCTAGGTAGTGTATGGATAAATTTTTATCCATTTTTATTTTTGATATGCGATATCTATGGACTTTTCTGCAAGGCCAGGGTGAATATTTATTTTTATTTTTAACTTAATGGGTAAAACCTGAAATTGTAATAATTAATAAAATGAAGATAATATTAGCGAGTCCCAGTTGTGCCCATATCTCTGATTTTTCTTTTTACAGATTTTCGATTGAGTTTTGCTAATAGGTATTGTTTTCATTTAATCAAATTGTTGGAATTTTTAATGATATTTCCTGCAATGTCCAGAATGGCCCTCACATTTTTTATAAACTAAGTTTTGCCCCCGGCTTCGCTCGCATAATATTAGGGGGGTTCCTACTCCATCCCCCCTCCCCACTTCACCACCCTCACTCCCCCCCTCCCCCCCCCCTCACCAAGCCCCTCCATACCCGTTACATTCATTTTTCAAACAGCTCGCGTGCCACCTATTAAAGCGTAACAATCAAACACACGCAGTTTCGTATTTATGATATAAGTACATATTAGTATAATTTTAACTATCAAAGGGATCTTCATAGTAACCTAAACAAATAACAAAATGACAGCGCACGTCATATAACTAATTATAGTTAATAAACGTATAATAAATGAGTTCACAAAGCCAGAGCTTACCAATATATGCAGCCTATATTACTCGCAAATAATGTAGCTTCTATTAGTGAAAGAATTTTCGAAGAAAGTCCATTCAGTATTTTTTGCGTGAAAGAGTAACAAACATACATACATCCATACAAAATTTCGCCTTTATGATATTAGTAGGATGTATTTCCTTCAGCCTACTCTATTGGCGATATTATTTGTCTGTACTGAGAGCTGGTCTCGGACAACGGGTGTGGGCGTACTGCGGCGTTCCGGAGAGACCATTCCTCTGAAGGAACGCCAGAGATTTCCCAGGAGATCGGTCGTGTAAGCCATATCTTTGCCGCGGTACAGGAATCTGTAATCAAACTGCGGTGTCTGAACAAACATTCACATTTTGCAAGGATTTCCAGAAAATTAAATAAAAACTTTCAAAAAATTAAGCACGGAAATCAATTTATTAGACTTAGGACCTTCCCTCATGGAGAAACCGAAAACTGGTTGGCAACTCGATTCACGGTGCAACTCAACTTAACGATTTCAGTAATTACATGAGCTTGTTTAACAAAAATTTAATTTATTATCGTTTACTCATTAAAATCACCCAACATCTCTCCCCAGTATTCCGTATTTGCTGTCTTCTAAACAATTCTAGCGTTTTTTCAGTTTTATTTAAGTTTGACTTGAATGACTTCAATATTTGATTTGTCCTTATCTCTTATAGATTATCCTCAAAATTATATCTATCTTTCTTAACGTTTTCGGCACAAAGCACTATTTTTAGGTTGAATTGCCTAATTCATCAATTTTCAACAAATATATAATAATAGTTGAATAAAATCGATATTTTACCGCTCTGACATATTATTCTGACAAATTACCGCGGCAACTAGTACTGCAAATTGCTAGTGACTGGTTGCGTCGCCCTTGATAACCGGTCTTTGAGAATTTGCCTGTGTGCGGACCCCCAATTAAATCCCCAAGTTGCTTTACTGTGGATAGCGATTGAGTTGCCAACTTTTTTTTTAGTTGCCCCATGGGGAATACTTATATCTGGAAATGCTATTAAAATTAGGCAAGTGACCGATAAAAATCAGGAAAAACCTGGAAAATAAAAATGATTTTCTTTATCTGAATTCTGTACAAGATAATCAGGCGAAATTTTTAACAGAATTTGAACAATTCATCGAATTTAAAAGTAAAAATTCAAGTTCTGTTATTATTTCAGTTCTGTGTGACAACTGGCGCATTCTTATATATAAAAATGAATCGCTGAATGTGTTGCTAAGCGCAAATCTCGAGAGCAGCTGAACGGATTTCGCTAATTCTTTTTTTAGAATATTCCTTGAAGTACGAGGATGGTTATTACGGAGAGAAAAATTAAGAAAATTGCACAGAAAATTGGATAATTTCAGAAAACCTAACGACTATCGCACGTTCGACGGTTCGCGTGTTTGATAATGATTGTTAAGTCAGGATTCTATTTTTGAAAACCTTGACCTTGAAAATTAATTTTGAAATATGATGAATTGTTCAAACTCTGTGAAATAATCCGTCCTTAATCTAATCCATGCAACGTTTCTAGTACTTCGTTACCCTTTTGTGGGTTACATAAACCATAAATAAATAAAAGCAAAGAGCTGGGGCATAAAATATCAACATGCTTGTAATCTTTATGACTATCATTCCCCGAGTTACTGGTAGAACTCCCTATTTAGGTCAGAAAGGGGCACTAGGAAACGGACCCTTCCGAGGAAACAAAGAACATCTCCAATTCAGACTTCATTCCTAATTCCTTTGGTAGGTAACCGTCGAATGCTTCAATTCCATTTTATCTTTTGATCCTTTTATTGATGTTTTGGCCATCAAAGATGATTTGCCACCATATCAAGAAATCACTTAAAATGTTTCCATCGTGATAGACAACGTTACCAACCAAAGATATTGAAATATAAGAGATGTGCTATCCGCAGTTTTTACTGGGTGGGACTGTGCTTCCTGGTGTCGCCGATTTTATTAACCAACGAATAAACTAACGTGTTTACATACAGTAAGTTCCTCCATGCTGATTAGCATAGTCAAGGTCTCTCTCTTCTCTTCCATTTCATTTTTAACAATAAAACTTTCACTTTTAACAATAAGTTTTTTTTTTAAATTTGACATTTTTTTGAAATTTTATTGGGGGATATTTTGTCCGTGGGATATTTTGTCGGGGGATATTTTGTCGGGGATGTTTTGTCGCGGGATGAAAAGTCGCGGAACCGTTAACTGGCGTCATTCGCTCGCCCCTTTGGCGTTGTACCACCCCTTACCCCGCCTCACAAGTTGTGGCAAAACGATTTCGCACAATTTTGCATTTGTCAAACACTTGCGGTCGTTGCGCATGCGACGGTGTGAGTGGGTTAAATTATTGATATGCTCGTTTAAATCAAATCACCGTAACCTGTCGTTGACATCCGCATATAAATACCAATAGATTTATAGTATTTATTTCGTTCCTGTATTTAGGTTGAAAATGCATTGCCGCATATCAATATTTCAACGTTTCGGTAAATTCCACGAAATGCGGTCACCTAGTTAAAGTTTGGGCACAAGCATTAATATCCAGTTTGTAGCGGGGGACCCAAAGCATTCGCGTTCGAACCTATTTGTTTTTGTTTTAAAGTGAAAACTTCTTTAGCACCGTTTTGATTTGAAACTCGATGAAACAGAAACGAGCCACACTAAAAAGAGATAAATACAAATATAGATCTGTAGGATTTAGACTGAAAGAGAATGAGAAAGCAATAAAATATTTATTTAATTCACGAGTTCCAATATAATACGAAAAATCCACAGTTCCGCGCAAGTCTCCTTTGGTGTAGTGGTATAAAGCGCCTGATTAACCTCTGCAGACCTTTAGCGGACCTAAGATCGAATAAGAAATAAAAAAAGGAATATTTTTATTTTCAAACCACTCCAAAATGAACAGGCAAAAGAAAAAACAAAACAACATCAACCGAAGAAGAAAAAACACAAATACTAATAAGATGGCCACATAAAAATAATATGATGACCACATGTATAGAAAAAGATGCACTGGAATTCGACGACAAAAATATGAAAAAACTCATCCTTCACATTGATACAAAAGTGCTTCGTAGTCTCCCCACTCTTACAAACTTTAGTTTTCTGAGGTTTCACTTATACGGCGTGTAAATTGCACACGAGGAAAATAATTTCTCTCAGGGTCTCTGTCGTCTTTGGGAATGCTGCATGGAGGATCTTTTTGAGGTGAGAAAGGAGTGAAAATGGGTCATGAAGAGATCGATGACGTAGGAGGGAAGAAACATCGAACCGGCCAATCGTTCCACAATCGAGCTCTTGAACTCAAGAACGGATCGTAGAAACTAACCCGTTCTCATGTGACATACGTCAACATATGCATGACGGATTTAAACATCTGCCAACTACGTATCCATCATAACAAGTACTACGTTTAGAACTTTGCATAATGTTAGAAGAGAAATTTCAAATAATGTCCGGACAGTAGAGATTTGTTTTCCATTACAACTTTTAAGGTCTCTAAAAGCTTGTAATAATATTGCTAGCTATTTTATTAAACATGTGATTTCCAAAGCAAAATACTGTACTCCGTATTTGTATGGGTTGAATAACTCTTTAAGTTTTTTTTCTTGATTTTTTCACATTGGCATTTTGATTACAGTATTAAAATATGTTTGATTTGAAAATTATAATAATCTCAGGCTTTTCTTCCACAAGGTTGCGCAGGTTTGTGATACTCGACGATTCAAGTATCTTGGAATATTGGCCACTACCAAATAACATAATGGCCACTATTGCCATACATCTGCGCGGAGGTTTGTCCACGGACACACGTTACCGACATTTCGTAAACTCGTCGGCGATGCCAGTCTCCCGCGATCAGCCGGTCTAATTGTCTTTAAACGTGGCGGAGTGACTAATAAATATGATAGTTTAGCAAAAATGATTGTCTCACCGTCACCCATGTCAGACATTTTGTAAAAATGCGTGCGTTATATTCAACAAAAAATTGCATTTACTACCATACAAGTAGTGACTAAGAAAGCTAGTTTTGACGTTACTAGAGGTTGGTGGCGATGCGGGTCATTGTTTATGGAATACGAATAGTGCACGACAAGTTGTGAGGGAGCGGGCCGGATCGGTAGAGACGGTAGGAGCGGAGCGGAGTGTTAGTGGTGCCGTTAGTGTTGCTGCTGCATGATGAGTGAGAAGAAGGTCAGGAGACTATGGCGGTGAAGATCACAGGTCTTCAGGGAGCCGGCGTGTTGCTTTACACCATGGCGGTGTAGAAGTGACCTTGGTCCAGGCGGTCGACCGTCGTCGTGTTGACGAGGTATGGCGGCTGTGTGGCCTTTGAGTCCACACACACACGTGACGCAGGAAGGAACCTTGAGAGGCGATGAGGATGATCTCTGGCAGCGGAACGCGGTGGGTTCGAATGCCAGAGAATGGGTTGAGCCCCAAGCAGAAAGCACAGCGGGCTTTATGTGCTGCGGACGGAGACATCTCATGTCGAGGCGCGAATGGGCCGGACAGCGGATGGTGATTGGAGAAGGAATCCTCGAAGGTGTTGGTAAAGTTCCTGGAGTCACTCTGGACAAACGTTATTCACTTGTTGCGAGACGGGCAGCCCGCGTGGGCCGATATGGCGTGGCGGCACTGAGCGGACTGTGATGCTACTCGACCGATGAATGAAAACTAGACTGAGACTGAGCTGTATGCGGCCCGTGCTGACTTTTATACTTCTGCCGGCCGGGCAAGTAGTTTCGAGAACGGCGTGAGAAATTCGACCGCCGCACCAAGGTGAGACAGTTCGCGAACACTCCAGTCGCTAGTGCTGATATATTATTATTGAGACGAGAACTTTCCAGTAGGTTGCCGCACTAATTGTTACCCGGTGATAGATGTACTATCGGCCGTAGGTAGGTCCGGTAGCGGCATGCATTTAGGTATTTATTTTTGGCGTGTTCCTTAACCAGTGGCGCTGCGATGGTTTTATCAGAGCGGGTTAAGTGACCGCTACAGTTGTATGCAACGTGAATACACAACATCGATATCAGATATTTCTGTATATATAATGACTTCACAATTATCTCTGCAACAGACCAACATTCAGAATCGTAGTGTCGCTTGATATAAGTGTATCTGATGTTATGTTATTTAGATTGAGAACAGCCAGTCGCCTACCTCATGACGCTTATCTCCAACTCATCATTTTTTACCACTCTAATGAAATTCCTTAATATTAGAACTTTCATTATTTCCATGGCTCTGGGCAATGGGGTTCTCTGAGAAGCAAACAATTGGTTTGCTGTTGATTCCTCTGATCAACAATACAATTCGGATGATCTGGTGTTTTCAATAATACTTCTTCGAGGGGTCTTCGAGAATACGAGTCTTGCTTATTATCGTATATACAATAAATATCGTATTTACAATGATTATCTAACTGAACTTTACTTCCGTTCTAAACGATGCTCTCTAGCGAACGGCTCATTGAAGATGCCTACCTATAGATCAAACATTATTTTTTTTTTAAAAGAAAGACAAACATTCTCGGGTTACGAATAACCCAACAATGTTTGAAAATCTCTTACTACCACCACAGAAAGCCGAAAATGTTGCTTGTGTTGTGATGGAGGACTTAGCCAGCCGAGGAATCGAACACGCGACGCCCAGGTGAGACCCAAGCGCGATGCCCACTCAACCACTGACCAGTCGATGTAGATATGATCGGCTATCTATTCGGGTATTAGATTTAAACGTTCGAGAGCTGTCTCTATCATTTAATACTACTAATGACACCTATTGACATAACTTAACGGCATCTGTTGATAGAATACTCCAAAAAATATATATGTTACGAGTTTTACAATATTTTTCATAAATACCGTATTTTTATTTATGCACTGCTGGTATTTATTTTATTAGTGGAGTGTTCATGTATTTATCACAAAATTAAACATGTCCCTGCCACATGAGGTTGCGGTAACAAGCATTCCAGATTCCAGAACCACAAATATATTTGTAAGCACCAGTTTCCACGTGGCCACTACTACCCCCTGCCCACTAATTATTCTACTAACTGTATTGGTGCTGTAATCACATACATACGGTGTTCAATCATTTAACCGCATTGCTCTTTTACATGTGATATTTTCTAACCCTTTCCGTTCACTCACATTAGATGGCTGTTTCTTTTTATTTGGCTAACTAAACCTTTCCGCTATTTTAATCATCAGATCAGAGACACATATTTTATGTATTTCGTCGTGCACATCATTCTTAATGATTGGGAAAGATAGGGTTATGTACATATTTCAATAAAGAGATTTCAGTATTGGACCATATTATAACTATATCTAGTAGGTATAGGTATACGTACCTTGTTAATATTTTCACCCAGTAAAATTTATTATTGTTTTAAGGAAAATTAGTTCTCTCATCAGTTTCACTCACTGCATTAACCCTTCCTTGCTGGTGCAGTATACAGATTTGCCATGACAATAATTAATTCAATACCTCTAGAAATATGTACTAAATACAGTTCATATTTTAGGTGTACCACAATAATACATTTATATGTCGGATAAAATAGTTAAAATATATGGTATTTACGAACGCAACAGAAAAAATGAACATCGGGTAAAAAATCATATTCACAAATGTTTGCATGTGTGGATACTTGCCGAGTGTGGTGCCGTAGTGGGCGAGGGGTTTTTGGTAATAGCCGGCAGTCTGCCGGCTATAATGGAAGTAAATGCAAGGTTGTTGTTTTTTCCTCGTTTTCATTACTAATACATAATATTTTACTAATGTCCATTTGTAAAAATGTACTATGAATAAAATGATTTACAAAAGAAGGTAATATTTGGCAGGTGGGTATGGGTACCGCCGCCCCGGGAACCATTTATTAGATAACCAACATCCCTGCCATGGGCTACACCAAGTGGTTCTCTACGTTTGGTGACATTGCAAGGGTGTCGGTGTTAATGGGGTAGGGTTTGCCCGGGTTCATATAGTGGGGTTTATCTAGTTCTTGGCGGCGAATGCATTTGCCCACCTACCTAGTGGCGGGTCGGATCGGGAGAGACTGATTGAGAAAGACCTAACCTAGACCTCTCCAGCCGGAATATCACGAACGAACGCCTTGCACCGCTGTTGGAGGGATGGGTTCATACGCCCGTCACTCCTGGACATATTGTTGACCCTCTGATTCCTAACAACTACTTATACGTAGGCCTTTTACGACGGATTTTTACCGAGGGCCTCCTATGTGGTAATAATGTGCATACTGTTTATTTTTTACTAACTTCAATTTTTTAATTTACTTAATATCAATAGTAAAATTATACCATAAACAATGATTACATGTCACAGTTAAAATCATAATAAAATATTAGAAATAATAAAAAATATGTAATTTGATTGTGAAATGACTTTAGAGATGTAAGAGATACAGGTACATACAAATTCTATAGTAGAAATAAAGTAGACATAGAAGATTAAATTAATATTGATTGAAAAGATTTGATAGCGTAGCTCTCTTGTGCAGTTAAATAGACCCGTCACATCTGCGTATCTATTACTAACGTTATGAAACCTAGGTCTAATTGCATTTAAACAGGATTTTGGAACGAGTAGCTCTCGAGGGTATATGAAATTACAAAAATTAAATTACAAAAAAAGAAATGATAAAATCTTTACCCCATGTACAGAGTAGGTACACAGCAGCGGAGCTCAAGAGAATTTCTAGCTCCGAAATGGAAGTATTAATTTAAATAAAAAATTACATATAAGTGCAATTAAAAATGTCGCCGCAGCGCAACAGTATTTTTTACCTTTTTATTACACTTGACTGATTGCCATTCAATGCATCATTTCTCTGAGATGGGGCTCGTACATTGAAATATTATTTCATCTGTGAATTTTATAAAAAAAATGTTTCTTCTAGGTAAACGACGACCTCCGTAGTCCAGTGGCTAAGACTCTTGACTCCATTCCGGAGGTCGCGGGTTCGAACCCGGCATGCGCAAATAAATTTTATTTGATTAATTTGTGGTTTTTCACAATTAATTCATTTAAAATAATATATAGTATATTTGCGGCATGTTCCAGAGTGGAAGATACTATCAGTATCGCCCTGGTGTAAGACCACCATTCAGAATTGAAACGTTGCTTGAAAATGGCTTTAGCCGTGTTTAGTGACCAGATCTGAATAGCCAGGTACTTCCCAACCTCCCTCTTCCCCACCTCCTTCCCCTCCCCGCTACCTTCAGCCTCACAACATACCCCAATTGGGGATGCCATAGTCTCACTGGCTCCAGACGGGAGCAGTTGAGATTCTTGTGCGGTATTCGCTGTAAAAAAAAAAAAACTGTCAGTATTATTTGAAATGTTATGGTGTGTTGCTAATCATTTATTTAAGACCTGTTCTGTGCACATTGCATTACGGCACCATATCACGTACAAATTCACATCAGGTATTCCGAATTAATTAACATTACGTAGAATTGATGCAAACGATGATGTCCAAAGCATTTACTACAATTAATAGTATGGTTTACTGTTACAGTTCACGGTGAATTGAATAAAACCCCAATTAATGGATGACACGGTAACCATTTTATATGATAACTTACATAAGTTTAATAATATCCTCTTTAGAATCTTTCAATGATATTTTTAAAATAATAGAAACGTTTCTAATTTTCTGAACCGTAATTTTATGTATGTATTCGCCATTAATTAAAAATTATGTCTAATAGTACTCCATGATTCTTAATTAAAAATTATTTTATTTTTAACTAAATGTTGGAAATGCTTTCTGAGATGTAGTAGATGTGTTCAATGTAGTTATGTGTGTTCAATATAATTCAATATAGTTACAAAACGGCAGTAATAACATACCTTAATAAATCAAGGTTAACATAATACCTACTATTCTTTTGCATGGGTTCTTTATAACTTAGTTGGCATAATTAATCTGACGGCCGGCGTAGTGCAGCGGTAAGGCTCTTGACTCGCACACCGAAGGTCGCGTGATCGAATTCCGGCGTGGCAAATAAATTTTATTTGATTAATTTGTGTTATTTCACAATTTATTCATTTAAAATAATATATATATAGTATATTTGCGACACGTTCCAGAGTGGAAGATACTCTCAGTATCGCCTTGGTGTAAGACCACCATTCAGAATTGAAACGTTGCTTGAAATGGCATTAGCCGTGTTTGGTGACCAGATCTGAATAGCCAGGTACTTCCCCACCTTCCTCTTCCCTATCTCCTTCCCCTCCCCACTACCTTCAGCCTCACAACATACCCCAATTGGGGATGCCATAGTCTCGCTGGCTTCAGACGGGAGCAGTTGGGACTCTTGTGCGGTATTCACATAAAAAAAAATAATCTCGTGATTATTGTTCCACTATTATGTATGTATATAAAGTGTTTTGTAAATTATAAGGTTTTAGATTAAAATTAAATTTTAAAAAGCTTTACAATAGGTACTACTACCCATCTCCAAACATACATCGTACAGTGTGGCGGGTAACTTAATGTGTATTCAAATTGATTTTTTTAGTACCTGCTGAGTTTATACAATAACTCTATTTTGTTTCTATTAACAACATTTTCTATCCGAAGTTGTGGATTTATACTAACCGCTTTATTAGTAAACGTGTTTAAACCTATACAAAACTAATAAACAACCATTTACTTTACATTATTAGTTGACTATAATTCGTGTAAAGTTTAAAACACGTTTATAAGTAAGCGCGATAATGTGAAAACAAACTCCACATATGATTTTGAGGGAGCGCGACGTGATCACGTCTGAACTGAACTGAACTGCAGCGGGCGAGCGATCGGCTGCTTATATAGCCGCGGTAGAGTAACTACCTCGCGGTAGGTAATACGAGCCACCTCGGCAGTTGACGAGAATATTCGGCGCCGTACAGATATTGTACGGTGCTGTCTCGAGACCTTTCTAGGCGGGGCGATATTATTATCGTCAGGCTGGCACGGGAGGCGAGAAAGTACATCGCGGCCAGTATAGGTACGAAGGTACCTAGGCAAGTAGGTTTGCCGATGGGCGCGAATATTAGATGTTTCTCGTATGTTCTTTTGATGGCGATGATAATAATGATGTGTCGCCACACACCCTCTTCCCAGTGTACGGAGTACAGGGTTGAAAGATGATGTCAGGAGTCGCAGGAAAGCCGGGTTGATGCTGCTGGTCGGAGCGTCCGTGCTGATGCATCTCTACCGATTCCCTCGTTTTTGCGGTGTTACCGGTGTGTCGTGGTAACACTCTTGTAAGGATGCTGTATGCTGCGTATCCATATCACGTCGGGGTCACCAGTTGAGGGAGCGGTCCGTATCGGTAGAGTCGGGACGAGAAATAAAAGGCGTCAGTCGAAGTGGTGAGTCAGTCGTTTATTGGGCTACGTAGCAGATGGTCGGTGGTCGGTAACATGAGGTAATGCGGAGTGCCGTAGATGAGATGCTGCAGGCGCGCGGTGGTGGAGATGATGTGGTGAAGGTCAGCGAGTTGCTCGACACCATGGCGGTGGAGATGACCTATATTCCAGGCCGTTGCTCGACGCTTTAAGTCGCGGAGGTAAACGGTGTGTGGCTCGGTGAGCTGAGCCACCAGCAGGTAGTCCTGGCGAGGCGGAGCGCGTTCCATGGCAGCGAAGCACGGTGGGCTTCGGGGTGCCATGAAGTGGTGAGCTGATCCCCGGACTGAAGGTGCGTCAAACCTTGTAAGTCGCGGGATGTATCTGATCTCAGGAGCTGAAGACACGATGGGCCTTGTAGCTGAGACGTGGTGATGAACCTCGAGGAAGCTGCCCTGGATGCGTAGCGATGCCATGCAGGAGCACTTATTACATGTTGAGAAGTTGACCGACGATTAATGTGAGACTGAACTGAACTGAACTGCAGCGGGCGAGCGATCGGCTGCTTATATAGCCGCGGTAGAGTAACTACCTCGCGGTAGGTAATACGAGCCACTTCGACAGTTGACGAGAATATTCGGCGCCGTACAGATATTGTACGGTGCTGTCTCGAGACCTTTCTAGGCGGGGCGATATTATTATCGTCAGGCTGGCACGGGAGGCGAGAAAGTACATCGCGGCCAGTATAGGTACGAAGGTACCTAGGCAAGTAGGTTTGCCGATGGGCGCGAATATTAGATGTTTCTCGTATGTTCTTTTGATGGCGATGATAATAATGATGTGTCGCCACAATTTATCAAACAAAAAATCGTTAATTGCCATCATTCCCCTTTTGCTACAATCATGAAAATAAACTTGTAGGCCAATTTGTAGACATTTTCAATATCTTCCTAACACAAATAAAACTTACATCACCCAAAATAATCTGAACTGGCCGTTCAATAGTTTTGTAATATGGTTGACTGAAAAGGAAAGAACAGACATTCGAAATATCCTAAAGAACTAACAGATGTACATTTTATAGACATTAACTTTTCATATAATTAATTACTCACTAAATTATATAATATTCAAATATAATAAAATATGCGGGGTACTGCTTGCTAGCAACATTTATTATATAATCATGTACTTACCTACTGTATTTACATTTTTTTATCTCCATGTGAAATCTTATATTACGTATGCAATCTTCTTATGGAAATTTATCAAATCATAAAAACAACACGTAAATATTTAATATAACAACACATGTATGTGTACATATATGCATATATCTTTATCTTTTTATATACATACATATCTTTTTAATAAATATAATATGTTATTTACCTGCCTCGGAACAGACTCTGTTAGTGAGGTGGATAAAATAAAACAATGTACATAAATGAAAATAAAATAAACGCCCGGGTTTCCGCAACTGAAATTGAATTGAATTAAAGATTTTTAAAAATCGCCACTCACATTTCGCATTTGAAAAGATTTCATGAGTTTTTAAGACAAAATATTTTTAAACCTACACTGGTATAGGATAATACGTTCCATCACCGGTAACAATCACATTGTTATGAAATTTTGTTAAAAATTACTTTGTGTGAAAACCATTTTATTGCTAATATTTTCACAATATTGTAGACCCATTCCGCCAAAACCTGTAAAATAAATAATTCACTAAATGCCACATTCTTCAGATGTTTCCATTTGACTAAAAATACCTCATCACTTTATCGATAACGTAGTTATTTATATCTACCAGTATGCTGGTTGATAGAAATACTCGCATTTTGTTGTGGAAGGCAGCCCCCATCCCCCTCCAAACTACCACCCTCTGCAGCCCATCCGTGAGAAGCGGATAATCATTTTCTTTTTGTTCACCCACCTGACGCCACTGATCAAAAAATATAATTCACTACCGGAGAAATAAATCCAAGGATAAACAATGCACGGTATATAATTTGTGGCCATGTTTCCACGCGGTAGAGGCAAAAAAGAAAACATTCTTCGTGATAATTTTTCAGACGAAGTTTTACAAATATCGTCCGGAATTTTATTTGGAGCAAGCTGGCAACATACAGAAAAAGTTCAATCATTCATTAGAAGATATAAATAAAATAATTGCTAATCGAGAAAACGGGAATACATCAGTAAACGTCTAATTAATGAATCTTATTATTAGTGCTACGCTTTGGCTCATAATTAATTAAGAATAGAAGAGAATACTCATAGATAGGTAACATTAATTACTTACGTGTTTCGCGTTAGCGTGCTCGCACAGCATCCAACATTGAAACACGATAGCACCGTTTTGGTTCGGTCGTTTATTTCTTCGTGTGCACTTTACATAAAACTCCAGTAATGACCTAAAAACCATAAAATAACCCTTTATCCGACTTAAGGGTTGATCAAAAACGGTTTGAGCCGTAATGCTGAACTGGCACAATGGAATAGGATACGACATTATCTAAGCCTAACGAGAAAACCCTTTTTGGGGCATTAACATATTTGGGAAGAATTTAAATGAACTTTTTTAAGTGGTCAAACAGATTTCTCAGCAATACTTCCATCAAGATAATATATAACACAGCATTTCTTTCCTTCAAATTTTCGTGCGAACTGTAAACATATTCACTTGTCGCTTATTATTATTTTTATATTATCTTCACCCAGCCATATTTCATTTATGGTATGGTATGGTATGCTGAGTGGATTTTGTGGAAAGGAAATTTTGTGGATTTTTTGGAAGGAGGAAAGATCAGGGGTCTCTTCAAGACCTTCAAGAAGAAGAGACCCTTCCCCACTCCTTAGTATATTAACAAAAGCTATACAATATAAAGAATTTAAATGCGTCATAGCGTTAAAGTCTTTATTAAACAACTAGCTGGTTCCCGACATGCGTTGCTATGCGATTTAATAAAAAAAAATCTCTCTGCGTGTCCTTTCCCATTCGTCCCTCCTGAGTTCCCCTCCTCCCTCCCAGGTTACCCTCCCCCTACCGCGAACCCCCTACTTGAGTTACCCCCCCCTCCCCCCTCCCCCCTCCCGCATTCTATACATTTAGTTTTCAAACATTTTTTTTAATATAAATTTCGTAATGCCAGAGCCCATCAGTAGTATTATACAAACCTTGTCCTGACAATAACGAACACAAAAAAAGAGAATTATCCAATTTGGTGCAGTCGTTCGAAAGTTATGTGCGTACATACATTTCGGCGATTCATTTTTATTTATATACAAGAAGAAGATAGATTAGGAATATCTTTAGGACAAAACAGATCTTCCACACAATGGAGTGTCTACTCGTCTACTGTCTATTAACTTTTCAGCAAATTCGGTTTCAGCGGTAATAAATTAATTTAGACACCTTCAAAAATTGACATTTAGATTCATATAAATACGTCATATCAATGTGGTTCAATCACGGTTTGAAAATGGTATTGTAAACCGAAACAGCTGTAACAAAAATTCTTACTAAAATACTTACAGAACTTGATAATAATATTATCAAATTTAATATTAATTAAGTTTTACGAATTAAACACAAAAACAAATAATAATTAAGAAGAGACCAATACTTTTGGAGAGAGGAGAAAGAAGTTGCTCATGTGACAAATTGCACACATGTTGGACGCGTTTTTGACGTATTTCCCGACTATACACAGGTGCCTAACGGATCAATGACGTTAGTTCCTCGGTGAATCTTCCATTGACATACTGTTAGAACAAGGACACCATTCCCGCCCGATGTCTGTGCTCTAAAGATTATAATCCCTTTGTTAAGATAAGCGAATCTATCAAACGCACCATTTTCTG
The DNA here is from genome assembly GCA_917880885.1 of Limnephilus marmoratus. Lineage (NCBI taxonomy): Eukaryota > Metazoa > Arthropoda > Insecta > Trichoptera > Limnephilidae > Limnephilus > Limnephilus marmoratus. The sequence continues at coordinate 50,669,849 of OU862919.1, forward strand.
TTTCTGGGGTCCTAGCATGGTTGATCGATAAGGATTGATAGGATAACTTTCGATAATTTCTCATTGATCCCTAGCATGACTGCAGATTGCCAACGAATAAGTAAAACTTCACAATTACCAAGTGTTCTTAATATATTCGACGTTAGCTGTTGTTTATGCGTTAGCGATCTGCAGTTGTCCTAGGGTGCGATGAGAAGTTACGGAAATTATTCTATCAATCTGAACAGAATACGGCAAATAAATTAATCTAAAAGGATTATGGTTGAGGTGTTTAAGGGGAACGTATGCGCGGCCCATTTCTGCCCGTTTCAAACAAATCTTATATTTGGATCTGAGATCAAAATACCCAACCAAACTGAAAAATTATTTTTGTATTCAAAAGGTATATTAAATATCTAGTCAGGATGTGAGCTACTTTATTTATTTTTTTAAATTAAATTAAAAGATATAGGTCATTAAAAATTTTAGAGTTTCATGATTTTGGAGGCAACTTAGGCAATTATTTGTGAGTAAAAGAAAAACTTTAAAAAAATAATTTTATTGTATTTATTTTAAAAATAAATAAAAAATATAATTAAAAATGCATTTTTTGGGTAGTAATTTTAATACATAAACGACTATTTTTTATTCCGCCGTAAATAGGTAATTTGTGTTTTTAATATACACCAATCAAAATGATTTCTTTTATAAATTTTATTTTTTATTGTTTTTATTTTATTAGATTTTTATGATAAATAAATGATAAATATGATAAATAATCTAATTTCATTAGATTTATATGATAAATATAGTAAAATAATTTATTTATTGTTTTTAATTTACTCACAAATAATTGCCCAAATCCCCTCTAAAATCCAGAAACATTCAAATTTTTAATGGCCTATATCTTATAATTTAAATAAAAAAATTAATAAAGTTGCTCACACCCTGACTGGATATTTGATATACCTTTTGATTACAAAAATAATTTTTCAGTTTGGTTGGGTTTTTTGATCTCAAATCTAAATCTAAGATTTGTATGAAACGGGCAGAAATGGGCCACGCATACGTTCCCCTTAAAACTTCATATGATAAAAATCAATGCGATAATCATAATCAAATTTTAACATTAAAACGGTTCCCATTAAACACCGTATCTCAATCCTTTTGAATTTTGATAAAATAGCCAGCTGACAAACACGTTGTGCAAAAGAGTTGATCGCAATTTGATCAAAATGCATCGAGAATCGTTTGTTCGTTCAAATGTGAATTCCAAATGGGTCATCGATATGGTGTTTAACTAACTAACTAACTAACCATCACGCCGTTTCCCCGCAGGGGTAGGCAGAGAGGACGGACCGCCAAACAACTCGGTCTTGGCACACACTCTTTGCCTCACTCACATTCATACATCGTCTCATACATACTCTTCTATTATTCTGACTTTTGACATGGCCCGTCTCAAGTATCTGATTCACTTGATCGTGCCATGTCTTCCTCGGGCGTCCCCGACTTCTTCTACCATTCACATTTGCATCATATATTCTTTTTACACTACTTTCTTCGCTCATTCGCTCTACGTGCCCAAACCATCTGAGGGTCCCTTTCTTAATTTTGTTCATTATACTTACATCAGCCTTACATTCTTTGCGGATATCCACATTTCTAACACGATCATACATTGTTTTACCACACATACGTCTCAGGGATCTCATTTCAACAGCATTCAGTTTACTTTCAACGGCATTCAGTCCTCCATTAATGGAGTTACCGGCATTTACCCTTCTTTCAATATCTCTATCAGCCTTCCCATCTCTCGTAAACATACTACCCAGATAAACAAACTCATCCACCTGCTCCAAGTATTCATCATTCACAACTATATCGCACACTGTTTTCGTACTCTCTCTTTCAAACACCATGACTTTAGATTTACTTACATTCATCATTAACTCATTCTTCATACATACTTCGTTCATCCTAGATACTAGAGACTGTAGATCTTCCATAGAGTTAGAAATCAGAACCGCATCATCAGCACATAACAGGCAACATACTTTCAGACTATTCAATTTCGCGCCCAATCCCACATCTTTCAATTCTTGCATACAATTATCCATGTATAGATTGAATAACCATGGTGACATTACGCAGCCTTGCTAAACACCTTTTGTGATGTCAAACCACCCCGTAAAATCACCGTTCACCCTAACACATGCAACGCTTCCCTCGTACAGAGACGCAATTGCCTGTATGAGATTTGTATTCACTCCATACTTGGACAACACCTTCCATAGCTTTTTCCTGTCGACTCGGTCGTACGCTTTTTGAAGATCTACAAAGGCGCAGAAAAGTTTCTGGTTTTTCGCCAGAAACTTCTCAGTGAGCATACGCAAGGAGAAAATCTGGTCCATGCATCCCCTCCCACTCATAAAGGCACCTTGCACATCCCATATTTTATCCTTTATTTCCGTTCTCACCCTTTCAATCAATATTCTTCCATACAGCTTGCCGACAGAACTTAGCAGGCTAATAGCCCTATGATTCCCACATTCCATGCGTGACCCTTTACCTTTGTACAACGGCATGATTACAGCCCTTCTCCAATCTAATGGCGTGTAACCCTCCTCTAAACACTGGTTAAAAAGTTTGCACAACCATGTGAGAATAATATGGCTATCTCCTTTAAAATATTCGGCAGCAATATTTTCGAAACCAACTGCCTTACCATTCTTCATGCATTTAATCGATTTTTTTTTTCATCCATACTGATTTTGATAACATTCTCTTTGTCATCGTTCATTCCCGATTCGACGCTGGACTCACTATCACCCGGGTTGCTTTCGAAGACTTCCTCAAAATATTTCATCCATCTTTCTTGGTGTTTATCAAATTTGTATGATAGGTTGAAACATCCCAACGTAAAGTTCTTCAAATTATTACAAAGTCGGAGACATCTCTGAGATGCTCCTATAATGTTAAAAATGAAATTTTTACGACGAACGTAATAAGTAAAATATGTTGGTTTAGTGTATTTTTTTCAGGAGGCCCTGAGAAAAATGATTCCTCGCAAGGCTTATGTCATCTTTGAGGATTCTGTATAAAGGGTATTTTTAGGAAGGAAAGCAAGTTCCAGGAAAATGTCATGAGGGTGGTAAGGAATCTGGTGGTCAGTGTGTCCAGGAGTGACACGTGAATCCATCCCTCGCCCTACCTGCAACAACCAGATTTGCCCTGATGATGGAAACTGCAACGCTGTTCGAAACATTGGCTAATGAAGGAGATAGCGCAATACGGCACAACGCCCCAAAAACAAATAACGAAAATTATTTTTGTTAATTACATAAAATTTTTGGAATAATAATATCCCGTGGTTTTTCACAGAGATGTGTTAGTAATAACTAATAACTTAATTTTTTAACCGTCTAGAGCGTTCATATAGGTGTACGCTGCGTAATGTTAACAAAAAAAAATCGTACAATAAGAAGTTTTAAACAGATTTGCATAATATTACATTAATATATTCACTTTCCTTGGAGCTTTAGCTCTAAGAAATTCACACACCCTTGTGAAAAAGTTCGTCTCAGGGAAACGTATCATGTACGTGGTTTTATTTTATCTGTGAGACAAGTATAATGTAAGAACTTATTTTAAAGCACCCTGTCAAACAATATTAACATTACACTAATAAAAATGGCGGTTTAAATTTACTCTTCGTAACAGGTCATAAAACCTTTGCTCACATCATCATCATCAAACAGCATTAATAGGCTTGCGTCTGCGTGGTTGAATTTAAGAACCCGGTTTCGAGTGCATGTCTGCCACCGCGCCGTACGCGCCGCACCAAATAAACATTTGTGTAAGTGAAATTTCAAACAAAGGTACCGTTGTAATTCGGTTTCGAATTCAAAAATTCGTCAAAGTATGGCACTACTTCCGTTAGCAGGCCGCATGAGAAAGTGCTCCCCCTTGGTATAAGTACTATTTTGTAAATTTGAATATCTTCACCGTTATGGAAAGATTGACGGTAATACTTAGTTGTGAACAATAGTATCACACCACACGGCTATGTAATAGATATGACTTCATTACCTGTCTCGGTGACTAGCTATCATTGGATCACAGTGGATCCGAGGAACGGGCTATTTTGGAACCAGTTCCTATCGAATTTATAAAATGGTCACCAGCACTAACTGGGTGAAGCCGATCCAAAAGCCAGCCCACATGGCCTAGCAGCAAAAACCTGCGGGGCAGGTTTTTAACTGCTAGTTAGGTTATAATACTTTTGTAAACCTATTTTGGAGTATGTGCGTGGAATACTGTTTTAATAAAAAAAGATCTTTCGCATTCACAACGAACTTTAAAAGCACTCTGGCACACTGCCTCAGCTAATTCAGTTTATTATTTTAAAATCCCTAGCCCAACAAATGCTGAATTTTTATTTTCTTTTTAGGTTGCGTTTGCAATTTAGAAAAGTCTATAGACTTTCTCCGCTAATTTATTCATTGAATTTTCTACAAACATTGTTTTGACTATTCTGACCAAATCAATTGGTTTAAAATCGCACTTGAAATTTTGTGCACGTGTGAAATAATTCAATGGTACAAAGGTGGCGCAGCCGATACGATCAAAACGAAACGAACTCAAAGGAGAATGTCCTTTCTCTAATCGAATGTAATTTCACATATTATACAAGTGGCCAGGCCAGTTAAGCTCAATGCAACGCCAAGGCTATAAAGTCAAACAATTCAGGAGAATTGGTCAAGAATCACCTTTGCGTAGCGCCGGAGAGCTATCCAAATGGGGGGATTATTTCCAAGATCACATTTTGCACAAGTTCTACGAATGGATAAAGTTTTATTCACTGCTTAAGTGAAATTGAAGTCGTTTCAACACGGTTAGGAACGTTTTATTTTTGGAAGAAGTATATTTATTCAAAAGGTTACAGATTTTGATATGGTAGTAATGGTGTACTATGTAACTGATTGATTTTTTATTACTATGCACGGTGTCTGGGAACTCGTGGTTTACTGAATTTTATTCGAATAATTTGTGTTATTTCACAATTTATTCATTTAAAATAGCATAAATATGTTTGCGGCACGCTCAATGTGGAAGATGCTCTCAGTATAGCGTTAGTGTAAGACCACCATTCAGAATTAAAACGTTGCTTGAAATAGCCAGGTACTTCCCCACCTTCCTCTTTCCCATCTCATCCCCATCCCCACTACCTTCAGCCTCACAACATATCCCATTTGGAGATGCCGTAGCTCACTGACTCCAGGCGGGTGGGAGCAGTTGGGACGTATTTATTAACGCCCTTTTTCGGGGTTTTTACATGTGCGGTAATCACATAAAAAATAAAGTGAATGCGGGAAAATTTTTAATCTGCACCACAAATTCTTTATTTTGTTTAAATTCTTTATTTTGTTTAAATCCAGCAGGACTGGAAGGATAGTGCAGTCCCCGTCTGCAATTTTACATGAGATGTAAAAAATTATTTCATTTACGTAAAAATACATATACAAAAACATAACATAAACAATTAAATTAAATTAACGGATCATTCTTTGGAGAGGTCGCAGCATCATCTGCAACTATCGTTCATAGAGTGGAGAGCTGTGCCACTTGGATTCAGCCTTGACAACGACCTGTACTGACTTCTTTGTCCTGCCCCAGAAACCGGCACAGAAATCCCAAAAAACTTTTGTTTTCACTTCAACGCATTTTAAAAGACATGGAACCATTAAAATTATCCCCAAAGATACCGTTTTTCTTCAAATTTAACCTAAAACGAAAGATCAAATCAAACAAAGTTATACAAGAAAATCGACTACAAATGTTGCTTATATTGTCACCAGTTTACCGCTTACACTATGAATTTCCAAACACCGGAGGCCGTCAACTTACTAACCGAATTAAGTGACAACATACTATTTGGCACAGGAAACTTTATCTTACCTCTTAACTCTTAACCCACTTTCACGCCATTGTCTTCAGTCTATATCTCCGTCTGGAGTCCGGAGCTCGGTTGACACAATCTTACATTTACATTATTTATTACGTTATTTCTCTTCATTTGAGTACCAACTTCGGCTTTTCATTCGACCAAAAGTAAAATTTATCACCATACTAAAACATTTATTTCCCAAAATGAAAGACATTATTAAGAATCTGTTATTTTGCACACTTCATCTAAATAAACGAGAAAAAAACAATAAACAAGAAACATCATTAAACGACAGAAAGTACGGTCGTTAACTGGAGCCTCAGAATAAGTACTTAATACAAATAAAAATATTAAAAGCGTTATTTGCATTGTCGTTAGCTGGTTTTATGTCCCTGATTATTTTTCCTTTTACGTTTTTTTATGTAATCATTACCACTCTAAGTAAAGTATTTTCAACTTACACAGTTCCATAAACCTTCTGATCGTGTTTGCATTCTGTGTAGAAAATTCTAGAATTTCAGAAGACTACAAGGTCTCTGAAAACTCTTCAAGAAAAATAATTTATTAGTCTAGTTCTTTAATTATTGGTTTGTTTTGAAGTGAAACTTCTTTAGCACCAGTAAAGTGCATTAACTTCGGGAGGCGATTCTACATGATGGTAGGAGTAAAAAAGGTAAATAACTTTTTCAGAAAATCCAACTTTTTTTCCTATACAAAAAGACATACCTACTAAAAATCCTCAGTGTAAGGTAAAACTTACTCGGTGAAGTTGCTGTTAGCTTGCCGGGCGCGATTGTTACAATGTTACTTGGTAATAATAATGCTGCCCGTACACGCCTGCCGGTCTAATTTTCTATTTTTACTACAAAACTACCCATAAAAGTTGGAATTTCGAAAGTTATTTATCTTTTTTACTTATACTATCATGTAGAATCACCTCCCGAAGTTTTGCACTTTACCCCCGGACACCTGTAATAGGATTTAACCTGCGAGAAAATGAGATACAATTAAACCTTACCTACTTCATTGTGGAACATTCCAGAACACTCTCGAATGTTGTGGAATGTTCTATAAAATTGGTGGACCATTCGAAGCCTTTTTTGTATGGGAAGGACAACCCATTAATAGGGGTACATAAAGCCAAATCCGTCGTGTATTCGAACGTCAGTTCAATCTCTTATCAACTCCCTGAGTGTATCCAGGTACCCCAGCTAGCATACCTATAATAAATTTAATGCTGAAATACTTGCAAAAATTAATACCGTAATATTAAAATTTTATTAATTTAGACTAAAAAAATAAAAATTAAATTTATGGAAAAAAAATATTAATGCAAAGTAGGTATTCCTTATTACAAAGCATATTGAAATTAATTTTCTTGGCACTACGCCTCGTACCGGAAGTGACAATAAATACGAGCTATTTTAAAATTCAAGGTACCTAATCGAGAAACAAGGCAAAAGATCTTATTCTGCAACAATAATTCTGGAACCAACTACCACATACATGCACCTATTTCTCGACTTCACACACTAGGAAACAAATTCACCTCAAATATCGATATATTCTATATAAGTTTACCATTATTTAAGAAATACCTGAATGATATTTTCATTTAGAATATTTTGATATTTAAGGAACATCACGTAGGGGCTATTGCATATATTTGTGTATTTCTATATTAATCTACAATTTAAAAACTTGTTCCCGTTTTTTTATGTATCTTGCATTTTGTCACGTATCACAATTAATCAGTCACCTGTAAATTTTGTAATTACTAACATACCCACTAGTTTATTTCTATGCCATTTGTAACTTAGAAACTTTCTCTTTTATTGTAATGCATCATCTTTACTTAAATTTATCTGTGTATACCTACCTTTCATATGATGTCTACTAGTTATATTTTTATGGTTTCTTCTTTTTTATTTAAAAGTGTCTCTGTATTAGAAACTTGTCATGTAAAAGCCCACGAGGGCATTGAAAATTAATAAATAAATAGAAATAAAATATGCCCACACGTATATTGAGAACAATCTTTTTAACTTTGTCGAACTTGGCGTAGTTGTTGTAGCAGGAAGCGAACAACAGGAGTTCCTTTATAGTATTAAGATCCTTTGGCTCAATCTTCACTTCCAAGAAGTGTGGAGGCAAATTAAAAAAGGACTATACAAGCGAGACCTCACGGCTGCTCTTGTAATTTCCTTTCATTAAAAAGCTCCCGGGTTCCCTTTTACGCCGAGCGCACTCTCAAACAATGGCGGTACAGGCAGTTGAGTCGGATTAAACGCATTCACTTGCATTAAGTCCTGAGGAAATCGCGTTGCAATTTTCGAGTAATATGCAAGTCGCGTGCCGCCTAAGTGAGAGAACGTAGGACCTACACTCCAAGGCTCTGTTTTCTCACGTACTGTAAATTTAATTCAATTCCTCGCAGGTGGTGTGTTGAAGGTAAAATGCATACTTTATGCCACTTTACCGGGACGGAAAGTTCAGAATATATTTTCGACTGGTTTTACATTGTAGATTCATCACAAAAGATTTTTCGCAAGTTTTATTTATTTATTTATTTATTTACGGACAAATAGTCCAATTAACAATATAACAATAACACGAATAGAAAAAAAAAGAGAGATCACAATGAAAGGAGATTACATATAGATGAAGAGCATTGACAAAATACATATAATATAAAAGTACATAGAGAAAATAACTATAAGTAGCTTGAAGATGGATTTAAAAAGACTTTAAAAAACCACATTGCGTAACGACTGCCGAAAGTCATTTAGGCTTACACCAAAAAATTCAATGCTTTGATTTGCGTTGACAAGTCTCGACATTCTGGATAAAGGAGAATGATATTCATAATTAGTAGAATGTTGATTGAGGAACAGCAATTCATTATTTCGGAGTCTACGGGAAGGAATGTTGAACTGGATGAGTTGTAACAAAGCAGGTGTGTCAGTAATACTGTTGATAATTTTGAAAATGCATATTAGATCAGAGTCCTTTCTACGTTTTTCTAAAGAGGAAATGTTTAAAGTTTGTTCAATTTCATCATACGAGTATTCTCCCCTTTCAAGTCCTAACCTCCAAGCAATTCCTCGTAGGAAGCGATGTTGTACAGATTCGATGTAACAAATGTGGATAGCATAAAAAGGAGACCAAATGACACTAGCATATTCAAGGTGAGGGCGGACCAGCGAACAGTAAAGAGTTTTAAGTGTATTTATTTGTTTAAAGTCAGAGGTAATTCTATGAATGAAGCCGAGTAGTTTAAGTGATTTGTTTACGATGTTATTAATGTGATCCCGGAAAGAAAGTTTACAATCCAGAGTGACCCCAAGGTCCTTGATAGATGTGACAGTAGAGAGACAAACATTATTTAGTTTATAATCAAACTGAATAGGTTTTTTGGTTCTATAAAAGGACAAAATTTTGCATTTATCAACATTAAGTTCCATGCAGTTAATTTTGCACCAATCATTAAATGAATCAATATCAAGTTGAAAAAGTAAACAATCAAGATGGGATTTAATTATCTTAAGAATCTTATTGTCATCGGCAAAAAGCCAAAAACGTGTGTGAGAAAAAACTTTAATGATATCGTTAATAAAAAGGTTAAAAAGAAGCGGGGCCAAATGGGCTCCTTGCGGAACGCCGGAAGTTACATCAATGTTAAAGGATTCAAAGTTATTTATTTTAACCCTTTGTTTTCTATTACTCAAGTAACAGTGAAAGAATGATGACAATGGGTCTCTAATGCCTATAGCATAAAGTTTGGCCATGAGAATAAGGTGATTAACTTTGTCGAAGGCTTTGGAGAAGTCAGTGTAGAGGACATCAATCTGAGTGTTGTCTTCTAAGGCTTTAAGAATGGTATTTATAAAGGACAGTAAATTAGTTGTCGTAGATTTCGCCGATCTAAATCCATGCTGTTCCTCGATCAGAACATTTTTGAAAATAGGAGTGATTTTCTTTGTAATTATCGACTCAAATATTTTTGGGATATTAGATATAATTGATATTGGTCTGTAATTTCCAATATTTGACTTGTTTCCAGACTTAAAAATGGGTCGTATAAATGAAATTTTCCATGAGTCAGCAAATGTTCCGGTTGAGGGTGATAAATTGTACAACATACAAATTGGGTTAGATAATGAACATTTACATTCTTTTAGCAAGATTTCTGGAATGCCATCAGGTCCGGTACTTTTTTTGTTAGAAAGGTTATTTAAGGATTGGTAAACCTCTGCAAGTGAAATTTGGCAATCATTCAAGTCAATATTACAGTCATAGTTAAGTGGAGGGATGGTGCATGAAGCATCAGAATATACAGAGGAAAAGTGTTTAGCAAAAAGGTTGGCGATGTCGTGACCATTTGTAGCGTGAGTTTCATGATAATACATACTTGAAGGCAGATCATTATCTGTACGCTTTTGCGCAACAAATTGCCAGAATTGTTTAGGATTTTTAAGTAATTTTGTCTCAGTAACTTCTACAAAAGATTTATAGCATTTGGCTGATTCGATTTTAGACAGTTCCCTTAATTGAGAAAATTTTTGATAAAATTTTAAGTTGCCAGTTTCTTTAAATATCTTATGAGTTTTCTTTTTTTCAATTATTAACTGCTTAAGTTTCGAGCTAAACCAATTTGGAAACTTGGGTTGAGAGGATCCCTTGGGAACAAACAAATCTATAGCACGTATTACACATTCATTAAATTTAAATACGGCGTCATTTATATCAGAATTTAAAAATAGTTTTGTCCAATTAATCAGGGAAAGATATTTGTTCATGTTAAAATAGTCACCATTAAGATATTTGTAGTGATACGAGACACTTGGTTTCAAAGATTCAAATTTAAAAAAATTTGTGATGTTAATAGAGCGAGGTGGATGATATTTATCAATAGGTAACAACGAGACATCAGCTTCACTTACTATGACATTAGGTATGCTAGTGAAAATTAAGTCCAGGCAAGAACCTAGATAGTTAGTGACTGGATTTACTTGAAACATATTCATAAAGGCAAAAAAATTTACAATTTCAATAGCTTGTTGGGAAAGATTACTAGTAGGAGTTTTGACCCCTTGGTTGTCATTCAGCCACAATATTTTAGGTAAATTATAATCGCCACAAATAAGTAAGGAATCAGCATTTCTAGAGACACGCTCAATTGAAGCAGTATGCGACTTGTAGACTTCTACATAGTATACTTGTAGAAGTTAAATACAAAACGTTTTAAAGTAACCTAGAAAACAATATTTGGTCACCTCATTTGGATACGGTTCTAGGTAACATTTTTTTCAAAAATGACCTATGAATGCCAAAGCATTTCTTTTACTCATTTCAATACCTAAAATAATTTTCAGAACCACCTGTGTTGTATTTTCGTAGATATACGAGGGTGGGTTTTTAAGTTCGCGGAATTGGGAGTGGAAATAAAAATCCAAAATTATTTTTCCTTTTCCATATATTCACCTTCTACCTTCATACATTTTTTATATCTTTCAATTAACTTATGTACTTATACCCTAAAAAAAAGATTTGTCTCTGTCTAAAAAATACGCCGAAATGGCATCCTTCACTTCTTCACCACTTGAAAACTTTTTCCCACGAAGTTCTTTTTTCAAGTTTGGAAATGTGTAATACTCACTGGGAGCCAGGTCAGAACTGTAAAGTGGGTGTGGCAAAATTTCGAAGCCCACCTTCTCGCAACACGGTTCTTGTGAAAAGGCGCGTTGTCGTGCAGAAAGAGGACAACTTTGGTCAAATTTTCCCTTCTTTTTTCCTCGATGGCTTCCATTAAGTACATTAGGATTGAAGCGTAGTAATCTCCGGTTATGGAAACACCTTTATCTTTGTAATCGATCAACAGGATTCCTTCTGAGTCCCAAAAGACTGTCGCCATGATTTTCCCAGCCGATTATGACACCTTAAACTTCTTGGGTGGTGGTGTGCCTTTCTGTGCCATTGTATTGAGTCCTGTTTAGACTCAGGTTTATAATGATGAACCCAAATTTCATAACCAGTAACAATGTGAGTCAACACTCCATCTTTGTCTTCCCCACAGACAGAGGTCCGAAAATGCACGAGAACACTCCACGCGCTGTTGATTTTGAGGCGGCATGAGCATTCCCGGCATCCATCTTGCGCTTACTCTAGTCATGCCAAGATGGTCGTGAAGAATTTTGAAAATGGTTGTATCTGACACTCAAACCATTTCTGCGAGCTGTTTCTTCTTTAGTCGGGCATCTTCTAGTATTTATTTGTCGATTTTTTTAATAATTTCCGGAGTGGTCTCCTCGATTGGCCTCCCTGGCAGTGGGTCGTCTTTAAGTGACTCCCTGTCTTGTTTTAAGAGGGTATGCCACTTCTAAATCATAGTTTTATCTGGACAAGAGTCCCCGTAAACGGTTGACATTTCTTTCAGTATGGTCTGAACTGATTTTCCTTGCTTGGCTAGAATTTTTATAACAGCACGAAACTCGATTTTCTCCATATTTCACAATTTCTTCCCGATTGACTTGTTTGGTCGACGACTAAGGCTCAAAGACTAAGGACTTAATTACGATAAAGCCCGGTGTTTATACTAATAATGAGTTGTTCAATTAGTATTCAATTCAGCGACACCCCCACTAATCACCTACCTACCCACTCCGCGAACTTAATTCCCAGCACTATTACAAAGTTCCATTGCAAGGTGCTAACATCACTTGCACCCTTTATTTTGTTTGTATCTTACAGTTGATCATTGTTACGAGGCGCATTATATGTCGTCACTTTGAATGGGGTTCTAATTTCGCCTTACCATGTTCTGAGATTTCAAAATTTGAAAAGACGAATTTTCGTAATCTAATTAATAATTTTTGATATTTTTGAATGTAGCTATTACTTTGTGGTTATCCATTATAGAATAATGAAATAATTTTACTTTGTATAAACCACTTATTTGATGTGCAAATCCGACCGGTTTCGGAACAAACGTTCCTCCGTCAGGGAAAGCTTATACTAATTTGACAGTTTCGAACAATGTTTTATTATGGTAGGGGTGGAGCTGTTGCTAGATAATAATGTAGATTGGGTAGGTAGGTATTAGTGTAGAGTGGGTGGGTAGGGGAACAAATCCATGATTGGGCTATATGACAATATTTTTTGTTTATTGATAATAGATTCATTATTTTTAAGGGATTTTTTAATTTCCAAGGCTTCTAAGTTATCTAAACGTTTTCCTTTATGATTAATATGAAGAATATTTATCCCTGTATTTTTTTCAAAACTATGGTTATTTTCAATGATATGATTAGCAAACTCAGAAAAATTATTATTATTAAGACACTTTAAATGTTCTTTGATTCTGATTTCAAAATTACGAGTGGTTTTTCCAATATAAAATGAGGGACAATCATTGCATTTGAGTTTATATATTCCGGAATTAGTCAATTTATGGTCTTTATCTTTAGTATTTCTCAAAAAATTACCGATATTATTTCTTGTATAAAACGCTGGTTTAATATTAGAAGGAAGATTTTTGCAACATTGAACTGAAAAATTATTAATATACAAAATTTTACGCCATTCTTTATCATTAATATTATTAGAATTGTATAGATATTTATTTTTTGAAATTTTGATAAGTTTTTTTATTTAGGATGTTATCAATAAATTTTGGTTCATATCATATAATATATTATATAATATATTATATAATATATTATATATTTATATTTATATTCATATAATAATTTTTGATTTTGAGATTTAATCTTGCGTAAAGTGTTTTGAATAACCATGGAAATTAAGTTTTAATGGAAAATATTTTACTGGAAAATATTTAAATACGATGTGGCCCTACCTTGGAATTGCATCCGGGAAATGAAATTAGAACATTATGCAATGAATTATTATGCCCTAGCTGGTTGCACCCTGATGGATTTGCTTGTTTAGGCATGTTCTAAAATGGTAAGTATACTTCCTATTTAAATTTTTAATGATGTGAAATTAAAATACTTTACACAAGATTCAACCTCAAAATCAGACATTGGTAAATAGATTATCAGAAATCGTCTTTGCTAACTTTGACACCTTAGGTCTTAGAACAAGGTAAAGTGAAGTTAGAATCCTATCCAAATGAGGTGATGATTTGTTTCAACACTACAGTCAGCTTAACAAAAAAATATTCGTATTTCACCAATGCAAAATCGGCGTGACTATTTTTGATAGGTGAATCTTGATTGTAGATACGTGAACTGTTAACATCATTCGTTTCGGGGATAAGCCTTCCTCCGTTTGATTTTGATTTTATTTTGTAGTTTTACAATGCTGGTTTTTGAGTTATACAGTGTTCGTTTTACGCTTTCACTTTATCGCTGTCAGGAAATATAATGTTTCATTGCTTTACGACTGATGAAATCAAAAAATGCCTGTGTACATTAGTATACAATCATAAAGTTTGTCAAATAAGAGTAGAAAACATAGGGGCGCCACTGTTGTTCAAATGGCAATACTAAAGTATAATTATGGTGGTAATCTAAAGCAGTTTAACCAAATTTTTATTAAAAATTAAAAAGGCATAAAAGTAAAAAAAATATTTTTTCATTCCACTGATATCAAAATTAGAATTGCGTATAGGTATATTATTATTATATCTTTGAAATTTTGTGTTAACGTAATGAAGAATAACGTTATTGTAATAAAATATAAAGCACACTTTGGAAAATGCTCACATTTATTTAATATTAGCTCAAGTGCCTACTAGCGTTGTCCAAGCTTTTGATCATGTCTCTAATTTTAGATCTGAATATATTTAACTCATTCAGATCTAAAAGTAGTGTAACTAAACTCACCATTATTGATTCTTCCTTTCTACCTACTATTACATTAAAATTTATGTTAAATTAAATGAAAGCCAATCACTTTGTAAAATACAATTTGATCAAATTTATGTCATTAAGTAGGTAACTTAATAACAGTGCTTCTTCGATTTAATTTTTTTTTTAAGAAAAAAAAATGTATATTTAAATGTGTATACAGTGTTCTGTATTTTCAGCGTCATTGCAGTTTAAAAGAATATTTGACAGGTAAATTGGTGTTGCCAGCCTACAAATTTTGTAGTTCCATTTTTTATATTTTCTACTCTTATTTGACATACTCTATATGCACGTATAACGATCGTCCAGTTGATTATTGATTAGAAATTTCCAAAATACTATGTTTTGATAAAATGAGGAAATAAATATACGAATGCCCGCCACAAACCAAATTTTATTTACACTTGTCCGACACATTAGTATTCTACTGGTTACCGAGAAAACATCAACTTTTTGTTGATTTCATTACAAGTTTTTCTGCATTATAATTGATTTTTTAAGAGTTATCTGAGTTTTGTATCAGATAGAGAGTACACTTTTACATATAACTGCACACTCAACTCAAATTTCGATTTTTCGGAGATGTCTTACTAATAAAGTGAACGATCGATGTGTAGATGATTTGTATCCTGACGAAGAAACCTTATGTTTTGAAAGACATCGATATCGACGCTCCTAAAGAACAATGTCTGATGTGCGATTTTGTAGTTTTGCAATAGAGCTGTATAAATACTGTAATCCCAGCATGTAGTGGAGTGGAGCTGGCTGGCGACACGGTATCGCTTCTAAGTACATAAGCACACATTTCATCACTAACAATTACACATCTGCCCTGATGATGGACACTGCACTGTAAAGCTGTCCGAAACGTTGGCTAAAGGAGGAGGTAGCGCAACACGGCATAACACCCCAAAAATAAATAACAAAAATACCTCTGGCCGTGAAAATCTAAAATCATATCTGATCTGTATAAAGTTTCGTTTCTGCATTTTTATGGTTTCAGATATCAAGAAATATAGTATTGTTTGATATTTTACAATTCATTAAAAATTCCGAAAAAACAGACTTTCAAATCAACAAAATTAGCTAACAAAACTTTAATTTTTAAATTTTTAGCACATCCGACATTGTTTTTCGGGACCTTCGATATGTTTTATTAAAACTGATGGTGCGAACAAAGTTATGTAGCTATTTTTATTTATATTTTTGAATGTAGCTATAACTTTGTGGTTATCCATTATAGAAAAATGAAACAATTCAACTTTGTTTAAACCACTTAAACATATAATGCGCAAATCCTACCGGTTTCGGAACAAACGTTCCTTCTTCAGGGAAAGCTTGTACTAATTTGACAGTTTCGAACAATGTTTTATTATGGTAGGGGTGGAGCCGTTGCTAGTTATTAATGTAGAGTGGGTGGGTAAGTATTAATGTAGAGTGGGTGGGTAAGTATTAATGTAGAGTGGGTGGGTAGGGGAACAAATCCATGATTGGGCTATAAGACAATATTTTTTGTTTGTTTATAATAGATTCATTATTTTTAAGGGATTTTTTAATTTCCAAGGCTTCTAAGTTATCTAAATGTTTTGTTGAATAAAGGTCTTGAAGAAGTTCCTGCCCATTGAATGTGATTTTCCTGTTGTCCGTACCAAATAGCCAGCATATTGACCACTGCTGCTGGAACATCTCGCTTTATGAGTTTTTCCCATAATAATTGATGGGAAACATTATATAAGTGGTTTATACAAAGTTGAATTGTTTCATTTTTCTATTTTTATTTAATTTAAATATAAGTAAATTTACCTTATTTTAAAACAATGCCTTTAAAGAATTCCTTTCTATTGCCATTTCAAAGTAGGTAAAAGCTTCTTAGTAATATAAGGGTTAATGTTGATATGTTTATTTTCGTTCTTAAATCAACCTTAGTTGACAGTTACGGGGGTAAGTTTAGTGATTTATTCAACATCACACGAAAGGAAATGTTCCACTGGGAGATGTAAACTGTACCATGATTTATGAACAAATTCACAACCTTCTAATAATAACAGTATTATGATGGGTGCCCTGTAATGATTGTTATTTCTATTTCAGAAAACAACCACTGTTATTTTGTGAACGACGATTTATGTTTTGCCCAAAATTCAGAACATGGTATCAGCCCTTAGACAATCAGCCATCGGACAAAATCTACATTTATTTATGACTAGCTGGTTCCCGGCATGCGTTGCAATGCAATATTCAAAGAAATACATTGTTTCTCCCAGAATCACCTTCCCGTGCGTCCCCATTCCCCTCCCACGTCCCCTTCCTAACTAGCTTTATAAATTATAGCCTATATGTTATTCTATTCATTAAAATCCATTTAGTAGGTTTTGCGTGAAAGAGTAACAAACACACATACATCCATACAAACTTTGGAGTAATATTAGTAAGATTTACATAGGTTACTACACACATGCAATAAAATTGAAAATGATTGATGAATGAATCAATGTGTAAGAAGCATAATCGATTATATGATGGATGCCTTGATGATGGACACTGCAACGCTGTTCGAAACGTTGGCTAAAGAAGGAGGTAGCGCAACACGGTATAACACCCAAAACAAAATAACGAAAAAAAAAGTCATTACAATCCTTACTTAAAGTTATAATTTAAAATATATAGATCATTTTATCTTTTTTAAACTGCATATTATCTTTTAAATTAGTTCCAATTTTTGAGCTATCATTTTGTTAAGCCGTCATTTTGATAAGCCATCATTTTAAAATAAGCATTATTTTAATAAGCCATTATTTTAATAAACCATTATTTTCATAAGCCATTATTTTAATGGGCCATCATTTTGATAAGCCATCAATTCGATAAGCCTACAATTTTGATAAGCCATCAATTCGATAAGCCTACAATTTTGATAAGCCATCACTTTGTTAAGTCATCATTTTGAAAAGCCATCATTTTGATAAGCCATAATTTTTGATAAGCCATAATTTTGATAAGCCATCATTTTGATAAGTCATCATTTTGAAAAGCCATAGTTTTGATAATCATCATTTTGATAATCCATCATTTTGAAAAGCAACATTATTTGAACAAATAATGTTGCTTTAAATTAAAACAACACGTTACATAACACTGTAACGTGCTGACTGAAACGTTGGATAAAGAAGGAGGTAGCGCAACATGGCATAACACCTCAAAAACAAATAACGAAAATACTTTTAGCCGTGAAAATCTAAAAACGTGTCAGACATCATTTGTTTCCACATAAAACACCACTAAATTGCTCAACACTGATTTTGCTTAAAAATCATTTTCATAAATCCTCATTTTTAAAGCCATCATTTTGATAAGACATCATTTTCGTAAGCCTTCATTTTTAAAGGTATGATTTGGATAAGCAAACCTTGCTGTTTATGCAACATCGAGTCGTACAAAAATACGAACACCATAATAATACAAAATATTGGTTGCTTCTGGATGAAAATACATAAAATTAGAATAAATTGGCAGAATGAACTCTTGCATTTTAATCAAAGAAAACAAGATTTGATTTTTTATAAAAACATCGTTTTATTTCACTGATAAATCTTACACTATTCTAAGTCTACATACATTTTAATATTACACGATATGAAAATTCTAATTATTTAAATGATATCCTTTTTGAATCTTCAGCAAAAATCAAATCTATAGTGATTCGTTTCACTGGAATTTAAGGCAATAAATTAATATAACAATAGATGATATGAAGTCGTTCCGAAAATACACATTAATATTTTTACAAACATTTTTATGACCCAATCCAATGAATAATGGTTTTCACTGTTAATGAATTTTCCCACAATTTCAGTTCATGTCATTTAATAAGCGATAAGCTTTTGTCACAGCTGATGTTTTAAAAAAGTCAAAATTTTTATGATAAAAAATCGTTCATCCCAAAACGCTGCGGTGATTGTTCTTTAGACCGACAAAAACTCATCGGTTCAGCGAAATATGCTCTGCAAAACTCAATTAAGGTCAACATGCACCAATTTCATTACTAAATTTTTAAGTTGATTAACGTTTCACTCGACCACTCGTGTGTGTCAATATGTAGTAATTGTGCGTTGTTGCCTCGGTAAAGTTTTCAAATAGGATTTTTATTATTACCTATTTTAAATTCGTTTTACTCGGGTGTCAGCAAGGTAATTTTATTTCATAGATTATTAAACAGATTAACGGACAACACTTTCAATCCGTACTTTTGGCACTTTATTTTTACGGGATGCCGAAATATGTGAAAACTAAATGAAATATTTTACAATATCGCTCCGTTGAATTAAAGCATTCCCAATCATAACATTCTGAGTTCAGTGTCCTTGTTAACGGCATCCCGTTTGGCGCAATATCAGTGTCTCACAAGTCCCAGAGAATTGGCTAGCTGGGTGCATTTGGCCATCACTTCTTCTTGAACTAAACTAAAGGACATGGCTATGAGTACCAGCCCAAACACGAGATACGCACAGCACGCGAACAAGTGAACATGTTCATTTTTACTAGAGTCTGACGAGATTTTGGAACTGTTTTGACCTGGAGCAAAGTCTCCAAAGCCAATCGTAGAGATGGCGATGAAACAGAAGTACACAGAGTCGAGGAAACTCCAGTCCTCCCAGACGGAGAATATGGTGGCTCCGAGAGCCAGGTAGACTGTCAGGAATATCAGGACGACAGCCACCGGAACCGGCGGGTGGTGGAGGTTGTCTTGCGCCTGGTGATGGGAGACACTGGCTGGGGTGCTTGGGCAGGACTTGAGCTGGTCGTCCTTGCTGGCTGCTTGGTGACCAGTTTGGGACCGCCAGATGAGGGGGATCTTCGATGGAGTGTCATGGGTACAGTTGCTGTAAACACAAGTATTATTATTAACATGAAAACTTTACTGGAAATGTCACAAAATTTTTAAATGTCGAAAATAATTTCACTTTTGCGGTTAATTATAAAATTCAACATATTATAAACTCTTATTTATAAGCTACGACAAACAAATACCGAATGGAATTATTTTTTACACTCCTTAAATTGTTAAATTTTATATCCAGCAGGATCAAAAATAACTTTATTAGCGCCTTTTTTTTCCTTTTGAGCGTAACATTTTTGAATTTTTGAAATATTTATTTTACTACTAACGTTTTTGGCTTTGATTTTTATTTTAACTTTGATTAAAAAAATAATAAAATAATAATAATAAAACCAGAAACATATTTCCACGTTTATTTAGGCCGCATGAGAACTATTATACCATTCTGACCCAAAAAACTACCCTCGGTCTCAAATAACAAAGGAGATTCCGTTACACTTCCCAGGAATACTAAATAAATAATAAAATATTCACCATTCCCCATCGGAGTCGTCCGTGTCCACCGCATCGTCCACGGAGTTGAGGTCCCCCTCGGGGGGCCCGCGGCCCTGCCCCCTCCCCCTTCCCCCTTGGCTTCCTTGGCCTCCGCCCCCCCCGCCCGGGCAGCACTTCCGGGGGGTGCCGGAAGCCGAGGTGGTCGCGGTGAGCTGCGACTCTGCTGGAAAAGAAACAGAATTAATGATGCGGTTTTATAAAGCAATCTTGGGTATTTCCTGCATTCAGATCACCCTGTAATAAAATATGTTTCAAACCATTAGAGAGATAAACCGTTGAAGTGTTTCTAATTTTTAACTGAAAACTCGAGGTGGAAATCCACTTTAATATACAAAGGTTTTTTTTTATCATAAATTCATTGAACCTACATCATCGTTATACAATTCTATGAATGTATTATCTACACGTGCTATATTGTCGTTTATGGCTTAAAATTGCAAGTCAGTACACAAATTAATTTGAATATATTACACAAGATGGCTTTACCACTCGAACGATTTTGGTCGAAAAATGGACCACTTTTATTTTTATGCGATTGATTTCGGTCCAAAAATGGACCACATTTTCCTACCATGCGTAAAACATTTATTGTAATTATTCAAAACATTTCCTTGGCCAGCCGTATATTTTAAAACGAAGTTATTGTAATGATTTATCTATCATGACCATGGATGTCGCAAATCCGAACTTCGTAGAACTATTTTAGAACGATGTTAAAAATAAATTTAAAAAAAAAAAAATTTCCGCCGAATTTTTGATCAGCTGTTTAAGGATATTAAGTCATTTTTCCATAGATATGCACTTTTCGTATGTTTGAATAATATATTAATATTAATATTTCAAGTATACCACAGACAACACAGAGAAATCGAAAATATTCTATGTTGACTCGAATAAGTATCCCTCACGGCAGTTTCAAGTAAAAACAGACACAGGATTCGCGCATTTACAAACTTTACGATTTTTTTTATATTTCTTTTATAAATCTTACAAATATGAAATAAACGGTGAAATACAGGTTAATTCATTGGCTATATAGCACTATAATAAATTTTTATGTCTCCATGTTAAAATTCAAACATACGATTTTTTTTTTTTTGTTGGCGAAAAATTTTAAAAATGACCTTCTTGGAAACCTCAAGCAATCGAGGCAAATTTATTTATTTCACGTGTGAGTGGATGCAAACGACGGACACGTTATTACCAGATGTCTAAATAAAAACTACCTGCTACCAAAAACTACTGCCACCAAAAACCTTAGAATACAATGTCCATAAATTTACAACGTGTTATCCAATTAAATAAAAACAATTTTTGGAAAGAGACGTATTTAATAATAAATAATCTACATAATAAAAATAACAATTAAATACACACGCCGATCCTAAACAAAAAAAATTGTTAGTTTTTTTTTAATTTACATTATGTGGCTCCACACAGAAGGAGGAAAATTATTCCTCTCAGAACCTATGTCACCTTAGGGGATGCTGGGAAGAGGGTAGTATAAAGGAAAAGGAGGAGTGGAAGTTCTGAGCAAGAAAAAGGAATGAGGGGTTGGTAAGAGTTTGGGGGTCACTTTGTGCCCAGGAGTGACGGACGTGTGATTCCATCCCTCCAACTGCGGTGCAAGAGAATGGGTTGAGAGAGGGGGGCTGGAGAGGTCAAAAGGCCTCACCTAGACAAACCTCACCGCACGAACCCGGACACCCCTGCTAAGTCACCAAACGTAGGGAACCATTTGGGAGGTAGGTTGGCAAGGGTGTTGGTTATCCAATAAATGGTTCCCGGTGCGGTGGTACCTAAATTGTTGTGAGTTTGTTATTAAGCCGCCGCTACCCGAATTTCTACCGATTTCTTACATATCTCCCTTAAACATTTGAAGTTTTTAAGCTGTTAAAAAAATATACGTTATTTTTGAAGATAATATCTAGTTGCGTTCCACACCGAAAACAAATTATATGAAATTCCCTCCATAGGAAAAAATCGCAAAGTATGCTCCGAAAATTATTATAAACACGTTTGTTTCAGTTGTTTTACAAGTTATAGTTGTGAAAAAATTCACAATGTTTCTTTAAAGACGCCTTCCATAGATATTTGCTCAATTTTACACGAGCCGTGTTTTATTAAACATTTACACGATTTTCGCAAAAATTTTATCGCTTTAAATATTTAACATTCGTAATAACATATTTCTCCATCTTCTTCTTTTTGAGCGCAGATGAGGCGCCTTAAAAACCCGTTAACAAAATCTATCTGTTTAAAGGAATTTCAAATAACAATAATTTTACAGTAACATGGAAAAAAACATTTATGGAAAAATAAATTAAATTAAATCAATTGAAGTGTGTTTCGTAAGTGAGCCTATATTATTGTGATATTAACATTATAACCGAATCAATTTCATTAACTTGTCTAGAGCCAGCAGCAGTCGAAACGTGCGTCTTATACGAGTTCAGTATAATTTTTATTTTTGACCAACTTTTTCTTACAAATTATTGATCACATTTCAAGGAATTTCTGTCCAAAGTTCGAAAGGAGCAATCTATGAAATGAAGGGCTGTTCTCTCTCAACAAGCTCAGAGATAAACCGCTGTCCGCGACTAAATTGAAAGGGCAAAATTAATTTGGTTAAAACGATAATTAACTAATATTGGTCTGTTGGGAATTGTAACTTTACTGACGGAAGTCAGGTTGATCATTTTCAACTATATTCACGACTTATATCATGAAGATTTTAATCATTTTTACTCTAAACCGTGGTTTTTTTTCTATTCCTATTGTCAAATTATGGGTAATTGAAATCGTGATGTATTTTTTAAATATAAATTTATCTACAGTAGAAGAGTAATTTTTTCAAAAGGAAAAATAATCCCTAAGGGCCCGTGTCATCTTTGGAGATGTTATATGGATGATCTTTTAGGAAAAGGAAGGAGAGGCAGTTCTGGGAAGGAAACAGTACACAACTGCTAACCCTGTACAAATCACAAGTGGGTCCCACGGTTGAAGTTGGCAGCCACCTCTCGTCCGAAGAGAGTTTGATAGATTCTCCTTATTTAACAGACGAATTGCAATTTTTAGAGCACAGGCGTTGGGTGGGAATGCTATCCTTATTCTACCGGTATTTCAATGGAAGATGCTCCGAGGAAGTAGCGTCATTGATCCCTTCGGCACCGGTGCATAGTCGGGAAACACGCCAAACGCGTGCCCGACATTTGTACACGGTTGACATTTGTCGCGTGAGAACGGGTCGCCTTTTCGAATCGTTCTTATGTTCAACAGCTCGGCTGTGGAATGATTTGCGGGCCTTTGTGTTTCCTCCTTCCTACAACAAGGGTCTCTTTAAGACCAATATTCATTCTTACCTCTCCTCAAAAAGACCCGCCACATAGCATCTTAGATGACAGGGCCTCCTGTGTGGAGTTAATGTAAAAAAAAATGTAACCCAAATGTATAATAAATTCTGTATGCCTTATGGTATGGAAGAAAAAAGTAATAAATATTTTTTTTAAATTCTTTAACCCTGCGTACGGTATTTTCAACTTACCATCCAAGCATTCCAAGCTCGCATTGTGGGGCGTCTGTCTGCCGCGCGCCAGCGTGCCCGTCCTCGGGCTGCTGGGCGCGCGCTGGAAGACGTGCGCGTAGCGCGCCCCGCCCGCCACGTGCACGATGTGCTGCTGCGCGGTCTGCACGCCCGGCGCGCCCGACCCGTGCCCGCCCAACTGGCTGCCACCCCCCTGGCGAGGGTAGCGCGAGAGGGGTAGGAGGGAGTGTTGCTCGTGGAGCTGGAAATGGTTGTCCATCTGGTGAGAAGAAAAACCAAATTTTTGAATTGAGTTTTACCACTCGTATATTATTTTTTTTACATGAATACCACACAAGAGTCCCAACTGCTCCCGTCTGGAGCCAGTGGGACTATGGCATCCCCAATTGAGGTATGTTGTGAGGCTGAAGGTAATGGGGAAGCGAAGGAGATGGGGAAGAGGGAGATGGGGAAGTACCTGGCTATTCAGATCTGGTCATCAAACACGGCTAACGCCATTTCAAGCAACGTTTCAATTCTGAATGGTGGTCTTACACCAGGGAGATACTGAGAGTATTTTCCACTGTGGAAGGTGCCGCAAATATACTTTACATTATTTTAAATGAATTAATTGTGAAATAACACAAATTAATCAAATAAAACTTATTATCACGCCGGGATTCTAGTTAAGAGTCTAGTCACGCTAGTCAAGAGCCCGCTGTACTACGCCGGCCGTCGAATTATTGACGTATATTATTGACTTTTAAATCAATATTTGTTATGGTGAAACGACAATTGACCCCTGAAAATGATATGTACCATAAATTATAATTTTTTGTGCATTATTTACAAATTTCTAAAGTAAAAGAAATTCAGTTGGATTTCAAAAATGCCCTTAATAATAAGTTGGTACGAATATCAAAGGAATCTATACTCATTGTCGTTTTTTGTATTTATGTATGTAAATAGAGAAGCAGATTTTTTCTTGATGCATTTGAATGAAAATATGTTTTATTCTTTTGTTATTCCGCGGTAGATCCTTTCTGCACATCCCTACGGGGTCACTATCTAATTGTGTATAACGTATTTTTCCTAAAGCGACTGCACATTGTATACAAGTACGCCGGGGGACTAATTGCAATGAACCATTTGTTATAAACATTATTATCAAAGACAACCTGTTTCACATTTTTTTCTCCAAACGATCGGTCGTTGGAGTTTGCTATATTTTTTCATATCTTATCTCTGAATTACTATTTCGATTGATTTTTACTACGAATTGGCTTACTTATGAATATAAACAAATATGTATTTGACGCATTAAAGCTTTTCCTATGGTTTCGCTTGAGTAAAATTAAAATAA
This sequence comes from Limnephilus marmoratus, assembly GCA_917880885.1. NCBI lineage: Eukaryota > Metazoa > Arthropoda > Insecta > Trichoptera > Limnephilidae > Limnephilus > Limnephilus marmoratus. The sequence goes on from OU862919.1 coordinate 50,694,929, forward strand.
AATTATTAAATACTTCATGAAAAACATAAGCGAAAACTTCTCATATATTTATTTTTAAATTTATTTGAAGTGTAATAAACCACTTAAATAAGTCAGGTACGCCTCGTACATCATAACAAATGTCTGATAAATTTGTAGGCAGCTTGAAAACAAGCTTATGGGTCCGAATGGTTAAAAAATATAATTTTATGGCTAACATTATCTGTGCCAGTTTCCTTTGATTATTTTTTCTTTCTTATAAAATTGTCAACAAATTAGATAAAAACCACTCTTGTGCGTAAATCGTAGATCTAGACATCGTGCGCCAAGCAGTTTTTATGCTTAATATTGTGATGTATTGCATTAATCACCAGTGCAAATAAGAAAATATCGTAGCCTACCCCTTTAATTTAAAAAGAAAATACCAATTACTTCTAAAACGGACACACTTGCGACATCTATCGGATCAAAGTAAATTGAATTCTTGTTGACAGTAGGGACCTATAAATTAAACAGATTGAGATGAATTTTGGTAAAAAGATCACAGATGGTATTAAAAATCGTCACGAGACAGGGAAAGACCCTTTCTTAGGCTCGAAAATAAATAGTTGAAACCAACAGCCAATCAGGTAGAAGCAGAAAGCTATAAATAATTGATCAAACCAATCACAAAGCGGAGGGCGTATTCAGATTTTGAACAAAGAGATGGACTTTGAACTAGGCAATTAATCAGAGATTTATGGAAAAAAATATCGTCATCAACCGAAAGATCAATACACTATAATGTAAACAGGGTCTCACGCCCGGTGCATCGGGTACGATGACCCTAGATAAAAGATAAACAATCAGTGCAATCAAGGTATTGACAACCGCCGTTAACGAGCAAATTAATCCATATTATGTTGGAAAAACTATGCGAGAAAATAACAAGAAAATTTTAATAAGAGGAAAATTAAAGAAAAGACGTGCAAAACGTAAGAAAAGCTACTGTAGGGATATTCAGTTGTATAGCGAGTACGTAGAAAGTCAAGGAGGCCAGATTAAGAGGAAAACGTACGTTTAACATTTAAAAGGAAAGGGAAACGCTGGAAATTAGGAATGTCACTTTTAGATGAAACAATAGAGTCAAGGAAAACGATTTGAAAAGATAATCTGAATGGATTACCTATTAACTTGACGTTGCCTGTCATCTCCTTGTTTATTTACGAAAAAGTTTAATTAATTCTAGTGTAAAGTGCTTAATTTCATTAAAGTGAATGTCGCGCTCCGACTGTGCCCATTCTCACTCCTAAATATTATCACTATCAAGCAATATCTGCCTTTAAAACATAATCATTCAATCACCAAATAAATCGTGTGTTCTCCCGACCAAAGTTAAACATTAATCGAATTCAGCAAAGTTGTGGATATTCTACCTTAGTGATACTATCACAGTGAAACCAGTGCCCAAATAACTCGTATAATTTCAAACACTGACAGTTCTAACTTCGACGCAAACTGCCGCTGTTGTTGTCAAAAATACAATCTACCTGCCATCGCGGAATCAAACCAAAACATAACCTGTGCTATTGTTTTTGCCTGCCTGCAGGCGCTACAGACTGTGCTATTGATTTTGCCTACCATCAGGCGCAACGTACAAAATAATAAAGCTTTAACAATCATAATACTAGAAAATCAAACTAAAAAAGTGGTTAACTCGTCTAATCAGGAGAGTGCGCGTTGGGACAGTGAATTTTTTATCCTACAAAGTATCTCGCTAAGGCGGAATACTCGTCATTATTCTGGTGTTTGTACCACAAAATACAACTCAGTGCAAAAGTGACTCGATCATTCCGAAACAAAAAACCTATCCCAAAGGCGTTTTTAGCGTCACAAAGGCTCTGCCATCTCTCATACAAGAAACAAACATTGTGTCGTTTTTTTTTTTCTTTTTGTGTGAAATTTTGAAATCAACTACCTTTAAAATGAATACACTATGCTCCATCTGTAAAAAAAACATTGACACCCCGTCAGACTTCATCTCATGTTGTATCTGCGACGAAAACTACCACTTCATTTGTGCCGATATCGCAGAGACATCACGACGAGGAACTAAGATTTTACAGTGGCGCTGCAAATTTTGCACAAAAACACAAAAAAACTCAAAAAAAAATACGTCTGAAAAAAATCTAGAACTGACATCTATCGAGAAACCAAATAAACAACCATCATCAACACCTAAATCTACAATTGCCGCCTCATCATACGCCAGTGTGAACTTACCACCACCAACCACAGATGGCTCTAGTAATCTGACAATCGAGCTATTTTTAACTGAAATTGCTAATTTTAAAGACTCAGTTATTGAATCTGTTGGAAAAAAATACGATGCAATCCTGCTCCAGAATAATGAAATATTAAAAACCATTCAAAGCATATCTCAACAGCAAGAAGATTTAAAATATCGAATAAATAATTTGGAAAAACTACATGAACAAGTAAACTCAGCCTTAAATTCAAGACTTGAGGATTTAGAAAAAGATAGCGGAAAAAATAATGAAAATGAAATAAAAATTTGTCTCTTGACAGAACGAAATGAAGACCTAGAAAAAAGAATAATAGCGATCGAAATTGACCAAGAAAACAGGAACAGACGAGTTAACAATACTTGTTTGGAACTTCGAGGGCTTCCAGAATTCAAAGAGGAAACATCACAAACCTTAAAAGACATTATATTCAACACCAGTAAAACAGTAGACTGCCAACTAAATACAAATGATATTTATAATATATATAGAGTATCACAAAGAAATAAAAATATTCCTCCAACAGTTAAACCTAGGTCAGTGGTAATTAATTTTAATTCAATAGCGTTAAAAGAGGAGCTCCTTAATGCTATAAAAAAATATAACAGATCTTGCGAAAAGATTGGGGACAAACTAAACACGGGAACAATCGGATTGTCTGGCCCCATTACACCCATCTACTTCTCAGAACTCCTCACGTCTAAAGGCAAACGGCTTTGGTATCTAGCTCGCCAACGTGCGACTGAATGTAAATATAGGTACGTCTGGACGAAAGCAGGTCTAATCTACATGAAAAAAGATGACTCTTCTCGACCTATATTAATAGATTCAGAACAAGCTATACCGAAGCTCTGACTACATGCTCTTTATTCTAATTATCGTGATAAAACTACTCACTACCGCTTTATATCGCCATTCCATACTCTATTACATAACAGCACTATATTATATGAACACCTAGGATTTTGCATAACTCCTATTTGTACTGGATTAATTTTAATTCTAATTTTAACTTTAACTTTAATTTTAATCTTTATTCTCTCTAGAATGGTAACTACACTTATTACAAGATTATTGATTGATTTATTAGTAATATTACTTATAATTCGGCAAAAGAGAACTCTAATCAAAATATTTTATATAACCCAGATATTGCTTATTTTTCATACTTATACTACTTTTTACTGTCTTTTGAAAGAGAAATTGCCACACACTAACTACATACGTTATTTATTTCCTGGATTTTATTTCAGATATTATTTCTTACTCAGATATTATTTATTTTTCCAAACTACATCATTTTGTTTACAGTTTTGTCGCTACATATTTCGTACTACAAGTATTGATATGATAATAAAATACTGTTTTAAAACTTTACCCAGAAAACAACAATTAATTTTTGAATTCTAATGGTAATAAACGATCTTCAACATGAAATCGATAGTATCATAATGCCAAATACTGAAATAATTTTTGAAAACATTAACAAAATTATGCAATTTAATTGGGAATCAAATAGGATTAATATTGTTCATCAAAATATTAGAACGATGGGAAACTTGGATGATTTTCTTATATTTTTGGAAGAAGTAAAATCTGTGGTAAAGTTCCATGTACTAATTCTCACTGAATGCAGGTTAAATGATTCATACACAGCCAAACAAATTTCAGGCTATAACGAATACCATACAACATCGCATATTAACCAAAATAGCGGAGTAGTAGTATATATCGACAACACATTAAATTCGTTAGTACAAGAAATAAGCATAAATCAGTGTAATTGTTTAAAAATCAACATTAATGAGAATTTAGGTATCCTAGCTATCTACCAATCACCATCGTTCAATGACATCCAAGATTTCCTGGAAAATCTTATTGGTGAGTTAAAAAAAACTAAGGATTACGCACAATACGTACTGATCGGGGACATGAATATAAATACTATAGGAGAAGTATTGCATAGGCAATCCGACGACTACTTATGTGCTATGGCTGAAAGTAATTTTATTTCCAATATTAATTCTCCAACTAGGGTACAAGGTAGCTCAAGCTCATGTTTGGATCATATATATACCAGAAATATAACAAATTCAAATGCATTTGTAATACATAATACAATCACTGATCATTACACCACTGCAATCAGTATCCCAAACTCAACACCCAAAAAACATCAAATTAATCACAAACAGATTATCGATTATGAGGCTTTATTAAATGATCTTAATAATAAAAACTGGGAATATGTTTATAAAGAGACTGAAGTTAACAATGCTCTAAACTATTTTATTAATGAAATCAATACATTCATAACAAAACACACAATAACTAAACGCATTCCATATAGTAAAATACATCTCACCCCATGGATTACCAACGGCATTGTTAAATCTATACACAAAAGAAATCATCTTCATAAAATAGCTAAACGAGACCCATTGAACGATACTAAACAGCAAAACTATTACCGATACCGTAATATTTGCAAAACCGTTATTCGCAAATGTAAAGAGCGTTATTATAAATCCTTACTCGATAAGGATAATTCCAGCAAAAACATGTGGAATGTTGTCAGAGACATAACCAAAAGTAAAAGAAATACCAGTACATCTGTAACTGAATTAAATACCGGAAATTTGATTATAACTGACAATCAATCAATTGCATGTCATACTAATAAATATTTTGCATCTGTTGGGTCAAAGAAAACGGAAGACTCTTTAGCATCGACAATTGAAACAAAGGAACAATCTTTTTCATTTGATATTAAACCAACTACTGTAGAAGAGGTCTTAAAAATAATCAACAGCCTTAATACTACACATGCAAAGGGTCCAGATAGTCTAAATACACAAATACTAAAAAAAATTAAAAATCAGATTTCTGCTCCGTTATCATATATTTACAACTTAAGTTTTGCATCAGGAATATTTCCTGATCACTTTAAAAAATCAATAATTGTCCCAATTCACAAAAGTGGACCTAAATCTCTTGTAGAAAACTATAGGCCAATATCACTTTTAAGCGCGATATCCAAAGTCATTGAAAAGCTTTTCAAAACTAGGTTAAACGAATATGTGGAGGAACATAACATTCTAAGTCCAAACCAATACGGCTTTCGGTCGGGTAAGGGAACGGATGATGCCATCGCATGTCTCACGGAAACTATTGCAGGGAATATGAACCGTGGCAAGAAAACTATTGCCCTTTTCCTGGACCTGGCCAAGGCATTTGACACAATATCTCATAAAATTCTTTTACATAGACTTAGAAATATAGGAATAAAGGGAAAAGCTTTTCAATGGATAGAAAGTTATATATCTAATAGATTTCAACAAACCAGAATTAACGAGGCTATTAGCACTTCACTAAAATACACTTTTGGGGTACCACAAGGAAGTACACTTGGGCCCCTTCTCTTTATTATATACATAAACGAACTTTGTAACCAACACATTGGTGGCAAAATTATCACGTTCGCTGACGATACAGTTATTTTGTTTGAAGGAGATGATTGGAAAGAAACACACCACCTTGCGAACACAGGTATAAACAGAGTAAAACAGTGGCTGGACAGTAATTTGCTTACACTAAACATACAAAAAACAAAATATCTCACATTTAGCGCTACCCTTGCAGGTCAACCCAAAACACCCCATTACCTCACAATACATAATATTAAGTGTAGCCTTGGAAATAATAACCATACTTGTAAATGCGAAACCCTTGAATGTGTTAAATCTATTAAATATTTAGGTATAATAGTGGATAACCACCTTAAATGGAAACAACAAATTGAAAACACAGCTAATAAAGTGCGCAAGCTTATTTATATATTTATAGCATTGCGGGAAATTATAAAAACTCAAGACATTAAAAAAATATACTACGGACTCTGTAACTCCGTCATAACCTACGGTTGCATTGGATGGGGTGGAACAGGATTAACAATATTATACCCGCTACTGAAGGCACAGAAATCCATTCTACGCGTCATTATGAAGAAACCCTTCAGATACTCGAGCGACGCTCTCTTCAAGGAGTTTAATGTGCTTGATGTTCGACAGTGTTACATAAAAAAAATAACAATCTGCGTCCACAAAAATATAAACAAAACAATAACAGTCGATCATAATCATCAAACCAGAAGTAAGAGCAGAAACGACCTTTCTATTCCTACAAGCAATACTGCGGCTTATCAAAAAGTTTTCTCATACCTGGGACCAAAAATATACAACAAAATCCCCTCTCAATTTAAACTGTGTGAATAAAATTACAAAATGGTTATTAGACTTAGGTAGGACAGATTCCGAAAAATTATTAAAAAACGTAGTCTGAGTTGATTTCTTCGATTTTGTATTTTGTATTTTCCTAAAAAATATATTTTTATTTTTCTTTCTTACATTTATATATTATATTTTAATTTTATATTTTACATGTATCTATCTGGATTTTATTGTTTATTACTGCTAATTTGTATTTTCCTAAAAAAATACTTATTTTATTTTTCTTTCTTACATTTATATTGTTATATTTTTATTTTATTTTATATTTTACATGTACCTACCTGGATTTTATTGTTTATTACTGATGTATACCTAGAATAACACAACTTATATCTGATATTGTACCTATTATCTAAGTAACTCCCCCAATATGTACCATTATTGTTAATTATTATTTAATCCATTAATGTGAAATTATGTACACGCAACCTGCCAATTTGACTGTCCTAAAACGGGAAACCTTCCTAGTTGGACAGTCAAAGCTTCCTTTTATATTGTTATATGTTGTATGTAATAAATGTAATAATAAATAAATAAATAAATAAATAAATCTAATGAAAAATATGGACGTTTAAATGGAAGTGTTTATTGAACAATATAAGATTTCGACTTAATTTTGCGTTTTCAGACGAGTTTACATAGATATCGTTATATATTTGGAATAGGGAGGTCATTCTAGTTACATTGCGTTAGATAAAGCAAATAAAAAGGGTTGTTTTACGTCAATTGTTTGCGGAGAATTCTATGGGAGATAGGACAGACTGCAAGGAAAAATGAAACATTATTTGAGTTGACGACCTCACACGTGATTTTGTTGTTCAAACAATAAGAAAACGAACATGGTATTAGGCGATTAAACCCATTTTAATGGCTTTTAGGACGATAAAAATTATCATTGGTCATATGGAAAGTTTATGTTAACTAAAAACCATTATATTTTATTACCCTCGAATAAAAGCTGAGTTATTGATCAACACCTCGAAAACCCAGACATAAACAGACGTCAAATTTTAAATTAATGTGGATTTAGGGGAGAAAGAGACGGAATTTGGAGGATGAACCATAGAACGTAATAAAAATGACAGGAATTTAAGGGCCGAAGTGGAAGTTTCTCCTATGAAAAATGTGAAAAATAACATAAAAAGTAGTAGTGTATAGAAAATGAAATTTTCTAAGAGGTGACATACATCGAAGGCAAAACGGGGGGTAGTAAAAAAAGAAAATAAAAACAATTAAAAGATGATTCCGTAAGGAAAACTCATGAAAATTCAGAAGTATCGATGAAAACAATAAATTTGGCTTGGATTGTAACTAATCATATAGATGTGGACAATAACATAAGGATAAAAGAGGAAATTCATAGGAAGAGTGTTGTGAATACAAGAAAATTCTAGGGGAAAGGGGAAAATTCAGATATACTACGTAAATAGAGAAAATACGGGTTTTAATGGAAAAATTCATACAAGTAGCAGTGAGATAGAGTAGAATTTATAAAGATTGCAACTCGAAATTGCATAGTAAACATTTCGATATGGAGATAATCATGATTTGTGATAGGTACGGAAAAATCGAGACGTAAATATAGTTATCGAAGACGGACCTTTTACGAATTGAGAAAAAAAATAACTAAAAAATTATGAAATTCAAGCTAATTTTGTATGACCAACGGCACAAAGAACGATAGGGCGATTTAAAACAAAGTAACTGAATTCGGATCTTGTAGGTATGAAAATGAGAGATAGGAAGCAATGAGACAATGGAAATAGGGCTTAAGGAACATTATTCGATAATGTTGAGATAATTTCAAGGGTTTGCGAGTTGATAGAGTTGGAATTGTGTTTTGTGGAATTGAATTATCTTTTGGACCTGAGAGGGGTATAAAAAATAGAACTCAGGCATTTTTCGAGATCAATCGGGGGATTATCAAACGTGGAAGTTACGTGACGTGACGTTTAAAGCGGTTATTAATTGAAAAATTTTCTAAGTGTTATAAATTTTATGACTCTGAAATAATTGGAGTCAAGTCAATAGAAGTGATTGTGGACTTAGGAAAATTTCATATTCAAGCCAGTGTCTTTAAAAAAAAAAAAAAAAATAAGTTTGCAGTTCAAAAATTTCGTGAAAATCAAAAATCAATGAAATAGATGAATAAAGTGATGTGATAATTGAATACAAATAAGTTATAATTAAATACGTGTGTCCAGTTTAAACGGAAAGAGTTCTATTAAATATCAAATATTTAAATTAATTATTAAAAAAAACAGTGCAAATTGAAAAGAGATAATAAATAAATAAGTGCATCCAGTTAAACGGAAAAGTTCAACGAAAATCTTTAATTAAATTGAGTGTTTTAAATTAAGTATCAGTCTTTTATTAATTTAAAAAAAAATAGTGTAATCGAAATAATTCTACTCGTAAAAATTATAAAATTTAGGGAGAATAAAGTGCTATAGTCAACGTGTAGTTGATGTAGCAGAATAAAAATAAAAAAAAACAGTGTTTAATAATAATTTCCGATTTAATTAAATGGATAAAATTTTACCTCAGAATAATTCGGCTAAATAATTTACAATTGGGCGGCACATTCCTACCACAAAGTGTTAATCTACTATTAGATTCAAAAATTGGGAAAAAAAAATAAATTAAAATAAAATGAATGATAATACATAATGGTATTTTATTGCTAAATAAAAGTAACGATTTACCATTTCGAAATTAATCGTGAAGTAACTATCATTAAAAAGTTATTTAATCAACGGGTTTTGAAATAAAATGCAGTTAGAACGATAAACATCATTTAATTTAGATAGATTAAACGGGAATAAAATAAAATTGAAGTCGGAAAAATTTTATTTGAATTTAGTTGATAACATAAGGATAGGTATTAGGTAAGGAAAACATAACAAGGTTTTACCGTGTAGCTCCCGGTCGGATAAAAAGAAACCTTAAAGGGGTAAGTTTTATTAAAAATTAAAATAAAATATTTTCTAGGTTCCAAGAAGAGATCGGCATGCAGCAGACAGTTGGTATTTGAATTAATTTTATAACAAAGTATTACTTGCTTAATATGTGATATGTACCTATATTGAAATATTATATATAAAGTATGTATATTTATATATATATTTATATTTATCCCAAGAAAATTTTAATCAAAAAGAAACACACTTAAATAAAAGTAAAAGGTATCGATTACTAATACCTACTTAGAACGCACTATGCTATTTAAAAAATAGTTGTGTGCTAGAAAAATTTCAAGTTCATATTTTATACTTATTTTATTAATATATGTACTATTATAATTTCAGCTAATATAAAATGATAAAAAAATGAGTTATGATATTAGAATTTAGCTCAACTTAAATATAATTGTATATATCAGTATATTTAAGTATCGATACAAAATATATATGTGTATCTATATGCATTATGACTATATTTAGCGGGGAATAGATTAGACATTTGCGAAAAAGAAATTACCATTATTAAATTCAAAAGAAAAAAAAAATTGAACCATATAAGCTCGCGTTTAAGGATGTTCCAAAAGTAAACAAATGTCACTCGTTGAATCTAGGTCACGAAGCCAGCGGGAATGTTTACATAATTGAAATTGTTTATAAAACAATTCGGTCATTGGGGCACTGGGTCAGATGCTTTTAAAGGAAGATGTACCTGGGTCTTTAATAGGTGGTTGACAGGTATTAGTATTATAGTAGGTTAGGTTATTATATAGGTTATAATATATTTATTAGGTAGTTGACGGGTATTAGTATAGGTATTAACTTTTAGAATGGGACAAAGCCATGAAATTGCGCAATTATAGAAAAGTTTTAACACAATCTTTAATTTGAATATGAAGAGATTATTTTTTGGATTGAAGAATTTGAAAATAAATAGATTTATTATAAACTAGTCAAATAATAGGTACATCAAACATTTGGAAAATCACGGGTTAGTTTAGGAGTGTATTGAAGAATTACATGGAATATTCGAGGAGAAAATTATAGAACAATTACTCTCGTAAGTATCAATCATTTACATGAAACAGTTGACAAATCACGGGATAGTCAAATAGAAGAGTATTGAAGAATTTCAAGGAAGATTCGAGTAAAATTTTGTGGAGTAATTACTTTCATAGACATCAATCATCTACAAGAAGCAGTTGAAAAATCACGGGATAGCCTAATAAAAAGTATCAATCAGTTACATGAGACAACTGAAAAATCACGGGATAGTAAAAATTTTACCAAAAGTTGAACCTTGGGGGAAAATTTAGAAAACAGTTCAACAATAGGAGGCAGTGGTCGCTCCTTAAAAACAAGGACCATTAACCAAACACATAATAGAGATGGCAATCTCTTAAATAAAATTGTCAACCAAACAAATCAAAAAGCTTGGAATTTTCGGCACTCCAGAACAAACCGAGATAATTTCTTATTCTACTAGTATCTATTAATATCACCCACTCTTGGTATGTATATATTCGGTCATCGGTTAAGGTTTTGTGGAGAATTCCTTCTCACGAAATCCGAGCTCGGAATATGAGACTGGCTAGTTACATATTGCGAGTTATAATCCTACCCAAACGTATGTTTACATATATATCTTTCTATGTACTGTACATTGGATAATGTGGACCCGCTTACAACTAGCGTTTTAGACTCGACAGAGTTACTCTCACATCATTTCTTGTACGTGGAGGGAGGATTCACGACCCGTAACTCTGCAAAACACCGTGAGTATATGATTGCATATAGGACGAAACCGGTTCGCCCTAAGTAAATAGTAGACCTTGGAGGAGTAGGAATTTGGGGGTATCTGGGCTCGGATGACGACCTGAAGGCAGTGCATGATGGCAAAAGGAAGGACGGTTAGGACGCGATAACTTAGGTATCAATTAACCGATCCGCGCCAGAAGATTGTGCGAATTTCTAGTAAGAATCTGATCACCTGGTTTACTTGTAGGAGGATAGGAGCCAAATTTTCGGCAGACAAAGGGTATTCTGAGTTCGTCTAATATGCAATCTATTAATTACATTAACCTACTAAACCCACCTTTATATGTACCTTATAGCAGCTGAATCGGATTGGAGAGATGACATGCAGATACAAAACAATCATAATCAAATTTACTAACAATTAACCATTTGAGTCATACTTAATTATTTGTTCAATTAAACATACGTAATTCGATTAGTACAGGTTATTTACGAGTTCGTTAGGATGTAGGGAAACATAATAAGCGACGGGGGAAAGTTAGCTCTTTTAGAGAAAGTATTTAAAGTTAGATTTGCAAGAGAGAGACCAATACAGTTTGAAACTCAACGCTCTGTCCAGAATCAAGAAGTTACCACAAAATAAAAGTAATTAAAGTCCCATATCATAAATCAAAAAAATTACACAACGTTTGATGGAGTTTAATTACAACATAAATACGAAAATATTTACGTTCAAGGTCGTAAATAACGTATTAATTAGTTAAGTACATATATCTCTAAAGGTATGTAGTACAAGGGAGCTTTAAGTAGCTTTCCGTAGTTATCAAAGAAAATAAGGGTCCAATTTTCATGAAGGCTTGTGTGACGTAGGGAAGGATTTTTCCATCCCTACTACACACATGCAAAGCCTTAAAAATTTAAATATCGATCAGAGCCAAAAGAAAAGTCCAAGAAAACTTGAAGGGATGAAAGAGTTCCAAAAATAAAATAAATCAGCATCAGAAAGGCGAAACATCACAACTGTCTTGCCGATGGCCAGGAGAGTTTTATATATTTAAAAGTTAAAAGGGGTGAAAAGAGAATTATTACAATATCTACATCCGTGGTCATGTAAAGCATGCGTAGAATTATTAATGAGGCAATGTTAAACAAAATTTATGATACACTAGAGCAGACTCATGAAAAATCACAGAACAGTCGAAATCTCGACAAATCAGTTACAATTTTGAAAATGATAATGAAAATAATTTGTCTGTTCAAAATATTACATTATAGGTAGGTATATTATCACTTGTCTGAATTCTTCCCACAACTGGATCCAATTTTGAAAATCAAAAGTACACCTAGGTTTAAAGCAAATTTCAGTTCATTAAACCAGAGTTACGCAGGACAGAAACACAACCGAAGTTAGTATACTTTATTATTACCACATTACCCATTATTATGAGTTTTAAATTGACATAATAATTAAACATTCTTGAATAATGCATCAAGTATTATAAATTACGTAAGTGCTTAAAAACCCTAACAATTAAGGAATTAAACGAGTCTCTACGGAGCGTCAAGTGCGTACCTATTACCTCACTATTTATTTAATGGTTTAACCAACAAACGGAGCTTCACGTTAACTACCCACCACACACCTGTTGGATATAAATTTAACGAAAGTCTATTAACGAAATGGCACGATTTAACTTATTACTACAAGTTATTTGGCCATCCTATTAAAACCATAAACGTTTACCACAACATGCTGCCTTCAGTAGAGCTTTTGAGTGGAATATTACGATGACGTGCTAAAACGTAAGTGTAAGTAGTAAGTACCCTGCCCGTACACGTTAGAACACCTTGCAGATTGGTAAATGGAAAACGAAGGAATTGGTGTTTGGCTTTGTCAGCACGTAAAAATGTTACGTGGAGATTTCTACTCGATAAGAAATAAGTAGCAACACAATATTAGTTTTAAGTATCCACATTACAAAGGTGTTGATATTAAAGGTATCGATTCACTCGCCTTGAAAAACATTATGAGATAAAAGGCAACCAGAATTATGTACACAGAACACCGTTATCTTTTGCAATCAGGGCGACTATTCTACATACTAAGTTTTGTTTGTTGAAACAGCACTATCATAAAAATTACTAGGTTCTCTGTGCGTAAGGTTAGTTAGTTCTGCATGAAATCTGTTTCACTAATTTGCTTTAAATTTAAGTGCCATTTTCAAAATTGCTATCAATTGTGTGAAGAATTCAGGCTTGCGATAAAGTCTACCTATGATACGAGTATAATATTTTATTAATAAAAAAAAACTGATTATTTATGCATTACACCGCTTACTCGTTGATACGGAGTATTTTTATTCAAACAGTTAAATTTAGTGTTTCTAGTTTTTGCACTGATAATTCGTGGTGGAATGCCATTGTATTAGAATTTGAAATTAAAACACTTTTGTACTTTCTTCCACTAATTTATATTTCACCAGGACCGGTTTCATCTTATTACGGACATTTTCAGACTGGTCTGAAATTAAAACACTTTTGTACTTTCTTCCACTAATTTATATTTCACCAGGACAGGTTTCATCCTATTACGAACATTTTCAGACTGGTCATTCACTGGTCATACCAGTCTGAAAATTGTCCGTAATAGGACTGGATTACGTAATCAGTAACGTGAAATAGGTAACAATTTTGGTAAAAACATGTAAAAATGTTTGACAAATATATTTGTATTATCTATAAATCATAATTTAATCGAAATTACGAACACGGTATAGAAAAAACTAAATAAAGTCGTGCTGCCGCACGACTAAATACTCCTCAAAGGGCTAAGGGAGACCTTTTTACCTCTCTAGCCGGACTCTCAACACATCCCTTGTACCGCAGTGAGAGGAATGGATTTATATGTCCATCGCTACTGGACACACTGATTCCCAGATGGCACCCAGATTCCTAACCACCCCTCACACCTTTTTCCTTCCCGGAATCTCCTCTCCATCCTTTCTCTAAAAATACCTCCCTGAAAATACGTTTACAAATATTCAATTTTTTGTGTTTAATTGCAAAGTTGAAATATTCTGTCCTACTGACAGAATATGGTCGCTACCTGAGGGGTTAATTAATATTAGATAGCTGTGGCAATGCTTAGATACAAGATTTAAAATTTATCCTGTCGCCGCCAAAATTTTGTTGGGTACTTACATAAGACTCCAGATACTAATATCTACAGCCTGTATGTCGGACGAATATCTACAGCTCATATGTTGGACTAATATCTACGAACTTCAGAGTGTTGACTAATATCTACAGAGCTAAGGTCGGACGAATATCTATGACGGTCCCAGTGTTGACTAATATCTATAGAGCGTAGGTTGAACTAATATCTACAGAGCGTAGGTTGGACGAATATCTACAGAGGGCAGCTGAGCAAGAGGTTGTACGGAAAAGCATAAATTACTTCAATTACGTAATTACTAATTACGTAAAGGCTTAAACGTTTAAAGTACCTACGTACATGAAGTTTTTGCATAATATTACATACTTTGCTGTTTACGAGGACAATAATTTATTGAACAAACATGGAGGTCATAATACAAAGATATTTATTTATTTCGAAATACACGGCACCACAACCTAATCTAACCTAACCTAACCTAACTGACATAGAAATGGTCATGGTAACAGACTAAATAATTTAGAAGCACTCAAAATAAAGAAAGCTGTTAAAACAAAAACCCAAATCCTTAATATTCAGCTAAATGTGTCCAATAGTCCGGTATTAGGGATTTTTACATACATACATACATAAATTAAGTTTTTTAAACTGCATACGCAATATTACGTTATTCCAATATGCTATACATAATTGCAAATCCAACCTCTGCCGGTGGTGTAGATATTCGTCAACACTTTGGTTCTCATAGATATTAGTCAGCAGTTTGAGCTGTAGATATTCGTACGCACTTTGGTTCTCATAGATATTAGTCCGATTTTTTCAGTTTTTGGAATTCCTGTAGATATTAGTAGACGCCTCCCTTACATAATTGTGAAAACCATTTTAAATAAAGTCATATCACAAAGTGCATGCTTTCTATGATTGTATTTTAACTACCCATGAAGGTGCCATAATATTATTTCTAAATGCTGGTTTGCAGGTAAAAAACATTAATATGTACCTAATCTCGGTCCATTCGAAATACCAACCTTTTTGGTAAAACGAATTCAAATGGACTTGTATACCTGCACCTGCATCAAGATACAATAAAAAATCGCTTTATGATGTGCACCCTTTTGAGGGACTCAGGTAAGAGAAGGGACTCAAGGGTTCAAGTCTTTCTAAACAAGCAGTATCAAGTCGACCGTTGGTGGTAGCATATTATCTATTACTATCCGCTAGTTTAAAAGCGTCCAATTCTATTTTGCCTTACTACAAAATTTTTAGCTAATCACAGAAAAATCTGAGTGTTTATTTAGAGTTCTCTTTGTATATATCGAGTTAACACCTAAAATGAGTGGATTGAATAAGTTACCGTCGGAATTGCTTGTTTACATCTTCAGGTTAGTAAACTATCGAATTATTTATTTAAAGTTTTATTTATATTATTTTTTTTAAGTTTTTCTTTTACATCTTAATCTACATACATCATTATTCAATTTATAAAATAAAATTTATTTATGAACAAGTTCTACTGCGTAATTTTTATGACGCGTAATAGTTGTTTTGCCTTCTGAAGGCGTTATCAAACTATCAAAGGCTTATTAAACTGCCTTCTAAAGGCATCTTTAGTTTAGTAATGCCTTCAGAAGGCGAAATAGCTGTCACGTGTAATAATAATTACCCAGCAAAACTTAAAGTACGCAGTTTTTTTTTTATATATTGAATAATAATGTCACTGAACAAATAAAAGAAAGGCTTAAAATTTAAATGGAGTCCCACAAACATTAATATTATTTCAGTTAAAAAATGAAGTTTTCATTATTTTTAGGCGTAAAGAAAATATTGCTTGTCGGAATTAGTATTACATTTGATTTCATTTAAAAAAAAATTTAAACAAAAACGAGTGAGCTTTAGACCACACGACTGAAGTACAACTTAACTATATGCCGGGTACCCGCTGTATATAATGTTATATAGTGCAGGCGCTTGCATTAAAATGTAGTTTCCCGGGACTTGGTATGGAACCATTACAGTTTAGTTGACCCTGAGGTTACAGCGGGCTTGCAATGCATGCCGGGTACTCGATGCATATAATGTTATATAGTGCAGGCGCTTGCATTATAATGTAGTTTCCCGATTTTGGATGGAACCATAACAGTTTAGTTGACCCCGAGGCTTAACTGGCCTTTCAACGTATGCCGGGTACCCGCTGTATATAATTTATTTATTTATTTACGGACAAATAGTCCATTAACAATATAACAATAACACGAATAACAAGTGTGCGTAAAGGCCCGACCCGCCTGGCATTCGATCACCGTTCGCATCGATTACCGTTCGCATGTCATTTTCGTAACAATCACCACTTTTCGTAACGCATTCACCAGTTTACCCCCAAGTGTCGAGCGTGCGTGAAGAAGTTTTAATTCAAAATTATATGAATACCTCACAAGAGTCCCTGCTGCTCTCGTCTGGAGCCAGTGAGACTATGGCATCCTTTATTGGGGTATGTTGTAAGGGGCAGGAGATGGGGGAGAGTAAGGCGGGAAAGTACCTGGCTATTCAGATCTGGTCACAAACACGCTAAAGTCATTTCAAGCAACGTTTTAATTCTGAATCGTGGTCTTACACCAGCGCGATACTGAGAGTTTCTTCTACTCTGGAATGAGCAGCATATACACTATATAATATTTTAATATGAATTAGTTGTGAAAAAACACAAATCAATTAAATAAAATTTATTTGCGCACGCCGGGATTCGATCCCGCCTTCGGACCGGCCGTAACTGACCACACATTAAACAAACGTAAAGCAATGGGTGGTAAGAACACTTCTGGTTTCAGGAAATATGTGACTGAGGCTATGTGAAGCTATGCTGTATGTGAATATTGTGTACTGCTGAAATATATATTTAATGTAATCTTCAACCGCCTTAAATATTCATGAATTAATAGCCGGGGTTGCAAGACGTCTTCGCAACTGCAATTGAATAAATCTTTCTTTACGTGAAATCCAAACAGACACAAGGGTTCTTCCCATGACAGTAAAGCGCCTCGGTACTACTATTAACTGTCAATATTATCGTCAATACTTTGCCCAGGCGCTACAAACAAACTAGACAGGTGCGAACACGTGTCAAGCAATAGTCACATACTAATGTCGAAAAACGTTGGAGCATGTTAATAAAAAATTATCAGTTAAAAACCCGCTCCGCAGGTATTTGCTGCTAGGCCTGCGGGCAGCTTTTCGTTCGGCTTCGCCCAATTTGAGTGTGAGTAAACATTTTATAAATCCGATAAAAACTGATTCCAAAAATAGCCACTGATGATCCACTGTGATTCAGTGACAGCTAGTCACTGGGACAAAGTAACCGCGACAGGCAATGACGTTATGTATAGTATATAGCCGCGTGGTATTATTATTCACAACTGCCAATTACAATAATAATTACAAATCCGTAGTACTTACGACTGCCAGGGGATGCTAATCACGCGATCTGTTAACGTAAGTGGCGCCATATTTTGTCATTGCTTTGATTTAGTTCTATTACAAAACTACATTTGTATTCTAACTTCACGTACGAAAACGGTTTGTATACGGCGCGGCGTCAGGTAGCATTCTTAGCAGGATTCCGTACAGTCTCTAGCCTATTAATATGTACTGTTTGATGGTGATGATGATGTCGGAACATATTAATAGTCTAGTGCGTTAATTGAACGGTCTGAATGAAGTGTTGACGATAATCATCATCATCGTCAAAAATATTAATTTCTTAAATAATGCAGGTATACCTGCATAATTTAAAAAAATATAAAAACTTATAGTAAATATCTATCACGGGAGCGTGCTATTTCATTTATTTGTGTTTTAAATTATAAAACGTGTTTTAAATTATAAAACATATGTCGTCAAAGAATTTTATTTTTCATGATTTTAGATGCAACTTTGACTTTTTTTGGCAACAGAATAATTTTAAAAACATAAAAATATATAAGAAATATCTTGCGCTATGTGAGCTATTTTATTGATTTGTGTTTTAAATTATAAAACATAGGTCTTCAAAGAATTCGATTTTGATGATTTTAGATGCAACTTTGGCATTTTTGGAAACTGCCTTTTTTTTTTAAATATAAAAATTTATAATAAACATCTTGTACGGATGTGATGTGTTTCATTTATTTATGTTTTAAGTCAATAGGTCGTACATATCATGTCATTAAAGAAAACGTTTTTTCATGATTTTGATCATACTAGAGATCTTATATTAGCAAATATGTAATGCAAATATATAATGTCCGTAACGGTGGTTCGATGAACTCTAGTACTATAATTTGTTTTGAATTTAAGTGCCATTTTCAAAATCGGAACTGATTGTAATGAACCGATAAATCAAGAGCTCACCAATGAAAGTTTTTTTTTCTAGTTTTTTTATTTATTTATTTTCTTAATTCTTTAGTACTTTTGTGGTAAAAAGTAGGGTACACAAATGAATTAAAAAAAAAAATTTACCAGAAAATTATTTTAAGAATAAATTCTTCGTTTGAAATGTATATATTCTTGTTTAGATTTCTTAGGGTTAATCTTGACAATTGAAATCGGATTTCGTGATTTTTTTTATATTTTCAAGACAGCATAATTTAGATACTAGATTTACGAACCTAAAATAAAATGCAGTGATTTTTCGTGGGTCAGCAATAATTTTGTAATTGCAATTGACAATAATTTTGATCTTCTCCGGGGTTCCTTAAAATGTGGACTTTGGCGTGCGATAGAAATTGAAATAATTTTAAACTAGGTATTTTTGTTCGGTTTTCGGAACAACTCGTTTACATAGTTCTCATTGAAATGGTTGTATCTCCCTTACTATCATGATTAGAAATTTGATCTAAACGGTGTTAGATAGAGTGTTACAATCAAATCTAAAAGTTAATTTTGAAACCAAGATTTCTAATCGCAATTTGAAAAAAATTTGAGTGCAGTTTACACGCGGTAGAAGCGAAACTTTATCAAAACAATCTCAACCAATACTTGAAAAGTGATGTCATAATCAAAGCGACCAATGAGCGCAGACTAGCGTAATTTCCGTTTCATATCTCACAACCAATGAGTGACATCATAATCAAAGCAGTCAATGAGCGCAGTTGATGCGACGCAGGTGCAGTAATCGTCACATCCGTTTCATCCGAAATCCAAATCACAGCGGGCTATAAAAGTTTCACTTCAAAAATGATTTTTTTGGGAATTTTTTATTCATTATTTTTACGTGAAATGATAAAAAAGTGAGTTGTCGATAACGGTTAGTAATGCATTTGCCTAATAAATTATGAATTTGTTTCTATTTTTTATTGTTATCAGTAATTTTAGTATTAAAAAACGTAAGGTGAGCCAGTTATAAAACTTTTTTAAGTTTGCAGGCAAATTTTTTTATTTCAAAATTTGTACGTTAGTTTCGAATTATTAAATTTAAAAGCGTCTATAATCATCACCTTTCCAAAACAGTTTGTTTGTTTTCGGATACATTCCATTTATTTGCAAAACGGAAATACGGTCGAGGCCTGAGGGGTTAATTATTTATTTTAAAACACCTCAATAAACTTTATAATAGTTTTTTTACAGTGGAATAATAATATGAAAACTAATTGTATGCCATCTTACAAAATTTTATTTTAGTTGAAATAAAGTTTACGAAAAAAGAACCGCGCACGTGTTTTATGGCGAAAATACTTCAGTTTGTGGATTTATTTACTGCCTTACAAACTAAATATACTTCAGATTTTTTTACATTCTTATTTTTCTTAGACATTATTGAAAACTTATAAATATTAATGATCAAAAAATAATTACAAAATGTACATAATTTTAATAGTTTTATCATAAACGCGTATGAGCATTTTTGAATGTAGATTTATACCAAACCAAATGTTTAATGAAATAAAATCGATATTGAATTATTATTTAAAAATGCTGATACGGAGAATAATTAATATTTCTCATCGGAACCATCCTGAATAGTTGCAAGGGCTCGGTCGCAAGACCATCTTTTGACGAAATTTGAATTCTCGGCCGCTGGTTAATGGCCCTTAATGAAAATATTTTTTATGCTTTTGCTATTCGGCGGTACATCTTCCCACACCCCTTCAGCGACACTGAATATTTTTTTGTATACTGTATTTATACTGTATTTTCCCAAAACTAACTGTATATTGTGTATAAGTATTATGCCTTGGGGCCAACTGTCGGGGACCAGCTGTCGTGGAACCGTCTTAATAGTAGGTATCTTCTTATCAATGCATTATTACAATTTGGGAGGCGGGAATGGGTACCGCCGCCCCGGGAACCTTAATTGGATAACCAACACCTCTGCCACAGATCACCCCAAGTGGTTCGCTACGTTTGGTGATTTAGCAGGGGTGCCCGGGTTCATGGGGTGAGGTTTGTCTAGGTCTTGGAGGCGGATGACTAGGACACACTGAACCCCAGATTCCTACCCACCCCTTAAACCCTTTTCCTTCCCAGAACTCTCCTCTCCTCCCTTTCCTTAAAAAACCCTCCACACAGCATCCCCAAAGATGACATAGACCCCGAGGGAAATTATTTTCCTCAGGGCCTCCTGTGTGGAGCTCATGTAAAAAAAAAAAAAAATTCTACAGATTTTTTTTTTCAACAGGAAATTGGATTTCTGCACACTGCATACAGTTTCCAAAGTGGACCAGACCTGGGCTGACATTATCGCCCGGGACCCAGTTCTTAAGGCGAAGCTGGACATGCATAAACGAATAATGGACATCATTTTCGAAAAACCACCAGAAGAAAGCTTAGCGGATGTATACGCATTTTATATTGCCATGTTGATAGCCGTCATTCTAGTCATATTATTATAAATGTAGAATATAAAAATTGTTCCTTGGTTTTCAAACAATATATGTATATCTAAGAATTAATTAAATATTGCGTAAGCGTTTTACTAAAAAAAAGATTACTTTTAATAATTTACCTAGTTCTATTAGCCTATTCTGCTTTCATGTATTGTCAACAAAAAAATGTATTACTGAGATATTACGAGTATTTTACTATTTCATCAATTTGGGAGGCGGGAATGGGCACCGCCGTCCCGAGAGGCATTTATAGGTCACACGAAGTGGTTTGATGACTTAGCAGGGGTGCCATAGGGTGAGATTTGTCTAGGTCTTAGCGGCGGATGACCTGGATCCACTCAAACCCAGATTTCTATCCACCCCTTATATACACCCCTCAAACCTCTTTCCTTCCCGGAATTTCCTCTCCTTCATTTCTTAAGTTAGATATTTGTATTAGGCTTTTGTGTACTTTGTTTCCCTCTGGAGTGCTCATAGAAATAATAAATAAATAACTAAAGGCTACAAACAAAAAGACAGAAAACCAGAATCAAGCTGATTTTATTTTATATATAGGTAAGTTCTATCCGCATAAAATTACAGATTACTTGGTGCATGAATATATCCAACAGTGAAATAGAATCCAAGAATTTCGCTAGTTTGGTTAGTTCTAGAACATAGGTTCTCAACGTGGGCGGTAACGCCCCCTTGTGAGCATTTGAGACCTTCAGGGTGGGGAGGGGGGGGGGGGGGGCGGTAGAACACCCAGAGAAAACTAGAGGGCGTTGAGGAAAATTAGGGGGCATCATAGTGAAGGCGTGGGCCGGTAAAAAAATATGGTCTAAAAAGACAAAAAAACTCGCTTATCACATACTAATAATCAAATACGTGTGTTATTATTATTAAGAATTGACACTTTATCATGGATACAAGAAGAGAGGAGGTAGCAACCCGGAATCACCCCCCTGGTTTTTTTTTTCAAATTTATATTAGCTCCACACAGGAGGCCCCCAGGAAAACAATTTACCTCGGGGCCTATGCCATCTTTGGGGATGCTGTGTGGAGGGTTATATGTTGTGTCAAATATAATCATATAATCGTGATAATAGCTGTTTCAGATTCGCGACAGATGGTAAGTAAAAGCAATTGGGGGGCGCTAGGAAGCAAATATCTTAAAGTGGGCGGTGGGCAAAATAAGGTTAAGAACCCATGTTCGAGAGTACCTAATGGCAATGGGGAAAACTATAAATTTGAACTACTTTTTTGAAAGAACGAAGAAAAATAAACAAAGCGTAGAGGTGAGTTTCGAGTGGTTAATTATAGGTAATTATAAATCACGATAACCCGAAATGAATCACGAATCAAGTATTTATAGGTAAGTAATCACGATAACCCGGAATAAATCATGAATCAAGTAAGTAATCACGATAACCCGGAATGAATCATGAATCTGGTAATAATAGGTAGGTAATCCCGATAACTAAGGTACTATTTATCATATCGCTGGATATTTATAATCCATAATTCCTACCTATTAATTATTTTATTTTTTATTTAATTTTTCTTTTGCTCCTATGAGGATTTCTTTATATATTATCGCTTTTAATATTTTATGTTTAAATCTTTGTACCTTGTAAAGATATGTTATATTTCTACATTTAACATTATTAATTATTTTATTTCACACTTTTAACTTTTTATTTTCACTTAACAGTTTGTACTTTATATTTTATACTTTATACCATGTTTTTCACTTTAGATTTATATTTTACCTTTTACTTACTATTACATTTATATCTACTGGTATTCCTTATGTTGTTGGACTATTTACATTTTACGTCAATTATGTTAATGGCACATGTTGTGCCGTGTATGTATAATAAATAAATAAAAATAAATAGGTAACCCGGAATGAATCAGGTAATTACAGGTAAGTAATCACGATAACCCGGAATAAATCACGAATCAGGTAATTATAGGTAAGTAATCACGAAAATCCGGAATGAATCATGATTCAAGTATTTATAGGTAAGTAATCACGATAACCCGGATGAATCATGAATCGAGTATTTATAGGTAAGTAATCACGATAACCCGGGATGAATCATGAATCAAGTATTTATAGGTAAGTAATCACGATAACCCGGGGTGAATCATGAATCAAGTATTTATAGGTAAGTAATCACGATAACCGGGGATGAATCATGTTTTATTACAACTTAACCTTCTTCAAAAAAATTCTTATTTTTAAGTTTTCCCTTTCTTCCATGTATTTTGTTAGGTATGTATCGAGTTCATGGGGTGAGATTTATCTTGGTCCCGGCGGCAAATGCGTTTACCCACTTACTGCACGGCGGGCTGGATCGGTTGAGGTAGATCTTTTGACACTCCCTCGACACATCGCTTTGAACCGCAGTGGTAGAGTGGATTCATACGTCCGTCTCTCCTGGAAATATTAACCCCCTGATCCCCCATCCACCCATCATACTTTTTTTCTTTCTAGAACTTACTCAAATTTCTTTCCATTAAACGACCCTCCAAACGGCATTCCCGAAGATGACATACTCGTAGGCCTTCTTAGGAATTTTTTTTTTCAGGGCGCCTCCGATGTAAAAAAAGTGAATATTTGTATGCAAATATGTAATTTTCATTTCAAACCACAAAGGATGCTTTCTACACTAATATTTTTATCTTTACATAGTATAAAATGAAGTCGCTCACGCTGTACGTGCGCTTAGATCTTTTAAACTTCGCAACGGATTTTCATGCGGTTTTCACCAATAGATAGAGTGATTCCTGAGGAAGGTTTTTAGGTATATAATTTATCAAGGTTTTGTGTAAATTAGTTGAAATCAAAGAAATTCAAATACAGAATAGATATGCTATGGTGTCCGCGCAACTGTCACCAGACTACGCGCTAATTAGCGTAGTTTTCATACAAAAAGAATTTGTTAATTTCGTTGATTTTTTGAAAATGTGCATTAATATTGGTTAACAATATATTTTGAATAAGGAGAGAATTCGTTCATTTAGTTTAACGTTCGTTTGGTTTATTCGTTAATTATTTGTTCTTTTAGTTTATTTGTTAATTGGTAAACAATATCGGCGACACCCGGAAGCTCAGACCCACATAGTAAAAACAGCAGATAGCACATCTACTTATATTTCAATATCTTTGGTTGAAATACATAATATATCTGTCCAAGCGGCAGCGGGCAGCGGGCAGCGGGCAGCGGGCAGCGGGCAGCGTGCTGACAAACAGGCGGTGTGGATTTGATTTAACAGATGGCGTTGGTTATAAAAGTTTCGTTAGCCACAGCAACGTGTGGCCGGGTCTGCTAGTTTATCATAAAGTAATGCTAAAATCAATAAGGTCATAATCATTAACGATGTTATCGTCAGTCATTACTGTCATTGGGTATTCATTAAAAAATCGTTAGTCTTCCGGACAAATCGAGTATCTAATGCACCTCTACACAAAACTCAACTCAACCCTTGGTTTTACTCAAGTGAAAACATTTTTAAATTAAAAGATGGTTGTACATCATTTATAACAGTAGGTATTCAGAACGATTTCAGTTCTAATAACCTCTAAGGTTTGTAACATCATTACCATAAAAAAATCAACGTATTTTTTCACCAGGACTAAGGGCAATCTAATCATTTATTTAAATCTGTAATCATTTTATAATACTGATCCCTTTGATTACATGACATTATATAATCAATCTCCTAATAATCTCTTCAATTTAATAAAATTTTCCGTTTCACTGTTTTTTAAAACAAGAGGTGTTATTTTCGTTATTTGTTTTTGGGGTGTTATGCCGTGTTGCGCTACCTCCTTCTTTAGCCAACGTTTTGGACATCGTTGCAGTGTCCATCATCAGGGCAGATCCGGTAGATGTGATAAGAGGTGTTATGTTCTGAAACAGATTATAAATTAAAACCTTTTTCCCAAAGTCCTCGCATTGCTAATCATTCCAAATTGTCCTTGTCCTTCCATGAAAGACCCTACTTAGTATAAAAATAAGATGTTGCCTACCTAATTGTAACACATGCACAATATTATTGTACAAAATTGAAATTACTGACATTTAAAGTCAGTCGAAAATTGTAGTGAAATCGAACACAAAACTCTGGAAATCTCGCTTAAAATTCGTAAAAATACTAATTTATACAAAACAGCGACGGTAAAGTGTAACCACCCTTGTGCTATCATTTTGGAAGATCAGTCACCATCAATATTGGACTATCAAACAGCATATGACCACAGCAAAGGTAGGATTTTCTCCTTTCAAATTGCCAAATCTGTGATTAATTTTAAAAATGCCATCAATTGTCTTCCATCATATAAATTATAGAATTACAGTCCATCCCCTCTGATTCGTGACAAGAGGTAAAATAATTTCGATTAAGAGGTAAATAGTTTCGGACACTTTTACAGTGCTAGCGTAAGAGGCAAAATAGACCATTTTGGAAAATTTGCCCGGAAAATTATAATTTATTAAAGGTGAAGACTATTATTTTTACACGTATTAGGCCTGCCGCAAATATCAGATTTTTTTATCCGATTGTCTGATCCGACAAAAAAGATTGGACCGCCGGCGCGAAAAGGCGTTACCTATTTTCATTACTCCGTGCTGGCCGTCCAATCCGGTCCGACAACGGGCGTGGCCCCGGTATTATGACCAATCCGGTTTTCGTATCGATTTTTGTCCGATGTGTGCGGCCTGCCTTAGTGATAACGCACAGATCATGTTTTTCCATCCGATTGTCTGATCAGACAAAAATCGTTTTCGAAACCGGATTGGTTATAATACCGAGGCCACGCCCATTGTCGGACAGGATTGGAGGGCCGGCGCGGCGGTAACGAAAACAAGCCACGCCTTTCCGCACCGGCTGTCCAATCCGATTTTTGTCTGATCAGACAATCGGATGGAAAAACTTGATGTGTGCGGCTAGGCTAAAACTCGCTATCCACTCGAGCGATCGCGTTAATAATTGAAAAACAACTTAAGCGACCATTATTTTTGAGGGTTGGTTTGGGAAATTTCTCTCTCATATTAAGAAAATCGTGCCTCTGAAATTTAATTTTGAGACATGTAAACTAATTAATTCACTATATTTTTCCGTTTATTCATATTTTTAAGATTTAAAAAAAAAATTCTAAAGTTTTTTAAGGCGCGAATTCTGCGTGATAGTTCATTTGAAATTGCAGCGTGAGATCAACGTTGAATTTTTCCTATTTCTGTATGTTTTCTGTGGCCTAGCTTGTAAATCTCAGATACTAATATATAACAGTAGGTAAAAGAACCAATTTTTAATCGTAAACAAGTCTTCGAAAGTTTTGTACATAAAATATTTTTATATTTAATTAAATATTTAATATATTTACCACAAAAAACTGGCATAACATAAGAAAGATAATATATTAACTGTCCTCAATTATTATCAACAAGAATAATATCGATTTTGCTTTATTTAGGTCAATAAATAGATTTACACAGATGGTTTCTTCCACGTGTGGTGGAGAGTTCACACTTTGTTTGGAAAAAAAAAATTGAAAAAAGCCACTATTTTTTTAATTCACATTAGTTGAAAACATGTTCAAAATATAGATAATTTAATTACGAATATACTGGTATAATATAAATGTGTAATGAAAAAAGAGAACAAACCTTGTGAAAACTTGAGAATAAACAATGTTAGTATTTTAGATACCCATAAATATGTAGAATCAGCCACGGGATGTCAATTTAAGACAAATATTGAGAAAATGGAAAACCATTATATCAGCTTTCACTAACACAAACTGTAGATCGCGGGAAATTAATTTAGCACACGGGTGGATAAATTTGGCACATTATGGGAAGCGATGGCAAAATCGTTTTGAAAACTTGCTATAATACCTGTACCAAAAATCGCACCAGAGGATCAAGGACCTCCGCATTTTTGCACAAATCATCAGATTGAAAAAAAACAGTACGAAAAATAGTACGTACTTTTTTGTGAATACAAAAGTAGCATAAGGCTTTGTGAGTTTTATCATGGTGCCAGCATATTTGTGTAATGTGGAGTAAAGAAAATCAGAACTAATTTTCAACCACGGGTGTTTAACAAAAGCTGTGGTTTTTCTTGACCAAAAATTGCGAAAAATTAAATAATTTTCCGCACAAACTGCAGATATCTAACCTACAAACCACGATCGGCTATGAGACACACTTAAACCCCAGATTATCCAAACATAACCCTCCTAGCTGAAAACCAAAGACATAACAATAATAATAATAATAATAATAATTGGATAATTTATAAAGCGCCGTTTTTGTGAAAAATCACCTCAAGGGCGCTGTACAATTTATTAGGAATGCTTAATTTCTAACTGATTTTACTATTTACAAATGGATACAGAAATATACTTACCTGGCAGGTCACTTCCGGTAAACACACTTTAATTATAAGTTTATGCTTGGAGAAGATACGGCCTTGCACGCGGAGGACATTACAGTTAACACACTGGACATTGCGTGATTTTACATTATTTGCTACCCTCATCGCTGTTAGTACCTATTACATTTGTGAATAGAAAAGTAGAGGTATTTATTTTAAAATACTGGAGAATTTAGGACTATTGGAGATTAGTGGCAAAAGTATAGTTGGTATTTATTTTAAAATACTGAGGAATTTCGGAATCTTTAGGGCTGGAGAATGTTCATGAAATGACCTTCACAAACGCTTACATATTTTTTTTTTTTTTTCCATGTTTTTATAGGTTAGTTATTTACGGTGTCGCGGGCATTGAAAGTGAAGGTGAAAGATTTTGAGTTTATGGATACGACTGTCTGAAAAGGTGAGTTTTAAGTCTAGCTCTAAATTCCGCCGCGTCTGTGATCATTCTTAAGTCATGTGGCAGTCCGTTCCAGGCTTTAGGTCCTGACACTCCGAAAGCGCGCTCACCGAACTTAGTATCTGGTGTGCGCTTTGGTTCCTTTAACCTTCCGATAGCTGATGACGCTGCTGACCTCAGGGTTGACTGTCGATGATTGGAAATTTCTGGAATACACAATTCCGATAAGTAAGCCGGAGCCATTCCATTAAGGGACTTAAATACCATCCAGCAGAGCTTAAACTGGATCCTTTCAGGACATTTAAGCCAGTGTAGATTTTTGAGATGCTCTGAAATATGGGAATATTTTGATACGCCGGTGATAAGTCTTGCCGCAGCGTTGAAAACGGATTGTAATTTGTTAATTTGATATTTTGGAAGACTTGCATATATTCCGTTGCAATAATCTAAACGTGAAACCACATACGAATTGACTAGTAATTTAGTCGCCTCTGTTGGCAAGTTTCTCCTTACTGCTTTAATTTGTCTTAATTGAAAAAATCCCGTGCTTACGGTTCTGTTCACTTGGGTTTTAAGGGAAAAGTCAGCGTCCAGATTGACACCCAGTAGTTTTATACAAGTCTTTGGAGTGATGTCGCTTCCTGAAATGGCTATTGGGGAGTTATCAATGTTATGCTGACGTCTGCTTGTGGCGGTCCAAAGAAACTCAGTCTTTGACGGATTTAGTTTTAATCTATTTGAGGTCATCCAGCGGGTAATTGCTTCTAGACACTCAATTATGCGAGTTTTTAGACTGTCTACTTCCTCTGGTAAGCAGTAAAAGTAAACTTGTTGGTCATCAGCGTAGCAGTGAGATAGAAGGCCAAATGATTCGATTATTTTAGCGACATCATTTGTGAAGAGGATGAAAAGAAGTGGGCCCAGAACAGACCCCTGGGGTACTCCAGATGAAAGGGTTGCATATTTTGATTGGTTTTTCCCTACCTTTACGGCTTGTATACGGTTACCCAAGTACGATGTCAGCCAGCTTTTAACGCCGCCATTTAAACCAAAGGATTCTTCTAATCGTTTAATAAGAAAATCATGGTCGATCGTATCAAAAGCGGCACTCATGTCCAAGACTGAAAGGAGTGCCAGTTTTCCCGACTCGATAGCAAGAGTTATGTCTGACAAAACACGTAGTAATCCAGTTTCCGTTGAGTGAAACCTTCTATATGCAGATTGGTATTTAGTCAGCAATTCATTTGAGTTTAAGTGATATATTATCTGGGAAGCAGTAATTTTTTCTAGGATTTTGGAAATTAATGGAAGATTTGAAACGGGTCGGTAGTTTGAGAGATCTTCAGCGTCCAATTGCGGTTTTTTTATAAGTGGAGTTACAACAGCTGATTTAAGGGGTTTTGGGAAATCACCCATGCTGAGTGACTTATTGAAAAGATGAACTAGAAAGGGAGATATTTCCTTGCAACACTTCTTCAGTAACCACGTTGGAATAGGATCGAGTGAACACTGCTTGTTCGGTGAAGTAAGTATTAATTTCCTTACTTCCTCGATGGTTGTAGGTTTGAAGGCAGAAAAGTTTCCGCTATTGCTTTTAGTAAAATATGGTGGTGGGGCGGAGGCTGTTAGGTCACGTATTGACTTAATTTTGTCAAGAAAAAATTTGGAGAAGGTTTCCGGAGCTATTTCGGTTGTATTTTGCGCACGTACATCGGCAACGACCGTCTTAATAGAGTTCCACAGACTTCGTGGATTTTGACGCTCTGAATCGATCCTACTTGTCCAATATTCAGATCTTTTCGAGCGAATTAATAGTGCGTACTCTTTTTGAGCCCGTATCCAATCGTCCCGTGAAGTAACGCCTGAGTGTCTGTAGGACCTCTCCAATTTACGCATTGATCTCTTCTGGCTCCGACATTCTTCGTCAAACCAGTCATCAGAACTTCGCAGTCGCCGAGTTTTTGTTGAAGTTGGAGCATATTTATTTAGAAGGGTTGAGAGAAAAGTGTTGTAATATTCTGTCAGTTTGGTTGGTGACTCTGTTTCCCAAACGCTTTGTGTACAAAGCGGAGAAGCCTTTAGTTCAGACAGAAACTCATCAAAGTTAAAACTTCGCCATGCTCTTGACGTGATAGTTACGTACGGGATTTTCGGAGGGTTAAAATCGATTTCAGCACGAATTAACCTATGATCTGATAGCCCTACATCCACGCAATCCGCTACCAAAGGCGGGCCGCTCGACTTTGAGACAAAAATATCCAAAGTTCCGCCTGCATCGTGAGTTGGAGCATTAACCCATTGATGGCATCCAAAGCAGTCTAATAAATCACAAAATTTAACGGTGTTGGGTGAATCCGGACGCTCTAGGTGTATGTTAATATCGCCCGTTATAAAAATGGTATCGGAAAGTCCTACAACTCGCTCGAGAAAATACGAAAGTTCATTGAAAAAGTCCGAGGTAATTTGTTTTGAGCCAGGTCGGTATCAAGGAAATAATATAACGATGAAAAATAATGTTTATACGGTCCGAGTCCTTTTTTATTAAAGTTTTTTCTTCGCTTTGTCTTACCAGCCCCTCAAAATAAATTCTTGAGTATGTGGGTCCACTATGACTACACGAATCTTTAATATGAAAAGGGGAGAGAAATGCGTATTTGTTGAACATTTACAATCATGCTTCGGCCTTCCGGGGAGTTAGGACACTATAAGTTTATTTACCCACTTGCGAACTGAGTACCACACAGCAGTGACGTAACAACTTTTTTAGAAAGGCTCATAGAAAAATGGTAAATATTAAATTTATTAAGGATGGCGGTTTAAACAAGTCAACAGCAGTCACGTCATTATTTAACAATTAAGAATCATTACCATTTAATGTGGGAACACAGATTTCAAAGTACCTCAAAGAATAGAGAATCAAATAAAAAAAGTAGTTTCAGCGTAGCCTAACCACAGTTTGAAAATGGCCAGGATCGCAGAAACAGCTGTCACAATAATAAAAATCAGAGTGCGATTCACATACATTAATAATTCACATAATCTAAAAGTCGCTAGATGTCGCTTTCTTTTGCCTGTTTATTTTAAAGTGGTTTGAAGATTGGATATTGATTTCGCAAAATAAAAATAAAATCGAGTGCAGTTTACACGCGGTAGAAGCGAAATTTAACAAAACAATCTCAAACAATGAATGAAAAGTCATAATCAAAAGACCAACTAGGACAGACCTAGCGCAATTTCTGTTTCGTATCTCAACTAATAGGAGCCTTTAAAAGTGGTATCATAATCAAAGTGGCCAATGAGCGAAGTTGATGCGTCGCAGGTGCAGTAATCGTCATTTCCGTTTCATCCGAAATCCAAATCACAGGGGGGCTATAGAAGTTTAACTTCAATTTTTTTTTTCGTAGCTTTCAAACCTCCGTTCGCTTGATGTCTGTCTCTCTGGCCGCTGAGACTTGGCAGCTGCCTTGCCCACTGCGCTATAGAAAGCACGCGCCAAAGCGCGAATTCACAGCATTATATTAGAACCTAGAATTTGCGTAGAATTGCATTGTGACGCATTTCCGTTTCATCCGAATTTCAAATAACTAAAGAAGTTTCAGTCCAAAAACTAAAATACTTGCAGAACTTAATGATAACATTGTTATAATTGACTTGCATGAAATTTCTAAAAAAAGTAAATGGTGTTCTTCGAATCACAAAATATTTGTGAACGTTTAGTACTTGATTGAAAAATTTTTTTGTCACTTCTTACTGAATTTTTCGATGGCTATCACGGCGGGAATTGTTTACATATATATTTTTTTCGTATATTTTTTTACATGCACTTAAGCGTAAAAAACTCAGATACTTGACTGAATTTATCGTAAGTTCGAAAAGTTATTGAAAAACTAGCTGGTTCCCGGCATAGGTTGCTATGCCATTTAATAAAGAAATTGTTTCTCCCTGCGTGTCCTTTCCCATTCGTCCCGTTCCCGTTCCCCTTTCTCCACCCCATTCTCTCCGGCGTCCCCTTCTCCTCTTGCATTCACACTCCGTCTCCTCCACCTTTCTCTCCCCACTCCACTCTCCCCCTTCCCCCGTCCCGCGAACCCCTTCCCCCCTCCTAACTCCCGCATTCCATACATTTAGTCCCGGTACATTCAGTTTTCAAACAGCTGGCGTGCCACCTATTGCAATTTTTTTTATACAAATTTCATAATGCCAGAGCTCACCAGTAGTTTTATACAAACTTTGTCCTGACAATAACGAACACAACAAAAAAAGAATTATCCTATTTGGTGCAGTCGTTTGAAAGTTATGCGCGTACATACATTTCGGCGATTCATTTTTATTTATATATGTATATATATAAGATATAAGATAAGAAGATTATTAGATTAGATTAGAATATTAGATATTAGATATAGATACGCTAAAAACGAAAATTGCTAGCTTTTATTTGGCTGCCGTCGAGATGTTTATCAATCTCGGAAACCAAATATTTTTAAATCTCAGAAATAACCTTAATTTTAGAAAGAAAAAAATAATGCGGAAGTTTGTGGGGGTAAAATCCGGCAATTTATTCGACAACTGGATCTTCCACCACTGCCTGCAAGCGTCTTCACAACCGGGAAACAAACAACGAGCTTACGCGGCAACCCTACAAATAAAGGAAGTGGTTTAAACTAATATCCATTTTATTAAACGTTATTGCTAGAAAGTCGCTCGAAGAGACATCTTCGTTTTCTACTTTGGCGCCTTCAAAATGATGATTCAAGATTTTAAGGATTACAGACTTAAGTTCCTTCATATAACTTTAGTAAAGATTACAGTACAGCTATGTGAAATGGAACAAATGAAACGGAGAACATGTCACTTATGTCTTATACTCTGCTAGCATTGGCGCTACTTGCGGCCAACGCCAAACCCAAAACCTGGAAAGGACATGCAATAAACAGGCCAGCGGCTAGCTCACACAGCCGGCGCGAGCAAGGTTCCTCTTAAACCCAGGGCGAGTGTTTGTGGTTCGCTTGTAAATTCCTACTTCCCTTCCTTTCCTCACAATCTCCAGGTCTCCTTCCTCAATCAGAACACAGTTGTTATGCACGAAAAAGGGTTTATTCATTTAAAGGTGAACAGGATTATACACAAGCCAGCCTCGGCACTAAACACATGGTTATTTGGCTAACTAAATTGCTATCGTTCTATCAACTCTCTCTCTACGCGTATATAGTGAAGTTAAATGTCAGTTCTTAGCACACAGAGGGGAAGGAAGGTTCATTTGTACTCACAGGCAGGATATAGGTAGTCGTCAGAAGGTACTGGTATTATATACTTCACACAATTAAAATAAAACATCGCGAAGTCAGTTTACGGCGGGCGCCCTAGCGCACCCGCTAGGACGCACTTGTTGTTCGCCCGAGGCCCGGTTGGGGAATGAATGCCGGGAGCCGCTCGGCGCTTGGCTACTTGTGTCGAGCGGTGCGGGGAAAGGGGGGCGGAGGGCCTGTGTAAGGGGTCAATTCGCTATTAGCTCGCACGGGAATCAATTCCGTAACGTAACACTTCCCCCCTCGCCGCAAAAAAAGCGACGTGGTAATGGAGCAGTAGGGCTAAGAAATCCTCTTACCCTTCTAGCACTTGTGCCAAAACAAAAAAAAATCCAAGAGAAAGGGGAGAGAGAGAGAGAGAAAAATAAAAAGTTGCTAGCTACAAAATAGTAGAAACAAAAACAAAAGAGAAAAAAAAGCATGGTGAACAAAGAATTATACATGAATGTACATGAAAGAGCAGTGGCATACATAAATACAAACAAGGACCTGCTGGAGAAAGGTACAAGGGTTATGCAGTGATAGAAAAAAAATGACTCTAAATTGTATCATTTGTCTGTGAGCTAAGTTTGCGTAGCGTGGTTTGCGTAGGATGTTTGGGGTGTTTGAACGTTGCACTGAAGTTACAAGGTTACTTTGTCACAGTAACCTGGCCCGTTTGAGATTACACTCAAGGAACGGATGAGGCTTCTTGGTGGTGGAGAGGGTTCTACCTGTCACAGAGGTCAAAAAGGTAGCTGCTTCCGGATCCTGTGGGTGGGCCAGTATGACATCATTGAGGTACTGGAGAGTGGAATTGTAATTGGTGGTTGGTCCTTTATAGAGGAGGTGGTTTGTGTGCATGACAGCCGTTGTTGTGATGGTGGTTGGTACACTGGTTAGTATACAGTGGGATTTTGTGTGAACAATTGTTGGTATTGTTATTTGCGCAAGGGCACAGGAGCATTGGCATGATGGCAACAGAACAATTTGCAAGGTGCAGCTGGAACATTTGCAAGATGCAGCAGGAACATTTGTACAATGGCAACAGGAACATTTGCGAGATGCCGCAGGAACATTTGTACAATGGCAACAGGAACATTTGCGAGATGCCGCAGGAACATTTGCACGATGGCAACAGGAACATTTGCAAGGTGCCGCAGGAACATTAGTACAATGGCAACAGGAACATTTGCGAGATGCCGCAGGAACATTTGCACGATGGCAACAGGAACATGAACCAACTTAGAGCTGACGTGCTCGGGTTTGTTTGAGTGATGGTTTTGTGATGATACAATTCGCAACTACACGCACGACTCACACTAGGTTATGTTAGGTGTGGTCGGGTGCTTTTGGTACGTAGGGTTTGAAGGCATGGGATCTCCGTGACGGTAGTGAAGGCAGCATGAAGAGAGGCGCAGGTGTAGATGGAGTGAAGAGCTGCTGGTCTTCTTATTAATCCGGCGAAAAAATTATTATTAGAACAAAATTCTTGAAGTTTACCTGCCTGGTAGACCAATGATGAAAAGGTTTGGAGAGAAACAAGGTGTGCATGTTGAGAAAGATTGGATTTGTTTGACGTGTAGAGAGAGAGAGAGAGACGGAGAGAGAGTTAACTAAATGCAACTACAGACTTATACATATTACAAAGGTACGTATTCAAGGAAGGTTCTGTTTAACCCATTTAGTTTTTTTTAAACTAAATACATTTCCAAGAACACGTAGGTAAGGGTTTGTACGTATGACAAAATGCCACGTTCGAAAGAAGTTGGTCTTCCATGACCTATGCTCACGTCTATACGGTAGCATTTTTTCTACTTTCGAAGAACAAAAACATTGAGTACAAATAAGTTATGAAAAGTGGGAAAGGAGTAGGAAGTTGAAAGGATCCGTGTATGAAGGTTGTCCCATTTGACAAACGAAACGCCAAGTGCGTAACGCATATATCCCCATTCACGGATAATTTCGAGGAAGGGAAAGGGTGACAATTGGGAACATTTGAACGAAGAAAACTGCTGAGGACTCGGCTATTTCCGAAATTCGACCTCTGAGTGGAAGGTGAAACAAGGTCTACAGCAGTTATCCTGGCACATTACAATACCATTTGGTAGTGTGGGACAAAAGAAATACACTGACATAAAAGACGTGTGATCTACACTTGGTAGGTCACACAAACATGGGGGTAGATATTATTTCGTTTGCACGACTCATGGTGAGTATTGTAACGTCTTCACGTTTGGTGCACAGATTATATAAGTACACAGTTATAACAAAGCGGTTCTCATGCCAAAAGACACACGACCAAAAAGGGGCGGTTCTCATGCCAAATAAATGACACACGACCAACAAGGGGCGGTTCTCATGCCAAAAGACACACGACCAACTCAATAACATTTAGTTAAGAGTATAAAGTAATTATAACGAACTTCTCGTATCATGGCGGATGTTTTGAGCATCTCTCCTATGATGGTAGATATTGTCACGTTTTCACGTCTCACGTGACAGGAATGAACGATTTACAACAAATTTTGCCCAGTATTGAAAGACAGTAACCCAATAGGTATTTAAAACAATTTAATGAGATAAATCACCCTCTCGATCAACAACCCTGTGTTGACGAGCAAACAATGAGTAGTTATGACGGACTTCCCGTGACGTGTAAAAACACAAAGATATTATGAGATTCGCATCTATAGCAGTGGATATTGTAAGGTTCACACCTATAATAGTAGATATTGTAAGGCTTGCGCCTATAATGTTACAAAAGTTTACGTTCGAAAATGTGGGTCCCCATTCAATGCAGACGGCGGTTTGCAATGATGTAATTAATACGGCACTGCTGTAGCTTAATAATTTCATATTAGCATACGTTACAAGACTTGCCAAAAGGCGATAAACACAAATTTTATTGAAGATCTGGCCAAGATTTTAAACTTCAGACAAAAATAATGGTACAATAAAGGACAAAAGAAACTGATGTCATGATAAAATATTGTACCTCATAATGAAGTTGTATATGTACAAAGAACAATGTTAATGAAGGGACGAAACGTATTGTCACTTTTATAACAAATATTTTTCTCAGAATCCGACAAAATACGATTCTGGAAAAAAATAGAGCAATTGGGTTGAGCGCCATTCTAATTTTTGGAAAAAGAAGAAAAACGACAAGTAGCAACAAGGTTGCCCTTGAATTGTTTCGAATCCAGCGAATGTGACCTGATAGGTGTGTACATTTGGTGTATTCGAAACGATCCCCAATATACAACATTACTATGAATGTGTTAGGATGGGGTGAAGAGGAAAAAGAAAAAAGAAAAAACGGGAGGATTTCCTATTATAACGGAAATCGTCGCGACATTCTTACAATATGGTGCTGTGACCATAGTAGTGAGCTGCGGCAATGGTCTGAAACCAATGGTTATTATACAGACTTGCACTTAAGATTTTATATTTACAACATTAGGGTAGGGACGTACTGGTACGACAAAAACCCGACACAAAACAATTAAAAAAAGGTGATATGACAAGATGAGGCGATGAGGTGAGAAAAAAAACGCGCGGATGCTGCAAGAATTGTGAAAAGGAAAGCGACGTCTTGGAGCAAGAGTTTTCTGGAACCGTTGATGGTAGAAGGAAAAGGAGGCCCTTTCCCGAAGTGATCAATTTCAGGAAGAGGATGCATACAAGTATGAAAACGGTGCCCCAAGAGGTGCTCTTGTGGTACAGCAGGCAAGGCACGCAGGATGTACAAGAACATATAAAATTATGCAAAAAGAAAAAGGAATGTACAGGAGTTAGGCTACCGTTGACATTAATGTGCCTTCGGGTGTAAGGATTACCTTACGAATGCCCATATGGGTGATTATTTACATTTAATATTTACATGTAACTCACGTCACTTATGACAAGAGTTTTGCCAATTTGATAACGCCTGAGTACTTGATGTGATGGAATTTACTGATTCCGTCACAGTAATTTGGATTTATTCTTAGGAGAAATCTTTCTATTTCTCAGGGCCTGTAGTAATTCTTCCTTTCTTGAAGTAAAGACGTGCGGGATTATACCCAGCGTAACTTGAGGAACTTCCATGGTGTATAGGATTGTGTTAGAGTGACCTTATGTTGGAAAAAGTGAGAACTAGACTCGAAATTGGAAAGAAATTGGGCAGAGATTGACCACTGGGGACGTATTTTTTACAAAAAGTTTTTGAAAAAAAACATGTTTTTTATAAGTGTTTAGTTTATTTGAAAATTTGGGCAGGGGTTTGCCTCAAATAACGTGATTTTGTGAAAAAATCCAGAAAGTCCGAAAACGAGAAAAAATTGGGCAGCGGTTTCCCTTAAAAAACGTGATTTTGTAAAAAAATCCAGATGTTTTGAAAATTTGTTGAAAATTTTCCAAGTCCAAAAACGAGAAAAATTTGGGCAGCGGTTTCCCCTAAAAAACGTGATTTTGTGAAAAAATCCAGATGTTTTGGAAATTTCTTGAAAATTTTCAAAGTCCGGATATGAAAATTTCACAGGCCGGGATTCACCTTAATGGAACACGTTTTTAGAATTTATTCCGATGTTTTTGAAAAAGGTTTGCAAATTTGCAAAAGTCCGGAAAAGAAAAAAAATAAAAAAAACGGAAACGAGGTTCGCCTCAAACGAGCATGTTTTTGAATATTTCCATTAGCTTTCCAAAGGGGAACTCTTAAGAAAGGAAAGAAATATTTTTCTTTTATACGAGTTTTCGTGGAAGTATTTGTTTGAAAATTCAACAATGTCTTGGGGAATAGTTTTTTTTATTTACGTGGCTAGACTGTAGCCTGATTTGAGCTTCACCAAATATTGGTATTTACACGCCAACTTCCTTTCGTCATAACAAGTTATATACAGATATTGTATACGGTTGTAATGTTAGCTTTCGAGGAATCGACGTCAACGCGAACTAGGCATTTTTCGAATTATGTCGTCTGTTTCTTTATGAAAGATGATAGGTGCGCAAGAAAAAGGGAGAAACGGACGACAGAAGTACAAAAAAATGCCCAATTGTCAAAAGGTAGAAAGAATTTAATCCACTTGTTTTCCTTAAGCTGCAAAATATGCCGTTATATATACAGGCCAGTATTTTGCGAAATAGTCCCCTACCCGCAGAATATGTCGATATCAAATACAGACCAGCACTCTGCGGAATAAGTTTATTAATAAAAACTGGTTAATTAACTTTCGGGAAACGAAGCGGGTAATTGGTTTATCATATACAGGATTTTAATTGTTGAATAACTTTGTTTTAAATATTTGTGTACATTTCCACTATTAATCTTGTATTTGAAACTAGCAAATTTAGTCGGTCGACACTTGTAAACACTATATTATTCACGACGGCAACTTTCTTGGTTGAGCACTTTACGTAGGAATACCGGTGATAATGTTTTGTCGAGTGACGACTCGAAAATGAAGGAATCGTGCCCGTGATAATTTAAATTGCAATTCGAAGTTACAATCGCGCCGGGGTTCTTGATGGAAAGGCTTGACAAATTGGGGATAACGAGACAAAACATTATACATTATAAAGTTTAAACAATTGCTGATTGAAGAACGAGACTGTGGGATCGTGAAGAGGGAGGAGAAAAAAAAATATGCCACACGTCGGGCGACAGTGCTAGCATTGGCGCTACTTGCGGCCAACGCCAAACCCAAAACCTGGAAAGGACATGCAATAAACAGGCCAGCGGCTAGCTCACACAGCCGGCGCGAGCAAGGTTCCTCTTAAACCCAGGGCGAGTGTTTGTGGTTCGCTTGTAAATTCCTACTTCCCTTCCTTTCCTCACAATCTCCAGGTCTCCTTCCTCAATCAGAACACAGTTGTTATGCACGAAAAAGGGTTTATTCATTTAAAGGTGAACAGGATTATACACAAGCCAGCCTCGGCACTAAACACATGGTTATTTGGCTAACTAAATTGCTATCGTTCTATCAACTCTCTCTCTACGCGTATATAGTGAAGTTAAATGTCAGTTCTTAGCACACAGAGGGGAAGGAAGGTTCATTTGTACTCACAGGCAGGATATAGGTAGTCGTCAGAAGGTACTGGTATTATATACTTCACACAATTAAAATAAAACATCGCGAAGTCAGTTTACGGCGGGCGCCCTAGCGCACCCGCTAGGACGCACTTGTTGTTCGCCCGAGGCCCGGTTGGGGAATGAATGCCGGGAGCCGCTCGGCGCTTGGCTACTTGTGTCGAGCGGTGCGGGGAAAGGGGGCGGAGGGCCTGTGTAAGGGGTCAATTCGCTATTAGCTCGCACGGGAATCAATTCCGTAACGTAACAACTCGTAAGTATAAAACATTACTAGCGAATAATAGCGTTCGCTTATAATAAAATGTTTTAATTTAAGTACCTATTTAGTTTTATTTTAGTACTAGCTGGCTCCCGGCATGCGTTGCAATGCCATATTCAAAGAAATAAATTATTTCTCCCTGCACATCCTTTCCCATGTTCCCCCTTCCCCTTCCGCGTACCCCTTCCATCTTCCCCGCACACCCTCTTACCTCTCCCACTCTCCCGTCCCGCCAACCCACCTTCCGCGTTCCATATATTCAGTCCCAGTACATTCAGTTTTCGAACAGCTCGCGTTCCACCTATTACAATTTTGTATTCAAATTTTCATTTTTCATCTACTACAAAAAATATGCATTTTTGTATATTATAAGAACAATCAATCAAATTTGGTACCTAACATAGGTACCTATTTAAAATATATATATAATTTTAAAAATCCATAAACAATTCTTTTGTTACAAAAAAAAAAAACACCTGCCTGCTTTTTTTATATTAACTCCACACAGGAGGCCCCTAGGAAAATAATTCCCTCAGGACCTATGTCATCTGGAATGCTGTGTGGAGGGTCTTTTTGAGGAGAGGAAGGAATGAACATTGGTCTTGAAGAGACCCATGTTTTAGGAAGGAGGAAAAACAGAGGCCGGTAAATCATTCCACAGCCGAGCTGTTAAACACAAGAACGAGTCGAAGAAACGACCCGTTCTCATGTGACAAATGTCAACCGTGTACAAATGTTGGGCAAACGTTTGGCGTGTTTCCCGACTATGCACCGGTGCCGAAGGGATCAAGTTCCTCGGAGTATCTTCCATTGTAATACCGGTGGAACAAGGATAGCATTCCCACCCGACGCCTGTGCTCTAAAGATTGTAATCCGTCTGTTAAGATGGTGCTGCTAAATTCACATTCATCAAACGCGCGAACTGTCAAACGGGAAAAAAAAATGTCCGTAACATAATGGAATTCCACCAAAAAATTTATTTTTTTTAGTAACAAACGATTTTTTATTGAGTTAATAATATATCTAACTTCGTAAAAATAGTAAATATAAATAAGAAAAGTCTACTCTTTAGCGGGAAATCAATGTTTTAATGAAGTACAGGTGATGCGAAGTTCCATTACGTCACAAACTTTAGGTAAGATTTAAGTAAAATTCTGTGGAAATTTTACTTAATTATTTATTAAACTATCATTTAAATTACACAGTCTTCAAAAAACACATAACTTAAGATAGGTAATTTAGTGAAAAT
The DNA here is from genome assembly GCA_917880885.1 of Limnephilus marmoratus. Taxonomy (NCBI): domain Eukaryota; kingdom Metazoa; phylum Arthropoda; class Insecta; order Trichoptera; family Limnephilidae; genus Limnephilus; species Limnephilus marmoratus. The sequence goes on from OU862919.1 coordinate 50,735,924, forward strand.
ATATCTTTTCTTAATAAAACTATTCCACAACGCTACTATATGGTAAATTCAATGGCACAATTTAGTCTTTACTTTGGCATTTTTGTTTTAAAGTAATATAATTTTAAATGTATACAGATAATAAAATTATCATGTTTATTATAAATCTAATCTTTGAGCATTATTCTAAACAAATTTATATAAAAAAGTTAAATCTTTTATCACATCACAATAGGACAAGTGACGTTAATGGAAAAGACGTCACGGTTTAGGAAGTATAAAGGCAGGTTTACATCCTGCACAATTTTAAGAACAATTTGCATTATAAATTTATAATTTAAATAGTTAGTAAGTTAACCACATAAATTCATCCATAAGTTTTAAGATAACCAATTTAATTTAATATTTTTCATTTTTCATAACATCACTTCTAGCCAACGAAGTCTCTGATGGTTCAAGTTAGTTATAAGCTTATGAATTTGAAACCTTCATTTCAAATTTATTTCGTAGTTTTTTTTTCAATTTTTTTAACGACATACTGACGTAACTAATAACTAAATAACGAAAGAGACTTTACCGAGACACCTCTCACCAGGGATTATTTTCAGAAATAAACTGTAAATAAAAACTTAATTCCTACTTCTAATAGACTTAAAAATAAAATAAATAATATGACAAAACATAAAAACCAGCAGTAGTTACTATATATAGAATTAAATAAATCATTTGGCACAATGTAAACCATACTTAATAATTATGCCATTACGTCACATTTTGCGTTCCACTAGTACATCACGTCGCGTTTTGGATGTGACGTATGATGCCGGAATAGAAACAAACTCAAAAAGCACTTATTTTTAAGACCGATTTCACTAATTGGCATATTTAATCATATTCTACATGACTTAAGTAATTAACCTTCAAATGCTGTAAGTAAAATCTTTATTATTTACCAACAAAAACCAAGTTCGTAGTGGAAAATAAAAACAGCACAACGTGACGCCCAACCACTCAGCGTGTCACAGGAGACATACACCGCGGCTCAAAACTAAGATGGCGATTGTTTATAGTGCAAATGTTGCCATTTATCAAAATAAACCGATTCCCACAATGATTTTAAAGGTAATTTTTCGTTTAAAATCGATTTATTGTTGTAGCGTTGCGGAATTTTCCACGTACATCATTTTTAGGCACAAAATAAAACAGATTTTTTTAATTATTTTGAACTCTACTCTGCTAAAAGTAATATATGTTAATGAATTTGGAACATATGACCATTTAAATTAACACAAAATGTAAAATAGGGACTGGGTAAACATTAATATTACGCGTTCGGAATTTTGCAAAAGTAGGGTAGGACACTCAAAAAATCGCCTCTCTTCTAACTTATTTGACGAATATTTATGTTAATTATATGTATGTATTTTATGGTTATATATATATATATATATGTATTTTATGGTTTTTGCTATGTAAATAATTAGTTTTATAAATTATTTTATAGGACTTATTTTAAGAAACATGTTCTAAAATTATTAACCTATAGAATATCATGTTGAAAGTCGAAGGACACGTCATTTTTGAGTGGTCAATTTTTTTGGTAAACGCCCAAACACGCGAAGTTAAAAAGTTTTTTGAAATTATCAATTTTTCTGAGCAATTTTCTTATTTTTTCTTTCCATAAGAACCTTCTAAAAAGTATTAGAAATCGTACAAAAAAAATGAATGAAATAGGTAAAGTCGTTCTGAAGTTATGGCGTGACCAAGGGAAACAGGGATTAATTTTTTATATATATATAACATTGTTGACATATTAATTCATTGTTTTTGAGTTTAATTCGTAGAATTCCATTAAATTAATTTTATTTTTAAAATTTATTTCTAAATTTTCATAAGTATTTTAGTTTTATCAAGTTTCGCAAGTATTTTAGTTTTTTTTCATTAGTGTGATAGCTGTTTCGGCTTACAGGGTCATTTTCAAACTGTCTAAACTAAAATACTTGCAGAACTTAATAATGACATTACTTAATTAAAAAAAAAATTACATTGTCACAAGCTTCTTTTTACGGAAGTATCGCACAAGAGTCCTAACTGATCACATCCATGTGGAACCAGTGAGCATGGCAATAGCATCCCCAATTGGGGAATGTTGTGAGGTTGCTAGGTGGGGACCAGATGAGGAAGGTGAAAAGTACTTGGCTATTCAGCTTTGGTCACCAAACACGTCTAAAGCCATTTAAAGCTACATTTAGATGCTCTTGGATGTCTACCATCTACCAGAGCGATACTAAAAAGTATCTTCCACATTATATCATTATATATTTTTTTAAAATAATAAATTGTCAAATAAATTAAATTTATTAAAATTTTCTGGCAATTTCTTGGATTTAAACTGGCGACCTCCGGATTTGTAACTAAGGATCGCAACCACGTAACGGAGGCCGTCAAATTACATAATAAAGTAACGTAAATCTTCTAAAGTTGTTTTCTTTTATGTTTGTTTTTCATTGATTTTACCGCTTACTTAAAAAAAGCATAATCACCTAAAAGGGTTAATCAACTATAATTCTATTACCACAGTACATTTTTAAAATGCATTTGTTTCCTATTACACGGCGGGTGCGGCGAGTGGAAGCTCCATCGCGAACGGCTACCACACCGAGACTAAGCGTCTTTATTACTTGTTTAACTGTGGTGAATTACGATATTTCCGCGATTTCCACATGAATTTACGTATTTTGATGATATATTCATTTATATTTATTTACGCCCTAGTTGGCTTTTACATGAATAGAAGGAAATTTATATCCACAATATTAATAATTATGTGTGTTACAAGACAATAAAGCAGAATAAATAAGAATGCAATTAACCCGTAAGGTATGGAATATTATAACAGAGAAAAAAGATATGAAAAAGTATGAATTGTACTCATTAAACCTAATACAATTTAGCTGAAAATATACATCACAATAAGACCTGAAATCAAAGTGTAATGTATGAGAGCTAGTTCGTAGTTATAAATATGCAATTATATGTGTATATTTCTGCAAATAGAACAAAAAAAAATAAAATAAGAATATATACCTTACCAGATTACCAGTAATATAATGGTAAGTTTTTGGGTGAGAGAAGATTTTATGAAAAAAACAAAAATAATAAAAATAAATTATTAGATAAATAGATAAAATCATAAAATAAATCAAGTAATAGAATACATAAAATCGAAATTAGTTGCCTCTTGAAAATTGCAAAACTGTCAACACCAAATATACGAGTATCTCTAAATTCGCAATGTTTTTATTCGCAGGGCTATGAATAATTCTTGGAATTAGTGAATAAATAGGGTAATTAGTGTTGAGATTGTTGATTATTGTTACTGTTGAAAATATCTTTACTTCGAGACCTTCGAGTTTGTCTGACAGATATATTAATGCATATTAGTTCCAACAAATTAGGGCTGTCGACTAAAGATTTGTTAATCTAACCATCCATCCTCCATATAAATAAAAATGAATCACCGAAATGTATGAAAAACTTCCGAACGTCTAAACCAAATTGGATAATTCTTTTTTTTTGTGTTCGTTTGCAAAAGGTTTGTACAAACCTACTGGTGAGCTCTTGCATTATGAATTTTGTATAAAAAAATTGCAATAGGTGGCACGCGAGCTGTTTGAAAACTGAATGTACCGGTACTGAATGTATGGAATGCGGGAGGGGGGAGGGGAACTCAGGTAGTGGGTTCGCGGAAGGAGGGGGAGGAGAACCTAGGAGGGGGAGGGGAACTCGGGAGGGTGGTTCGCGGGATGGGGAAATAATTGGCATAGCAACGAATGCCGGGAACCATCTAGTTTTGTATAAAAATACAAATCAATTAACGCTCTTCTATCTGGTAATTTAAGAAGTCTGGTTTCAGCGAGTAACTTATTAGTAGATGTCGCCAATCATCCTGTAAGTCCCGGTAAGCGCATATCCATTACAACATTGTTATGAGCCATTACTCATTACATTACTTCATGGTATGTTGACTGGAGTAAAACGCATTCCGACATGATTCCAAGCAGCGACGCGGTTTAATGTTCCTAGCTGACATTTAATTATCATGTTACTGAGGAAGTCATTTGCAAACTGTCTTAGGTATTTTAACGAACTTAAAACAATTATATTAATATTATGTAAAAATAAAGTAAATATATTCGAATTATGTTAATTGATTTTTTACATTAAGACGAAGACAGATTAAGAGGAAAACCTTTTGATCTCATCATCTCACATTTAACGGATTATGCCCAAATATCGAAGTGTTTAACACAAACCTTGATAAATTCACAGCATGCATAAAAAATAACATTATTGAATGCCACCTGTTTAACTAATAACTTAATATTTCATTGATGTCTGTAATTCTCTTTTTTATATTTAGTATCACCACATTTATTTTTAGTATCTCTCCTACTTTTAGCAGTTCGAATTCAAATTAAATCACTTCTTGAAAGATATTATTGATATCCATCAAAATTTAAATGTAAACCCTTGACAAATTTCATTTATCACTATTTGTAGATATAAGTAAGAAGATGCACTTTATCAGAATTGTTTATATCTGGTATTGGTTTTGTTGTGTATTTTTGTATTATGGTTCTAAACTTCAACTCGTCGTTATTTTATTGGTCAATGACATACATATTATTATCACTGACATTTATGAATTTATACAGACAGTTTATAACACCCCTCACACATTTTTCCTTCTCAAAACCTCCTTGCCTTTCTTTCCCTATAAAGACCCTCCAGACAGCATCCCCAAAGATGACAAAGGTCCCGAGGGATTTATTTTCCTCACGGCCTCCTGTGTGAAGACATTTAGACGAAGACAATACGATATAGGCAAAGATACCAGTAGCCATACGTCCCGTTCTTATATCTGTCACTGTTTTTCACTCTCCTGTCTCGTAGGTATTTATTTTTGTCCCGTATTTTCCAATTGGTAAAAAAATCTCACAAATTAATGAAATTTATTTTTGAACACCGCTTTTCGAAAACGTCGGAATAGAAGTTTGCGGAAATGGTTTCACCATTCCTACCTGCAATTAATATATAATTCGTGAAAAGCAACACACCGGAAGTGAAAATAGTCATTAATTAAAAAAATATATAATATTCAGTTAGAAATTTTAAGTGAGGTGTTAGCCAGAGAGACTATGGCAGCCCCAATTGGGATATTTGTTTATTTATTTATTTACGCCTTGATGGCTTTAACATGTAAGGTAAATTGTACAGGGGCATTATAACAAGTATGTAGCATCATTACAAGTTTTTAGTAAATAAAATAATAAACACAGCATTAAAGACATAAGTATGAGTATTCGATAAGTAAATTGTTAACAAAGGAGTTCAACCAGCATATTTGTATATGGGCTCAGGCTATTTATAGTAGTTTCAAAAATTACTGTCACAAAACATTATTACAAACATACCCGAAGCATACCGGTTGGCAGAGGTGTAAAACATTTTTTAGCGATTAATATAAATATGGGTAAATTTCTTGTAATTTAATTTTTTTGCTATTATAAATATACGTAAGTTTGTTATTATTATGAACAAAAAAAGGTATACATCAATTACATACATAAAGAAGCAAATAGGTAATATGAAAATTGTTACAGAATATTGGTTATTAAATTTATCGCTGTTAACAAACTGGAACATTTAAGGATTTTTGCATCTGCATACATATACGCTTTTTAAAGGAAGCGATGATTTTATAAAAAAATATGTCAACAGAACAAGTTTCATTCCTTACACAATGCAATCTCTGAAGACAAGAGTTAAACATAAAATTAGTGTGAGAAGCAACTATGTTAAATGGAGCATGGAGTCTAGTGTTGTAATTGTTAGGTACTTGATAATTTATCATGTTTAAAAGTTCAGGGCTATCCAAATATCCATTGATGATTTTAAATAATAATAAAACATTAGAGATTTTTCTTCACTGTGGCAATTCAGGTAGTTTAAGCAATTGCATTAAATAATTATAATTTAAATCTCCTATTGGAATGTAGGAATGTTTATTATATGTTGGTTGTGATATGTGAGATTGAAGGTAGGTAGTAGAGATAGGAAGCAGATAGGGAAGAGGAAGGTGGGGAATTACCTGGCTATTCAGATCTAGTCACCAACACGGCTGAACGGTGGTCTTACACCAGCACACAACCGTGATGAATTTCGGAAAAGATATGTTTTAAAACCAAAATTTAAAAAATGGTCCTTAATCCGATCTAACCCGCCACGCAATAGATGAGCAAACGCATCCATCGCCAAGACCAAGACATATCTCATCCCATAAACTTTGGCACCCCTCAGGTGCGTTCTTTAAAATATTTCTAAATATATGAACTTTGAATTAACACAGCCGAACTATAAGCACAACTTGGTATAAAAGGGGTTTAACTTACTTACGGTACTTTCTGCAGGAATCAAATCTAATTCACAATGCCTTTGTAGTCGAGGGATGAGGCTTTCGACTAGCAATCCGAAAGCCGCGGGTTCAATTTTCCCGGCGTGGGCAAATAAATTATATTTTAGTAATTGGTGTTCTTTCAAAATCAATTAATTAAAAATAATACGTAGTATATTTGCGGCACGTTCCAGAGTGGAAGATACTCTCAGCATCACCCAGATGTAATACCACCATTCAGGATTGAAACGTTGCCTAACAACTCGGGTACGCCTCATAAGTCATACGTATGTCTCGTAATGTTACATTGTCGTGAAAACAAACGTATGGGTCCGAGTGGTTAATTTAAACGTTAGACCAGATCTTCTCCAGCCAGGTACTTCTTTCCCATTCCCTTCAACTTCCCATTACATGCAGCCCTTCGCCCAAGGGATATACTTGGTCGAAGATTCAGCCACAACATAGCCCAATTTGGGTTGCCGAAGTCTTGCTGGTTCCAGACGGGAACAGTTGGGACTCTGGTATTCACTTAAAAAAACAAAATCAGAGTGTTTAATTCACACGTGGTAGAAGTGAAACTAGAAAGTCGCTAGATGTCGCTTTCTTTGGTTTTGCCTGTTTTTTTTAAGTAGTTTGAAGATTGGATATTGATTTCAGAAAATAAAAATGTTTTTTTTTGGATTTCGTTCGTTCGTTCGTTTAATTAATGTTCGCTTAATGTCTGTCTCTCTGGCCGCTGAGACTTATCATGCACCTTGCCCACTGCGCTATCGAAGGCACGCGTCATAGCGCGAATTTACCGTATGATATATTAACGCCGAGTATTTGTGTAGAACCGCAGAATCTTCTTTTACCTACTGAGTTGTGACGCATTTCATTTTCGCCCGAATTTCAAGTCACTAACGGCGCTAAAGAAGTTTCACTTCAAAAGATAGGTAAGTAATCACGATAATTGACTGAAATTTCAATGGTTGTGTTTCAGACGTTTCGTGAAATAGGCACATTTCTTGGATAGCTCCATGGAAACATTCACCCGGATTTGGATGAAACGGAAATGCGTCACAACTCATCCGACTTTCAAATCACTAACGGCGCTAAAGAAGTTTCACATCCAAATCACAATAAAAAGTCTTCAAGTCTATGGGTACGATCAGGTACAAAGCGGGTTTCGGTTTTCTGATTAGTCGGCGCATGGGCGGCCGACTGGCGCAGGCGTGCTGACAAGAATGTTTGTATGTCAACGTATCAGGCCGAACATAGTGAAGGCAGGTTCAGATTTATGTCCGCGCGAGGCGGCGCCGATAAGCTTTACCGGAATGAATTCTTAATTCCTGCTCGCCGGTGACGCCGGTCAGAATCTGATATCAAAATGAGCGACCTGTTAATTGCCGCTATTTTCAATCAATCGCCAATCTGGGATAAAAGAAATACATTCCATACTACCAGAAATGTTGTTGACAAGTGATGGAATGAAATCAAAATGATAAAATTTTGAAATAACCTCAAATGTCACAAGTGAATTTCTTTCAGGCACGTACTTAACATATTATCATGTTCTCCTGAGTTCATATTTAAAGATACCAATTACCAAATACCATTGTTTTATTCCTTAATTTTAAGAAAGGATTCTCCAAGAGTAAATAATCGTCGTCTACGAACTCGACATTTCGTAAAAACTGACAGCTGCTGTCAGGCTACCGCGCAGGTAGCGCAAGTTTTATCCGCGTTCTGTTTGTCCACATCTCGGCGTCAACTGCCGCCGGTGGAACAGGGCACTGAACGCCGTTAATCTGAAAACCGAAACCCGCTTTGTACCTGATCGTACCCTATCGTCCTACCCATCACGCCAATTATCACATCGCTTACAATGATCTTATTTAGCAAATTAGTTATTTAATTGTATTTTACAACTCTGCTTGTATTTGACAAATTACGAGTAGTTCTCCAACACCTATGATTAACAATTAGACAATGCAGTGTCTCTCCGGGGATTGGTTCGCCCGGTTTGCTGAAAATCCACCGTAAATCCTTTAGCAATTAAAATGGCGTCTTTCCGTTCCCAGCCGCCATTTGTGCAGTTTAGCCGTGATGGATGGTTATTGCGCGGCTGAACGGATGGGCGACAAAACGAGCGCTGTGCTGAGCTCAGGTTATAAACATGAATCATAAGAGACTTTTATGAAGGATTTTATTTATATAATATTAATATCCCTCAGGAGAAAATAAATTCATTTTATGGTTTGAACTGTGATAGAAAATTATTATAAACTACCCGCTTTAAAAAAATTCTTACGAGCGTTCTTTACGCAACTATATATACATATACATCTCCTTTACGCAACTATATATATATATACACCTCCTTCCACCACCTATCCTTTCATTCAGATACATCTCCCACTCCCCCTGTCTTACAGTGTGTGGCCAATATACTTAAGTGTGTGACGTTTGCAACAATGCATTATGGTACAATCATTTTCTATTAATAAATCCTGTGCATTGAAAAACACATTGATCTCTTAGTGCAATTCAATATCGACTCTGTTAAGAAATCTGGGTAGTGACCACCTGGTACTCTTTAATTCGGTTTACAACAAATCTGTTATTTGCTTGTGCAGTGATTACCACCAGCCGTGGTAAGATCATAATATCGACTTTTTTATGTGAATAACTCACAAGAATCCCAGCTGCTCCCGTCTGCAGCCAGTGATACCATGGCATCCTCAATTGGGTTATACTGTGAGGCTGAAGGTAGTGGGGAATGGAAAGAGATGGGAAGAGGAAGTACCTGGCAATTCAGATCTAGTCACCAAACACGGCTAAACCCATTTCAAGCAATAATGTGCTTCATATTATTTTAAATGAATAAATTTATTGTGAAATAACACAGATTAATCAAATAAAATTTATTTGCCCACGCCGGGGTTCGATCCCGCGATCTTCAGATTGCGAGTCAAGAGCCGTTCCTCTCAACAAATAAGAATCCCCATAATTCTGAAGAATATCAGGAAAAATGGGTAAGACAGTCCAAATTACAAATATTCAATGTTTTCCAACTTCTACCTAGTTTTGTCAACTTTAAACTTTTGTCCACAAATGGATTCACAGGGAATAGGTATATGCGACTAAAAGAGTTTTTGAAGCAAAGTGTGCTGCCGCCAGAAAATCCTTTTAAGCGTGAACTACGTCTACTGATTTGAAAGAAAAATTATGTCACCATATATATTTTTTTTTAATGTCATATATATTACTCACACAACGTTGTCATTTTTTTACTCATCTGTTTTTAAATTATAATATTATCGTAATAATCTCTAATGTTCTTTAAAAGGTACTTAGTCCTTTTGTATTCATTTTGTATAAAAATTCACTTTCAAATATTTTCCAGTTTACATGATCTAATAAATTTCATTATTCTTGATATGGCGTGGAACTCGGTTGATGGGTTCAGGTCATTAGTATTGTCACTCTCTGTCGTTCATATTTAATGCACTTCGAATGTGTGCTCGACATCTTCAATTTGTTCACATATCAAGCACATTGGAGAATCAGAGAGGCCTATCAAACACACTATTCTTCTCATTAGTGCATGTCCGGATCTTAATCTAAAAATGATACTCATTTCCGATCTTTTCAGAATAACCTCAGTGAACCATGGTCTTTTAAAACGGTTCGTTTTGAAGCTTTCTGTAACGTATTCCCTTATTAGTAGACAATGTCTCAAAATGATTATTCCACATTATTACATATGGAATTTACTTTTTGGCAGTAATCTTCAGCGTCTGGCGTCCAGTCGTAGATGATTCCATTCACACATGCTTCTTTTGCCAACAAATCCGCCTCTTCATTTCCATGTATTCCTACATGAGATGGAATCCATTGTAAACATATGGACACATCTTTCTGCTGTAGCCGCCTTAGAAAGATGTGTCCATATGTTTACAATTTATTTAAGACTTTTCGATTCCTAGACTTTTAAAAGAATTTTAATATTTTAAAAATGTCTTTCAATTTATCCGAAGTGAGGGAAAATTTACCCAACTTCGGGCAATTCTATCGGTTGAACTCTTCAGTGTGTAGCTACTGCGCTTTCATTTACTGAAGTGAGTTATTATGTGTGATCTAATCTAAATACCTAATCACAATTAGTCAGAGGCTTTTTATCAAACATTGAACGAATAATCAACAAATACATTGTCAATATGGATGTTCGGTCATTGTTGCTGTTAATGGACTCAGATCACGATATTTTGCAACTATTCAACCACTGCCTACTATGTGCTTTTATTTAATTATTTTTTTTTTTTTACATTAGCTCCAATATAGGTGGTCCTAACGAAGAAAATCTTCAGGGCCTGTGTTATCTTTGGGGATGCTCTATGGAGGGTCTGTTTGGGGAAAGGAACGAGAGAAAGTTATGAGAAGGAAAAAGTTATGAGGGCTGACGGATGTATGAATCTATTCCTCCCATTGCGATGGGTTGAGAGATTCCGGCTGGATAGGTCAAAAAGTCTCCCTCAACCAGTGTCTTCCGATCCAGCACGCTACGCAGTAGGAAGCTCACCTCAAAAATACGGTAATTGATACAGGTGTGGAATTTTGGTTCTAATTTTATGGTAGTATGGTAGTGTCTATAATTTTATGGTAGTATCAACCTTACCTACCTAAGCGAACGCTTCTGTTGATTATCGAAACCAAGGCAATCGGTATCTGATAACGATTGTAAAAAGTTTTTTTTTAATACTAGCTGGTACCCGGCTTGCGTTGCTATGCCATTTAATAAAGGAATTGTTTCTCCCTGCGTATCCTTTCCCATTCGTCCCGTTCCCATTCCGCCTCACTTCCTCTCCCGCGTCCCCTTCCCCTCTCGCGTTCCCACTCCGCCTCCTCCACCTTCCATCTCCCTCCTCCACCCCCCACCCCCTTCTCCCGTCATGTGAACCCCCTCCCGAGTTCCCCTCCCCCCTCTGCCCTCCCGCATTCCATACCTTCAGTCCCAGTACATTCGGTTTTCAAACAGCTCGCCTGCCACCTATTTCATTTTTTTTAAATAAATTTCTTAATGCCAGAGCTCACCAGCAGTTTCATATAAACCTTGTCCTGACAATAATGAACCCAAAAAAAAAGAATTATCCAATTTGGTGGAGTCGTTCGGAAGTTATGCGCGTAAATACATTTCGGCGATTCATTTTAATTTAGGTATAGAGATTTATTGTGGGTTAAAAAAAATTACATACTCGTTTGTTTAACTTTTGCAAATTTTCGTAAATAACTATTATTTTATATAGATACGAACCATCGGCACACAAATATCCCTTATATTAATCATGAATTGATTGATTTATCACCCTCATTAAAACTGATAATATTAGATAGTTTTATTTGAAAATCTTTCCAATTTTGAGAATTATTTATAGGCCTGGTACAAGGCCAAAATTTAAATGGTAGTACGCGTTTTCATCCCGCAACAAAATATCCCCGACAAATTATCCTCCGACCAAATATTCTGCGGAAAAAACATCCCTTAAAAAAATATCTACTAAGACTTAACCTAAACAAAAAATGGAACAAAAATAATACAGACACCTGTAAAGCAGGGGTGGGGAAACTGCGGCCCTCGGGCCGAATGTGGCCGCGAGGCTTTTTAGTGCGGCCCGCGAGCACTTTTGGGGCGGCGTGCTGAAAGCACTGCAAAAAATTACACTAAAAATGCGAGAACGGTTTTCTTTTCCGGTGTTTCAGTTACATTTTAAAGTTATTATTACTAATCCCAGAGAAAATTATAATGTAGCTGGCAGATGTGTGCTTACGTATGCACCTTATATTTATATAAATCAAGTTAGACACAAATAGATACGTGATCCGACATCCCTTTTTCATTAATTTTTTTAATTTCATTGGAACGATGGAAAAAAGTATTTTTAATGCTTTCTTTATACTATATTGCTACCACACTGCCATAAAAAAACCCTTCCACTTAAATTATTTTAAATAGTTAAAAAAATATAAAATTCTATAAATTTTATTGCACTCAATATTTTTTCTGTAAAATGCAGAAAAACTATGTACGTGTTCTGAGTACAATATGGACTGGTGGACCCTTAAGCAGATCCATTCCTAAATCAAAATCACTCGTGGGTTCATAATGCAAATTCCTGTTGCGGATTCATCTGCTGACGTATTTCGAAGGAAACCATCCCTGTGTTCCAAGTGAAAAAATCGGAAGAAAACCATTTTATGTTCTGATTGAAGTATCAATTAAAGCTGGGGACTCGCATGCAGATTACCTCTTAATGTAAAACCAGTATCATGTTCCGAATGAACTGAAAATTCCAGTAGTGAATTAATCTGCTAACGCATTTCGAAGAAAACCATTCAAATGTTTCGAGTGGAGTTAAATTTTTTTGTTTAAAACCTATTGTGCAAAATTCGTAATTTATACGAAAACCGTACACACATTTTTCAAGTTAGTTTTTCATGTTCAGAATGTAACGATCGAATTCCAGTTGTAGATTCTTCTGGTGATGCTTTTTGAAGGAAACCGTCCCCTTATTCGAATTGCAGTTATAAAATTCTCGTTGCAGACTGTGTGAGTGCTGCCAGTATTAAAGAAAAATCATTTTCATGTTCTGAGTGTAATTTTAATTCCCCACATACAGATTCAATTAAAACCAGTTTTGTGTTCAAAAAATGTTTTGAGTTCAAATTAAATAAAAAGTTGAAGATTCATAGAAGGAAGCCATTCTCATGTACCGAGCTTTACCTTTCAGTTGCACACCATATTCTGCAAAATTCTGAGAAATGGATTGTTCCGTGTGAAACTGTTACAGACTCTTACGCAGAATCAATCTTAAGTTAAAACCGCCTAGTGTTGTGAACACAACGTAAAAATTCGAGTTGCGAAATTCTCCCTACTCCATTCCCTTGGTATCCCTTCTAGAATTACTATCTGGATAAAATGAGGTCATAATAAAAAAAATGGATTTCTATCCCCCTCCCCCAGTCCCCGGCGACGGAAAATCTATGTGCGTGCGACCCGCGGGTGATACTACAAACATCCAAATGGCCCCTTCGGCCAAAAAGGTTCCCCACACCTGCTGTAAAGGTTCAAAACTAGTAAAATGGGACAAAAATATTACAGATAACAATAATTTATAGTGTTCACAGGATGTCTATATTATTTTTGTCCCATTTTTTGTTAGGTTAGGTTAGGTTTTAGTAGATATTTGGTTGAGGGATATTTCGTCGGTAGGATTTTGTCGGAGGATATTTTGTCGGCTTTATTTTGTCACAGGATGAAAAGTCGCGGAACCAATTTAAATTGGTCCAATTCCATTTAAAAAGTCGATGAAGTCATTACACCAATTTGATTTACAGCTGCGAAAGTCAGGGCTTACACTTCCAGTACTTGTCAGTTGAGAAGAAAATTGTTCTCGAGCTTAAAATTTCTGAAAGCTACCTACCAATTATTATTTTACATCACGCCATCGCCATCTCGCCTAAATAATTCCCCCGCTGCGTGATGCGGAACAATTTATAACTTAATAATTCATAGTCATCATGAAAATATCATATTATTTATTCGCTTCAAATTTTTGATATCTTAATTGCAAATCTTTTATGAGAAATTGTTTTACTTAAACGAAGCTTAACTAAGCTTCAGAAAGAAATTTCAAATCGGCTACTTCTGCGCAACTAAACAAGCTTGATTTATTTTAGTTCGTGAGTGAAATGACTCACTACTAATTAAAGGTAATAGAAACTAGTAATGATTATTTACTGTGATGAGATTAAAGATAACAAAATATTGTCAGATTAGAATAACATAAAAATAATTGCCAGGTCACGCACTTAGCTTGTTAGATGAAACTATACATATTAAAATTATGGTGAATAGTTGAAAGATTTTTCACGTAATAAAGCTGGAATATCTAGAAAGTTTTATTCTTCAAATTAGCATCTCGTAACTAGTAAAATATTTGTCTAACAATTCTTAAGCGCATTTTAATGTATTTTTAATTACTTGACATAATTTCGAATAAAATTATTACATTCACCATTCCACCACAAAATTTTGTTGTGTTTTTCAGTTTAGCCCCTCAGGTCTCAGTCATTTTGTCAGAAAATTTCCGCTTTTAAATAAAATCCAAATAAATGGAAAATTTCTGGATTTCTGAAAAAAACTGAAAACTGTTTTTGAAAGGTAATGAAATTCACTTTCAAACATTAGTATTTAAAATAATCATATATTATTAAAATATTAAGATTTTGAAAGCAAACCTAAACAAATTTTAAAAATGGCTCACCTTGCGGTTTATCTAAATAAAATTACTGTTAAGGAGAAAAAAGAAGAAAACACACATATTTCATTAGACATATGAAATATAAACGTTATTCTGACCTCATTTTTTGACGTTTAATAAAAAAAAATATATTTTTTAACCAATTTGACACAAAGTGCGGTCGAAAATTTTGATACATAGAGGTGCACGATTTTATGTTTCTGTGTTTAACTTCTATATTTGAACATAAAGCGTGGTGTTTTCTCTTTTTATCACCGTTTAGATCATATTTCTCTCCATGTTAATGATTTGATTCAATGATTTCCAGGGTATATTCGCAAAAACGAACAGATATTTAGAATTAGCAGGTTTGATATTTACCCTGAGGGGTTAAATATCAAACCGTTTTGGGAACGATCTTTCAATTAAAAGCTTTTGCAACATTTTATTGCAATATTCTTCCGAAAACATTATTAATTAAATTACTTAACATCTTTGGAATTTTTTGTGAATTTAAGGTAATAATTAAAAATAATAATTTAACCTTAGTTACTGTGTTAATATAATTGAATATAAAATAAAATAAAACGTCGCGATAGAGGCGTTTTTTGGTGAAGAAATTTTAATTCAGCCTCTTAATCGGTGTAATTAAAATTTACGCACATGAAAAAGCTTTTTTAAATTAATTTTATATTATTTTTCATTAAACATAGAAAATAGAGTAAAATAAGTTTTAATAATTATTATTTCTAAATCTTAAGTAATTGCACAGATTGCCTCTAAAATCGTGGAAAATTCTATTTTGGAATTGTCTTTATGGCGTATATATTATATATAAAAATCAAAATATGCATATTTCTGTTTATGCATATAAGTATGTGCTTATATGAGACGTCTATGTATTGCTTTATTAAGCATAGGAAATATTTGAAACTTTCAAAATACCTTCTTTCAACCCCCACGAAGGTCAATGATAAATCAATAAATCTGAAAAGTTTTTTAATCATTACAAAAACTCTTGCAAAACTGTCAAAAATGTCAAAATTTCAGAATGACATTTTGCAAAACAATGATTGTTAAATCGGAATTGTATTTTCGAAAATCTTTTAATTAATGGATTTATTTGAAATACTCGCCTCATACTTTGAATCGAATTAAGAATTACAGATATTTTAAATGGGTACCTATGTTAGGTACCAATTTTGATTATCGATTTTAATAATATTATTAATCTGATGACCTAACCTAACCTAATATTCTAACCTAACCTAATAACATAACTTAACCTAACCTAACAACCTAACCTAACGTTATTACGTTATTATTATTAATTAGGTTAGGTTTGGTTAGGTTATTGAGTTAGGTTAGGTTAGGTAATAACCTAACCTAACCTAACCCAATAAGGTTAGGTTTGGTTAGGTTATTGAGTTAGGTTAGGTTAGGTAGTACCTAACCTAACCCAATAACCTAACCAAACCTAACCTAATCTGACCTAATAACCTAACTTAACCTAACCTAACAACCTAACTTAACCTAACGTAATAGCCTAATATAACCTAACTTAATAACCTAACCTAACCTAACCTAATTAATAATACATTGATTTTAATTCGTTTATCCTAAATACATTCAATTACTTATTTATCCAGAACATGAAAATTTCACCATACTAGTACCTTTCTCAATTATGTGTGATTTTTGCGATATGACAATCTTTTTTTAATGTTTATCGATTGGTACAATGGAAATCGTTCAGTATGCGAAGCAATGCGAAATAATGTAACACGAAATGTCAGCCGTAACAAGAAATTACGGGCAATTTTTTTTTTATGAAATGTAGATTTAAATGCATATTTTTCCTCCCGTCCCGACTGAAACCGATGTTTTTTGTGGTAACTAAGTTAAAAAGTAGTGTACTTTTCAAAATCTGTTCCTGTTAAAAGTGCGGCGGCATATGTATACATAAATTAATTTTCTTTGTTGTTTGTGGCATTGCAGCGGAAACTCGATAGTATATTATAAAACACAAATAAATAAAGTAGCACAAATCCGTACTAGATAATATTTGCTACACCTTTTGATAAAAAAAATATATTTTAGTTTTGTTAATACCGACTTCGTTTCTGTTGCACATCAATGACCTATTGTCATGTGCACCGATTCATTGTTACGCGGATGGTAGTACAGTCCATGATAGCTTTTTGTTTGACAAGCCCCCAAAGGGCACACAAACCCCAATAGCTCGGAGGGCTTTGAAGCCAAGAATGGACGGTTACCTCGAGAGTGTTTTCTCTTGGGGTAATAATAACCTCGTCGAATTTAATGTTTCAAAGACCCAATCATGTTTGATAACGTCTAAAAGGGATCGAAATGAAAATCTAGTCTCCTTCAAAGGAAGCAATCTTCCGAAAGGACCTCCATCGATATGCTTGGTGTAACTCTAAGTGACCAGCTCAGGTACGGGGGCTCCATCGAAACCCGAGTTAAGTTAGCCTCTCAGAAACTGGGCGTACTGTACGGGCCCGCAGATACTTTAATAGTACACAACTGCTAACCCTGTACAAATCACAAGTGCGCCCCACGGTTGAATTTGGCAGCCACCTCTGGTCTGGAGCTCCAAAATATCTTAAAAAAAAAACCCTTGATTCTGTGCAGAAACGGGCGGTCAGTTTGATAGATTCTCCAAATAATAAAATAAAACAAAATCACAGATTTTTAACTGAAAGTCGTACTCGTCAAAAACATATATTTCAAACACAAAAATGCAACACCTCATTTGCACAACATCATTATACACATCTAGGAAAAAAATACTTTAATAGCTGAATACCTGAAAAAATAAGAAAAATCGAAGACGATAAATGTCTACTAAAAGCAATCAAAGAGCAATTTAAAGTAAAAATACCAAATTGATAAAATTTATCATCATAACTTATATAATTTGTAAATTTGTTATTTATTAAGAATCTACCACAAGTAAATTATAAGATACAAATATATTTTGTTAATATATTTCAAATATTTTCTAATCCCATAATCGTCCCTCTTCTAATCACAAGCGTCTGCTTCTATAGAAGAGAAATACCATAAAATAAAAAATAAAATACTGAAAAAAAAAAATCAGTGAAATTTATTATTATTTATATGCTAATGTTAATGTTGTTAATTTTATTATTTAGGCATTGATTTGTAATTGTATTTCCATTGTTTTTATGTATATATTTCGAAAAAAAAATAAAAAAAATAAAAAAAAATTCTCCCATCTTAACAGACGGACTGCAATCTTTAGAGCATAGGCGTCAGGTGGGAATGCTGTCCTTGTTCTACCGGTATTACAATGGAAGATGCTCCGAGGAACTAGCGTCATTGAGCCCCTCGGCACCGGTGCATAGTCGGGAAACATACCAAACACGCGCCCAACATTTGTACACGGTTGACATTAGTCACATGAGAACGGGGCGTTTCTATGACTCGTTCTTGAATTCAACGGCTCGGCAGTGGAACGATTTGCCGGTCTCTTCAAGACCCATGTTCACTCCTTCCTTTCCTCAAAAAGACCCTCCACACAGCATCTTCAAAGGTGACATGACTGAGGAAAATAATTTCCCTCAGGGCCTCCTGTGTGGAGTTAATGTAAAAAAAATAAGTTTGATATCATATTTTGGCATAAAATCCAAATTTTAGTTTTGTTTCAAAAATGCCTCGCCATTACTCAAAAACATTTCTGTTATACGAATATTCTAAAAATAAAATAAAATATCAGCCTACATCCTAGACATTTTACGTACACGTACTTACGTATACGTGTCATTTAATAGCTACGTTAATAATTGAGTCCTTCTAATTGAGCTATTGATTAAGTAGGCACCCGCCCACCTTCACCCTTCACGTGTTAGCCCTCAGCCCCACAGCGCCACAGCCTGGGCACTGGGCACTGAGCATGCAACGCTAATCTGACGTCACGCAGCCCATATTCTAAAAAAAATACAATTAAATGAAATGTGATTTATTGTTCGGCACGAAAGTTGTGATATCACGAGGATAAAGAAATGTTCATGTATTCTAAAAAAATTCGTGTATTTTAAAAAATATATAATTTTTAGATGTGTGATGTGTAATCTTAATACATGAAACAAAGTCGGGTAAATTACACCATTTATAACTTGACAACGGCTGGACCGATTTTTATGATCTTTGATTTGTTGGATTTGTCTCTTCCCAAATAGCAGAATAGCCATTAAAACATTGGAAAAATTCATGAAAAAAAATATGTAGAAAATTTCTTCAAACTTCGCAAAATTACTTTGTGGGATCATTTTTCATATAATGAATAACTTTGTATACAAATTCGAATACAACATTGTTGTCGAAACATGTTGATATTGTTTTAAAAATAGTGGTTTTATAAAAATAGTGGTTTTATAAAACCACTATTTTTAAAACAATATCAACATGTTTCGACAACAATGTTGTCTTCATCAGGATATTTTTTTTTATTTTTTTTTATTTTTTTTTATTTGAAATATACATACATATAACAGATTTACATAAGGAAAATACATGGTTCTTATAAATAATTACAAATAAAATAGTTTCTTGTTAATGAATCTACCCAATTTAAAAGATATGTTACTATAATTATATTATTATACTATTACAACATTGTTGTCAAAACATGTTGATTGTTTTAAAAATAGTGGTTTTATACAAAGTAATCTGTTATTCATTATATGTAGAAAATTCTTTTCCTCTTTGATTTTTTATGGAATGAATTCCCATCTTTTGAAAGAGCTGCAGCAATATTGTGATAAGTATAATATTGAAAAGTGAGTGAATTCCAAAAATTCTAAAACGTCAAATATCAATGCGTTGATTGTTTTGCTTTTGTTCTTAAACATATATTGCTGCCCCTCTTTCTTACCCACTAAATGTCGACAGTCGAAAATGAGACAAACGGTGAACATATATCTGCACCCCTCCAAAGGAAAAAGTACAACAGTAAGTAAGTACAATAAATCTCCCTCAGACGTACATAGAAAATGAAACGGAATTCTCGTAAGTAAGTGGAAAAGTAAGAAAATCACAAAAAATATAAATCCGCACACAACGCCATCTCTGATACTGACAAAAACAAAACGCAGACAGTTGGGCTTCGATAATTTCTCCATGTATAATTTTTAACTTAATAAAAAACTGAATTTAATTCAGCTAATAATTTAACACATTACTTTTCGATTCTGAGGCGGTACGAAGTTCACCGGGTTAGCTTGTGTTATATAAACCTACTAATTTAATTTTTCTACGATATGCGTTATTCCTGCCTGAATTTATTCAGATATTCACTTTTAGTGAACTCGAATTTGCTTTGAATTTAAGAACAATTTTCAAAATTGGAACTGCTTGTGTGTACCCATGTACATACAGTATGTCGCCATTCGTGGTCAGAACAGTTGTCTTTCAAGCGGCTGACCGGAGTTTGATTCTAGGCTTAAATATATATTTAAAAAAAAAATTCTGAATGTATACGTATTTTTATTTTACTTTTAGTTTGTAACTGTAAAAACTTTTTTCTTGCAATTTAGAAAAAATCGTTTACTACCGTGTATTTTTACGAGTCTGAGTAGTACGTTGTAAAGTAGAATGTAGGTACATATACTGACGTGTCTTGATTTTTCCGCAACGTTAAAAAAATTGGTTAATATTTTATTTCGTTGTAATCTAAGTACTCGTACGCTGCATACCGCTTCAACTAAAATTCTTTTACTAAGACACATTTCACTGAGACACATACCCTTCAACTAAAACTCGTTTACTGAGAAACATTTTGCATCGACTTAAGATCACAATATGTCTCAATTAAATGGAATGGTGTCCCAGATAGCCGAAGTAAATTAGTTTCTTTATTTGGTTTCTGATATTGGCTTTTGGTCCAAAACCTACTGTTACGATAAACCGGTGTACTTACTAATCGTAATGGACTGTATATAGTCTCTTACAAAATGGTCTTTCGAGCCGGACCTACTCATCACGCCTTCGCCTTCAGTAAAGATGCCATCGCATCGGTTTGCAGCGGCCGCAAGGTCCCGAACTCATCCAAGACGCCTGGAGGACACGTCACCCCGAAGCTGTTAATAGGGCAAAACAACGCCCACCTAATTGCCTGCGGGAAGCTTACTTCAGCATAACGTCCTCGGTCAGAATCAACGCGAGCTAACATCTAATAACTGATAATACGATCTCCCAACCCGTTCACACCGGGAAGTGGGAAGCTGGTTCCTAAGGCATCATCCCTAAGCCACGCTACCGAACAAACCGCCAGTGAGTATTAAAGCGACTCCAGGCTCTCGAGAGGAAAATGGGAAATAAAAAAGTCTTGGCAGCTGCCTACGCCGACAAAGTTTCATTTGCTGCTCACTAGGGGTTTGGCAAGTAAGCTATCAAAGGGCAAGGAATCAACACCCGCCACCCGGAAATGACACCACATTTTGCGGTGACTGATTCAAATAAGTCTGGGAAGCTAAAGCTGATATTCGACGCTTCCAGCCGCTTCCGCAGGACTTCCCTTAAAGACCAGCTGCTGCACCGACTTACTTTCTTGCCTTCCTGGGAACATGCTACGCTTCAGAGAAGGGAGTGTTATTGCAGTCAGAGTTAGAGTGTTACCGTCAGAGTGTCATCGCCACAGACTTCAAGGAGATGTTCCAGCAGACAAAAAAATGGAGAGGAAGATCATCCATCCCAACTATACTCCGGAGTTCGCCTGGTGGTACACCTGCTCTTTTAGGAATAAGATTCCTATAGTCAGTCTATTTTTTGGTAAATTTTAACTACAGTATTATAGAATATTCTAAATACATGTTGTGTAAGAAAAATGTAATAAAGATTACATTACATAATTTTAATTGCCAACTGTCTACTTTAAAATACACGACCCATAATGGTAAAAGTTCGTACAAACAAATGAAACTTCCGAACAAACACAATATGACATAATAAAATATTTAGTTGAACATTTGCCCAAAACTTTTCCGCAGCTTAGTGGCGAAAAATGAACACGTTGTATTTTTCTTTTTGACTTTCTGGAACCGGAATACTCGAACCATAAACCCGCAGTTAAAAAAGTTAACGCCCCGTATACAATTATGTGCCCGTAAACGTTAATAATTTATTAAAAGGTTTCGTAAGAACGCTGGTTTCATAGCCGGTAGGTTCGCAATTTTGTTAGGGTTGGAACGAATGAATATTTTTTGCGTTTGCCTAAGTACAAGGTAGTATGTTTTAATGAGTGGATTAAAATGTAGACTTAGGTAGCTGACATTGTTGTGTCATCCTCAAATAGGGTGTGACATGTGTGGGTTTATGTCGCTATAAACAAATGGAGTTGCATTTTTTGTTATTGAAAAGAAACGGAGGTCGACTACAAAAACGAATCAATAAGTTGGTTATTTCGGTCGCTAAAGTTGACGAAGAAAAGGTAGAAAGTGTGTCCAACATTCCTCTTATCTCTCCTTTCCCTCCCACTCTCTCCAGCCTCACGAATGTCGTGGATCCCTCACTATATAACCCGATTGCTTATGCCATAGTCCAACTAGCCCCGGACAACTGTGAGCAGTTGGGACTTGGTACAATACACAGTACCTGGGACTGGGAACAGGCAATATCTAAGCCACAATCTTTGATAACTTTAGCTATTTTATTAGATGTCGGTCCGCAAATTCCGATCACACAAATTTATTAATTATTTTATTACGCTGAGTAAAATAGTTTAATTTGTGTTTTTTACGACAAATTATTTTATCAATGTCGTTATTTTTAGCGATGGTTAAAATTGTATTAAACTTAGTAGAGTTTTGCCCCTTTGCATGATGACAGGACAGGAATGAGAATTTGTGCAAAAAAATACTTATCGTATGTAAAATATCGTGAAATTTATCCACTTTGAGAATAATTCGTCCTCCTATCAGCCAATTTTAATGAGTAAAAGTAAACATCATCGAATTTACAGTTGTCGAAATGGACAGATTTCACGGTATTTTACGTACAATAAGTAAACTTTTGCATAAATTTTCGTTCCAGTCGTACTTACAAAGGGTCAAAACTCAACTGATCAGTGAAGCCAAAAAAAAAAACCAAGCGGGGTTCAGTTAAATTATTATTATTTTAAATTTATATAATGCCTTGTTTTCTGTGAACAGAAACATATTTTGGATTGTATTGAACGAAGCAGTTAGTTCTCTGTGCTGCATCAATCAATTTTCTTTGACGTTCGCTTTTTTCGGTAAACTGAAATGGAAGGATCATACTACATTAAGCACGAAATGTATTAGCCTTCCATGCTTCCCCTTTCAACGATTGAAAATAAATCGGTTTGTATTGCCCGGTGCACACGATGCTAGTATTTCAAGCCAGGGCAGGAAACTATTGCAACTAACCTAGTAAGCTAGTGATACTACCTACGTGGAAATAAATAGCTTTGTTTTTAACCTAGTAAGCTAGAGAGGAAGCTAGTAAGTTAGCGTCTCAAGACAGCATGGTTTATTAGGGTGTGGTACTATTATATCAGAGCTAGTAGCGTCCCCCACCACCAAAGTTTTTATCCTGGCTTAACTTTAGTGTCATGTGGCCGCCCAAAGCTAGTACAGTACTTGAGCGGCTAGTGCTAGTTTGTGAAAATGCTAAAGCTCAGAAACGAGATAAAATTTGTACAATTGTATCATGGGTAGTAATGTCTGTGTAACCCTAATATTCCATTTTACAAAGATAAGCCTATGCTTCTATGATGAAAATTACAAAAAAAATATCAAATTAATGACGATCGGATAATGATGACCTTCTACGTTTAATGTTTTTCCACATAAGCTGTTCACTCTTCTCTATCAACGGACGTGTGGTTGCCGTAATCACTGCAAAAATACTGGCTTTAAGAGGGCATTACCAGAGAAAGCCGGAAATACGTCATTTTCAAAAAAGTTTTTAGACGTATTGACTCTTTTCCACAAAAAATTATAAATGGATTTCGAAAGATTGTTCTTTTATCTAGCATAGTTACGTAATAATTTTTTTTTTTTTTTTTTAATTTTTAGTATAATAAAGTTATTCCATAGGTCGTTGGCAGATTTGTTAAATTTTCAAAAAAGTTTTTGTATTATACCACACCCATTTCAAATAATGTAATCATGCAGTAAAATAAATCAATACATTATCTAGCAAAGTTATGTATTAGAATTTTAATTTTAGTTTCAATAAAATCATTAAAAAATATGTACGTACATGTGTTTCTTGACGAAAATTGGTCCATTTGTGTATTTATTTGCGCACTTACAAACTAATATATTTCAGATTTTTTTAACATTCTTATTAAATTTAGACATTATTGAAAAATGATAAATACTTATAATCAAAAAATAACTACAAAAAGTACACTATTTTAATAGTTTTATCATCACGCCTTTCAGCATTTTTGGATGAAGGTATAAATTAAAGCTAATTTGGATTGAAATAAATTCGATATTGAGTTATAATCTTAAAAAGCTGGTACGAAGAATAATCAATCTTTCTCATTGTAACCGCCCTGCACGATCGGAAGAACAACTTTCGACGAAATGTGGATTTTCGTCCGCTGGCTGGTTAAACGCTCTTAAATTTCCTAGCACCGTGTAAACCTCTCTAGTTTGTACCAAGTCAACGTCCTCCGTAGTCCAGTGGCTAAGACTCTTGACTCACATTCCGGAGGTCGCGGGTTCGAACCCGGCATGCGTAAATAAATTTTATTTGATTAATTTGTGTTATTTCACAATTAATTCATTTAAAATAATGTATAGTATATTTGCGGCATGTTCGAGAGTGGAAGATACTATTAGTATCGCCCTGGTTTAAGACCACCATTCAGAATTGAAACGTTTCTTGAAAATGGCTTTAGCCGTGTTTAGTGACCAGATCTGAATAGCCAGGTACTTCCCAACCTTCCTCTTCCCCACCTCCTTCCCCTCCCCTCTACCTTCAGCCTCAGAACATACCCCAATTGGGGATGCCATAGTCTCACTGGCTCCAGATGGGAGCAGTTGAGATTCTTGTGCGGTATTCACTGTAAAAAAAAAAGTCAGGATAGAAAGCCTGTATCTTGATATCATGAGAGGACGCTGGCGTACTAGCTTGCTATCCTGGCTTGGAAAACTAGCCTCGTGTGCACCGGGCATAAATGTATAAAAAGCAGTATTTACCTATTAATGATTAAAATATATATGTAATTTCGTACAGTGGTGTCATTTTCATTAAATGAAAACCAATCACTTATTTAATAAAAATTATCAACATGTTTCGAAACCAATGGTTTCATTTTATTAATTTTATTCTGACGATGAAACCTACCTATATAGATCATTTTAAATAATAATATTTTAATAATATTAATTTGAATAATATTTTATTAAATAAGTGGTGTATGCAAAGTGATTTGTTATCATTTAACAAATATTTTATTCTGTGTAACGTTCAAAATATTCAATTTAATTTTGAAGCAGAAGGACTCAATTCTGTTTTTTTAAAAAATATTTTTAAAGCCTTTGCACATAAAATATTTCGTTTTATATGCTCGTTTTTAAAACAAAACTAAATTATTTAATAATAACTTTTTTGTTATCTATCAGCACGGATATAAAAAGAAGTTATGAGACCATAGTTAGAGAAAAAAAGTTTTTTGGCTCTCCTGAACATTTAGCTTTTTGGACTTGCATCCGTATGCTTCCCGGGTACAGATATTATCCGCTGAATATAATTTCTGGTTGAAAACTCAATAAACACCTACTACTTTAGTACTCGTCTGGTTCTTTAAACAAAAAAATCTAATTTTCAAAATGACAGTAATAGTAATAGAACTGTGGCGACACATCATTATTATCTTCGCCATCAAAAGAACATACGAGAAACATCTCCTAATATTCGCGCCCATCGGCAAACCTACTTGCCTAGGTACCTTCGTACCTATACTGACCGCGATGTACTTTCTCGCCTCCCGTGCCAGCCCGACGATAATAATATCGCCCCACCTAGAAAGGTCTCGAGACAGCACCGTACAATATCTGTACGGCGCCGAATATTCTCGTCAACTGCCGAAGTGGCTCGTATTACCTACCGCGAGGTAGTTACTCTACCGCGGCTATATAAGCAGCCGATCGCTCGCCCGCTGCAGTTCAGTCTCACATTAACAGTCGGCCAATATCTCAACAAGTAACAGATCGCACAGGTGCTCCTGCATGGCACACATCCAGGGTAGCTTCCCGAGGTCCACCACCACGTCTCAGCTACAAGGCCCATCGTGTCTTCAGCTCCTGAGAACAATTCCATCCCGTGACTTATAAGGTTTGACGCACCTTCAGTCCAGGGATCAGCTCACCACTTCATGGCACCCCGAAGCCCCACCGTGCTTCGCTGCCATGGAAACACGCTCCGCCTCGCCAGGACTACCTGCTGGTGGCTCAGCTCACCGAGCCACACACCGTTCATCTCCGCGATTCAAAGCGTCGAGCAACGGCCTGGAAGATAGGTTATCTCCACCGCCATGGTGTCGAGCAACGCGCTGACCTTCACCATTCCATCTTCATCACACCGTGCGCCTGCAGAATCTCATCACGGCACCCGGCATTACATCATGTTACCGCTTTACCGACCCACGCTACGTAGCCCAATAAACGACTGGCTCATACTTCGACCCGACGCCTTTTATTTCTCGTTCTGTCTCCCGCTCCCTCAGAACCAAAATTAGTATTTTTGATGAATTTACATATTGTCATCATGAATTTCCACCCCTGTTCACGTTTTGGGCGTATTATAAGAGTATCTTACGCCTTTGTCAATTTAGTGACCTCGTTCAAACGCACTTCCATTCTCCTTTTTAACAGCCTCCGCATTTGTTTTCTCGAGATCTTTCTAGGAAGACAAACTTCTGGACATTTTCTCTTTAAACTTTTTGACTGAATTATGAACGGTAAATTTTTTTCTATCATCTTCAATAAATAACCAAGCCACGTGTTTTTAATTGAAAGAAGAGTACTTTCCTTTGTATTTGATGTTTATTTTTAATTTCAAATTTTGTTACCCAATATCGTTCAGAACTTTTAATCTCTTAAGTTACTTAAAACTTGACTAAAACATTTAACATCAATCAATCAAAACTGGTAGACTGTATTACTGAGGCTCGGTTTGAAAGTTCTTCACTCAATAGACGAACATGACATCTTGTCTTTAGGCAGAGTGCTCCCGTTCTAAGAAACCCGCAGGATTCAAGTTTGGATTTGCTGACCATAAATTTAGGCGACATCTGTTGGTCACTGTGGTAACGGGGTGGGGTTTTGGGGAGGGGAAAAATAGAGGAGAGAAGGCTCGCGTTGACCCTTAGGACGTGACCCTTCATTTAAAGCTCGCAAACTTACTTACTCATCTTTATGATTTTCAATGCCTTCGTCCCGTATGTTCAAAAGGGACGGCGATTGTGGTATTTTTTTAAGTTACCAAAAATCGGTCTTTCAATAATGTATTTTTCGACTATACGTATTCATGTGAACATCAAATTTGTAAGTCCTTAGAATGCTGGTTTGTATGGTGGTCCTAAATTGATTGCTTTCCTTCAGAAAATTGTTTTCATGAAATTTATTTATTTATTTATTAATTTATGGACAAGTCCATTAAAAACCTAATAATAACACGATTAAAAAAAAAACAGAGATGACAGTGGAGGGAGAGCACATATTAATAGCAATAATGACAATATAAAATGTAAAAAGTACATATCCCTTTATAACTCAACTTCTTGAAAAGTCAAAAATACCAGGTGTTTTTATAGCTTTCTGGAAATAATAAAACACGTATTTTTTATTTTTTCAAAATTTTAAAAATAAAATGTTAAAACAGTAGAAAAGGGGTTTGTGATATTTATGTTACATTGCGTTACTATTCTTCGAAGTCTACGAAGTATGAAATAATTTGTAACAATTATTTTGTTTATTGTAGCATAATGCAACCTAACATTTTTTACACAGTGTTTGTACGACGCCATTGCAACCTGGACGCTTACAAAAAAATATTTTTTCAGCCCGTACCTACTGGCCAATGCCCAATTTGATCTTGTCATACTGCCAATGGAGGAACATATTATTGAGCTGGACCCTTTTGTTTCTTAGCCTGAATTTCTGGTTCAATTCTACGGCGCATCATAGTGTTCTTATTACCCAGCTTACAAAGCACCATAAAAACCTCCAGACGAAAATCGGCCCATGCCAGCTTTGCATCGTGCTTGTTATTCGCTTTTCGAACTCTCTTATACAATAACCAGGCATTGGACATCGCAAGGTCCAAAGAATGGTACAAAAATAGTACAAACATACGAAGTTACCATCGTTTGCTTCGCGACAATATTTTATATCTATCCATGATGCTATTGATCAACCTCACCTTCTCAAATTTATTGACTGGAATAGTTTCCTTTCAGTATAGGCATCCATATCAAATTATGCAAGTGTTTTGTTACTCTTGGAAGATGCACTAAAGACACTATGAAAACTACTCCCATAAACTGCATATCTGTTTCTGACACACGGAAAGAATTACTGGAATCTTTTTTATTTATTTATTTATTAGTAAGGGACAAACAGCTTATACATAAAACATAAAGATAAAAATATACATTGTTAAATCAAGTCAAGCCAAAACAGTCTCCTATGTTAAAGTTGATTGGAGATAGAGTTTTATTACATATTAAAATTAATTTGAGGTGAGGAGGAGAGGAAGGGGAATAAAGGAGGAGGATAGGAGATGCTCCGGATACTTTTCACACTCGTATTGATTTTCGATCGTACGTGTTACTTCTAATCGATATTTCTGTAGTGTATGGCTAAAAATGTCTATATTTTGAAATTTTGTGTTATATTGCGCACATATACGGGGAATTGTTGAATTTTTTCTAATGTTAGTTCTACATGTAGGCAAATGAAACAAATGGGATTGCCGAGTTGATCTTGACGGAATATGAATATTTATTAAGTTGGTTAGCTCTGGAGAGTTCAGGCCATTATTAACAATTTTAAATAATAAAGTTTGGTCAAAAATTAAACGTCGTGTATAAAGGGAGTTGAAATTGTGGTAATTAATAGATTCGTTGTAATTTAAGAAGTGTAATTTTTGTTTATAATTTATGTGGTTAAAATTTTTTTTTTGGATTTTTTCGATTCTATCAATGTGAGCTTGATAGAAAGGAGTCCAGATTGGTGTGCAGTGTTCTAAGTGGGGACGGATGAACGCTGTGTAAAGGGAATATAGAGTCTTAAGGTTGCGAAAAGGTTTCGTTATTCGAATAATAAATCCTAGCATTTTGTTGGCCTTGTTGATGATTTCATCAGTGTGTTGTATAAAATTTAATTTAACATCCAGTAATATCCCAAGGTCCCTGATAGATTCTACTTCTTTGATAAGTGTCCCATTTAATCTATACTCAAAAGGAATTTTATTTTTATTACGTGTAAATGATAATTTTTTGCATTTTGAGGTATTTACTACCAGTTTGTTTGATTCACAGTAGATAAAAAGTCGATTGAGGTCCTCTTGAAGTTTAATGCAATCTTCTTTTTGAATAAGTACAATTTGAATTAGTACTAGAATCTTTTTGAACTAGTACAGATTCATTTGATCAGCAATGTAGTCTATCGATTCCTTGGAAAAAAATTAAAAAAAAAACGATCTTATGTGCCAAGGACTTGTCACCTGCGAAACGAAGCTGATGCTCATTCAACTCAAGATTTTTCTTCTTCCAGAGGAGATCTTAAAATTTTGTTTTGCCTTCCGATGGTCCTGGTTGCAAAGTTGGTGCAGATATGGGCTTAGGCTCAACAACAATCTCACCACTGGACTGAGACTCCAAGTCTGAATCTAAATCGCTCTGATGCTCTAAGTCTGAGGTCTGCAAGGCTGTCATCATCATTCTCGAAGCAATTCTCCCTGTCTTCATTGTTAAATAATAATTCTTCGATAATTTCATCATTTCTCAAGCCCGGGAAAGCCATTCCGACAAGAAAAAATATAAAAATCAGAAAAAATATTTAAAAACAAAAAACGAAAAAATATATGTGGGTATATAGTATATATACTTTTATTTACCTACTAATATTCTATTAAAATATATTGCCCACGGAAAGGCTTAGCCTTGGTGGGATTTTTTGTTGTAATAAATATTCCTAAGATATACATCAATAATTTTCCTCACATATCAAATATACCAGCAAACATTAGGTGAATTTGAATATGAACTTTATAACGCAATGTGAAAGGAATGACACAAACTTAAATTACTTCCTCATGCCAAAACTACTAAATATTTTGAGTAACTAAGGATATATTGTACAAAACAATGAACTTACCTGTAGGTTTACACAAAAATAAGTACTTGACAGCAAGTAGAAATATTTTTTTTCTATTTTTTAAATGTTTCAAATGCGCGTCGTTGTCAATTTCACGGCGACTGAAGATCAATTGTACTTTTTAGCCACTAACGCTATCTATTTTTGAGAAAATGTAATTGCATTATGAAGAATGATGTGTTTATGTGCTATTACTTTGATTTTAAATTAACTTTGATGACTATTTTAGATGTTGTGAGCATTGAAACGGTTTGTAACAGAACTGTCACATGATGCTATAAAGGGATATAGAAGACACTACAAGTCAAAGCATGACGACGCATTTAAATATTGCGTATCGACTGCCGAAAGTCATTTAGTTTTACACCAAAAAAATCGATGTTTTGACTTGCGTTGACAAGTCTCGACATTCTGGATAAGGGAGAATGGTATCCATAATTAGTGGAATGTTGATTGAGGAACAGCAATTCATTATTTCGGAGTCTACGGGAAGGGATGTTGAACTGGATGAGTTGTAGCAAAGCAAGTGTATCAGTAATATTGTTGAAAATTTTAAATATGCAAATTAGATCAGAGTCCCTTCTACGTTTTTCTAAAGAAGAAATGTTTAAAATGTGTTCAATTTCATCATATGAGTACTCGCCTCTTTTAAGACCCAACCTCCAAGCAATTCCTTTTTAGGAATCGATGTTGTATAATATGCTTCTATGTAATAAAAATTATTTCATAGAGGCAGATTTTGGTAATAAATCTAAGATACGAATATAAAACCGACAATTTGTTTCCTTTGTTTTTGGCTATCAGCGTCATTTGCATGATGAGCTAATTAAATTTTCAATATTATCTAACTTTCACTTGTCACTGTTTTGTTTCTCCCATTGTGTAAGCCTGGGGCATATAAATAGCCCTAAAACTAAGCGGGAGTTCCA
This sequence comes from Limnephilus marmoratus, assembly GCA_917880885.1. Lineage (NCBI taxonomy): Eukaryota > Metazoa > Arthropoda > Insecta > Trichoptera > Limnephilidae > Limnephilus > Limnephilus marmoratus. The sequence goes on from OU862919.1 coordinate 50,766,975, forward strand.
CCCTTAAAATAATGGAAATCCGAAATTGCCCAATTGCATATATATATATATTTTATTTATTTAATATAATAAAAAATATAATGTTTATAATACATTAAATAGAGTTTTTATATTAAAATACATTAAATAATACGTTTTACACCCTTTTCAAGAGCAAAGCTCGAGTTAAAAAGGCGGATAAACGCATGTTAACCACAATATTTAGCAAAGGAAAAATAATATTTTTTTTATATATAAAACAAAAAATAGATAATTAACTGTAAATAAGAAAAAAGATATATAAATATACATATTTTTTTAATATGCATATATATATAAAACTAATAATAGATAAGAAATACACCTGACTGAAGAGGAGGAGATAAAAAGAAAGGAACAAAATAATGAGAGAAAGAGGATATCTAATATTATAATGAGTTGTTGTGTTGATAAGTTATATAAAAAGAGTTTTTATTGAATTTTTGTATTTTTTGTAATGTGTTTCCAATCTTAATTTCAAGGGTAATTCGTTAAACCATTTAACTCCAATATATTTGTAGAATTGTTGGGCTGTGGTGGTGGAACAGCGTGGTATAGTCAAAGAACCAAGGATATTTGTTCTATTGCTGTTCGAAAAAAGAGTTAAGCTCACATTATTGAAACAATCTTTGTGTATTTGTAAAAGCGTAATTTTTTTATAAATAGTGTGAAATGAAAGGACTTTAATTCTTGAAATAATTTGATGGTAGTGTTATCGTATTTTTTTAGAATTATTTTTAATATTCTTTGGATAATTTCCAAAGGCAAAAGAGAAGTTTTGAAAGCACCACCCCAGCCAACAATTCCATATAAAAGATGCACCAACCTGTATGCGAATTTCTTCCTGCAAAAGCGGTTCTTCAAACTTTCAGATGGCATCCAAACATGAAACACCATCTCACACAATTAAAATATAATATTTCGTGATAAACAAATTTGACTCCCAAGAGAGGACAGACGAGAGCCAAATTCACAATGATGAGTCTTCAAGTTACAATAACAAAATATTTGAAAAATCAAATTATTATTCGAACAAACAATAGCACGCCATCTTTGGTGCATTCAACATGCCCATTACATTTGATGCAACGTAAAATACAAGGAGGTAAGGAAACTATTTTTGATACTAAAATTTTTTTTATTTTTTTTTATTGAAAAAATATGTAACTTTGTTCGTGACCACGATTTTTTTAAATACCGACCGGTTTTGCTTAAAACAAGCACCTTCAGGTTATAAAATTAAACTGACCAAAAACCTACTCTTTCTGTGTGTACATAAGCTCACACAATGTATATTTTTTATCAGTTTAATTTTGTACCCTGAAGATGCTTGTGTTCAGATAATCCGGTCGGTATTAAAAATTTAAATAAAAAATTCATGGGTACAAACAAAGATATAGTTTTATTTCAATTAATATGTCAAACCACAAAGTGACTGCTTACTACCAATAAAAAACTAATAATGTTATTATTACGTCCTGCAAGTATTTTCGTTTTTTTTATTATTGTGACAACTGTTTCGGCTTACAAGGCCATTTTCAAATTGCGGTTAGACCACTTTCAGAATGGTACATTTAAAAAAGGCAATAGCATTCACATCATTATGAAAACAATTTTTAGTGTGCGAAAAACAGAAATTTAAAATGCAAAAATCCCACAATTTAAATGTGTTATATTGTTTAGGTTTTGCAAACATACTAATAAGTGGGGAATAATAGTATTAATAAATTGATTTAACCAGTAATAAATTAATTTAAGAACCTTCAAAAAAGAAAATTAGAATCACATAAATAAGTGACCTCAAAGTGGTCTAACTACAGTTTTAAAATGGCCTTGTAAGCCGAAACAGCTGACACAATAACAAAATACTGAAATACTTTCAGAACTTAAGAGGGCATTACCAGAGAAAATCAGAAATATGTCATTTTCAAATCAGATTTTAGACGTATTGACTCTTTTCCACAAAAAATTATAAATGGATTTCGAAAGATTGTTCTTTTATCTAGCATTCGCATGTAATAAATTTTGAGATTTTTTTAAAATTTTTAGTATAATAAGGTTATTCCAGAGGTCGTTGGCAGATTTGTCAAATTTTCAAAAAAGATTTTGTATTATACCACACCCATTTCAAATAATATAATCATGCAGTAAAATAAATCAACACATTATATAGCAAACGCATGTTTTAGAATTTAAATTTTAGTTTCAATAAAATCATTAAAAAATATGTACCTACAAGTGTTTCTTGACGAAAATTGATCTATTTGTGTATTTATTTGCGCACTTACAAACTAATATATTTCAGATTTTTTTAACATTCTTATTAAATTTAGACATTATTAAAAAATGATAAATTCTTATAATCAAAAAATAACTACAAAAAGTACATTATTTTAATAGTTTTATCATCATGCCTTTCAGCATTTTTGGATGAAGGTATAAATTAAAGCTAATTTGAATTGAAATAAATTCGATATTGAGTTAAAATTTAAAAAAGCTGGTACGGAGAATAATTAATCTTTCTCATTGTAACCGCCCTGCACGATCGTAAGAACAACTTTCGACGAAATGTGGATTTTCGTCCGCTGGCTCGTTAAACGCTCTTAATAACAATAATATTAAATTTAATCTAAACAAATTAAAAAAAAAATAGAGTTTTACGAATTACACACAAACACAATTAATTATTTATAATTAATTCGATATCAAAAAAGCCTAATCTTAAGCCTTAACCATTTATATTTTACAAACTGTGCGAAAATCGGGAATCTCATGTCTAAATATAAAAAGGGTTGCTTTTTTATGAAAAAATGGGAAAACTTCTAACAAAGTCATTAATTTAATCGTGTTAAGTTATAAACCATTCAAAGTTCAGATAATATGAGACCTGTCAAACTTTTTGATGGCGTGTGCCGGTTGGTTGACCCTGCTCAACAACTATTTCCAACTAACAAATATAGTAATAATTGAAAACTAAACTATACACAATTATTAAGCAATTGAGAAATTTCCGTTAGGTTTATCGTCTCACGTAAAAATCATGATTGGTTTTGTGTCTTTGTAAATATATTTCAATACACAACTCTAAGCGTATTAATTTTATATTTACGAGTATACTGTTGATAAAACTAAGGTGCAAAGGCAGCCTGTTCATAACCATATTTTTAAGAGAAAGCCACAAGCCAAAAAAATCAGAATGTGCAGTTCACACGCGGTAGAAGCGAAACTTTCAGAATACTAAGAAAGAGTGGGGAGGCTAGGAAGCACCGCACAAAGAGGAGACCGGTTATTATATCTCATTCTCTCGCAGGCCAAATCCTACAGATTTATGTGTTTGTTTTTCTAAGTGTCGCTTTTATGTTTCATTGAGTTTCAAATCACAACAGTGTGCCTAATATTACCACGAATAATAAGTAATAAGCATAAAAATCGCTCGGCAAACGGAGTCTAGAGGTCACGATTTCAAGCGAAAATTTGTTTTTTTATTTATTTTGTGAATAATTTTACAAGAAAGAAAAACAAATAATCAAAGGAATCTGACACAGACAGTTTTAACCATAAAACTGTATTTTTTTAAGTTAGGTTAAGTTAAGTTGTTTCTTATATGCGTAAATACATTTCAAATTAAAAAGGACATTTTGAAGTGAAACTTCCTTAGCACCGTTGTGATTTTGAAACTCGATGAAACGGAAATGACACTAAAAAAACACATATATCTATAGGATTTAGCGTGCGAGAGAATGAGATAGCAATAAAACATTTAAATGAAACAATGTTACTTTGTTTGAACCACTTGTATATTTGGATAAGTTTTAAGATTTTCACGGCCAAAAGCATTTTCGTTATTTGTTTTTGGGGTGTTATGGCTAAAGAAGGAGGTAGCGCAACACGGCATAACACCCCAAAAACAAATAACGAAAACACTTGTATATTTGTTTAATGCCGACCGGTTTCAGAACGACCGTTCCTTCCTCAGGGCTAACGTATACTATTTTTGTAATTGTCAAATCAGTATACGTTTGCCCTAAGGAAGGAACGGTCGTTCCGAAACCGGTCGGCTTTAAACAAGTATATAAGTGGCTCAAACAAAGTAACATTATTTCATTTTTCTGTAATGGATAACCACAAAGTTATAGCTACATTCAAAAGTACATAATAAAGTATTTATTTGTACGATACAATATAAAATAATACGATATAATAAAATACGATAAATCCACGCGAACCCCAATTAGTATAGTGGTATAAAGCGCCTGACGAACTTCAGCGGCCAGACATCCAGCAAACAAGGAAAGAAACCTACGAAATAAAAAAAAAATGTTTGTATTTTTGTAAAATCAATATCCAATCTTCAAACCACCCCAAAATGGATAGGCAAAAGAAAAGAAAGCGACTCCAAAGAAGAAAACACAAATACTAATAAGATGACTAAATGTACAGCAAAAGGTGCACTGGAATTCGACGACAAAAATATGAAAAAAATCATTCTTCAGATTTATAAAAAAATGCTTCGTAGTCTCCCCACTCTTGTCTACTTAGTTTTCCGAGGGTTTCACTTCTACCGCGTGTGAATTGCACACTCTGATTTTTTTTATGTTAGTGAGACTCTAAGATACAGCACGTCACTGTGTCATTGGCAAACATCTCAAACTGCGGGAAACTTATCCGTTTAATTTACGCGCCGTATAAGAAACATCCCAAATATGTTCATAGTGCAAAAGCTTCTAAGGACAACGGCAAACAGATTATGCAATGTATTCACTGAAATGTAAGACAAAGTCTTCACATTGTTACTCTGCCTCTAATGAATTATTGAAGGGAAGAGAGAACACCAGACGTCTTCTAAATACATTTCCAAGGGTAGTTTTGCTTTTTACACCAGAATGCTTGTACACTAGATATTATAGACTATGAAAAAAACACGAGTTTACCATAAATTTCTCATGACAATAGATCAAACCGGTTTATATTTTTATGCAATGCTAGTTATCTGATTTTCTGATACTTTATCACCATTAAAACCATCAAAATAAACTATAATATTTATTGAATTTAATTAATGTTAAAATATCATTGTTCAAATATTGTTCTTCAAAAATTTTGCGTATTTTTCAGATGGTCAAAATATTTCCGCTTTACAATAAAATGCAAATAAATGGATTATTTATGAACATATCAAAAAATTATAAACTGTTTTAGAAAGGTGAAAAAATACACTTTCAAATTTTATAAATTGAAATGAACACATACTTTTTGAAATATAAAAATTTTGCATGCAAACATAAAAAAGTTTCAAAAATGGCTCACTTTACGTTTTTTATAACAAAAATTACTGGTAACAAAAAAAATTAAAAAAAACACATAATTTATATTTAATTAGACAAATATATTATAAACGTTATTGTCACCTCATTTTTTTGACTTCCGTATGAAAATATTCTTTAAAAAAATGTCCCAGGTTTCATTTTTTTTTTCAAATTGTGATTCATTGCTTTGTTTTAATTTTCACTTTTTTGTTGGTTATTTTTTAGATTTGATTATAAAGCGTGGCGTTTTGCCTTTCTAACACTGTTTAAAAGGGATTTTTAAACGCTTAGCTTCAAGCTGAGATCTACGAGTACCTGTCATTGAAAACATATTAATTATCTAGGCATTCTGATTGGAAAACCACACTTTAAAAATATCATAGTCTGTAATTCACACGCGGTAAAAGTGAAACTAGAAAGTCGCTAGATGTCGCTTTATTTTCTTTTGCTTGTTTTTTTAAAGTGGTTTAATGATTGGATATTGATTTCACAAAATAAAAATGTTTTTTTTTTGGATTTAATAAAATTTGAACCCCTGTTCGCTTTATGTATGTCTCTCTGGCCACTGAGACTTGTCAGGCTTGCTCACTACGCTATGGAAGGCACCCGCCGAGGTGCGAATTTAGAGCATTGTATTAGAACCGAGTATTTGTGTAGAACTGAGTTGTGATGCATTTCTGTTTCACTACTTTTAAGTCACTAAAGGCGCTTAAGAAGTTTCACTTCAGAAATGTCGCGACGGGGATATGAATGACTAAATCTTCTGCTAACAGATCATTTCTCAAACCACTCAACTACCGCGTCACACTTTGACTAGGCGTAATCTTCCAACTTCTAAGATCTGAAACACTGTTTCAATATAACATTATGATAGCTAAGACATGCACATTGTACCTGCACAATAGTGTAATGTGTGTGTTCAAAGTTTGCAAACTTTGAAACACTTGAGAAAGTTACTGATTCAAACTCCACGCTACAATTTAGAAAATGATGTCTCAAGAATTTAAATTTGCCGAAGTTTCACACGTGTATCCCAAGTTTCAGGCGAACAATGGTAGGCTGATCCACAATCAAACTAGTGAATACATATTCACTTTAAAAGTCAGCCTTTATGAAGTCAACCCTCGGAAAAGTTGCCTTTTATTTAAACGGTAATAAATATAATAAAAGCGAAAGGTTTCCGAACCAAACTTCAGTCAAAAGCATCCATTGTTTAAAATCATGTTTTAACTTAAAAGCAGCCATAATTCCTTTCAAACTTGCTGCATCTTGCTTCAAAGCGGCATAAAATATGAAGAAAAAAAACTGAAATTGTTATGCGATAAGTTTTCAGGAGTTTCAAAATCAACCGAGGAATAATTAATTACCTATCGCAAGATGTAGGTCACTCTCAAAGCTTTAATTATCGTTGGATATTTTCAAGCTGATAGTTACTCAGTCCCAAAGTAATTTCCATTGCTCTGGCAGAGAGAGAGGCATTTACTTTCCGATGATGACGTTGAAATATCCGGTCGATAAGGCCTCAATCATCGGGTCGCGTCAATAGCCACGTAGCTCCCGCTGAGCGGATGTCACGTCACGCTGACAGAAGAGAAGGAGAGTGTGCCGGTAGTTGTGGACATGTTAAATACGTAGGTATGGACTTGGAAATAGGTTGACATATGTAGGGATATAGATACGGTGTTTTCAATGTATAGGTACGGAGTTGCAAATGTATTGTGGGTACTGAGTTATGGATACGTATTCAGGCGTACGTTTTACGTATCAGCATGTCGCGTCACTGACTGGTTGCCGCACGCGGAGGGTTGTGACGGGTTTATTATTTATGTGTTTCGCAAAAACGTTCATTTAAAAGAGACGACACATTTGGACTAACGGCAAAAACGTTTTGAAGGATTAATACTCGAAAAAGTTAGGAAGGTACGCAAAAGTTATACTCATGACAAGTGGTTTCATTTCGGTGATTGTAATTAGTTCATTTTAATACAAACGGCATATTTAGAATTAAGTTCGTAACGATATTTTAACTAGTAACCATTTTGAATTGTTTCTTGTGATTAAAGCGCATTTTTGTTTTTTATTTATTTGTTTTGTTTCTATTCTCGAAAATAGAATTAACGGATTATTACAGTGGCTTACTTAGATAATAAGTTTCAGTAATAAACAAAAAAATGCTAATGATCAGCAACAGTATGTAATTCGGTTAGTAGTAGAGTTTTGTGGACTTCTCACTAGGAGAACCTGTGCTGAGGTGTTCCCTTGTTTAGGATTAAATGTTTTGTGTCGACGTAGTAAAAACACAGTATCCTCCTTGTTACTGACAAGAAGGGCATTGTGTCGACCCATGGCGGCAGTATCGTATACATAAATTTAGGATTAGAGTTAGATAAATAATTGTCTTGATTAACAGGTAGGTATATTTTTCTATGGACCACACGGCACTGGTGTAAATAATATTTGTGGTAAAATTTTCTATACAGAAACAATACTTCTTTTTATAATTTTTAAATTTTTTAAATGTTTGGGTTGGGTTAGGTTTTTTTTTTATATGAATACCGCACAAGAGTCCCAACTGCTCCCATCTGGAGCCAGCGAGACTATGGCATCCCCAATTGGGGTATGTTGTGAGGCTGAAGGTAGTGGAGAGGGAAGGAGATAGGGGAGAGGAAGGTGGGGAAGTACCTGGCTCTTCAGATCTGGTCACCAAACACGGCTAAAGCCATTTCAGGCAACGTTTCAATTCTGAATGGTGGTCTTACACCAGGGCGATACCGAGAGTATCTTCCACTCTGGAACGTGCCGCAAATATATCTACTGTATATTATTTTAAATGAATAAATAATTGTGAAATACACTTTGATTCGATCCCGCGACCTTCGGAATGCGAGTCAAGCGCCTTACCGCTGCACTACGCCGCTCGTCAGGTTTGGATAGGTGTTACCTTGTATTGAGTACAGTGAATACGTATCTTTATTTAACATATTTAGTTTATTACAGAATAAATTGTACAGCGCCCTTGAGGTGATTTTTCACAAAAACGGCGCTTTATAAATTATCCAATTATTATTATTATTATTATTATTCATATTTAAAATTAATAACCACGAGAATACAAACAAGTAAGTTTTGTGGCGGTCAGTTTTTACACGATTTTATCACGATATACGTACAAAATAAATGAAAAGATGCCTCCGATTTACCCGTTGTTATGGCAACTCTGAAATGTTTTATTTAATCCGTTCATTATTATTAAATAACTTGATGGTATTGCAGAATCTGTAAAATAATAAATCTTCTTAAGTTTTTCATTTGAACATTTGTTTCCCGCAACGGCTCATATGCGACAGGCCAACCCGGAATAAACCATTTTGAAATAAAGCAACCAAGAATAAAAGGTTCCTCCAGAATGCGAGATGTTTGTACGGTAGACGCACGAACCGAAGATATATTATGGGTCCACGGTTGCTAAGGGAATGTCACGCGAACAAATTGCTTTATACATTACGACGTTTTTCACCCATACGCGCACCTTTTATATTTTATACGAGTCACATCACCTGAGTGTAAAACTAAACTTATAACAACGAAGTTTTCCTGTTAAACTGTGTCTAGGAAGGATCTATTTGGATGGCTTCTTTGTTCTTTCTAAGTTGACGGAAGCGAAAAACTCTTTCCTTAACTTCTGTTTCCTTTTTTGCGAGTGTGACTTCTAGAACTTTAGAAGCCAGAGATGGAAACCGTCTCGCTGAATGATCAAGTAGTACAAGGGTCCGGATATGTTCACAACTCTTCAAGTACTCCAAGACGTGAAGCTTTGTGGAAATGCAATTTGAACAAAAGTTTTCCAATAAGATAGTCTTTGAATCTTTGAGATTGAGATTTGAATAAGCAGATGCTCGCAGACGGCCTGAACAAGCATGTATTTATTTCTTTACAATAACTCCATACAGGAGGCCCTAACAAATTTCCCTCGGAGCCTGTGTCATCTTTGGGGATGCTGTGTGGAGGGTCTTTTCAGGGAAAGGAAAGAAAGGAAGTTCTGGGAAGGAAAAAATGTATTAGGGGTTTTTGAAACATCATGATTTCCCGGCGCATGATGATGTCTCGATGAAGATGATAGTAGATTTATTTTTCAAAGAAAACAGACAATGCTCATAATATTGGTGATATCAATCTAAACTTTCGACCTATATACGGATTATGTTCCAAACTGTACCAAGCTCGACATTCCAACCAAGCCGAGCTTATAACCAACTGATATACCAGGCCTATGTATCCATTCGCAGTGTCAGGCCTACCTGCCACATGACTCCCCCCTACTCGACAGTTCACCATTTGGGTAAGATATTGACTGCTTGGGCCGGGCTTGAGCCGGGCCCGTCCCTTCCCGCGCCAGCGACATTTAATGACGGATGAAAAATGGAAATTGCTGTAAATTGCCACTTGAGTTTTTTTAGTGGCGAGATTTACCGCCGAGTGATCCCATTCCAGGGGTCTACATTACTTCACATGATCAATTGTTAATCTTTCTTTTTCTTTGAGGTGAAAGCATGCTGCCTTTATTCAGAAAACTCGACTCAAATAGTTTTTCACAACAAAGAAGAAACATAATAGTATAATACGTACCCATTTAAAAAAATATATAACAGACATCTGTAATATAAACTTTTTTTTATGTACGTACTTATCATCAGTTTTTGAACAAATTGTGATCAGCAGAGAGGACAACTATCATGTTGTAAAGCTTGGTAACCGATAAAAGTTGATGGAAATCACCTAAAAAGCACCTAGGATCGGCGTTTAACAGCGACCTTTCTAATGTCGAAAAACAAAATAGTGCGGAATGGCCATTTGATGACAATGTTTCATTTAAGATTCTGCGAAACAATTGGGCCCGAGAGTTCATGTATAATATTATTTTCTAAAAAATATATTTTTCTGATGTCCCTGTATTATTTTATCTTACATTTTTCTTATTTATTTTCTTGTTATTATTTTTTTTTTATATTTTATTGCACTATGACTTTATCATATGAGCATGAATTTCCTCGCCAAACAAAAAAGCCTTGTCTCTTTACGGTGAGGAATAGCTCTTATTATATTTTCTTTATAGTACACTGTGTAACATATAAAAATAATTTAATATCGTAAAAATATAATATGTATTTTATATACGAGAAGGTATATATAATTTAAAATGAAAATAAAGTTTATTAATAAACGGAAATAAAAAAAAAATTGTGAAAAAATAAAATAATTAGTGGTTATACAAATTATATGGCGCAGTTTTAATTGGGGACTTTATAGGTTTATTGGGACATTACAGGTTTTGTTGAGGCACTATTGGTTTTGTCGGTGCATTATAGGTTTCGTTAGAACATTATAGATTTTTCCGGGGCAATGTAGGTTTGTCGGGACATAATAGTTTTGTCTGAACATTGTAGGTTTTGTCTGGACATTATAGGTTTTGTCGCGACATTCTAGGTTTTGTTAGAACATAATAGGTTTTGTCGGGACATGTATGTAGGTTTGTCGGGACATTATAAGTTTTGTCTGGACATTATAAGTTTTGTCGGGATATTGTAGGTTTGTCGGGACACTATAGATTTTGTCGGGACATTATAGGTTTTATCGGGACATTATAGGTTTTGTCGGGACATTATAGGTTTTTTTGGGACATTATAGGCTTTGTCGGGACATTATAGGGCCGATAAAGGCTATTACGAGGGTCCAATGAAAGTTAAAGTAACGGAAGCTGAAAGGTTGTATGTTGGTTCTTACCTGGTGGTGATTGTGCGTGGGGCGGCATCTGGCGGCGGCCCGGCGAGCCAAGCGCGCGAGGAGCCCCCCGGCCGCCGCCAGCCACAGCAGGAGCAGGGGGGCCCCCAGCAGGGCGTACAGCATGCCGGCCGCCTTGCCCGCTGCGGTGCGGGGGGCGGCGCTCCCCCAACCTGACACACAACACAAAGAACATTTTTTTCATTTTCGTACATTATTTAGCAGTAATGACATTATTTTAAATTTCATACATGTCATCTTTGGGGATGCTGTGTGGAGGGTCTTTTAGGGAAAGGAAGGAAACGAAGTTCTGGAAAAGAAAAAGGTATGAGGGGTGGGTAGGAATCTGGGGGTCAATGTGTTCAAGAGTGACGGACGTATGAATCCATCCCTCCCACTACGGTGCAAGGCAATGGGTCGAGAGAGTCCGGCTGGGGAGATCTAGGTTTCTCAACCAGCCTCTCCCGATCCGGCCCGCCATGCAGTAGGTGGGCAAACGCACTTGCCATCAAGATCTAGACCAACTTCACCCCATGAAACCGGGCACCCTTGCTAAGTCACCAAACGTAGCGAACTACTTGGGATGAAATACGGCAGGGGTGTTGGTTATCCAATAAATGTTTCCCGGGGCGGTGGTACCCATACCCGTCTTCCAAATTGTACCAGGCGACATAACAAAAAAAGAAGATTAGTTTTTCATTTTTTTCATTTCTCTTGCGAAAGTAATTAAAATGGTTTTAATATGAAAATGAAATCTCAACGATAAGGTCTTTTTGTGATATTATGAACATTTGTGGATGAGACTCGGTAACGCTGTCCTGACCAGACACTTGTTCTGTTAAGCCACTGGTACCAACTAAGAAGTATAATACGAAAGTAATCCCCAAATAAAGGCAAGAGCGAGGGTCTTTAGAAATCAGATGAGATTACACCACTACAGAAAAAAAAAATCCTTTAAAATTAGATTACATCATTTCCGCTGGTTCCAACAGGGACAACAATCCGTTTTCCCTTTCAAGAATAATATTATATTACATTTTAAATATTCTGCAAAAAATGTGGATCAAAGGATTTCTAAGTAATATTTAGATCACTGAGGGCTTACTGAAAAAACGCACGAAGGAGAGAAATGTGATGAAAAAAGTCCACGAAAAAATGTTTCTCTTAACATCAAGATCTTTTTCTGGGTCAGTCAAACAAAGGAGATCTCTTATCCTCGTGACAGAATTTGCATGAATGCATTTTTAACCGAATGAAATGCTTTATAAAATTCTAACTACGTATTTGCCAAGACAGCAGTCTCTAGTTTTTAGTCGCCCAAAAGCATTTCGCTTGTGGGATATTCTCTTTTGTTTACTATTTTATGAAAAACACTAGCCAGTTCCCGGCATGCGTTGATATGCCACTTAATAAATAAATTGTTTCTCCCTGCTTGTCCTTTCCCATTCGTTCAGTTACCTTCCGCCTCCCCTTCCTCTCCCGCGACCCCTAGTCCTCACGCGTTCCCACTCCGCCGTCCCACGAACCCCTCTCCCGAATTTCCTGTTCCTTCCCGAGTTCCCCTGCTCCTTCCCGCATTTCATTCATTCAGTCTACAAATAGCTCGCGTGCCACCTATTGCAGTTTTTGTATTCAAATTTCATAATTTCAGAGCTCACCAGTACGTATAGGAACCTTCGCAGGCGTGCTCACAACAACTCACCAAAGTTTCATCGTAATCGGATAAACGGTTTAGCAAAGCATAATTTCATGATGCCAGAGCTTACTGTTGTACACAGAAACCATAGTTTCATCGCAATCCGATGAATGGTTTAGCAACGCAATAGAAATCTCAAATATAAGCATATTTTGATTTATATAAACCTTCTTCCCGCGGCTTCGCTCACATGGTATTAGGGTGATTCCTACTGAGCCGCCTCCATCTTCCCTCTCGTCACTCCACTCCTCCATTCCCCTCACCGTCCCCTCCACCCAACCCTCCCTCCACCCCCTTTCCCGCGAAGATAAGTGGGAAAGGGAAGGTGATGGGGAAGAGGAAGGTGAAGAAGATTACCTGGCTATTCAGATCCAGTCACAATAAGCGGTTAAAGCCATTTCAAGCAAAGTTGGTATTCTGATTGTTGGTCGTACCATTATTGGTGGGCAATACTGAGAAAATTTTTTACCACGGAAGGTGCTGCAAATATACCATATATTATTTTTAAATGATCAAATTGAGATATAACACAAATGTCGGGATGTCAACCTGCGATAATGGAGGTCGTCTTCTTAATTTAACTAACTATCTAACCATTCCGCCGTTTCCCCGCAGGGGTAGGCAGAGAGGACGGACAGCCAAACAACTCGATCTTGGCACACACTCCTTGCCTCGTTCACTTTCATACATCGTCTCATACATGCTCTTCTATTATTCCGACTTTTCACAAGGCCCGACGTAAGTATCTGATTCACTTGCTCGTGCCATGTCTTCCTCGGGCGTCCCCAACTTCTTCTACCAATTCTATCTCTGTTATTATTTTAGTCATATGTTTTATCCTACCCAGGAGGCCCTGGAGGAAATCGATTTCCTCAGAGCCTATATCATATTTAGGGATGCCATGTCTATTTGAAGACTGGAAGAAATAATACTCTACAGTCTCGAAGATACCCATATTGTAGGTGAGAGGAAATACAGAATCCTGCAAAAAAAAGACTTTGATAGTCCGATGTTTTTAAAAAGAAAACACTTTTTCAATGTTTGACCGGTACCAGCGGGGTTATAGGAAATAAAATCTCCTTAAGGGTAATGTAATGGGATGAGTGATGATTAAGATGACGCCGCCTCTCACCCGGCATGCCGCTTGAAGTCCCGAAAACCCTTCTGGATGGAAGAAGATAGGCTCCTGCGAGCACCTCTCACACCAACAAACAGGTGGAAACTTGAGTGGCAATCGGCCAACGAGGGAAATGCCCATCTCGTACATGACTCCACTGAGAGACAGCATGGGATTCTCAATGCCTCGTAAACTCTGGTCCGCTATCAATAGAATAAGGTACTCCCATAGCCGTTGTACCCACATGATGCATATTTGGGGCCTTAAGCCCTAGACTGGCTCGCAGACCTAGATGTCCCCCTCTGACTCCCCACCATATGAAAGCAGAAGAATGGGAGGAGTTGGAAGAGAAGAGTAGATTATATTGAAGTGGGCCTATTTCAGTCAAACCAGAAATGATTTATTCAAGCACTTTAAATTCTTGGAAGACCTGCTTAAGTAATTTTGACATGTTTTGAGTTCGTGCTTGTGCCTAAAATTTCACATCTTAAAATTTACACAAATATGCGCCCTACCTAATTATCTTAGCACAGGAGATACTTGAGTGCCGAAAAATGAATAAGACATAATTTCCAACGAATGGCTAGTGGTTATGTCACGTCACGTCACGTCACGTTATTCACCGGGGGTGAAAGTTGAAATAAATGTTGTTTACATATTTGTAAAAAGCATTAACTTTGTAGCTCGCCATAATTTACAATACAAAACACATAAATTTGTTATAGACCACTTTTATTTTAAACACTCTACCGGTTTCAGAAGCACCCTTCCTTCGTCAGGAGAATATTATAACTAAACTATGATACAGAATGTTGACAGATATATAAATTTTAGGTGTTTGAGTGGGAGGTAAGCAAAGGGGTGGGGGTAATTGCGGGATTTCCGGAAAGAACAGAGCGGTTAATTGGAAAAATATTTAGAATGGGACTGAAAGATAAATTAATTTGGTTATTATTATTTACGGATTTTCTGATTTCTAGTGCTTCTAAATTATCTAATTTTTTGCTTTTATTGTTACGGTGAAGAATTTTAACCTCTGTGTCCTTATTAAAAGTGTGATCTGTGGAAATTAGGTGATTAGCAAACTCTGAAAAATTATTATTATTTAAGCATCTTAAATGTTCTGTGATTCTAATGTTTACATTTCTAGTTGTTTTACCTATGTAGAACGAAGGACAATCATTGCAACATAGTTGGTAAATGCCTGAGTGGCTTAATTTATGATCTCTCATAAATCATAAAGATCATAAATTAAGCCAAGCAAATACCTTCTTCAAAACCCCGTGAAGGTTTCTGGATTATTACAACCACAAAAGTTCTGAAAAGTTTTTTAATCATCACAAAACCTCCTGTAAAACTGTCAAAAATGTCAAAATTTGAGAATGACATTTTGTAAAACAATGATTGTTAAATCAAAATTCTATTTTCAGAAAACTTTAAATTAATGGAATTATTTGAAGTAATCGCCTAATACTTTGAATTATATAAATAGTTAGGTACCTATGTTAAGTACCAAATTTGATTGATTGTTCTTATAATATATGTACAAAAATGTATATTTGTATTATATGAAAAATGAAAATTTGAATAAAAAAATTGTAACAGGGGGCACGCGGGCTGTTTGAAAATTGAATGTACTGGGACTGAATATACGGAACGCGGGAGGAGGGTTTCCGGGTCGGGGGAGCAAGAGAGGGGTGAGGGAAGGCCGGGAAAATGCAAGGGGAACGCGGAAGGGGGAGAGGATGCGGAAAGGGAAAGGGGACGCACGGGAAAGTACATACAGGTAGAAACAATTTATTTCTTTGAATATGTCATCGCAAGGCTTGCCGGCAACCAGCTAGTTATTTTATAAAATAAAAAATAATAACAATAATGTACCGGATCTGCCCTGCTGATGGACAACGCTGTCCGAATCGTTGGCCAAAGAAGGAGGTAGCGCAACACGGCATGACACCCCAAAAACAAATAACCAAAATTATTTTATTATTTATTTTATGAAAAATGAAAAAATTCAACTTTGTATAAACCACTTATACAATACGTGTTCCGAAACCGGTCGGATTTACGTATTACATAAGTGGTTTTGTACAAAGTTGAATTGTTTCATTTTTCTATAAAGGATAACCACAAAGTTATAGCTACATTCTAAAATATTTATTTTATGGTTTATTTTGAA
Organism: Limnephilus marmoratus; assembly: GCA_917880885.1. NCBI lineage: Eukaryota > Metazoa > Arthropoda > Insecta > Trichoptera > Limnephilidae > Limnephilus > Limnephilus marmoratus. The sequence goes on from OU862919.1 coordinate 50,783,069, forward strand.
ATTTATTTCATATATTTTTTTTAAAAGGTATTAATTGTGCAATTTCACATGAATTGTGTGTCGGCTCAATTCGTAACTTATTTTATAAATCCGCCGTACTTTCTCTGCCATTGTTGCTACGATTGAAAACAGTTTTAACAACTGGTTTCTATGATTTTTTTACTACTACTAAAGGTAAGTGAGAGGATATTATTTTGCTGTGAAATTTTAACCCTTATAGAAATAAGCATTAATCATTTTATTGGTAGCGATATTCAGTCTTCTCTTGTTAATCCAATCGTTTATTCAAATATAGCCAATTTCCAAATAGAGGCTTTACATATCTGTCAAGTTATTGAACCAAATAAAATCCCATATCTCGTACTTTCCTTGTATTTGCCAAGTTTTCGGAAAGGTTTCTTGTCAGGCTCGCCACATATTGGGATAGCCCCGTAATCACAGCTATTTATCGTTACCAAACACATCCAACATCTGATTTCCTCTCCCAGTTCCGGATAGCTGGCGGTGATCCAAACGGTAATGGACCTGTATAACTTAGATACAGCGAGAAGCTTTATTTGGCTTCTGCCGAACCTTTTCTGGGGACGGATTCTAATACCTTTTTATTGGATTTCCTTTAACAACGGAAACCTCAACATATTATTTTACTAATATGCCAATAATATAACAGCGACGTAAATTTTATTTAAAATTGGTTGATTTTAAATAAAATTGGCTCTTAGTCATTTTTTACAAGTAGTAAACATAGTAAGAACAGGTTGTCTTACAGAATTTGAAAAATTCAATAAATTTCAAAGTCAAAATAAAAGTCCTATAATTATTATTGATACATTGTGGAGATACTGAAATAATGCAAAGCTGAAGAGTGCGTAGTGAACAACATTAGGAACGGAACGCTTATTGTAAGAACTGAACTTATGAAATTTGTAAAACTTTTTATTTATTTTATCATTTTATGTTTTTTTGTGATGCTTTTAATCTTTGTTTAGATGTATGCAAAGGTATAATTTATGTATGTGTGCAAAGGTATGATTAGATTTTTGAAATTGTTTGTACCGATTTGAATATTTAGTCCCGTCAAAATAGACGAAAAAAGTGCTGAGTTTGCATTAATTCCGAACAAGCTGAATATTTGCACAGGTCTGGAATACGCCATTACAAAAGCTATGTCAAAAGTCACCATCGATCTAGAATTAGCGTTATTTTTTATCCGAGGTCATAGGTCACAAATTTTAGTTTTTTGCGTATTTCTCGAAAACGGTGAGAGCTACCGAAAAAAAAATGAAGTTTGCAGATCGTAAGATTCTCTATAAAAAAAGATTTTAATACTTTTTTCCCTACGAAGCACCGTTCTCGAGTTATCGCGATTTTATCTGGACTAGTCTATTTTGTCTGGACTAATTAATTAACGGAGTGTTTATAACTCACGTAAGTGAGAACACCTGTAAAAACCGAATATAAATAAAAACATGGTTCGAACAAGTGGAGAGGATTTTTTTGTTTATTTTGATTAATTATTTTGTGTAATCGTATAAATAAGTTCGTGTTGTCGAAGGTCGATACACGGATAATACGGAATATTCCTTTTTTTAAATTAATGGACAATCAAATATGACATTTGTCGGAAGTGTACCAAACTTATAAAATAGATTCTCCTCAAAATAAAAAAGAACCTAATTCGAATTATTCCCAATACCACGGGTTGAGGTTCAAGCTGGGTATGTATTATTCTAATACCTTTTTTCTATGTTCTTCTGTTATAAATACAGTTGTCAACGACGCATTCACTTCATTTATTTATTGTTTTGGAACATTTACAGAGTATTAACATTAAAAAAGTCATTAGATTAGCATTGTAAAAAGCGTAGATGTCAGTAGTCCACTTAAAAATGTTCACAGAATGCACAGTTTAATAGTTGTTTTTCGCTATGTATACATTGAAGTTAACAAAAATTAGAAATAGCAAAATATAAACAGAGGTATAAAAAGAGACAATAAAAATAGTAATGATAAAATATAGAGATGACAAAGATAAAAAAGATCGATATACGATGTAAAAAACAGAAAAACAGAAAAGTAAAGTACAAATAGAGTAAGAAACAGCCATTCACATTCAAGTTCAAGATCAAATATAAGTATTTTCAATTCTCAATTACATGTTAGGTTAGTCTATTAATTGTTAATTTGCTTTTTAAAGTAAGCGAAACTATTTGCATAGATGTCTAAATGGTTACATTTAATGGAATTATACAGACGACATATTCGAGACAGTGGATTGAAGTATGCAATATTGTTTTTAAATAATTCGAGATGAAATATATTCTGACTCCTTAAATTACGTCTATTGGGGACCTTAATAAGAATATTTCTCAGACAATGAGTCGTTTCAAGCTTATCGTGAATGATTTTGTACAGACTCATTAAGTCAGCAACTTTTCTTCTTTTTTCCAGAGTTGTAAACTTAAAATATTGGAGTCATTCCTCGTAAGATTGGAGTAAGGCATTTAGTCCAAGTTTAAATGATAACAATCTCAGAATTTGTTTTGCACAGATTCAATAGTTTTTGAATATTTTAAGTAGTGTGGGTTCCAGATAACACTACCATATTCCAATTTGCTTCTGACCAATGAGTTGTATAGGGTTATAATGGATTGGGGTTTTTTAAATGGTTTCGAAATTTTATGTATAAATCCCATCATTTTCAAGGATTTACTCGTGATATCACTGACGTGTACATCAAAATTAAATTTTGAATCAAGAGTGAGAGTTCATAACGTGAATAAATTATTGTTTTATATGGCAATCATATTTTTTCTATGATTGGCAGAATTGATTGTCTATGAGATGTAATATAATAATGATAAATATAAAAATGGCGTAGCGAAATTCGTATACCGTATAAGTGAATTAATTTTTACAAAATTAAAATGTATATTTTTTACATATTTTTTCATCTCCTCCAAGATAAATCGTCTCATTTTTCGTGATAATAAAGCAAAATTTAACTGTTTTAATAAGAAATATTCCGTATTAGCCGAGAAGCGGAGAAAACAATTTATTTTCTTGAGAAATATTTACTAGATTACTATAATCCATTCACTAGATTGAACGAAATTCTAGATTCGTGTACGGAGAAAAAAATGTTTGGTTTGCTCTGCGCCATTGCCACAATGATTGCCGCACTGCTCCGTGCAAGTGACAACTGTTTTACAAAGTGAGCCTGCAATGGCGTGAACAATGAATTATTGTTAGCCAAGAGCAGATAACTGCAATAGTCCATAAAGGGTGCAGAACAAAGGCGTGCGTTAACAAAATTGCACACGATTTAAAAAATCTTTCATACCCACGTCAAGCTATTATGTTTTAATATCAGTTTGTTTACGGGGAACGACTGCACAGCCCTTTTCATGCTAAATTTAATTTTGAATTTGAGGCCAAAATACTTAACGAAACTGAAAAACCTTATATATCTAAAAAATTACCCCTTTAACCCTAGATCACTAACCTTCGTTGAAACGACGACGCGGACTCGAAAAAAGTGGTATAAATTTTGAGTGCGTCGTCGTACGCATTCTAGATTCCGGCTTATCTCAGACGACCTGCAGCTCGCGCGGCGCACGTGTATGTGTTTTGTGTAGGGGCCCTGTGTGCCCTGTATGCCCAAGTGCAACAAATCCTTGTGTGGCGAACACAAACTTGAAATTTGTCACAAATGTATTAATTAATAGTTTTTTTAAATGATTCTTTCTTTTGTTGATTTTATAACTTAATTTTAATATTTTAAGTCTTCGTTTTTTTTAGTTTAGCATTTAAAAAACCAAAATTTTCAAATGAGTAAAAACTCTGGTCTGTATTAAAAGACTGTCAAAGTAATTAAAATGTGATTTGAGTAAATAAAAAACTTATAAACATGTTAACAAATGACTATTGTAATAAATAAGTAAAACACATATAAATATTTGATTCCATAAACCCTTAGAAGCCTCACTTTTATACGGCGTAGCCGAAACGACGAAGGTTAGTAATAAGCGTTGTAAAATAAGGTTAGTGATCTAGGGTTAACCAAAAATTATAGCAAATTCTATTAAGGATGTGGGCTACTTTATTGATTTATATTTTTAATTATAAAATGTAGATAATTAAATAAATCGATTTTTCATGATTTTCGAGACTATTATTTGCGAGTTAATGATAATTCTTTTAAAAAAATAAGCTTAAAAATATTAGTTTGTCATGTAACTTTGAAGCAAGATTAGAATCGTGCTTGAAAGACATATTTATTATTGGTGTGTTCAATGAGAAAATGAAACACAAACTTTTTATGGAAGGTTTAAACAAGTCATTTCTAGAATGCGTTAATATAGCTTCCACGTGGGAACATGTATTAAGTATGGAGAATGCAAAGTCGAATTTAAATGCAGTTCATAACTTCGATAAATCTAGGCAGGTAAGCCGTTATAAGGATTGCAAAGTGCGTAGTAAATCACCCCACAAGATAAATAATAATATGTCATGTTTTATTTGTGGTCGGAATAATCATGTGCAAAAAGATTGTTGGCACAAGAAGTTGCAATGTTATATTTGTAAGAAGGTAGGGCACACTAGCTCGCCTTGTAAAAATAAATCAATTAGTAAATATTCACGCTCGCCTAGTACGAAGCGCGAAGGTAGTACGATAAATACTGTGTCGCTAGGTAATAATAATGATCCTATGTTTTTAAATTTATGCGTAGATAATATTATTTTGCAGGTTATGGTCGATACGGGAGCCAGCATAAATGCGATTCCATACGAAATGTTTAATAGATATTTTAGTGAAAAGAAATTAATGGTGTGCGATATTAAGTTATTCGGGTATGATAATAAATCATTAAAAGTTTTGGGTAAAATTATATGTAACGTGGAATTTAAAAATAAATGCGTGCCGACCGAGTTTATAATAATCAATAATGGTAGTTCATGTATTGTGGGTAGGAATTTTCTCAAGTGTTTCGATATTACATTACACGGAATTAATCTGGTGAATAAGAGTGTTGCAGATAATAATATTCGCGAGATGTTAAAATTAAAATACCCCAATGTGTTTTCGAATAAACCGGGTAGATTGAAAAATTACGAAGCTAATATTGAGGTTAAGTCGGATTTTAAACCAAGGTTCGTTAACCCGAGACCCATTCCGTATTGTTTGCGGGTGCAAGTGGAAAATGAATTGCTAAAAATGGTGAACGACGACATTATTGAGAAAGTTGAAATTAGTGAAATGGCAAGTCAAATTGTTATTGTTAAAAAAAGATGGCACGATTAGGATATGTACAGATTTCAAAAACACTTTGAATCCAATGTTGGCACCTTTAAAATTTCCGTTGCCTAGAGTAGAAGATTTAATTTCTTCGTTCAATGGCGCGAAATATTTCGCAAAAATTGATTTAAAAAATGGTTTTTCTCAGATTGCTTTGAATGAAAGTTCAAAAAAACTATGTGTTGTTTCAACTCACATAGGTCTATTTGCGTATAAAGTTTTGCCGTTTGGGCTTACGATGAGTCCGGCGATTTTTATGCAAGTCATAGCAACTATCGTCGGTGGTTTAAAAAATGTGCGTGTATTTTTAGACGATATATTATTATTTGGTAATTCGAAAGAAGAATTAAATTCGGTATGTGACGCGGTAATTAAGAAATTAAATGATCATGGTCTGACCGTAAATGACCAAAAATGTTATTTTTATGTACCGGAAATTGAATACTTAGGTTTTAAAATCTCTCAGGAAGGTATAATGCCGCTAGAAAGTAAAATTGAAGCAATTAAGAATTTGGCAGTTCCGAGGAATGTGTCAGAATTAAGAAGTTTGTTGGGAGTAATCTCATATTATAGAATGTTTCTACGGAATATATCGGACACTCTGTTACCACTCTATAATTTATTGAAAAAGGGAACCGTATTTTTGTGGTCGGAAGAATATAGTAATGCTTTTAATTTTGTAAAAAAACAATTGATGTCAGAAAAATTCTAGTTCACTTCAATCCCAGTATCCCTTTGAAACTCATTACGGACGCCAGTAATATTGGGATTTCAGCAATGCTTTGTCACAAGTATGATAACGGGATAGAACGCCCAGTAGCATTTGCAAGTAGGATTTTATCGGAAACTGAACGGAAATATTCAATTTTGGATAAAGAAGCGTGTGCAATCATATTCGGTTTGAAAAGATTCTTTCAATACTTGTATGGAAATAAGTTCATTCTGTCATGCGACAATAAACCGCTTGTACATATTCTAGATACAATTTTTTATTTATTTTTTTTATTTAATAAAATAGTATCAATTACATGTTTATATACCTACATTAAATAAAGTTTTCTATTAAAATACATTTAATAATACGCTTTACACCCTTTTTAAGAGCAAAGCTCGAGTAAAAGGGCGGATAAACGCATGTTAAACACAATTTAGAAAAACGAAAAATAATATTTTTTTAAATATATAAAACCAAAAATAGATAATTAACAGAAAATAATAAAAAATCATATTTGTTCATATATATAATTTTTTTTTTATATATATGTACAAAATAAATAATAGATAAGAAAAACAACAGATTGAAGCGGAGGAGATAAAAATAATGAGAGAAAAAGGATAACTAATGTTATATTTGAGTTAAATAGGCAGGTACCTATCCTAGCAGCGAACAGATTACAGCGTTACGCTTTAATTTTGCAGTCATTTAATTATACTATAGAGTACATCAAGTCGGACGACAATAAAGCAGATTTCTTGTCAAGATTACCGATGCAACGGGGCAATAATAATATCGAGGAATACGAAGATAACCATTATTTCTTGGATATAATTAACGATACGGATATCGATAGTTTGGAAATAGAACGGTTAAATAATATTTCTGTTGAAACGGAAATAAATCCGGAAATATTTAAACGGAGTTCGGAAAAGGATTTAGTTTTATCAGAGATTGTCAATTATTTGAATACAGGGTGGCCTGAAAAAAAAACTTTAATTCTGATTTATTAAAATTTTGGCATAGTAGAGATAAGTTATCAACTCATGATGCATGTTTGTTTTATGATAGTAAACTGGTAGTACCAATGAAATTAATAGAATCAGTTTTGAAATTTATTCACCGTTCGTACCTGGGTATAGTAAAATCGAAAAGTTTAGCTAGAAATTATTTTTTCTGGTAAGGTATAAATGCTGATATTGAGAAGGAGGTAAAACAGTGTACTAGGTGTGCAGTATGTTTACCTACTCCTTCCAAGGTGCAATTGGCGAGTTGGCCAGTGAATAATTTAGTTTGGAACCGGATTCATATAGACCATCTAGGTCCTTTCGGTAATTTAAATTTTTTTGTGGTGGTAGACGCTACCACAAAGTGGGTGGATTGTCAAATAGCACCAACGGTAGATTCAGTTAGTGCAATCAAAATATTAAAGAAAATATTTTCTGACTTTGGCATACCGGAAAAAATTGTTAGTGATAATGGAACAGCTTTCACCTCAGCTTTATTTCACGAATTTTGTCGTGAATTTAATATTGAACATATGACGTCAGCAGTCCAGCACCCGGCTTCGAATGGTTTGGCAGAAAACGCTGTCAAAACAGTTAAAAAAAAAAAAAAAAATATTAGTGAATAACAGATTTCCAAAGGATCTGGACGATAAATTACTGTCATTTTTAATTGATATTAGGAATACACCTTCGTTATGTACGGGAATTGAACCTAGTGTGTTGATGTTAGGTAGAAAAATTCGTTCAATTTTTAATACGGTTGTTCCAAAAATGAATAATGACAAGTGTAGTGATTTTAAAAAAATTGATGATAAAGTAAAAAATAAAATGGTAGCTAGCCAAAACAGTCAAAAAAAATATTACCGGGGAAGAAAATTTAAAAAATTCTTTGATTTGGGATCAAAAGTTTTGACCAAAGATTTTAGAAATAAAAAGGATAATTGGATTTTGGGTACAATTATCAAAAGATTAGGGAGTAGAACCTATATGGTTAAGATACATTCAACAGGCCAGGTTTGGAAAAGACACCACGATCAGCTTTCTGATAGAAAGGTTAGGTGGGGGGAGAGTGACTATTCTGATAATTTGTTGGACTTTGGTCCACTCTCAGACGTGGACAGGACCAATACTAATTTCCCTGTTCTTTGCAGATCGCAGCCACCATGGGAAGGGAGACTGCGTTCCAGACCTCAACCACGCCCACGTTATCCAAAGTGAAAATAAAGTTTATATTATATAATTACATGAAGAAAAAAAAATGTGTATAAAATGAAATACGTAGTTATTTGTTATGTATAAGTGTTAGATATAAAAAATATATATGATCCATGTAATTATTGTTTAAGTGTGGGGGTGTAATGTCTGTGTGAATTTGTATGAGTGCAAGCGAGATAGCATGCTTGCGTGAATCTATATAAGGCGATGCATGCGAGATTCGTCCTCTTTTGCTTAAGGCAGCTCCCTAATAAATACTAGTACAGAATACAGTTACGCTCTTCATTAAGTGTACTACCCACTACAATACACTTCGTCTTCCACATCTGTAAGTCCGCATCTGATTTAGCTCGGCCACAACTGGCTCAGACGGACATTACACCTTTCTTATTCGTCCCCGTACACCTTCCGCCTCCTCTTCCCCTTCAGCGCTCACCCCCTACCTTCTCACCTTCCCCCCTCCCTCAATCCTTCTCCCACTAATCCCCTACCCTTTAAATTCCTCTCCGCCATTCCTTGATTCCCGTCGCCATCCCGCCTACATTCCCCGCCGCTAAACTATATGAAATACACTAATTTTTCAAACAACTCGCGCGCCACCTATTGCAATTTTTTTTACACAAATTTCATAACAATAGAGCTCACCAGTGTTTATAGAAACCTTCGCGGACTTGCACACAATAACTCACTCAGTCCTCAATCTATCGTGCATATAAAATAGCCAAATGTCTTAAAACTATACCGTAGATACATGTTTGGATATATATTTAAAACGCACATCATATTCGTATATAGCTGTGCGGGGGTAGTTTATAAGGGTGATTTAAACAAAATGGTGCAAAAAAAAAGTGTATATAATTTGGCTCAAAGCGTGCTTTCCGCAAATATATATAGAAACCATAGCGGGCATGCGCGCATCAAAACACCAACATTTCATCGCAATCGGATGAATGTTTTAGGAGCGCATAGAGGACAAATGAATAATATTTTTTTTATATATTAAGATGAAAAAATGATAAAAAACATATCAGTTTTTAATGGACGTAAATGCAAATTACAAACGACCGCTTTTATTTGTTTATTATATATAAATAAAAATTGTTTATATTTTTAATTGGTTTTTCATTGTATTAACTCAATATATACGGTAAAATATATTTTTTTATAGTTTTAATTAATTCACAAAAAATGACAAAGAATTCTTCACACGATAAGTTCCAATAATGACAATTAAATTCAAACCAAATTTTAGTTATTTGAACCAGAGGTACGCAGGATACACAGAATACCGAAAATTTTGATCTGAAAACCGCACAAGAGTCACAACTGCCTGGAGTCAGTGGGAAAATTGTACCCCCAATCAGGATATGCTGTAAGCGTTAAGGAGGGGGGAGAAAGGAGTCAAGAAAGAGGAGCACGGTTCAGAAATGATAATTTAAAAATTTATAAGTAATCACAAACAGGTTTTTACATATTATGGAGGTTCACCTGTTATTAATCGATTATCGTACATCACTATTCATCGAATATTACCGTTCAACGTTCATTGTCCAAAATATTATACTAAATAATTATCGCAATTTCACAATCAGAATTTCGGAGGCAGCCACTTTGTTTTATTTAAACGAGGCTTTGTATGGAGAAAAGTACAAATAAGCCGATAAATATTTAAAACACGTGAGCTCTTACATAATGGAAGCGTAACGCCCGCACGGCCCGGACCTGCCCGGGGTCTACTCCATGCGAATACTTCATTATTCACTCTAATTGTTAGAGGGCTCGTTCATTTACAATATTAATTACAACTTTAATGGATCGCTTTCGCTACTTGCCCAATAACGAGGAAAAATTAGCGTCCGCCTCTCCGTTGGAGGGGGCTGTTGTTGAGCAGCGAGATGTTTTAATCCTCGGCCTAATTTGAATTCATTGTTAATGGCACCATATTAACACGAACAATATGCTTAGAAACCATTCAACGAAATTTTTGAGTAACGTTAAAGCATGACATGTCACGTGCTTTAGATGTGAATATTTGTAAGGAATTTTTTGTTAATAGCAATCAATTGTCCTTTTTAAGAAAATGAGAACAGATTTTTAGAAGAGTTCTGCGAAGCAGGAAACAGTCTATATCTAAGTAAAGGCGAATTAATCTACGTTTTTTTCTTCTTATTTTGCTGAACATTTTTTTTATATGATTTTTTTTACTTCTTGAATGCAAATATAAATTAAATTATGTACATTTAATTTTTTATTGCTTTTTGTAGGGAAGTACTGATTTGACTAGAGCATTTTACATTTCGTTTGTTGTACGTTCCGTTTCCGGTTCCAGATGGTGGGCAATTTAATGGTTCTAGAGAGATGATTTTTTCAAATGTTCACTTGGAATTTTTTCATTCAAAATTAATGGATTACTTAGTTTTAACCACGTTTATTGTTAAAAAAACGACATGTTTCGTACATACATTTCACCTTCAACAACAAAAAAAAATTCTTCGTTAGTGAATTTATTTGCAGTTAAGGCTATTATTACGTTTAAATGAAAATTTATTCTCAACTTTGGTCTCATATTGTTTAAGCGTAGTTTGAATTATTATTTCCTAACTTCCTTTCACACGTCATATTGAAAATATCCTCTCCGTACACGTCAAGCTTTGCTCATAAAGTTCCCCACACACAAAACACTCTACTAAATAGCAAAGTGCCAAACACATTGCACCTCTGGTCAGCAGCAGAGAGGCACAGAGCACAGAGGCCGCGCCGCGGTAAAATAGAATCATTTTCATGCGCGTGCATTCAGCAAAAAATCTCAGTTAACATGATATGGCTGTTCTTTTTTCGATTCAATCGCCCGCACGAAATGGAAAAAATGAACGTCCCGCATTGCAGCCGGGCTCTGCTTTGTATAACATTATATATTACTCGCCGAATGGATGAAGCGGGAAAAAATTCTGGATCAGGTGAGAAGACTTATGATTAGTGAACGACCGAATATTCGGGTTTTGTTTCGGTTTCATTATTCGGTTGGGTATTGGAAATACTAAAAAGCTGCTATATACCTGCAGATAGTGGCGGCTCGTGGCCTATCTCATTTGGAGCTCAATAAGGGAGAAAAAAAATCCCTTATGATCACGTTATGTATTTATATTTTCATTAGATCTATAGCAATTTTATCACATCCCTGCATCAGGGATAAGCTGTAGATATCTCTACAAAATACAATCCTGTGGGTTACAAAAAATATTCAAAAAGTACAAAATTTATTATTTATTGTTGTTATTAAACAACTTAAAACACGATATCATGGAAAAAAATCTAGTGTTTCTTGCACAACATTATTCCGTGCACAATTGGTGTTAACACATCACAAGGTGTACCGTTCTGTCAATACTAGTAGATATGTATTACATGGTGACTGGACAACTCAGAATAAACTCAACTCAACACCTACTTTTAAAAGTTATTAAAAGTGATAAAAAATATTTAAAAATTGGTTAGTTAGGTTACGTTCGGTTCGGTTATGGGCTGTTTTCTGTTATTTTTTTTCGTAGCTTTTAAGGACTTTTCAAAGAGGATTTGAGATGAGTTGATTCTGAGTTGTCAATGTTGTCATGGAACCGTTTTTCATGTACCTAAGAAATATGACGGAATGTCCCATAGGTGCTGATATTCATGACGCATTTATGTAATTATGGATTCGTTTACGAGTCGCTCTTAAACAGTACATACGAGTATATAACGCCTTGCACCGCAGTGGGAGAGATGGATTCATATGTCACTTCTGGACATACTGACCCCCAGATTCCTATCCAACCCTTCTACCATCTTCCTTCCCAGAACTTCCTCTCCTTCCTTTCCTAAAACTACCCTCCACACAGTTTCCCCAAAGATGACATAGGCCCAGAGGCGAATTATTATTATTATTATTTTTTTATTAAACATTTATCAAAGTTACAATTTTACAACATAATATAACATCAATAATTCAATAACTCTTCTAATAAAGCAGCTGCTTGTGTTTAGAAGAGGACAACTAAATATTTTTACATGTGTTTAAATTAAAACTATTATTACAAAAATTATTAGTAACTTTATGAGAAATTACGAATAAAGGTAATAAAAAGTATGATATTTATAGATATTTATTTTAATACATTTTAATTTAAATTAAAACTATTATTACAAAAATTATTAGTAATTTTATGAGAAAATACGAATAAAGATAATAAAAAGTGTAATATTTATAGATATCTATTTAAATATACTTTAATTTAAATTAAAACTATTATTACACAAATTATTAGTAATTTTATTTATTTATTTGTTTTATTATACGCCCAGAAGGCTTTTACATAAATAAATAAAGGCAGTACATCTTTAAAAGGAAATAATATAAATAAAATTACAATAGAAATAAAAAGTACATTAGTTAAATAAAAATATAAGCATCAAAAATTATGAGAAAATACGAAATAATAGTGATAAAAATAAAGGTTACTTAATAAATGATTCAAAGAATTGATACGGCAAAAATATATTTCTAAACAATAAGTAAGGTTATTAGGTTACTTAATAAATGATTCAAAGAATTGATACGGCAAAAACATATTTCTAAACAATAAGCAAAGTTATGAGGTGGTGGTATTTTAATTTAATTTTTTTTTTTATATTTGTTAGTTTACTTCCGGTCGTATATCTACCGGTAATTTATTAAATAATTTTATAACCTTGAATATATTGTGATGCTGTGCTGTTGTGGTTCGTACTAGTGGCACGGTTAGTCCTCCAACAGATATTATTATTTTGATAATATTTAGTTGTGGTAAATTATTTTTATTAAAGAAATCTTTATCTAATTGTAGTACTTAGTGCAATTTTGCCATAAATTTTTGTAAGTGGGGGAACCGGGAAATCTTGGAAAACATTTGTTGTTGGGTGGCAATAGGGCTTTTTTAAGATGATTTTTATTAATATTTTTTGAATTATTTCCAGTGGAAGTAAGGATGATTTATATGCACCCCCCAAGTCACGATTCCATATTGTAGTACAGAGTGCGCAAGTGCAAAATAAATATCTTTTAGTATTTTTAATGATACAGTATTTCTTAGTCTAAAAAATATATAGATCGTTTTTCGTCTTCGTAGACTCCTTTTATATTAGCTCCAGCTAATATAACAAAAAAAATACTAGTATCTTTCGGACGGTTCAACGACTTTTCATCCTGCGAAAAAATATCCCCGACAAAAATCCTACCGGTAAAACACAAAATATCTCCCAACAAAATATCTACTAAAACCTTACCCAACCTAACCTAACCTAAAGAAAAAATAGGACAATTATTGTTAAAACATAGTAAAAAGCGACAAAAATTATAGACATCCTGTAAAGTTAGATTTTGGTAGATATTTTGTTGGAGGGTGTTTTGTCCGTTGTATATTTTGTCGGGGATATTTTGTCACGGGATAAAAACTCGCGTTACCCGTTTCATACAGGTCAATTTTTTAACACTGAATTAGAATGGAGCAAATTTTTAAAGTTTTGTAAAATTGTTAAACAATTTTGTCTTCTTCCATATATTTTTAAGGGAGTTCACTGCAAAAGCGCACTTTAGAGAAAACCGCTACTGTTTAGAAATAGTAGCTCTGTAGCTTTCATCGGGGAAGTTGGGGGGAGTTGGGGGTGGGTTGAGGTCGGGTTAGGGGAGTGTCAGGGTTGGGGTGGGGGGGGGGGTAGTTTATGCCCCACGGACACCACGGATTACGGGTGCCGGAAGCCGCTGTCTGGGTGAGCTAAGATCAGTATATCCGCGGAACGTGTAATGAGGCCTAACGAGTGGTAAGTGAAAGCATTAGCTCCTCTTGATATAGACGTGAGCCTGGCAGCGATCAGATCTTTTTAATGAGCCGATTAATATTTCTAAAAAAATCACAAAATTACATAACTTTTATTTCATCTTCAGCAAAGACGGATCAAACATCAACGATTAATTTTTTAAATTTAATTTAGCAATGTTTTCTTTTAGTTTTTATTTTTTTTACAGCTGTTTCGGTTTACAAGGTCATTTTCAAACTGTGGTTAAACACATTTGAGACGACTTATTTATACGATTCTAAATGTCAATTTTTTAAGGTGTATAAAGTGATTTATTACCGTTTAAACCAATTTGCTGTGAAACTTGTTGGGAAAATAGACACTCCATTACGCGGGGTATTTTGGAATCTGTTTTCCCCGCACTAAATGTTAATATTTTTCTTAATCTTTAATTTTTATTATTAAATAACAACGACGTTACTGCCATTACCATCGATATAATAACTATAGATTAGCCCTCCCATACCCAATTCCAATCCCAAAGTGACACCACCTACGAGAAATTTTATAATACAACTACCCATCGAATTTCGTTGCATCTCTTGCGTGACCAAGTTGTTTTGCTAGGAGGAAATTAAACATTTTTTATTAAATGTTACTTTGCTGCCTCGAATTCATATGTTATGTACATATTCATATAACTGATTAAATTGTTCATAATAAAGTCCATGATAAAGCGTACCTAAAATATTTCTAACTGCCTAAAATTTTGTGTATTAAAAATGATGTGCTCAAACCTAGTAATTTCGTCGCCGCGAACTTGCTAGCAAACAATTAGCTCTACGCAGACCAACTAAAGGTACAAACCAATGCTTCTTGCGATCTTTTGACTGTGAGACAATGGACTTTCTTTTTGATGATTGTTTCGTAAACCAATATTCTTGGTTCCGGTGTCATTTTTAAGACCTACACGACTTGTCTAGATATACTTGGTCGAAGGCCATGACTCATTTAAGTGCGTTATATTGTTTGGGTTTTGTAAACATACTAAGGTGTGGGGAATAAATATTTTTCTTGCTTTATAAATCAACGATTTTAATACAATCAAAAACTATCACTACTTACTACCCGGAGAACTATTAATGATATTATTCTACTTTTTTTAAATTATTGAATAACCTCACAGACCGTCCTCAAACGTTAAGTTATGTACACCCACCAACATCTTTTCCACTGTTATAGCCGTAGCACTAATTGTACATATAAACAAAAATGTCATCCGTGTACAAGTGTTGGGCGCATGTTTAGCGTGTTTCCCGACTACGCACCGGTGCCGAAGGGATCAATGACGCTAGTTTCTCGGATCTTTCTAGCATCTTCCATTGAAATACCGGTAGAACAAGGACAGCAATCCCACCTGACGCCTGTGCTCTAAAGATTGAAATCCGTTTGTCAAGATAGGAGAATTTATCGAAAAGACCGTCCGTTTCTGCACAGGGTATTTCGGGGCTCCAGACCAGTGGTGGCTGCCAAATTCAACTGTGGGGCGCACTTGCGATTTGTACAGTGTTAGCGTGGTGTACTATTAAAGTATCTGCAGGCCCTGTAAGTATGCCCAGTTTCTGATATGCTAACTTAACCGGCCCCCTAGCATGGTCGATCGATAGAGGTTTTATCGAAAATGTCGGTAACTTGCGATCGCTCCCGAGCACGACTGCAGGCCGCTAACGAATAGTTCGTTAGCGGTCTGCAGTCGTGCTCGGGAGCGATGGCAAGTTACCGACATTTTCGATAAAACCTATCTCGATTGACCATGCTAGGACCGATGTGGTCACATAGAGTTACACCAAGCACATCAATGGAGGGCCTGTTCGGAAGATTGCTTCCGTGAAGGAGACTAGTTTTTAATTTCAATCCCTTTTAGACGTAATCAGACATGATTGGGTCTTTAAAACATTATATTCGACGAGGTTATTCTTACCCCAAGAGAAAATACTCTTGATTTAAAACATTTGTATTGGGGCAATGTACATGTACATGGTTTGCTTACGGTACTGAACAAACTAGTTGAAAAAAAACTTGTTCAGGAAAATGTACCATGTTCAAAACCATTACGATTACCCATGTTTTAAATGCGGTAATTTCAAAAACCAACAGCTGTGTTAAAAGGCGTCTCTCAATTTATTTAAACAGCTTCACTCCAGGTCGAGGTTTTATGTCAAGTCAAGTCTTATTAAGAGGAAACATCGATTTATTGTCGTCTCCGGCTCCGGTCTCCCTCCAGCCAGGTGAGAAAAGGAGATAAACAACGCCAAGTAAATAAGACAAGACAAATATTGACGCTCCCCGGCTTCTGTTATCCTGTTCCAGTGCCTCGTTCCCTTGTTCCCCGCTCGCCATTCTGTAAACGAATGGAATCCGGGATACAACAGGAAACTTGACTCATTTCCGATGAACTTGTGTAGACTGTATCGAGAGCTTAGAGCCAGAATGACGTAACAAGAAAATTATAATTTTGCAGGAAAGGCATAGTTACTGTTGTTGTGAAATGATCAAAATATAATAAAACAAAAATAATAATTGGATTATTTATATAGCACCGTTTTTGTGAAAAATTACCTCATAGGCGCTGCACAAACTTACAATATATTTCTACAATCCTACTTCCAACTACAAACTACATAAACAATCGCTGATACGAAACTAAATGTACAGTGATTTGATCAATGAACGCGATGCTGCTCTAAAATTTATATACATATATTGTTTCATTTACAGGCAGAAACTATACAAGATCATAAATAGTTTATTGTTTATTTAGATAAATTTAGTTACAGTTCGCACGTAGAAGACACAATTGGTAACACATGTTATTTAATCTTCACGTGTAGCAAACACTTTGCGGGAATACATAATTATAATAAACACGATTAAATAAATTTGTTTCAATTCCACTTTATTATTTCTTAATCCAACCGGTTTCGGTTCGTCCTGAACCTTCCTCAAGGATGAATAAAAATATATTGATATTCACCCCTGAGGAAGGTTCAGGACGAACCGAAGCCGGTAGGATTAAGAAATAATATGTTATTTAACCCTGATATATTTTAATAATGCTAGTAATATATAACACGTTCTTTAATGATCGTATTTTGGAAAGCAAAAGCAAATTTTTATGATGGGCGGTACAATACGATGTACACGGATTTGATAATAATATTTATCATCCTAAGTGGGTATTTCACCATCCTCCTGATAGCTTACCCATAAGAAACCAATATTAATAAATAAATACTCACAACAGGTAAGAAAAACTCGGCTAAATTATTCTGTATGTGTAGGCAAGTCTATTATTGTAATTAGTTTTAATTAAACCTTGGTGAATCATTGCTTACGAATCATGTTGATTTTTTAAACAATAAAAGCGGTTAAAACTAAGTATTTTACAATTAAAACACATATAAATTTGTTATAGACCACTTTTATTTTATAAACACTCTACCGGTTTCCTAAGCACCCTTCCTTCGTCAGGACAATATCATAACTAAACTATGATACAAATTTTAGGTGTTTGTATATCTGTCAACATTCTGTAACATAGTTTAGTTTTAATGTTCTCTTGACGAAGGAAGGGTGCTTCTGAAACCGGTAGAGTGTTTATAAAATAAAAGTGGTCTACAACAAATTTATATGTGTTTTTTTGTAAATTATACAAGCCACAAAGTTAATGATTTTTACAAATAACTAAGTATTTTATTAACTTACAAATAACATTTCTTAATTAAGTAACTGGAAAAATAAAATTTCTTTCGAATTTGCCTCTGCTGTAAAATTTGAAATTTCTTCTTAGGTACATCATTCTGGCTCTAAGTCCTCAACATAGACCAGCCACAGTCAACCTTTTTTCTTCTCAAAATATTAAACCATACCGTTTACTTTTTACCCCACGCCTCCCCTCCGGGTTTTCGACGCTGGGGGAAGGGATTAACATAGGTTTCTTCCCAGAGGGGTCAAGTTATTATTATTTACATGCCCACATTAAAATAATTAATTAATAATCTAGGATTTAAAAAAAAACTGAGTTTTTTTACTACAAAACGTCTATTTTTTATAACGGAATACTTTCGTCTTTCCGCCACGCGTCGAACCGCACGACCTAATTGCGGCATCTCTTGGGCCGGCTACTAGTAAAGTCAGAAAAATGCGAGTGTGTGTGCATGAGTGCCGCCAAAAGTTGATAGAATGCATTTTCACCGAAAACAAATCTGTACGCCGAGTTTCAGATCGACCGGATGTCGGGAAATTGGTTAATTTCTACGTCCAAGATTTGCATTCATTCAACAAAACTAAATTTAATATCTAATAGATGTATTTAGTCAATCAATTTTATCAATCTTCTCAACAGGCCTTCCATTGATAGGCTTGGTGTAGGTAACTCTAACGATCGTTGTTCTAAATCTAATACGATAGAGCCACGGTTAGTAGCCATACTCCCTCAGGTAAATAAAACTAAAAAGTTGCAGTGATCTCTCAATTGTGTATTAAATGCTTTTTCTAAGTGCCAAGGATTTTCTGAAAGCAACCCACAATTTAATATTTTTCTAATATTATCCAGTTAACATGCTCTAATAAATTTCATTATTCTCGATATTGCATGAAATTCGGTTAAGGCCAAATATATTGAAATATAAGTAGATGTGCTATCTGCTGTTTTTACTATGTGGGTCTGCGCTTCCGGGTGTCGCCGATATTGTTTACCAATTAACAAATAAACTAAAAGAACAAATAATTAACGAATAAACCAAACGAACGTTAAACTAAATGAACGAATTCTTTCCTCATTCAAAATATATTGTTAACCAATATTAATGCACATTTTCAAAAAATCAACGAAATGAACAAATTCTTTTTGTATGAAAACTACGCTAATTAGCGCGTAGTCCGGCGACAGTTGCGCGGACACCATAGCATATCTCTTCTGTATTTGAATATCTTTGGTTGAGGCTATTAAATTTTGAACTTCCGATGAGTTCGAGGTCATGAATATTGTCACTCTCTGTTGTTTATATTTAATGCACTTTGATAATGTATGTTCGACTTTTTCAATTTGTTCACATATCGAGCACTTTGGAGAATCCAAGAGGTCTATCAAACACAATATTCTTCCCATTAGTGTATGTCCGGATCTTAATCTGAAAATGATTCTCATTTCCGATCTTTTCAGATTAACCTCAGTGAACCATGGTATTTTAAACAGTTCGTTTTGGAGCTTTCTGTACCATATTCTCTTATTAGTAGACAATGTTTCAAAATGATTATTACACACGTCTTACCCACTGGACGACCTCCGTAGTCCAGTGGGTAAGACTCTTGACTCACAATCCGGAGGTCGCGGGTTCGAACCCGGCATGCGCAAATCAATTTTATCTGATTAATTTGTGTTATTTCACAATTAATTCATTTAAAAATAATATATAGTATATTTGCGGCATGTTCCAGAGTGGAAGATACTATCAGTATCGCCCTGGTGTAAGACCACCATTCAGAATTGAAACGTTGCTTGAAAATGGCTTTAGCCGTGTTTAGTGACCAGATCTGAATAGCCAGGTACTTCCCAACCTTCCTCTTCCCCACCTCCTTCCCCTCCCCACTACCTTCAGCCTCACAACATACCCCAGTTGGGGATGCCATAGTCTCACTGGCTCCAGACCGGAGCATTTGGGACTCTTGTGCGGTATTCATGTAAAAAAAAAAAAAAAAAAAAACACATATTATTATATATGGAGTTTATTTTTTGGCAGTAATCTTCGGCATCTAGCATCCAGTCGTACATGATTCCATTCACACATGCTTCGTTTGCCAACAAATACGCCTCTTCATTCCCATTTATTCCTACATGAGATGGAATCCATTGTAAACATATGGACACATCTTTCTGCTGTAAACGCCTTATTTATTCTGCAATATTGTAGGCCATTTTCCTACAGGGAACTCCTTTCGATTTTCGAGTTTGATTCCACTGATTTTTAATTGCATATGCCACCGCTTCTTTGATTGCTATCAATTCTGCATTCATCGTAGTGCACTTTTTATTCAATTTTATTTGATGGGTAAAATTGATCGGCGTTGAAATAAAAGCTGCTCCATCGTCTGATTTTTTTGATCCATCAGTGAAGATCTGATTGAAACCAGAATATTTTTTAGTTAGCTTATCGCTTATGATATTACTAATTTCATTTGGTAAGAGTGGTCTTTTGGGAAAATTAAAATTTGATATTTAAAAGCTGTGATTATTATACACACAAGATAAGCGGGCCGCACATAAGCATGGCGAGCAGCATTCAGCCCGCGGGCGGCAGGTTGAGAATGGCTGCTATAGATCCAAGCTTCCCTATCTTGTAATTCTATGCTCGTCCAATGTACTAACCACTCTATTTTTAGCAGGGGTAGCTACTGTGCGTTACTTTTTGCAACAGGTATTTGAATTATTTAACTTTAAGCCTGACGCTTTTTCCGTGTTTTCGATGTTAATAGGATTTTGCCACCACTACATGAAAATTCGTGTGGGAAAAAGGTTTTTTTAATTTCGATGGAAAATTCGTGGATTCCTGATATTTTTTTATTAATATTTCTTGTTTGCGGTGCTGATTAAATAATTACATTATCTTGCAAAATATTTTTCAAAAATAGCTCTTTTACAAATTCACAAAGATTGTTTCAATAATTGAAACCATGCATTATTTTTGTGACAGCAATAGAACAAATATTCTTGGCACAATATTACTCAACAACTGGGTTCCGCAACTTTTCATCGCGCGACAATATATCGCTGAGAAAATATCCTCCGACAAAATATCCTACTGACAGAAGAATAAATCAATAAGGGTGCAAATTTCTAAAAACAACAAAAAATTTCAAGAGACTTTAAAGTTTGGGTCAAGTGAAGCCAAGTGACAATAAGAGATTCCAGAAATTTGGTAAAGTTTTTGAGACTATTGCCGAGTACGTCCGGTGTCTTGCGACTAAGTGGATGTTAAATAGTCGACACATTCGTACAAAAGGTTGGGAGAAGGTTAAGTAGGTTCTTTGGAAAAAAGAGTAAGGTTTCTGGATTTCTAAGTAGACGGTGATTGATTTTGATTTTGATTGCGGCCAAGAGGAAAGCTTCTAAATGGCTTAATTGCTGATATATAGATTCCATATTATAATAAACATGAAATGTAAAATTATTTTAGAATGCATCTCGTATTAAGTTTTCTGGTATCAAAATAAACGTACTCCAAAGTAAAAAACGTACTCCAAACGTACTCATACTCCAAAGTTGCAATTTGATATGTCTAAAATATAGCGAGAATTGTGTAATGCTAACACCATATCATTTCTGAAATCGCACCAGATGGAGGTAGTTTCCCAACGTTTATTCTTATTTAGTCCCCTCGCAACAACAATCAGCCGGGAGTTTCCTACTTGCCGGGAAGCTGCAAACTGAAACGGGGATCTTCTTGCAATTTAAACTCAAAATTTCTATTTCATAAGCGAGTCTGAGACTATGCATAGTTTCAATATAAGATTTTCTTTGTTGTGCATCATTTATCACATTCCACTTTTATTGAGTCACAGAAGGGATGGATACATATTTCGGAGCACACTAGGGAGTAGTGAGGTACATTAGCTGTAAATCTGATATTAAAATAAGAATTCATAAAATAGTTTTTTTTAAATAATCTTTTGATTTATTAATTTATTCAATATAATATAGACCATCCCCATTTTGCTTTCATAAATATATAAAGGCGGTTTAAATTGCCACAATGGAAAATATTTTGGTGTCTCCCAATTAATACTATTGAAATGTGATCTTAGGCGTCATGAAGTTAGCACAGATTTTTTTCTCTGAAAATTTCTGGTTTTTACAAGAATTGTTTTCATGAGTTATGCAGTTTTCAAATATAAGCCATTAAGAAGTCGGTGGCCGGACAACTCAGAATCGTGCAAATTCAACACCTCCTTTGAAAAGTCATTAATAGCGATTGGTTGGGCGTTTACACAATTCATAGCTACACTTACCAACATACATTTAAATATATCATAGAACCTGTGCTTGTAGCTTGATAGTCACATGTACCTTACCTATCCTATCATTTTACCCATCCTGTCCCATCCCTATGAACCTGTTATTTCGTTACTATAATAAATCAGTGTCATCAATTGAAACTCGCCGCGTAAGCGTATAATTTTCCGCTCCCCGCATTCTCTAACTCAATCCCGCATATCACAGTAAATACCGCGATTAATAACTATACAAGTGTATGAACAAAACCCACCCATGAGAGAAGAGAAGTACCACAAGATTCTACAGTATTCATTTTTACTTGTGCAGTAGTCTATCATACATCTAAAAACACATACAAGGTCCTTCGACATCCGCATCCTCACAAAACACACATCAGTGATGAATAAGATATATACCTAAAAAAAATTGATTAAATATGTTACGTAGATTAATTTTTGGGCTATTCTTCAATTTTTGTTATTGTTTTTGGGGTGTTATGCCGTGTTGCGCTACCTCCTCCTTTAGCCAACGTTTCGGACAGCGTTACAGTGTCCATCATCAGGGCAGATGTGTAAATGTTAGTGATGAAATATGTGCTTAAGTACTTCCAAGCAATACCGTATTGCCAGCTCCATTCCACTGCGAGCTGACATTACAGTATACTTGAAGATGGTTTTCTGCATTTAGCTTTGGTGTAGCCATCAATTACCGGATACCAAGAACTATTGAACTTAGCTCCGTTGCGTCGTCTCTATTAATGTTAATAGAATTTTTATGAATTTCAATTGCCTCTGTAATTAGGCGTACTCTATAAGTTATGATATTTGAATCCTAATTTACTCCACATTTTCCAAAATCATAAAAGTGTGACGAGAATATTTTTTCTATAATACATTGAATTTGTATTGGCATAATGTTAGTCCCATCACTATTTAAAAACACCTTTCCAAAAACAGTGATGACTCTATTTCAGCTTAATTTAACCAAAGCTTTGACCTACAAACATATTTTCTTTGAACTCACGCACAAAGTTCGTTTGCCGGAAGAGTTTTATTAGCGAATATAAAATGTGAATTAGTCACGTAAACGCTGTAATTTCTCAAAACTATTATGTGCGGTCGAGAAAATAAAAGCCTAAGTTTTGTTTTCATTTTGTTTATCATACACATAATAAAGTTGAACAAAGCGACAACTTGACACTTGGAATTAAACATTTTTTCTTGTTTCTTATCTTTACGTTTCAGTAACCATAATACCATGCAAAAGTTTCACCATTGTAAAATTGGTGCGAATCTAAACGATCCGTCATTTTAAACGTTAAAAAATGATTTACTAATCATAGTATGCTAATTTTCTAGAAAAAAATATGCACGTGAGTTTTTATTTTTAATCGTGATTATTTATTCAACGGTATTTTTATAAAAATCTTTTCATGGGTCATAAACAAAGGAATGTGCAATAAAGTCAGAAATCCGTGTCACGCGAGTCGGGCTGAGTTAAAGCCACGCTTAAAGCTCCGATACATTCTGGTTTAATAGTATTTTGCGACAATGTTGAAAGCTTTCCCGTTTCAAGACTGTAACATAAACTAAAATGGCAACGCTTTGATTATTAACTTTTTCATATTTTAATATTTAGATCACAAAAGCGCTGATACGCCAAAAAAATTGCAAATGTAACAATTTCTACATTGTTGGAAAAATATATTATAGAGCAGGTGGATTGTGTATCTAGTTAGTAAGTTTACGAGATATGGGAAGGCTGATAGAGATATTGAAAGAGGGATAAATGCAGGTTACTTCATTAATTTTTGTAACGTTGGCGCAAAAAAAACCGTCAAAAGAAGCGAAGCTAGCAGTCCACAATGAAGTGCAGGTACCTACCCTGATGTATGGCAGTGAGGTAAGGAACTGGCAGAGGAAGGAAGAAAGTAGACTGAATGTTGTTGACATGAGATTCCTAAGGCATACGTGTGGTAAAACCAAGAATGACCGTGTGAGAAATGTGGAGATCCGCAAAAATTCCAAGATTACCACCAAAAAGTGGCATTTTGATTTTTAGAAATTTAATTAATATTAAATTCGATAATGTTATTATCGAGTTCTGCAAGTTTTTTGGTTAGTGTTTTAGTTACAGCTGTTTCGACTTGTAAGGTCATTTTCAAACTGTGGTGAAGCCACGTACGGACGACTTATTTATAAGATTTTGTCAATTTTTAAAGGTGTCTAAGTTGATTTATTACCGGTTAAACCAATTTGTAGAGACACTAATTGAGAGAGTGCTAATGTGGGATTCGGAGTATTTCCCTTTGGTTTGCCTTGCACTAAGTGTAATTAAAATGGAGTTCTACGAATTAAACACAAAAACAATTAATAGTGGCATTTTGACTTTGTATTTGAGTTCATCTCCGATCTAACCTCCTTGACCATTTGTAGGGCTCCGCTCTCTTGTTGAGCTAATAAATACACAATTAAAAACATTTACTAATGCTCATTCACTTTTTCAACTATTTGAATGCTATAGAAATGAGATCCCTGAGACGTGTGTTTAGAAAAACCATGTACGATCATATGAGAAACGTGGAGATCCGCAAAGAATACAAGGCTGATGTAAGCATAATGAATAAAATTAAGAAAGGGACCTTCAGATGGTTTGGGCATATAGAGCGAATGAGCGAAGAAAGTTGTGTAAGGAGAATATATGACGCAAATGTGAATGGTAGAAGAAGTCAGGGACGTCCAAGGAAGACATTATGGTATTCTAATAAGGTAGTCGGGCCATGTCAAGAGTCAGAATAATAGAAGAGTATATATGGGACGATGTTCGAAGCAAAGAGTGTGTGCAAAGACCGAGTTGTTTGGCGGTCCATCCCCTCTGCCTACCCCTGCGGGGAAACGGCGCGATGGTTAGTTAGTTATTTTATGTTCTGTCACATTGGTAAAATGTATTTCAGTTCCGGTAAATATTTAAGACTTTAAACATTGCATAAGTTTCCAGATTTAAAAATCGAGTGTGCTTTAGACCACACGATTGAAGTAAAACTTCACTAACTTATATCTCCCTCTCAACTTCCGTTAGCCTTGCCCGATCACACTTTTCATAACGCTCTCGTCACGCATTCACTAGCTTACTCCCCAAGTCAAGCGTGCGTAAAGGCCCGACCGTTCGCCTCGCCCGATCACACTTTTTGTAACGCTCTCGTCACGCATTCACCAGCTTACTCCCCAAGT
The DNA here is from genome assembly GCA_917880885.1 of Limnephilus marmoratus. Classification (NCBI taxonomy): domain Eukaryota; kingdom Metazoa; phylum Arthropoda; class Insecta; order Trichoptera; family Limnephilidae; genus Limnephilus; species Limnephilus marmoratus. Next base: position 50,808,396 of record OU862919.1, read on the forward strand.
CAAGCGTGCGTAAAGGCCCGACCGTTCGCCTCGCCCGATCACACTTTTTGTAACGCTCTCGTCACGCATTCACCAGCTTACTCCCCAAGTCAAGCGTGCGTAAAGAAGTTTTACTTCAATAAATCTTCACATGTCATCGTACTAGTTGGAGTTTGAAAATATCGTTTTCCAGTGTTTTTTTTAAGCTTATCTGGATTAGGTACAGAGAGAGAGGTTTACAGAGAAGATTAATATTAATTAAAGGAAAATAATCACTTTGTTTGTAACCACGATTTATTGATTTAATTTTTATTTACCGACCGGTTTCGCTTAATACAAGCATCTTCAGGGTATAAATTAAAACTGATGAAAAAATACATTGTGTGAGCTTATATATACATACAGACAGAGACAAAACATAATATAAAGTAAGAGTGAGAGAGTGTAATTAACATCCTACATAGTGATAGAGAGAAAGAGACGGGTATATCTAATGAATAATTACATTATATCTACCGGGACAAAACGTCATTTGAACAGGTGATTAAGGAATAAAGTGGCTACGGGTTTTTTTAGTTTATGGGAAATATTCCTAATATCGGACTGTTGGACACATTTAACTGATTATTAAGGATTTGGGTTTTTGTTTTAACGGCTTTCTTTATTTCGAGTGCTTCTAAATTATTAAGCCTGTTACCATGACCATTTCTATGTAAAATCTTAACACCGGTGTTTTGATTGAAGGTATGATCTTTATCAATAAGGTGATTAGCGAATTCCGAAAATCCATTATTATTTAAGCATCTAAGATGCTCTTTGATTCTAATATTGACATTACGTGTCGTTTTACCTACATAAAATGATGAACAATCATTACAATCTAATTTATATATTCCGGAATGACTTAGTTTTTCGTCCTTATCTTTCGAATTAATTAAAAACTTCCCTAAATTATTGTTTGTGTAAAATGCCGGTCTTATTTCGGGAGGTAGATTTTTTACACTGCAGGAAGAGAACTGATTAATGAATAAAATACGACGCCATTGGTAACAAAGATTATTATTATTATTTATATTATTATGATTAGTAAATAAGAAATTCTTAGTGGCTATTTGTTTTTGTTTTTTATTTAAAATTGTATCAATGAGTTCGGCATTATAACCATTATTAACCGCGATTTTTTTAATTATTGCTAGTTCGTTGGAGAAATTAGTATTAGATAACGGTATTGTGACCAAACGATGAACCATTGAATGAAACGCGGAGTGTTTATGTGAAACAGAATGATTGGATGTGTTATGGATAACAACGTCGGTGTAGGTAGGCTTGCGAAAGATGTTAAAATTTATTTTATTATTTACGATAGATAAGGTGAGATCTAAAAAATTTAAAGTTGAATTAGTTCCTATCTCTAATGTGAATTTAATGTTTTGATGGTATGAATTTATAAAGATGAGGAAGGCATTTAATTGACGTTGAGTCCCTGTCCAAATACAGAAAACGTCATCGACGTATCTCCGCCATAGTAAGACGTTTTTTACAAGGGGTGAGGCACTAGTTAAAATTTTGTTTTCTAAATTATTCATGAATATATCAGCAATTAAAGGACTTGTAGGAGACCCCATGGGAAGGCCTTCGATTTGCTGATATATAACACCATTGAATTGAAAATAATTTTGGTTAAGGCAAACATTAAATAGTGAAGTCAGATCATTCATTAAATCTTTGGGTAAATTAGAAGTATTTAATAAATTAGAGATCAAACATTTGCTCTCCTCTACGGGAACATTAGGGAATAAGTTAACCACATCAAACGATATGAGTTTGCAATTTTTAGGGAGATCCAAATCTTTGAGTTCTTCTACTAGTGAACATGAATTTTTGATTGTATATTTTGGGGAGAAAATATTGGAATTATGGAAAACATTAGTAATAAAAGAAGATATTTTAAAATTTGGGGCATCACAGCAACTAACAACTGGTCTTATAGGTTTATCACTTTTATGGATTTTGAGGAATCCATATAATTTTGGTGCTTTCGGATTCTTTGTTAAAAACTTAACTTGATGATATGACTCATCTTGAAACATTTGGGATTTACAGGCTTTAAGAGTTAGTTTAACTTTATCTAAGAATTTTCCAGTAGGGTCTTTTTGAAGAGTTATGAAGTTGTCGTTATTGATGAAATCTTGCACTTTTGTATTGTATTCTCTTCGAGGTATTATAATCACGGTATTTCCCTTGTCCGCTTTGGTCAGGATTAAATTTTCGTCTTCTAATTTAGCACGAATATTTTTCATTATAATTGTCTCGGGGTTTGGTGTAAATTTAAATTTAGGTATTAGATTTTTTATTGTTTCTGCACTTTTGTAGAAGAATCGTTGAGGTTTACCATATAAAGCTGTATCGATATCTACTGCAACGTTTTCTATTGCAGAATTAAAGTTTTTATTATTATATTTTAGGTTGTATTTTAAACCTTTCGATAGTAGGTTCATCTCTTCAGGTAGAAAATGAACTGTTGACAGATTCTGGACTCGGTCAAAAAACGTATGAACCGGTTTTAGGTTTTCATTATTGTTAGATTTATTTAAGGAACACAACATATTAAGTTTTTTATTAATTATATTAAGTTTATTAAATGCTTTCACAGAAACTAGGTGTCTGACTTTATCGTCGAATAAGTCCCACTCAACAGAGTGCAGATCATATACTAGTTCTGTATGTAAGAGTTTTAAATTAAGTTTTATATTATTACGTTGTTTATAAGATTACATAGAAATGGTCATGGTAACAGGCTTAATAATTTAGAAGCACTCGAAATAAAGAAAGCCGTTAAAACAAAAACCCAAATCCTTAATAATCAGTTAAATGTGTCCAACAGTCCGATATTAGGAATATTTCCCATAAACTAAAAAAACCCGTAGCCACTTTATTCCTTAATCACCTGTTCAAATGACGTTTTGTCCCGGTAGATATAATGTAATTATTCATTAGATATACCCGTCTCTTTCTCTCTATCACTATGTAGGATGTTAATTACACTCTCTCACTCTTACTTTATATTATGTTTTGTCTCTGTCTGTATGTATATATAAGCTCACACAATGTATTTTTTCATCAGTTTTAATTTATACCCTGAAGATGCTTGTATTAAGCGAAACCGGTCGGTAAATAAAAATTAAATCAATAAATCGTGGTTACAAACAAAGTGATTATTTTCCTTTAATTAATATGTCAAACCACAAAGTGACTGCTTTCTACCAAAATATAAGATTAATATTGTTAGGCGCTTGGCTTATTCACAATTTTACCTCCGAGAGCATTAGAACCGTGTGCTCATTGAATTTTAGGTTTAATTTAGAAAAATAATCCTTTTCTACACATTTTTTTCCATTGTAGATACTGGGTGACGCATGAAATACACTAGGATTATAAAATAATTAAGAAAAATAACGAACATTTATCATTCCAATGTGTCATTCAAGAAAATACAATACTAATAAATCTAAAGGAAAATATGGAAAAGAACTAGATACGGAAAAAAAAACTAACGGTCACAACTGGGACCCGAACCCAGAATCGCCTTACCGGGACAGGCGCATTAAACAATTCGACCAATGAGACCACTTATTTTGTAAATATATTTTTTTAAATCTCTTATTTCAAATTGAGAAATAAGAATAATATTTTGGATTAATTTTTTGGCAGGTACCTTTTTAAATGTTAACAAATGTTCGAAGAATTGGTTTATATCTTTGATAGTTTCTTTTACAAAAAAATATGATTTTATTTACATGGGACACCTATTGACCTTTTTCTAATATTCATTTTTTTATTAGAATGACTTTTTTGCAATAATTTTTTATGGTTATTCCCATTAATGTAATATATCATTGAAAACGTAGATTATATTAATATCCCTAAACGAAAATATTTAAAAAATAGTTGAAGACAATATGGTTTTAAATACGATTTATTTATTGTTATCAAGTTTAATTTGTAGAACTACATTTTAATTTTAATTTCTTTTATATGTTCAATAATATTATTATTTTATTTATAAACAGGTTTGCTATGTAATTATTATTAAACGTGATAGCTGTTTTGCCTTCCGAAGGCATTTCAAACTGTGGTTATACCACTTACAGACAATACATTTATTAGGAAGTGAAGAAATTACGGAAATACCTATGAGATTGACGAAAAATGACTCTGGTCTAAGTGGCCGAATTGCTTGTAAAGAGATAGTTGTTCTAATTAAAAAATGAATTGTAGTTCCTGTACACCAACTTCTTTCACACCAACATGATATTTAGTACAACGCATTAGTCAAATATATATATATATATATTGTTTTTATTTCTTGCTAGGGCAATCCCGATGAGTTACAGAACTCATTTTAGCTAAAATATTAGATAAAAAAATATTTTTACATCTTCTTCTCTTCTCTGTGTGCCGTATCAGGTCCCCCCGACGTTGGCGATCACTATTGAAAATGTCTCTCTGTCTTGTGCTGCCCGGAATAGCTTCTCCACACTTCTCATGCCGGTCAACTCTCGTATATTACGAAGCCAAGACATGTGTCTCCTACCAGGCCCTCGGCGACCCTCTATCTTGCCTTTCAATATTAAATGGAGCAAGTAATACTTCTCCCCTCGAAGTACCCAGATATGAAATTTTTCTGATTTTTATTAATGTAAGCAGTTCTCTATCTGCTCTAGCCCGCCTGAGAATTTCTATGTTGGTGATCATGTCGGTCCATGGGACCTTGAGCATTCTCCGGTGAAGCCACATTTCAAAAGCCTCTAACCTGTTCATGGTATTTACTTTCAAGGTCCATGTTTCACATCCATAGAGCAAGACCGACCACACATAACATTTTATCATTTTCTGCATTAGTTTTAAGCTGATATTATTATTATATTTTTACATGCATCATTAAATTTTATTATAGTATTTAGGGTTCTTAGGTATCTCCTGGCGATATGTCCTTCTTCGGACAATCGAATCTGAAAACAGCGAAATCAGAAAAAGATACGGCATCTGGAACTCGAACCCAAGATCTTCGCCTTGCCGGGGCGCAACTCTACAACTGAGGTAATGTGTCCCTATCCGATTCAGTTATATTTAACTACATTATTCTCGTACTTCGACTAAGAACTACAAACAATTTCTTCATTTTCTTAACGCATATTTTTATTGACTGCTATCTTTATATATGATTGCAAGATTCAAACCTGAAATAAATGCTATCTAGATAGTGTTTTGTATAACTTTTTAATCCATTTTTATTTTTAAAATGCGACATCCATAGAATTTTATTGAGAAAGATACAATCAAATCTACGACTCGAAACCAGGACATTCGCCTTGCCGGATTCATGTTCGGTTGGTGGAGTTGCGCCTCGGCAAGGTGAAGGTCCTGGGTTCAAGTCCCACATGTGACCGTATCTTTTCTGATTTTTCTGTTTTCCGATTTTCGATTGAGTTTCGCTAATATTGTCTTCATCGAACAGTGTTAATAACGTAGCGTCTGCGTGGTTGAATTTCAGAACCCAACGAGTGCTCGTCGGACGCCACGCCATACGCGCCGCGTTACAAATAACATCTGTGTACGTGGAATTTCACACAAAGCTACTATTATAATTCGGTTTCAAATTCAAGAATTCGACACAAGATGTCGCTACTTCCGTCAGCAGGTCGGACGGGGATGTCTCCCCCCTAGGTATAACTGCTACGAATTTCTGAATATGTGGTATCTCTACGGATATAAAAGATTGACGGTAAAACATATTGAATCAAGTGGCTATATATAGACCGGCCAACTCAGAATGAAACCAATTCAGAACCACTTTAGAAAGTTCGTTTATACTAGTGATAATAAAAAATATATACAAAAAATTGGTTAAATAAGTTAAGTTAGGTCAGGGTTACCGGCTATTTCAAAATTATTTTTCATAGCTTTTAATGACCTTTCTGAAGTGGTTCTGAGATGGTTTCATTCTGAGTTGGCATGGAACCATATATTACATATGACGTCATTGCTCTGTCTCTGTTATTTTGTCCCGGTGACTAGCTACAGTGGATCCGAGGCACGGTCTGTTTTGGAATCAGTTTGTATTGGATCTATAAAATGGTCACCAACACTAACTGGGCGAAGCTGAACCACAAGCCGGAAACCCCGCAGGGCCTAGCAGGAAAAACCTGCTGATTTTACATTGTTTTTATTTAACTAATAACTCACCACGACGCCATTTATGGCAGGTTTAGGCATAGGATACATATACCCCCTCCAAACACTATCTCGGCACACACTCCTTGCTTCATTTGCAATCATATATAGTCTCATATTTTCAGTTATTCTGAATCTCGAAATGACTCGACTCAGTGATATTTTTGAAGTATTATTTCGATCGGAAAATTTCGTTCATGATTTCCACAATTTTTCAGTCGATGTTACGAAACTGAAATACGAAAAAATTATGTTGTCACAGGATTTTCACGTGACGAATTCATATATTTTTAAAAGCTCGTAATGAAGTTAAGTACCGTACATTTGACTGCACTGTACCAGTTTACGTGTGCAGTATGTAGTACCTATGCATGACTCGGAGCAGTCTATTAGGAACTGTCCACGTCCCAAAGAGAGGTAGCTCCTATGCAACTGGCCGACGAGGAAGCAATTTCCTAGCGTAAATCAGTCTCTCGTTTTAAACGCTATCATTTTTTCATATGCCTTTAGAAAGCAGAATTAATCGTAGGTATGTTCAAATTTGAGTGGATCCACATGCATTTTAAATTGAAGAGCTTTTGAAAAGTAGTTACTTATCGTGTTGATTATGTTCCACTCCGATCTATCGCGAATTTTCACTTTTTACGTCTTAAACGAAATGTCAGATCTACAAAAACTTTGTGTTATTTCCGCTTCACAATTAAAGCTCTATAAATGAAACATTTCTGAACGCAGCCGAATACTAAAAACTGTTTTTGAAAGGTTACAAAATAATCTTTCAAATTGTTATATTACAAATAAATAATTACGTTTGTAAATATTAAAATTTAGAAAGTAAACATAAAAAATATGTAAAAATGACTCACGTGATGTTTTTGTGTGAAAACGATACTAAAATCATGGATTATGTAAAAACAACACTTATTCCATTGTATAAATGTAAAATAAACAATTTTTTCACCTCACTTTTACACATTTCATACAAAAATATTTAATAAATATTAACAATGTCTAGCGGCCCGTAGGTGATTTGGCGGGTAAAATATGTATCAACCGTGTATCTGACAGAATAGGTCTTTTTATGTATTTCTATGGACAACTTGAATAGGGATGTGCAGCTTGATTTATTATCGACCTTTGACTTTTTGTTTTAGGGATGTCATTATAACAATAACGGAGAAACACACTCGTTTACGTGAAAACACGCTTATTGTACTTGACTGCTGTCGTTATATTATCGTGTATATCCGCTTACGTATCTGAGTGGTGGAACAGATAAATATTACACAAGTTGATGCGTTCTTTAGGTTATTAATAATGAACAGTTATAGACCTTTGACGTGTCTTTTATTTTCAAATGCGTTTTATGTCAGACGAGTTTATTTTCAACATTAGTTTTAACAGTTCATTAACAAAAAGAGCTTATTTTCTTAAGCAATATGCTCTTTTATCTCAGTTATGAATTAGAAAAATAAACAGCTAGTGAGGACGGATGTATTGTCAACAATAAATAAATAAATGAACAAAAATATGAAAGAGAACAAGACAGAGAAAATAAAAAAAATAATGGTCGCAACTGGGATACGAACTCAGAACCTCTCATCTTAATCGGTAAGACGTTTGTCCCGGTAAGACGAGAGGTTCTGCGTCCCTTTGGTTTCGGTGTCTTCTTCTCTTTCATATTTTCGTTTAGATTATTAGTGTTATCTTTTTCTTCAATGAAATATAAGTCAGTGTTAAATAAAATATGTTTAAAACATTTCAAATGAACTAATCAGCCTTAGAAAGCATCTAGTTATTTAAGGTTTGCTTATTCATATTAGAGTTTAACCTACAATAAGAAAATAAAATAAAATTTAAGAGAGAGAGTCGTTGCTATATGTAGGTACTCAATTTATTATTCACAACTGTTTTTATCTTTATGAAAAAAGCTACAGAAAATAGAGTTCATACCGTAATTTTAAACAACATTTCAAACAAAATCAGTCCATTTTTTTATTTTTCGTTACAGCTTCTAAAACATATACCTAAAAATGGTTTTCTTTCCTGATATTATCATGTGTGAAAGGATTGGAAAATTATGTTAACCCCTCAGTCCAATTTGTTCGTTTTGAAAACCACTCATATAGGTCTTATAGAAATCGTTTTGTCTCCCTTTAAGAAATACGATCTAAACGGTGATAGAAAGAGAAAACACAAAGCTTAATATTCAAATCTTATAGTTAACCACAAAATTATCAAAATGTGCACCTTTATGAATCCAAAGTTTCCGACCGAAACTTCAGAAATTTTTTATTAATTTTTTTTACATGAAACTACAAAAAAGTAAGGTGACAACAAAAAATATATAGAACCCTTCGCGGGAGTGCTACAATAACTCACTAAAGTTTCCTCGCAATCGGATGAACGGTTTAGTAACGCATTTTCAAAACGCCAGAGCCCACTATTATATATGGAAACCATCGCGGGCATGCACACATCAAATCCCCAAAGTTTCATCGCAATCGGATGAACGGTTAGCTTAGCAACGCATGATTTTATGATGCCAGAACTCACTATTATTTATGGATACCATCGCAGGCATGCGCACATCAAATCCCCAAAGTTTCATCGCATTCGGATAAACGGTTAGCAATACATATTTTCTTGATGCCAGAACTCACTATTGTATTTAGAAACCATCACGGGCATGCTCACATCAATCCCCAAAGTTTCATCACAATCTGATGAATGGTTTAGCAACGTGTAGACGTATCATATACTCACATGTATGTATACCTACATACTCAGAAGCAAGCGTATTTTGATTTTTATACAAATTGGTTTGCGTAATAAAATATGTTTGTGTTTTTATTTTTTTACGTTGTCAGTAACAGTTAGAAAAAAACGTAAGGTGAGCCATTTTCAAAATTTTTTTATGTTTGCATTAAAAAATTTTATATTTCAACAATTACATGTTTATTTCTAATATTAAATTTTGAAATTGTATTTCGTCACCTTTCAAAAACAGTTTTTAGTTTTCGGAAACGTTACAAACTATCCCACTTATTTGGATTCTATTGCAAAGCGGAAATATTTTTTTACCGTTTTACAAAACATGTTCGAGGATTGATGGGTAAAAACTTTTATTATTCTTTGTATAATTAAGTAGGGATAATCCATTTAAATACTTTTGATTATAGTTGTGTTATGAAGTACCTACACAACAATTATTTACGGCCTATCAAATATTTTCATCGATAAAGGATCCGAGAGAATTTTAACTTTAGCCGCTGATGAGATTATTTGTGTAAAACGTCACCCACACTGACCGTTGGTAAGTGAACAAATAATGGCGGATAAACGGTGTTCACAAACCACAACAATATTATAATTAATAATTTTAATATACAATGTCATTTAGCGTGTAAACTGTTCACTAAATGTCATTTTTCAAATGACGGTGTTTACGTGTGCGTGGGTGTTTGAACCGGTGACCGGACAACTCAGAACCATGTAACTTCGTAACTTCAACACCTCGTTTGAAAATTCATTAAAAGTGATTTAAAAATTTATATTTAAAAAATGGTTAAATTGGTTATATTAGGTCAAGTATGGGCTATTATTGATTTTTTTTCATATAGAGATACGAGTATGTACGAGTATAATAAATTTGTCGTCGTATTTTAATAAATCATGATTTCATTAGTTCATTAGCGACATTGCTTCAGCAGCTGAAAATCCACATTTCATCAAAAGATGATCGATGGGCGGTTCCAATGGGAAAGATTAATTATTCTCCATACCAGCTGTTTAAAATTATAACTAAGTATCGATTTTATTTCATTCCAAATATGCTTTAATTTATACCTACATACATCCAAAAATGCTGAAAGGCGGGATGATAAAACTATTAACATTACGTATTTTTTGTAATTATTTTTTGATCATAAGTATTTATCATTTTTCAATAATGTCTGCGCAAAATAAGAATGTAAAAAAATCTTAAATAAATTAATTTTAAAACCGTAAATAGATAGGTACACAAAATAGAGAAATTTTCATTACAAATAAGTATTCGAAAATATTTTTTTAACGATTTTATTTGAACCATAATTAAAATTTTGAAACATGCGTTTAATAGATAAGGCATTAATTTACAATAATGTATGATTACGTGTTATGAAGTATGTCTTGTAAAATAAGATTTTTCGTTTGAAAATTTAACAAATCTGCCAACGACCTATGGTAAAACCTTATTACACTAAAAATAATAATTTTTTTCTCACAATTTAAAACGCGTGTTTACTATAAAAGAACAGTCTTTCGAAATCAATTTATAATTTTTTGTTGAAAAGAGACAATACCTAGGTCTAAAATTTGATTTAAAAATGACACAATATTTTCGGTTTTCTCTGGTTATACCCTCTTAAGGTACGAGTGTGTACATTATTTTCAATAAATTACACAAATAAATCAAATAAAATTTATATGCGCATGCCGGGATTTGTACCCTCCACATTGCTACCTTAACCCTCAACTATGGAGGCCGTCAATGTAATGAAAATATTGGTATTAAATATAAAATTTACACTTATAAGTAACTTCTTGTATCCACCATCAAAACCTTAATATTATTTGTCAAGTGTTATATTTAAGTATAAGACAATATTATAGTCAACACACTAATAATATGTAAAAAATCTGTTCATTTTGACTGTTCTAAAACGGGCAAATTGCCTAGTTGGACAGCCAAAAGATCATTATAACAATGTAATTTGTAATGTTTTTCAAAATAAATAAAATAAAATAAATATTCCACTTGGGGCGTGGAACCACGTGGTGTAAAATTCTGGAACAGGCCGCTAACAATAACTAACTAGCCGCTAACTCCTTGTTTAGATGGCGATTTGGTTTAAATTATTATTTAACACACAAGCCGCCTCTTTTGATTTTTTCACGAAAAAATTACGTTTTAAAGCGTTTTTAACATTATTTTTTGAAACTCAGGCACAAATATTATTTAATTGTTTAGCGATCATTTTTGGAAGAATTTAATTTTTCACATTATACAGCAAAACTATAACCAAAATGGAGATTTCGAACTTAAAAGCAGTTTTTACAGGCTTGATACTTTATTTTTTCCGGGCTTATAAAAAGACTAAAAAAATCAGAGTGTGCAGTTCACACGCAAACCAACCTTCAGAAAACTAAAGTAGACAAGAGTGGGGAGGCTACGAAGCACCGCACAAAGGGGAGACCGGTAACACCACACTCGAATTACAGCGCACCTTTTCCTATACATTTGATCATCTTATTAGTATTTGTGTTTTCTTCTTCTGGGTCGCTTTCTTTTGTGTTTTATTTTGCCTGGTCATTTTGGTTTGAAGATTGGATATTGAATTAATTATTTTTTTTGGTAGGTTTCGATCCTTGGTCTGCTAAATGTCTGGCCGCTAAGATTCGTCAGGAACTTTTTACCACTACACCAACTTGAGACTGGAGATTTGAGTGGAACTGTGGATTTTAATTATATTTGAATATTATATTATATTTGAACCGAGTACCCGTGAATTGAATAAATATTTTACTGCTATCTCATTCTCTGGCAGGCTAAATCCAGTAGATGTAAGTTTTTGTCTCTTTTTAGTGTCGCTCGTTTCCGTTTCATAGATTTTTAAATCATATTGTTGCTAAAGAAGTTATCACTTCAAAATACTCGATTATTGCAAAATATGTGTTCTAATTAAAGGATCTAAAATATTACTAAGCGGACTAATTTTCAAACCAAAATCAGATGATTTGGCATTGCTTGGTAAAGCATCGTATATAATCGCACGGCCCGAAATGCCGCGAAAAGGGTAAATTTTTCATTATTGATGTAGTCACGTAAACACGTAAATCGGTGGGTTCCTAGAAAGGCGAGCGAGGGTGGGTAATAAGAATTAATTATTGTAGATTATACGGGGTACCTGCGGCAGCACAGATATAGATATATTGGCGTGTCATGGATCGGAACACGAGAACCCTAATTAGGGAAACATCTGTTACGCTGATAAGTGAGGTGACAATTAGGATATATAATACATCGCTAATGGCCGTATCACATTTTATGAACATTTAATAATATTCATCACGCACTCCACTGCTGTTACGTTTTGGAAAAGGTTTTTAATATGACGGTGAATGTTGTTTTAACGATTCCATAAATCTGTAGCAATTGCGAAATCGTTAAAATCATTTTATTTTATCGTTGAACGAAAAGCACACGATTGGAGAGATTAATTGTTATTAAATCACGAAAATCAAAATGTTTCCTAGATATTTTCAATTTGAAAAGATTAATTGTAAACAATGAAATGAATAAATTGAATATCCGGCCTATTTACAAAATCAAAAGATGGTATTTTTTAATGTGTCTTTTTTTAAAAATTGGTAAAAACAAATATAAGCAAAAATTTAAAAAGGTAAATGAAACAATGATACTTTGTTTGAACCACTTGTATATTTGAGTAAAGCCGACCGGTTTCGGAACGACCGTTCCATCTTCCGATTTGATAGTTATACTAATTTGATAGTTACAAAATAGTGGATGGGAACAATGTATTATTATGGTAGGGGTGGAGCCGTTGCTAGGTATTAATGAAGAGTGGGTGGGTAGGGGAACATAGCCATGATTGGACTGTGAGATAATAATAAAACATTGTCTTACAGCCCAATCATGGATATGTTCCCTTACCCACCCACTCTTCGTTAATACATAGCAACGGCTCCACCCCTACCATAATAATACATTGTTCCCATCCACTATTTTGTAACTGTCAAATCAGTATACGTTTGCCCTGAAGAAGGAACGGTCGTTCCGAAACCGGTCGGCTTTACTTAAGTATATAAGTGGTTCAAACAAAGTATCATTGTTTTATTTATTTACTAGCAGACCCGGCCACACGTTGCCGTGGCTAACGAAACACAACGCCACTACCCAACCTTTATAAAATCCACACCACTCGCTTGCCAGCTGCCCGCTGCCTGAATTGAATATTTGAATTTCTCGGCTTTTCTCTACTAAAATGAGCATGTATTATACATATAAACATTCCTCTTGAATCAATCTATCTATTGGTGAAAATCGCATGAAAATCCGTTGCGTAGTTTAAAAGTGCAAGATCTATGTGCACATACATTTTGAGCGACTTTATTTTATACCATGTAATGATAATGATAATGGATAACCACAAAGTTATAGCTACATTCAAAAGTATATATATATTTAAAAAGGTTTTATTTACATTTTTGGGATGATAATCACTGTGAAAATAATAAATAATTTATCATTGAATTAAATGAATACAATATTATCGAAAATATGGAGACAGAAAAATCAGAAAAAGATATTGGCTCCACTGGGTCCCAGTGGAGCCAATATCTTTTTTTCTGATTTTCGGTTGAGTTTCGCTAATATTGTCTTCATTTAATTAAATATTATAATTTGAGATTTTACCTATAAAGTTAAAAATTAAAAATAAATAATTATCATTGATTTCACGAAATTTATGAATTTTCATAAAACCCTTTTTTTACGTTAGATCCACACACGAGGAGTCGCGTATTCAAATCCCGGCGTGCGCAAATAAAATTTATTGGTTTAATATGTTTTATTTTAAAATTAGTTAATTTAAAATAATATTATATGGTATTTTACGGCATGTTCCTGAGTAGAAGATACTCTTAGTATCGGCCTGCCGTGAAAGAAGCGTTGCTTCGAATGGGTTTAGTCGTGTTTGGTGACCAGGTCTGAATAGCCAGGTAGATCCCCACCATCCTCTTCCCCATCTCTTTACCCTCCCCATTACCTTGAATGCCGTAGTCTTAATCGCTCCAAAAGGAAGTAGTTGGAATTCTTATGCAGCATTCAAATAAAAGATAGTTAATTATATTTAAGGAATGAATTACCTGGCATCGATAATATTTCTTCTACTATACATTTATACAATTCTTGTTTCATAATCAATTCCACGATAATTTTTGTCTGATGGGTAACAGCCTCCATAGGTAGATAAAAAACAGAAACATTATTTTAAATAAATTGTTAATTTTGGCCTTAGTGTCGAATTACCGAGCTTTAAATTAAGTGACGAGGGACAATATTCAGTACTTCAATCATTTACTAAAAGCCTCTTTCTTAATTTCAAGGCTCGCTGTTAATCCCCTAAACTGGGATCTCGAACTCAATAATTTAATTCGCAACTGGGCAGAACAACACCGCCCATTCCTCTCCAATACAATAATACCAGAAGATTTATTGTGACTTGTTTTGCTAGGGACACACTTAGTGATGATTTTGGGTGCGAAGGTCTGTTGACAATCATGAATACCGAAGCGAAATGAAAGGCTTTGAACCGTCGCGACGGTCGTAATAATTTTCATTTGATTATTGCCTTCACTTAAACTTATTTGCTTTACATCAACTTGGTCGAGGGGTAAGACTCTCGCTAGTAATCCAAAGGTCGCGGATACAAAATTCGACTTGGGCGGGCAAACTTGTTAATTAATTCATTTGTTTAGTTAAATAATTAATTCATATAAAAATCAGAGCAAAAACAAAAAAAAAACAAAGCTTTTCTAAACGAATAATTATTCTTGACAAGAACACATGTGTTTAAAAGACGTTTAAAAAGTATTATTAAAAGTTGTAACATATGATTTTCTCATATATGAATCGCCTAAAATGCGCATAACTTCCGAACTTTACTTATTTCAGATAAATGAAACAATTCAACATTGTTTGAACTAGAGGTGGGTAAGTTCTGCATTTTTCCGGAAGCCTCCGAGACTTGCTTCCTTTTAAAAGTACACGAGTTCTAGGAGCAGGTCCCGGGTCCGAGTTCTTAGGTGCGGACTGGGCACTGGGTATTGTTGCGGCGCACCGAAACGGGACGCACGGGTTCAAAGAACTCGGAACCAGGACCTACTCGTAGAACCCACACGAGAACTCAGAACCCCGGAGTCGGACAAGACCCGTACGAGGACAAGAACCCGTCACCCGTGCAATGTAGTTACATTCAATGTATCTACACTGCACGGTCTTTTATTGAGAATTTAAATAAGTAAATTAATAAGCTGTAATGCTTTACTATAAACTATTATTTTATAATGCACGTCACCCGTTGATTAACGATACCAGATAAGACGCTCTAATTGTCACGTCACGTCACGCACGTGTGTGTCAATCAACGAACAGCGATCGAATGAACGCCCAGCGCATAGTTGGCCGGCCGCGGGTAGCGGGGAGTGTCGGGAACTCACCGAGACCCGCGACTCACGAGTGGAATGGTGAGTGACGCCGGACTGTGGATCGCGGAGCAAGCCGGCGGCCACGGGGGTATCGTGTTCGCGCGAGTCCGGGAGTGGGCGGAATGAATGGATTGTGTCGCGATTCACGTAGCTTGGAACAAGGCGAATTTATCGTGTTCGCGCGAGTCCGGGAGTGGGCGGAATGAATGGATTGTGTCGCGATTCACGTAGCTTGGAACAAGGCGCTTGGGTTTAAAGGAACCCGGGACTTGTATTCGAGTGCGGTTTTCGCGCTTCGGCGTTGAGTTGCTCGGACCGCCGGATTACCGCCGGATTTATTTGGATGCGGAGAGTACTGGGACTGGGCCGGGTTCTCTGGGAGTAGTCGATTTGAAAAAGGAGTGGGAGTAGGAACCGCTTCCCGCAAAGGAGCGGATCACATGAGCCCATTCCAGCTGAACTGACACATCGCTAGTTTGAACCACTTATATAATGAGTAAATCCGACCGGTTTCAAAACAAACGTTCCTTCTTCAGGGCAAGCGTATTCTTGAAGAAGAAATGAGTAAATCCGACCGGTTTCAAAACAAACGTTCCTTCTTCAGGGCAAGCGTATACTTGAAGAAGGAACGTTTGTTCTGAAACCGTTCGGATTTACTCATTATATAAGTGGTTCAAACAAAGTTGAATTGTTTCATTTATCTATAATGGATAACCACAAAGTTATAGCTTCATTCAAAAATATTTACTTATTTTATTCAAACTTTGGGGATTTGATGTGTGCATGCCCGTGAAGGTTTCTAAATACTGGTGAGCTCTGGCATTATGAAATTTGTATAAAAAATTGCAAAAGGTGGCACGCGAGCTGTTTGAAAACTGTACGTACTGGGATTGAATAATTGGAATGCGGGAAGGGAGAAGGGAACCTGGAAGGGGGGAAGGGAACTCGGGAGTGGGTGGGGAACTCAATGGGGGGGGGGGGTGGGAAGGGGGGAAGGGGGGAGGGGAACCCGGAAGGGAAGAGTGAAGCCCCGGGAGGGGGAGGAGAACTCGGGAGGGGGGTTCGCGGGACGAGGGAAGCGGGCGAGGGGAGTGGGGAGAATAAAGGCAAACGAGAGGGTAAGGGGACGTGGGAGAGAACACGTAGGGAGAAACAATTTCTTTATTAAGTATTGCAACGCATACCGGTAACTCGCTATAATAATATAAATGGAGCGACAGATCGATTTGATTTTTATGCAAGTTAACAGATGGCGATGTGAGTTAAAAGGTTGGGTAACCATCCAGTTGGCGTTGTGTTTCGTTAGCCACAGCAACGCATGGCCGAGTCAGCTAGTTCATAATAAAGACAACACAAGGATTGTTCGTCGGAGGTAACAACTGTACTCTTATTTGGAGGAGAAATCTTCGTTCTTTGGCTAAATATCTTTGCACTTCATTAACGAAAAATAAAAGCGTTTTCAGAAGTAGAAATTTCTACAAAAACTTTTTTTCGTGAGACAGTTTTAAGTTTATAATATTATTAAGTGAAAATTTTGATGAAAGAGAAATATCAAAATCAAAATATAAATAAATAATTAAAAATATTAATAAAACATAATATAACACCCACCGTTGATACGTCCATACAAAAAATGCCCAAAAATATTTGCTATTGACCTGATGTAACATAAGCAGTGATGTAACATAAGCAGTAATTGTTGAATGAATCACTAGTATATATTGAATTATTTGGCAGGCAGGAGATAAGCCGATGTAGCTCGGTGGACGGAGCAGTTGACCGGAAATCAGAAGGACGCGGGTTCGAGTCTCGTCGGCGGCATGTATCTTTTCTCGGGAGATTTTTTCAATGTAGATGAGTGTTTCAGGCTAATAATTATTACTTATAATAATTGTTACCCTTTGTGCTATGCATAAAAATCTTGTCTTAAACATTCGTTTATCAATTAAAAAAATAATAATTAAGCAGATATTTCTCTTTGCAAAGACGCTTCCCTAGTTGTTTTAATGGGATTTTGTTATTGTATTTCGCTATTATTTTCAATTTATTTATTTACAACGTGATTATGAAAATGTGCTTGTGATACTGAACATATTTTCCAGCGCCATACGATGACACGAGTTTAATTTGTGAATTTTTCCTGGGAACAATGCGACATTTGCTGGGGGTTGAAACAATTTTCCGGCTTTGTAGCCAGACTGAGTAGGCGGTTAACAAATGGTGTCCTCACTCATCCCTCGCGAACAAGGCGCCCCCTAATAAATACACGAGAAACAATAGGCACATATAGTGGACAGTAAGCTGCACACATTACCCTTATGATGAATTAACCCAATAAGGAAAGCAAATTCCCCTGGAAATGTAACATGCTGTACATAGGTTGCCTTCGATACAAAGTAAAGTAAATCAACAAAGCGATTATTTAAATATTTTTCTTTGATTTGTATATTGTTTTTTACATTAGCTTCACAAAGGATACCCTTTGGAAAAAAACCTTCACTAAATGATTAATATAATTTTGAACAAACAAGAAAAATTTCACTGTTACCGAACATCTGCTTTGGAAAAACTATATAAATCCCGGGCAACGACTGAGATATCAGATGGTCATATGTAACACAATAACTTTATTAACGTCACTATTTGACGACCAAAGAAGCTACGGGCGTAGCGAAACCGGGTCGGCAATAAGTATATAAATCTGTACCAGGGAAGCATATGGATGCAAGTCCAAAAAGGTTATTATTCATGAGAGCCAAAAATAACAACTCACCAAAGTTTTATCGCAATCGGATGAAAGGTATTGGAAATAATAAGGGACAAAATAACGCAACATTCACTTTTCTGTGTGACTAGCGAGTTCCCGGCTTGCGTTGCTATGCCACTTAATAAAGAAATTATTTTTCCCTGCGTGTCCCTTCCCATTCATCCCGTTCCCCTTCTGCCTCCCCTTCCTCTCCCGCATCCCCTTCCCCTCACATTTTCCCAATGCGTCTTCTCCGCCTTCCCTCTCCCCACTCCCCACTTCCCCCGCCCCGCGAACCCCCCTCTCGAGTTCCCGTCCCCCCTCCCGAGTTCCTTCCCTTTCCGTATTCCATACATTCAGTCCCGGTACATTCAGTTTTCAAGCAGCTAGACACCTATTGCATTTTTTTATACAAATCTCATTATGCCAGAGCACACTGCTTCTTTTATATAAACATTGTCCTCACAATAACGAACACAAAAAAAATCCAATTTGGTGCAGTCGTTCGGAAGTTATGCGTAATATCTCCCTTGAAACAAAGACTGAAAAAGTCTTTCCAAAAGCTCAGCTTAGCTTTTCCAGTCATAAAATAAATGTTAAACAGTTTAATATCACTAATTTAACATGACTAAACATTTAAAAAAAATACATTCCAACATTGCATTAATTTATTAATTATTATTTTTAATTGGTAAACTAATGTTTAAGACAAGATTTTTAAGTAAGCCGACGTAGCTCAGTGGATAAAGAGCAGTTGACCGGATATCAGAAAGACGTGGGTTCAAGTCCCGTCGGCGGTATGTATCTTTTCTCGGGAATCTTTTTTAATGTAGATGGATGTTTCAGGCTAAAAATTATTGCTTATAATAATCATTAATTTATATTTCCTTTGCCACAGACGTAGTAATAAAGCTTTAAATTGATGTTCACAAAAATTAAAAGTTTCCCCTCTTGCCATTCCAAATGGCATAGAGCGATGGTCATGCAGCCGACTGTCGATAACATCACATACTGTAGGATGTAGGTAGGCAGATTGAATCGCTCTGAGTAGCGATTTGCCAACAACAAATTAGCACGTTTGGCAGCATGCAGATAACGTGATGAATGCTCAATACGGGTTGATTAAGGTCCTGAAAGTCATTTGGGAAGATTGACATAGTGGTTTGATTTTAGCCTCGTAATTACTGAGCACACATTTGTGTCTGTAACAAATTAAGCTTTTATGAACATTATACAAATAAAATTGAAGAAGGAAAAAACGCTAATAAATCTAAATGAAAATAATATATTATGCTGTTCATTGTGTGATTGTCGTGCTATCTCTTATATACTTATATAGCCAACGTTACGGTCAGAGTTACAGTGTTCATCATCAGCGAAGGACTGGGATGGACTGGGACACTGTAACGCTGTTCGAAACATTGGGTAACGAAATAGGAAGCGCAACACGGCATATTAACCCAAAATTAATCATGAAATACTTTTAACCGCGATAATCTCAGATTATACTCAAGTCAAGTTGGTTTTATGTTGATTACTATGTTTGAAGAACATTACATGAAAATACTGTTATAAAAGTAAATAAAATACAAAAGTATAATTAAACAGTCAACCATTGTAATTATTACCTGTTTATTCTTTCTTTTGTAATCACGAGCTGCACTAATTAAATAATTCAACTATTCAATATGCTTTGGATCTTAATTTGATTGGCAGCGATTTAATTAAAAGAAACATTTTTTTCCAGACAAACCCGAAATTCATTATTTTAGGCTGTGAGCAGGCCATTTCATTGACACCTTTAATGCCCTTCATAAACAAGACGCGTATCTACAACGAATACAGTGATAATTTTATTACTTGTTTTAGGATAATGAAAAAATCCTCGAGGTGTTAAAAAAGACAAAACCTTTTATGTAATTATTCTTCCTAATTAAGTTAATTACTGATGAAATGTGTAACATTACAGGACTACTAACACTACAACTTTACATGCATAAATTCTTGGTGTTAATGTGGGTAACAGCGCGTAAAAAAACTAAATGAAGTGGGTAAAAATAATTTAAAAAACAAACACGGAAGGCATGGACACTGTGAAAGCGTTTATCAGACACTTATATAGTTGCCAAATTGTCGTTGAAATTCATATGTCAACAGTCAGTGCACCAGAATAAAATGTTTTTTTTTTAGTGTAAATATCTCTCAAGAACCTGCTCCCGTCTGGAGCCAGTGAGACTATGGCATTTCCAATTGTTGGATGCAGTGAGGCTGAAGGAAGTGGGGAAGAGGAAGGTGTGGAAGTACCTGGCTATTCAGATCTGGTCACCAAACACGGCTAAAGCCATTTCAAGCAACTTCAACTTTGAATAGTGGTCTTACACCAGGGCGATACTGTGAGTATCTTCCATTCTGGAACGTGCCGCAAATATACTTAATATATATAATATATAACTTAAATGACGGCCGGCGTAGTGCAGCGGTAAGGCGCTTGACTCGCATTCCGAAGGTCGCGGGATCGAATCCCGGCGTGGCAAATAAATTTTATTTGATTAATTTGTGTATTTCACAATTTATTCATTTAAAATAGTATAAAGTATATTTGCGGCACGTTCCAGAGTGGAAGATACTCTCAGTATCGCCCTGGTGTAAGACCACCATTCAGAATTGAAACGTTGCTTGAAATGCTTATCTTGCTTTGAACTTGGAAAAGTTGATAAGATCAAATACTTGGGTATATATATTTTTTTTTTTTTTTTTTTTTTTTTTTTTATTTATTTTAGCATATAAAATATAATATACATTTAGATAATGTAGTAATTTGCGTACATGTTCATTTTAAAATACGTTAATACCACTCTTCCATGGAAGCATTAGCTTGTGTCTGGAAGAGTAGTGTACATTTTTAATGCTATATTTAAGTTCTTAAATTACAATGTGAATGTAAAAAACAATAAGTTGTAAGTTCGGTGATATGTAAATAGTTGCTAAAAACAATACAAAATTTAACTTATTTGAAGAACAGAGTATCACTTGGAAACTGAGTTATAAGTAGTTGTTCTTGAGATTAGATTAGTCGGAAACTTTTTTTTTTAGTTTTTTTTTTATATTATCTTTAAAATATTTTTAACAGTGTTTATTAATTGGATTTTATCATTAATTTTTCTAATTTCATCCGGTAATCGGTTGAAAATAAGTCTTCCTTGATAAGTATAATAATTTTGTGCAAAGGAAGTGTTTAATTTTGGGCATGAGAAAATATATTTATGTCTAGTACGGTTTTCAGTTATAAATTGATATTTTTCTTTTTCTTTTATAGTTTGAATCAATGCATTTCTATTGTATAGATCTTTGAAAGATGGTACTTGGAATTCCTTAAATAATTGATCCGTTGGGTAGTCAGAAGGTTTTTTCAATATGATTTTAATTATTAGCCTCTGCACAACTTCAATTGGGGAAAGATTAGTTTTGTATGCGGATCCCCAGCTAATGATAGCATATTGTAAAGTTGATTGAACCAAAGCGTAATATATTAGATTTAAGTTTTTTTTTTTATATATATATTGATACAAATTTAAATTGGCAATCACAAATTAATAATACCGTTTCTAAATTAAGATATCTTACGTACATATTTTACAGACTTAAAGAAGTGCTGAATATTGACAAATTGAAAATGATTTATTTTTCTTTGGTGCAATCTTCACTCATGTACGGAATAATAGGATGGGGTGGTGCGCTTGATGTTTTTATAAAACCTTTGCAAACAACTCAAAATTATATTGTCAAAGTTATGTTTAATAGAATTAAAACATTTTCAACACATGCTTTATACAAAGAATCTAAACTATTCAGTCTCCGTAAACTATTTATACTGCAAACTATGAAATATATCTATAAAAACAGAAACAAATTCGAAAAAAATGAAAACAGAACAAACATTAGAAATAATAATGTATTCTATACCCCTCAAACAAACACAAAACAAATGCAAACTCACAGTAGTTTTATTGGACCTCGCACTTTTAACCTTTTACCAAAAAATATCCACGTTGCAACTAAACTTCAGCATTACATAAAAGAGTTAAAAATATGGCTATACCACACAGATGTAAAAACTCTATTTATTTAATTTTACATCAGTTTATATTTCTCACAAACTTTACACTTATTATTACACTTATAACTGTTATTACACTATACACTAATTATTACCTTGTACACTATTGTACACACTTTTTGTACAAACTGTTTAAACCAATTTTAATATTTTTTTTTGGTTCAATACCACTGTTTGTTTTTTCTAGGTACTAAAATAAAATATATTTAACTATAATATTACCCACGCACAGGCTGCGCCTTAGTGGGTTCCCATTATTTTTATTATATCTAAAATATGTAACTATAAAATGTAAAATTGGGAAAAATAAAGGATTTAAAAAAAAAAAAAAAAAAAAATGGCATTAGCCGTGTTTGGTGACCAGATCTGAATAGCCAGGTACTTCCCCACCTTCCTCTTCCCTATCTCCTTCCCCTTCCCCTCCCCACTGCCTTCAGATTCACGTCATACCCCAATTGGGGGTGCCATAGTCCCACTGGCTCCAGACGGGAGCAATTGGAACTTGCAAATTGTGAAATAAATAACATTAATCAAATAAAAATTATTAGTGCACGCCAAGATTCATCCAGCGACCTTAGTAATTGGGCAAGGGCTATACCCCTCAACCACGGCGGTCATCATAATTGTAATGCATCGTGTTAGAAATGTGATACCATACGCATATATTACATAAAGATAGTTGCCAATAATATATGCGTTAACGAAAATGAAGATAATGTAGGTGGTTCTTAGTCGAAGTATGGTACAAATGACCGAATTTCATATCGACACCGTGGCGCAGTGGTTAGCGCGTTTGCTCGGAAAGCAAGAGGTCCTGGGTTCGAGTCCCAGAGGTGTCAATATGTTTTTCTGATTTTTCTGTTTCCAGATTTTTGATTGAGTTTCGCTTATATTGCCTTCATTTATTTAAATAATGCTAGTATTTTGAATAACCAAATTAACTTATCTTTCAGTCCCATTCTAAATATTTTTCCAATTAACCGCTCTGTTCTTTCCGGAAATCCCCTGATTACCCCCACCCCTTTGCCTACCTCCCACTCAAACACCTGATTTGTATATCTGTCAACATTCTGTATCATAGTTTAGTTATAATATTCTCCTGACGAAGGAAGGGTGCTTCCGAAACCGGTAGAGTGTGTATGAAATAAAAGTGGTCTACAACAAATTTATATGTGTTTTATATTGTAGATTAATTTAACGTCCACAGGTTGGTTTTAAGCATTCGAATTTAATTTAGAAAAGTATTGATTTGTGTTTTATATTGTAGATTAATTTAACGTCCACGGGTTGGTTTTAAGCATTCGAATTTAATTTAGAAAAGTATTAATTTGGGGAAGATATCATGAAATATCAATAAAGGTACATACATGGAGTTGTAAACAATTAAAATAGATTATTTCGCAATATTTATCTTCAAAACGAATTAACCCTAGAACTGTACCCATGCTGGCAAGTAAACAAACACTACCCCGGAGTACAGGCGTGGTCGAGGGGTCCTCGCAATCCGAAGGTCGGGGGATCGAATCCCGGCATGGGCAAATAAATTTTATTTGATTAATTCGTGTTATTTCACAATTGCTTCATTTAAAATATTATGCAGTATGTTTGCGGTACGTTCCAGAGTGGAAGATACTCTCAGTGTGTACCCTGGTGTAAGACCAAAATTCAGAATCGAAACTTTGCTTGAAATGACTTTCACCGGACCAGATCTGAATAGCCAGATATTTGCCCACCTTCCTCTTCCACATCTCCTTCCCCTCCCCACTACCTTCAGCCTCACAAACTCACAACATACCCCAATTGGGGATGCCATAGTCTCACTGGCTCCAGACGGGAGCAGCTGGGATTCTTGTGAGGTATTCATATTATAAAAAAAAAAAAAAAAACAGGAGTACCCTGTAAAATAAAACTAATAGTTTACAAAATTAAACATTTATTACGAATTCTATTTTGACGTTCTTGTCATATTCATTAACCTTCCAAAGGGATATTTTGTATTTCAGTTTCTCTCAAGTAGCGCAACGTTGGGGCCATCCAAAAATAATACAATCCAACTTGCGTACGAGATAAAAAAAAAACATTACGATTTGTACCTCAGAGTACGGTTCTAGGGTTAATAAATATTTAAAATGTTTCATACTGAAACAAAGTTTAAATAATGATAACAGTGTTTATCTGTTTACCGGATTTAGAACAACCCTCACTATGTCAATACAAAAGTTTAATTATTTTTTATAATTACGTTTTTGTAATGTTTATTTTCATTTAGACCAACCGCAATATAGAAATGCTGTTTACAAAATATGAATATTAATATAATTATGTTTACTTGTATCGACAAGGTTGGTAACTCCCGATAAAACAAAATTAAATTGTCAAAATAAATAATGGAACAAAATCCACAATATTTGATGAACAGCTTTTTCAGTTTAAAATATGTTTCGTTCAAATAACGGTTCTTTAATTTAGATTTTGTTGTTTGCCAACTTAATTCCCCGGTAAATAAAATGGCGTAAATATTCACCTCTGCAAAATATTTATGCAGGGCAATCGGAAGAGGTGGAAGGAACCTTATTAATTATTAAATCGGGAGGGGGAGCGTTCACCAACATTGGGCAAACCATTTTAGCCCGGTATCAGCGAGGGAACTTAATATAGGCTCGGTCAACACGCATAATTATATACGTGAACTCGCGTAACGTTATTTCGTGGTCACACGCGAATATATTCCAGGGACTCGATTCTCCAGTCGAGGCCGCTCGCAATCGCCGTCGAAAGTAAGAATATTGGTCGACTTTGTTATTCTCGAGTCTCGGCAAAGGTACATGCTAAGACGCCAAACGTCAAAAGTCATTCCACTCGAACAACGGGTGGGTCGAACCAGTTGACACCGAGTTGTCTTTGCCGTAACTGTCAAATTCTAGTTTTATTGTCTCCTAACCTAAGACCATTTCCCGCGAGCACTGACAGGGATCGTAAGTTTAAAAAAAGTTGTTTTTAGGTTCATTGTCATTGCTGATATATCGGCGATATTGGCTGCAATACATAATGTAGATCAAATTGAACCAGATGCTTTGAGACCAACGAGAATAGAAGTTTTCACATGAAAATTAACTTCATAATTAATCTGTCTACTGTCGTTTTGCATGTGTTACCAGTATTAAATTTATTTTTCGCGGTGGTTTTTGGCTGCTTTTGGTTTTGAGTAATATACCCGCCAGCCATGTCGAAGAAAGTGCGCTCATTTCGAATTCACACCATAGAAACGTCAAAAACAACATAAATAAAGACAATATTCACAGGGCTGCGAATATAATCATCTATTTGTCCCTTCGACATTGAAGAATACGTAAAAATGAAATATTTGATCAAGTTCGTTGAGAAGACGAGTAATTGTTCATTTGTAGATTGCGCGTAACGAGTAACACTTGATCGTCATTGGAGAATCGCAGCCCAGGGGCTCAATTCTACAATAGCGATCAAGATTTATACATTATGCGCCATCTGTGAACGAAAAAATTACCTATCAACTCGATGAATTTTGATGAATGTTTCATTTATAGGTATTTTTTAATAGAAGGGTTGAAAAGATACTTATATTGGCAGTCTTGTTTATGTTCCTGATGTTTTTGATATTTTTATGGTGTGAATTTGAAATTAAGGCCTCATTTTTTTCGAAATGGATAATGGGTCTATTCATCAAAACCAAATACATATTTAATGGTGATGACACCCGCAAAACAACATTGCAAATGAATAATTAGAAAGTTAATTTTCACGTCAAAACTACCTATCCTCCGGCGAAACGTTCTCGTTGGTCTCAAAGCAACTGCTTCAGTTTTACCACCGATAAATCAGCCATTATATGGAACCATAAAACAACTTTGTATAAATATACAGTGCCTTTCATTCGAAGAGCGCGCGGGAAACATTCTTAGGTTAAGATACAATGTACTAGATTTTAACAGTTTTGTTGGTTTCGATTGGTTCGACCCACTCGTCAATTGAGTGGGATGACTTTCGATATTTTTGAGCGGCCTCGATTGAAGAATCGAGCCCCAAACGAATTTTACGAAAAAAATAACCAGGCTTTGATTCTTTTGGTAAAGGCATACCGCAGAGAGCTCTGTTATTACATCTCTTCTCACACTAATTTTATGTAAAGGACGAGTGAAGGTTGCTTATGTGAATTCCGCACAAGAGTTCCAACTGTTCCCATCTGGAGCCAGTAAGACGATTGGGGAATGATGTGAGGCTGTAGGTAGTTTGAGGGTAAGTAGATGGGGAAGAGAAAGGTGAACCAGATATGGTCACTAAGCATGGCTTAAGCCATTTCAAGTGACGTTTCAATTCTGAATGGTGGTCTTACGCCAGGGCGATACTAAGAGTATCTTCCGCTCTGGAACGTGCCGCAATTATTTCATTTTCCTATTTTTGTTGGTGTTTTTTTTGTTCTTATCGGCGATCATCGTTTACATAATTAATTAATTCATCTTTCTGTCATAGATCCCATCCCCGCACACTTACAATACATTCGTTATTTTTTATTTAACAACCAAAATATTCACTAAAAATAATTTACATGGCAGAACAACGTTTGTCGGGTCAGCTAGGTATATATATATATATATATATATATATTATTTTAGGTATTAATTACACCTCACCGGTAATTTTGAATATACATATTTAAATATTAAAAAAAATGTTAATTTTTTTTTATTAAAGAAAATCTCCGTGGAAATTTTCTGCCTGGAAATTGTTCACTGGTGTAATTTTTGTAAATAAAAATTGAAATTATTGAAATGTTGCCATACCAACAGTGGTGACCAGCGTCAAGGCGTACAGCAGGCTGCCAGGGAGGCCCCACTGCGGGTCGCGGTCCGCGCGCGCCCCTGCCACCACGGCGCGCTCAAACCTCCGCAGTTGCGCATGCACCAGGCGGGTCCAGTTGCGCTCGTACAGGACGTTCAGGCGCTCTGAAAAAAAAACAAATGCTTATTATTAACTGTTGATGGCACGCAATTACGCCAAGACAAACACATTTTGTTTGATTTTATGTCTTTCCCTCCACGACATTAGCTTCTTTTGAACCATTTTTTCCGAGTGATCGTGATTTTCTCATACCCTTGATACTCGTATAAAAAGATGAACAAATTTCTAGGATTTAGTTTAACCTTTTAAAATTTTAAGTTTAAACTTTTAAAATTTTTAGGATTTAGTTAAAGGGCCCGCAACCCGGATTTGTACCGATTTATTACATATTTCCCTTACACACGGTAAGTTTTAAAGTTCTTAAAAAAATAAATGTTATTCTTCAAGATAATATCTAGACTTTGCCCGCGCCGAAACGCAAATTATATAAAATTCCCTCGATAGAAAAAGTCGCAACGTATGCTCCAAAAATTATTATTAACACGTTTGTTTCAGTTATTTTACAAGTTATATGTATGAAAAAATTCACAGTGTTTCTTTAAATGCTGTTTAAGGTAATGCCCGCGAGATTTTTGTTTTTTCTTGAACGAGTCGTGTTTTATTAAACATTTTCGCAATTTACGCATCGATTTTGTCGCCGTAAATGTTAGCACTCTCCTCTAACATTCGTAATTTCGTATCTCTCCATCTTCTTCTTTTCGGGCCCGGTTGCAGAGCCTTATAGGTTAAACGGAACGTTAAATAATATATAATATTGTGCAGGCAGGGATTTATTAATTTCTCTAAAGAAACACTTCTAATTTGGAAAATCAAACATTCAAGAAAAAAAATAGAGGTCATTGAACTGGAGATACAGACAGAAACACAAGCAAAATTAGTATTTTGAATTAATCTGTGTCAATATCATGAAAAATTTTCATAACACATTAAAATATATATTTTTTATTTATAATTTTTAAGTTTCATGTTTTATTTAAATTATAAAAACTGATTATTTATGAACAACTTATGACAGCTGTTCCGCCTTCTGAAGGCATCTTCATCCCGCGACAAAATATCCTCCGACAAATTATCCTACGGACAAAACATCCCCCAACAAAATATCTACTAAAACTTATCCTAACCTAACCTAACAAAAAAAAGGAACAAAAATAATATAGACATTCTATAGATAATAAATTATTGTTCAAAAATAGTAAAATGGGACAAAAATAATATAGATGACAATAATTTATTGTCTTTACAGGATGTCTGTATTATTTTTGTCCCATTTTTTGTTAGGTTAGGTTAGGATAACTTTTAGTAGATATTTTGTCGCGGGATGAAAAGTCGCGGAACCGTCCGAAACGTTGCTATAGAAGGAGGTTCAATTTGGGAAACGGAGATGGGTACCGCCGCCCCGGGAACCTTTATTGGATAACTAACACCTCTGCCATAGGTCACTCCAAGTGGTTCGCTACGTTTGGTGATTTAGCAGGGGTGCCCGGGTTCATGGGGTGAGGTTTGTCTAGGTCTTGGAGGCGGATGACCAAGACACACTGAACCCCAGATTCCCACCCACCCCTTAAACCCTTTTCCTTCCCAGAACTCTCCTCTCCCTCCTTTCCTTAAAAAAACCCTCCACACAGCATCCCCAAAGATGACATAGGCCCTGAGGAAAATGATTTTCCTCAGGGCCCCCTGTGTGGAGCTCATGTAAAAAAAAGGTTGCGCAACATGGAATAACATTCCAAAAATAAATCACGATTATTTAAATAATTTTTAAACACCAAGTAAAATAAAAGCTGCGAAAACTTGTTATTCAATGAAAGCATTTATCTTAAGGATGCATATTATGTAAGTAATTTGTCCAAATGACCCAAAGCAGTGAGGACCCATTTAAATGGCACTAGCCTTTATGAGCTAGTTGTCACTATTCTCGGGTCCTGATCCCATCGCCACTGTCACATTCTTCAACGTCAAGTTTAGGCTTGGCATTTGTCAGCTTTCGGATAGTATCTACCCCTAGGCCAGCAGCCAGCATCCCTCTTGAGCTGCTCCGGGCTGGTAATCTATGCAACATTAGTCAAGCATTACGGTAGCATACTTTGAAGCTATTCTTTCATGAGCCTTTCTGAAGTTATGCTGTGAAGCTTCCATGCACAAGATCATGGGTGAAAATGGTTATTTGAAGTGTATTTTTACAATGGTATTATTTTTTTTTTTTTTTTTTTTTTTTTAATTATTAGAGATAATATATTACAAAATTATTACATAAAATTTATAATACATTACTCCCTATGAGTTTAATAAAACTCATTTCGGGAAGGACAACATTATACATCTAAAGGAAAATTATTTTTACATAAGAACACGGAAATCAATGAACAATACATAGATTTTTAAATGGAGTAGACACACTTGATACAGGTAATTGAAGAATAATTATCATTCTATTAACAACGTATCTTTTACAAATACTGATCCGCATTCAGACTTTGAAATGCTAAAGAATTGCGCTGAAGTCAGTAGCCGGTTGGCAACTTAATAATCAACCTTTAGAGGCGTAGTGTTTTAATTGACGGAACAAAATCTGCTGCCGCTACCCGAATTTCTACCGATTTCTTACATATCTCCCTTAAACATTTGAAGTTTTTAAGCTCTTAAAAATATATATGTGATTTTTGAAGATAATATCTAGACGCGTTCCACGCCGAAACTCAGATATATAAAATTATGTATGCTCCGAAAAATATTATAAACACATTTGTTTTAGTTATTTTACAAGTTATAGTTGTGAAAAAATTCACAATGTTTCTTTAAATGATACTTAAGATACCTTCCACCTAGATTTTTGCTCTATTTTAAACGAGTCGTGTTTTATTAAACATTTTCGCATCGATTTAATCGCTTTAAATATCAGCGCGCTCCTCTAACATTCGTTAATACATATTTCTCCATCTTCGTCTTTTTGAGCGCTGATGCGGCGCCTTAACTGCTGAATTACGTGAGCTAAAATTACGCTTTTTACAGTAAAAATCCCTCATTCCACTATTCCGCTGACGAGTTTCGTCCTCCGTTGAACTGCAATATTGTATCATAGAATTTAGTCCAATCTCCGTCGCCCTCTGTTGAACTCAATTGCTTCGTCAATGACCTTGTGAAATTCGTCCATCTAGATCTAGGTGATAGACTGCCGCCAATCGTTTCCCAATGATATACCTAACATAAATCAGTATTTTAGTCAACATTAGCTTCTTGAGTTCGACGAATTCGATGCTCCTCAGCTGCTCATAAATCTGACAATAGTGTGTTTGCACCGGTACTCCTTTATTGACCTCCTTATAGGCATTCGAGTCTTATAAATAACAGTATTCAAATATACATGCACCTCGCCACTCGCCATATATTGTAAATAATTATATCTGGAAACGTTTGCGATGAATATCATAAGGAGAAACGAAAATAGCAATCTTGGAAACCAGTTTTCGAAAATTAAAATAACTGGACATAGTTTAACCCTTTTCAGTAACTTTTATCTTTAATACTGATTTGTCTTTCAATGTGAAATGGTTTCTATGCATTTAAGTAGATACCTACTAAAATTTCACAGCAATAAAATAAACTTTCTATAACCTCTTTGGGTTTTGAACCCGGACCGCAACAAAGGTTGGAAAAAATCAAGCAAATTTATGTTTAATTTCTCAATTTACTGCTGTTGTTAATCCTTCAAAAGACCAGCACGGTGATTTATATTGCTTTATTAACCGAATTACACATTTCACACGAAGATTAAGAGTTTCGCGAGTCAGAAATTACACTTAGTCACGGAAGTAACACGTAAACGAGTATTTGCATTGAAAGTTAGAACAAAAATAACTAACTATCACACACATGCATCAATTTCTTGACTACACACACTAGGGAACAAATACACCTCAAATATCGATGTATTTAATACAAGTTTACCGTTATTCAAGAAATATCTGAACAATATTTTTTATGTAGAATATTTTGATATCTAAGGAGCATCACCTAGGGTCTATTGCATATATTTGTGTATTTCTATATTAATCCACAATGTACAAACTTGTTAACGTTTTTCGTTTGCATTTTGTCATGTATTATTCATGATATTTAATCAATCACCTGTAATTTTTTTAAATTACTAACATACCTACTAGTTTATTTCTATGCCATTTACAACTTAGAAACATTCTCTTTTATTATAATGCACTATCTTTCCTAAATTTATCTGTATACCTACCGTTCATATGATGTTTACTAGTTATATTTTTATAGTTTATCTTTTTTATTTAAAAAAAAATGTCTCTGTATTATAAACTTATAATGTAAAAGCCCATCAGGGCGTTGAAAATTAATAAACAAAAAATAAAATAAAACTACCGCAACCAGCATAAATTAATCGTCCATGTTTAAAAGAAAAAGAAAACGTCTTAGAAAAACAGTAGGTAGGTACTCATTAAAAATTTCATATTCAAATACCCAAAGAATACCTAATCTTATTTTAATAATTTCTCAGTACAAATTTAGGAATAATAAAAGCTTTCTCTTGATATTTCCTCTGTCCTTATTTTAAAGGACATTTAACAAATATGCAGATGCTTACCTTAAATGTGGTGTTAAGGGCCCACAGGAAGAAAGGATAAGATATACAAAAGGACGGGAAAAAAAGGTTTAATTAATTGAAATGGGCGGAGTCCCTCGAGCATTAAATAACTGCTTTTGTCTGTTTTGTTCTTGAGCCCGCATTCTAATTGAAGCTACACAAAACACAAAACACGATACAATTCTCTAGAATAATGTTCAGCTTAAATAATATAATAATTAGCCACATGTAAAATGGCTGCAAAAAGTAATTTTTGGATTGCGTTTGACTTAAGGTCATTATTATCGTCTTTGGAGGGATTTTGTCACTTCATCTCTTATTGGTTCACGGTGAATATGAATTTCCGTAGTCTTATAAATTGTTATTTTTCTCATATCTTTTTGAAGTTATTTTTATATTCAAAATTAAAAGAATTCTTAGTTTTCACCACGTTTATTGTTTAAAATACCAACATGAAGCAATGCTTACTTCGTCAGGGTTTACTTAAAACTAATTACAACAATAAACATAGATTATTATTTTTAATTGATAAACTAATGTTTAAGACAAGATTTTTATGCATAGCTCAAAGGGTAACAATTATTATAAGTAATAATTTTATTAGCCCGAAACACTCATCTACAT
The DNA here is from genome assembly GCA_917880885.1 of Limnephilus marmoratus. Taxonomy (NCBI): domain Eukaryota; kingdom Metazoa; phylum Arthropoda; class Insecta; order Trichoptera; family Limnephilidae; genus Limnephilus; species Limnephilus marmoratus. Next base: position 50,840,913 of record OU862919.1, read on the forward strand.
TAAAAAAATCTCCCGAGAAAAGATACATGCCGCCGACGGGACTCGAACCCGCGTCCTTCTGATTTCCGGTCAACTGCTCTGTCCACTGAGATACGTCGGCTTATCTCCTACCCGTCAAATAATTCAATATACAGGGTGTTAAGGGACGGAGGTACTTGACTTACTTTAACCAGTGATTCCTGACATTATTTGGAGAAAAAAATGTAAATGAAGTTTTGGTCTCCGGTGACATTTTTGATGTTTTTTTTTTTCTACAAAAACATAAAAAATGGTAGTTATTGAACAGTTGGAGGCGGGGTAAGGGGTTCGTCGGACACCCGGCTGAGTGACCAGTGACGACATGCGGAAGAAATTGTTTGATTTGAAGAAAAAAAATTTGAAAAAAAAAAAAAAGTCGTCAAAAGAAGTCACCGGAGACCAAAATTTCATTTACATTTTTTACTAATATTATAAAGGCGAAAGTTTGTATGGATGTATGTCTGTTACTCTTTTACGCAAAAACTACTGAATAGGTTTTAATGAAACATTACAATAATATAGCTCATACATCAGAATAACATATAGGTTAGAGCTTAGAGCTCCGGCATTATGAAATTTGTGTAAAAAAATTGCAATTGGTGGCACGCGAGCTGTTTGGAAAATGAATGTAAAGGGTATAGAGGAGATGGTGAGAGGGGGGAATGGGGTGGGGGAAGGAGGTTGGAGGGGGGAAGGGGGGGAGCGGGGGAGAGGCGGGGAGAGGGGGAGGGGTAGAGGGAGGAGGCGGAGTGGAAACCCCCTAATACTATGCCAGTGAAGCCGGGGGCAAAAGCTAGTTGTTAATAAACATAGACTTAAAGGTGTCAATGGACAGGCGGGAATGGGTAAAGGGTAGGGGGTTTTAAGATTTCAGGTTTGTCCAAATGAATACCATTAAAATTACAATGTAGTAACTCTATTCTATTATCAAAATGAAAAGTATGATTCGTCTCCAATAAATGATTGGCAAACTCCGAAGAACTATTATTGTTTAAACACCTCATTGTTCCTTTATCCTAATTTCAAATAATTTTACTGTATAAAAGAATCTACAATCATTACACATTAATTAATTGCAGTGTTTGAAGAAGTTATTTATAAATAACTAGCTGACCCGACAAACGTTGTTTTGCCATATAAATTATTTCGAGTGAATATTTTGGTTGTTAAATAAAAAATAACGAATGTATTGTAAGTGTGTGGGGATGGGATCTGTGACAGAAAGAAGAATGGAGCGCTGTAGACGATGACCGCCGATACAAACAAAAAACACCAACTAAAGTAGGAAAATGAAATGAAGAAAATCAATATGAATTTCGAAAAGCAATTGAGTGTACGATATTTTTTGTCAGTCTGTCTTTAGCCAACACAAGTAAGCTCGATGGTTTGCCCACGCGAGAACATGATGCCGAATGAAATATCAAAATGACGCGACGCTTCGATGAAAGTTCGATGAGGCGGACGTAAAAAAATCATAAAAATCGGTCAAGCCGTTTCGGAGGAGTGCGACCACAAACACCTTGATTAGATAAGATTAGATAGTACCTACATACAATGACATCAGAGAGTATAATTAAATAACAGGGACCTTCTTCTCTTCTTCTTCGATGGCGCTACAGCCCATATCGAGCTTTGGCCTCCTGCAACAGTCGCCTCCAACTCCTCCTGTCCTCAGCGGCTGACTTCCAATTTGGTACCTGGAGAAGCTGTGCTGCATCCCCTCTTACTTCGTCTTCCCACCTCAGTCTGGGTCTTCCCACTTTTCTCTTTCCACCTGGGTGTCCAGTCAAAATATATATAATAACAGGGACCAGTGGATTTAAAATACTCTCAAATGATTGAGAAAGTGCAAAATAAGTTTCTGAGATACTTACATATACCTTAGAGACTTCGGATATTATCCCTGGTTATATCCATCAGGCTTTTTGTCCGGCATGCTAGCTATTAATAGCCTCGCCGAAAGAAGAAAAACTGCTTTGCTGACAACAGCATATAAACTTTTAAACGGTAACATCTGTATTCCCGATATAATACAAAAATTTGAGTTTTATGCCCCCGTCAACTTCACAAGAGCGCGCAGACATAGAACTTTTGTTGTTCCGAGATGCCGAACTTACCTAAAATTACCTGTCCCCTGATATAGATATTTTTCAACTAAATATTCATAAATTCAAAAACGCTATTATTACTTAATAAAATAAAATGTATGTTTATTATTGGTTATGTACATATAACTGTAAAAGTGCATTTAAAAAAAATAAGGGTGACAAGTAAATACAATACATATGGAAGACATTGGTTAAATTAATATTGATTGAAAAAATATGAAAGTATGGCCTTCTGTACTTACCGTCCGTGCAGTTAAATAAAAGAATTATTATTTACTTTTATAATTCAGGTACAAACGAATGTTTGATATACTTAGACCTGGTATTATTGCATACAGGATTTTGGAACGAGCAGCTCTTGTAGGTATTAAATGAAACCCAAAGACGGTAAGTAAAGCATGGATTACCGTAGTAGGTATCTACTATTTGAAAATTTGATAAAAAAATCTTTATTCATTGCTTTATAATTACATAATTTGAGAATTTTTCGGCAAAACACTTGGAACATGTGTAGTGGTGGTAGAATTTAATTTTAGATTAAGTTGGATATAATCCATGGATCTAAGAGTCTTAATAAATTCATTTCTTTCATCAAGTACCTAATTATTTTGAAGAAATGACGGAATTATTAAACGAAGGATTTTAGTTGTTAATATGATTTTAATAACTAATTATTAACGTAATATAAATACTATTTCCTTCAAAATAATGAGAGCTTATAAGATAGAGTATATTTTTGTAAGATTCTCGCTTTTTCTCATGTACGAGTAGACATGTAGGTTTTTCTTTTGCGCAGTAATTTTGGAGAGTCATTGCTTTAATAAGGTGATTCCCGTTTCTATCTTGTGCTACTTTCGAAGTCTTAGACGTCTCAATCCTCAGTCTATTATCTAGTCTGTCTCCTCGCACACTTTCTGCATCTATGTATTCTGCTTTGTTACATAGCTACTGGTGGCGGATCGTGCTTGTAAAATTGTAGGATGAGGCAGGAGAGGCTGTGTATCTTCCAAAAAAATAGTGATGAAACGGGGAAAAAGATATAAGATACAAGTATCCACACTTACATAATAAAGCAAAACTTTTATTTAAATGTTACAACATTATAAATTATATTAGTCTTAAAATTACTGCATGAATATTTTCGTACTTCACTAGGACTGGTTATCTTTACACGAGTATTAAGAAACTTATAACACCAGTGCAACGCGCCTGCCGGCACGTGGATTTATGTTCGCCACGTGGTACTACGCAATGCAGTACAATAATACACTAGTGAGGCAGAGATAGAGCCCGCCTCCGACAGCCGGTGATATCAAGAGGCGAATGGGAGTGGGGAAGTCACACGGAATCGAAATGAACGGTAACGTTGCGCGGTGACGCGTTGTTTAGTTTGAGGCGCGCCTCAAATAAGAACACTTCTCCTCAAGTAGAACCGTTCATTTACGATTAACGATTTAGTGAACAAGTTTTGTTTGGTTTTGTGATTATTTGTGATAGTACGCGGTAGTAGGTACTTACAGATTAATTTGGTAGGATGAATTTGCAGTTGACGGTCTACCTTATGTTTGCACATTAATATTATAGCTTAACATAGGTTCCATTGTTTTTCTTCTAGGGAAGGTGTAGGTTCATAATACTTACTTTTGTTCCTGCCCACTTTTCAACCCCACAAAGCGCCAAGGTAGCTACACCAATAGTTAAGTAATTACGAGAAACAAATTCTTGAAAATTTTATCGCAGCTTAAATATAGACCCCCTTCTAAATGACTAGTGTGTAAAAACCAATGGTCTTTGAAGACCTTATAATTTTTGAATTTTTTTATTTACAAGGAAATCAATATAGAAATTTGTACTTAAATAATAGAAAGAGTTAGCACCCTTGTAAAAATAATATAAATAGATCGACCGTAACTGGCTTCACCACAGTTTGATAACATCTTCGGAATGTATTTTAACTTTTGGGCTCTTTTTATTGAATAATAATAATATCATAATTATTTAAATAAAAAATAAAAACTTTATATTAAAATTGTGTTCCAAAAATTAAACTTAACATTTTTTTTAAAAAGAGTGCTCCGTGTTTTGAATTGTCCACTTCGCACAATGGAATAGATCCCTTAAAGCTCCATTTATGCATAACGGTACGAAAAGCCAATAGTGACTGGCTTGCGGTCTAATTAGATCCATATTTACTGGGGGAGAGAGAAACTTGGCAGTGAGAGAAACCCACAAATACTATTCTAATGATTATGTTAATTCTAGATTCAAGTTCGTTAAATCGAGTATGTAAAGAACAAGAAAGTAAACATCGATTGTTATTGTAAAGTGTCGGAATCGCAATTCGAAAAAGATCGCACTTCCCGAACCTCTGTTTGATCCGGGATACTTTGAAATGCTAAGCTTCCATCAAACGGGATGTTTCCCGGAAGGATTGATTGACTCCCCCCCCCCTTCTGGCCAGGCTCGAGTCATGGGGCCAGAGGGTATAAAAGCATATAAAAATATTTCAAAGAATAAATGATGATTTCGCACTCTCGATCACTGTAACAAAGCATTGTATGAATAAAGTGGTCTCTTGTCACATGGCAGAGTAAATATGTGAACCTTTCTCAGCGACCCTTGGAAATCTATCGTACCCGTAATGAAGTCACAACCCAAGTCTAAAGAATCAAGTCAATCTTTCAAAGATTTAAAAATATCGGTATTTACTCAAAAGTCTCTCTTCATAATTTATATGTATTTTCGTGGAACTGGAAATGGAAATCGCCGCTGTCAAATTCTCTAAGCCTGGAGTGATTTATTGAATGTTGGGGATAAAGCCTACGGCTCGGGACAGAGGCCAGCCTAACAGGCTATTGTGGGACGGGGTTTTATGCATACACTCTCTTTCGACTTGTTGAAGGGAAATACAGTCGCGAAAACCACTTCTGTATGGAAATCTCGGGAAAGGAATACATCATCACTTCAGCGTATCGAATTTTGTATAAGTAGGTATCAATATAATATTATAACTGGGAGAAGAATTTATATGAAATGTCCGTAATAAGTCACAAAATGTCAAGTACATACAATCAGATTAAATAAAGGGAGGTAGGTGTACAATGCTGATTGTCTTTGAGTTTATTTGTGTTGTTATTTACATTTTTGTTGTAAACTGTTCATGTTATAAACTGCGTCTGCTCTCGACACGGTAGCACTTCACAATTAATTAATAAAGATAAATAAATAAATAAAAATACCACTAGTAATTGACAAAATTAAAAACTTTTATCCATTTAAAAAAAGAATTAATACAATTTTTTTTAAATGTTTTTAATTATTTTGGTATTTTTTTGCATTAGCCATAAACAGTAGGCCTTGAAGAAAATGATTCGCCTCACGTTCTGTATCATCTTTGGGGAAGCTGTGTAGAGGGTCTTTTGAGGAAAGGAAGGAGACGACGTTCTGGGAAGGAAATAAGTACGAGGGATTTTTAATTTTTTTTTTAATTTTAAATACATAAACGGCTATACTGCCTTTTATAAATAAACATTAGAGTACAAAAGTAAGAAAAATAATATCATTACATAAAAGTAGTTTTAAACTTAAAAATAACATATAATTATTTTGTGTATCACAACAAAAAATAACAAAAAGAACAATGAGAAATATCATCATTTCATTTCAACATGTCCATATTGCGTATATAAAGTTACATTATGGAAAAATAATTTTTGAGTGCATGTTTATATTGCGCTAATTTTAAGAAATAAATGTCGCCGATGTTAGCATATTCATTTCCCAAAATGTGTAATCGACTGATTGGTGAGTAATAATGTGATAATGTATGTGTGTTATTATAGTAGAACGGTAGAGTCAGTCTATTGTTAGCGCGACCAGGGCAATGAAATCGTATTAGATTTATTAAATCAGGGGTATCCAGGACCGAGTGAATTATTTTATATAATATTAATAGATCACAGATTTTTCTGCGATAAGAATTTTTAATTTTTTTCTGGATGGATAAGAATCAGGGGGTCAGAGTCTTCAGGAGAGCGAACGCATGAATCCATCCCACCGAAGGCGTTATTCCAAGAGAGTCCTGCTGGAGAGGTCAAAAGGTCTCCATCAACCAGTCTCTCCCGATCCGGCGTGCTACGCAGCTGGTGGGCATCCACCAAAAAGGCCCCGACAAACATCACCCCATCAATCCCTGCTAAGTCACCAAACGTAGCGAACCACTTCAGTTGTAACAGAGTTGTTGGTTATCAAATAAACGGTTCCTGGGGCGGCCGCCTCCCAAATCATTTTAGCGAAAATCCACGAATTATCGGTATAAAACAGGAATATTAAGTATTCTTGTACATTTATTTATTACCTACCACTTTAGTTTACTAATAGCAAAATAATTAATAATAGGGATTCTAAATTGTAAAATATTACTATTTTCCCCAGTTTAATTATAACAGCATAAAATACAATGTCAGTACAAGACAGTATATTTTGCTGAAGACCAAAATTATTGCAAAGATAGACGGTTGAGGCTGTAGAATTCTATTGATAGGAAATGGACCGAAGTAAAATTGCCCAGACGCTGGCTATTGAGTGGTAGAATTGTTTATTACTAAAATCTTCTTTCAATTCCCCACAAAGGGGCTGGCTTTATTAATAAGATATAAGGCTGCCGGGGCTGGAGAGGCCCACACCAACGTGAAGTAGAATTACAGAGCGAAGAAAAGACCCAGTTTTTTTCAGAAAGTGCTTTAAAATTTATCCCATAAAGATTAATTATTTAATAACCGACGTTGCTTTGTGTTACTTATTTATCTTGATGGAACACGGTTAACTTAATTAACGTTTTAATTTCGGTTGCTTTTTATTTGCCTGTGATCCTCCGAGCGAAAATTTCATAATGCTTTTACTAGCGTATTTGTCAATTGCCGGCAGGATTAAATAATGAGGAATTTTCATTATGGCCTACTCTGTGTATACTTTATCGAGCTCTTAAATTCAAATTACGAAATTTAGTACTTTAATTTATTAATTCTAGTGAATTTAAAAATTACCATAAAATTGATTTAAGTACCATTTTTTTTTTTTATTTTATTTGCTTTAAAAAGAAAGACAAATATTCCCGGGTTACGAATACGAACAACCCGACAATATTTGAAAATCTCCTACTACCACCACATTAAGACGAAAATGTTGCTTGAGTCGTGATGGAGGACTTAGTCAGCCGAGGAATCGAACACGGAACGCCTGGGTGGGACCCAAACGCGATGCCCATTCAACCACTGACCGGTCGAACACCTATTTATTTAACCCATCAGGCTAATTTGTTCGCTTTTTGGAAAAACTTACAGAGGTCCATAAAAATTGTTGTCTCCCTTTTTAGATATTATATTCGATATAACCTTAGATATTCGATATAACCGGCGTTAGAAAGAGAAAATAACACACTTTGTATTCAAATCGTTAACCACAAAAGAAGTAAAATGTACGCCTCTATGAAAAAAAAAGCTTCAGAACTCAATTTAAAAAAAAGGGAATTTGTTTTATGATTTTTACATAGAACGACAAAAAGTTAAATGACAATAATATACAGTGTCCCAAAAGAAAGTTGATAATTGTTTTGCTTTCTGTGTGAACGCAACTTTTCCGAGGGGCGCGGGGGGTATGTCAATCAGTAGTCTGGCTCTTGGGAATTTAGTAGCTATGAAGCATTTCTCGGGAGCGACCGCGCGTTGTGCGTGCGTGAGTTTTACAAAAATGGTGATTCGGCGACTGTAGCGCGTAGAAGATTCTGTAATATTTGAGGTTTTCGTCAACTCAATGATGCGCCAAGCATTCCTCTCATTCGAAAATGGGTCAAAAAGTTTGAAGAGATCGGTACAACGCTGGCAAAACCAAAATCCGGGCGACAAAGGTCATCGAGAACGGTAGAAAACGCAGAGTGTTTATCAGTCTTTTCGTGACGACTCAAACTTTTCGATTCGGGAGCGCGCAAGTGCTTTAAGTGTGCATAGATCATCGTTGCACAGCATTTTGCACAAAGACCTAATGCTGCACCCCTACAAACTTTCTAGCTATAACCAAAGAACATGATTCCAGTAAGACGGAGCAACATTACATAGTCCAATACGTCTCTGCCATGAGTTCGTGAAATTTTCCCTGGCAAATTGATCTCCAAGAGAGGTGACATAAATTGGCCTCCTCGTGGTCCTGACCTAACCCCTATGGACTTTTTCCTGTGGGGTTATCTCAAATCTAAAGTGTACGCCAAAAATCCGACTTCCTTGATGCAATTAAAAGAAAATATCCGCCACGAAATACCTGGCGAGCCGTCATAAGTTAATAATTTTTTTTTTGATTCTAGTGAATTTAAAAATTACTATAAAATGGATTTAAGTACCAACTTATTTAACAGAGAAAATACAAAACCCAAGCATCTCCAAATAATAAATATATCACGCCAATGCTGACTATGACAAGGAAGAATAAATGGCATTTTTAGTAGTTCATAGTTTGAAGGGTAAGTTATTCTCGGCGTTATTCTTATGAGGTACACACGTTGCTGTATATTATGTGGTATAACTGTCTCCTTTCCTATTATAGTGAGATGTATAATAAGAAGTGCACAAGAATAAGAAAATAATTGTAAAAATTGTTTGATTAATTTGTGTTATTAAACAATTTATTAATATAAAATAATACAATAATATTTTAGCGGCAACGTTTTAGACAGGAAGTTACTCTCAAAATAGCCTTGGTGTAAGAGTTCGGAAGTAGTTGAGTTAATTTCCTTTGTCATTCATTTTTTTACATTCAAATTTAAAAAAAAAATCTTTTGGTAATTAATCTTTATTTTCATTATTTCAACCCCTATTGGGGGTGCTATGGACAGCATATATTAAACGAATTAATAGATATGTTACACGTGCATAATTATATTCACAAATTTTGACTCCCTTTATTACGGGCATATGCCTGGTGTGGTAGTCGAAAATCATGTAAAAAACTATATACAAAAGTTATTTAATTAACCTGTCATTTGCCAGGAACGCGCCGGCGCGCGAGAATCGAATTTCAAAAATGAATATTAATTCAAATAATTTGGATGAGATTTTAAATTTTATTCCATTAATATATAACATAAAATAAAGCTTAAAATAGCTTCCTCCATTCTTGTTCTTAAGGTAATTTAAAAAAGGTAAGGTAAAAAACCCTGGCCTTTGACAGGTTAATAAAGAAAAAAAAAGAAATATTGTTTTAGCCGTGTTTGGTGACCAGATATAAATAGCTAGGTATTCCCCACCTTCCTCTAGCTCTTCTTTTCGCTAACTTCAGCCTCACATCATACCCCAATTGGAGATTTCCTTAATCTCACTGAATTTAGAGTGCTGGGAGCAGTTGGAACTCTTGTGTGGTATGCACATAAAGAAGCAAAAATAAAATACGGCTGGACTATTTTATTTTATTTGTTAGCGTTATAAACAGTCATTACAAGTTCATATATATGACAGTGTTAGAGATAGTCATATCATTGACCAATAAAATAACGACATAAAAATTTGAGACCATAATAAAAAGAAAAAACAAACAAAACAATATATGTATGTAATACAAAGAGTTCTGAAAAATATCATCTACTCACTTAAATCTACAAAAAATGTATTTTCAAGGGTAATATATACTGTAACATTTTGAAGAGGTTATTTAACGCAAACTGCTGAAATCAAAAAAGAAAATGTAATGAAAATGAAAAAAATGAAAATGAAAAAGAAAGATAAGGAATTAATGAAATATTAAGTTTTCCGTTGAATATTACTTTTTACGAATTTTATGAAGTTAGCAAGGTTCGTGTTAAACATGTCAATGTCTATACATAATCTATTGAAAGTGCTACAGCTTCTTCTTATAAACACATTTTGAAGATAATTAGCATTGCTCTTAGGAATATAAAATATGTTTGGAGATCGAGTGATTCTTATTGGACATCTGAAATTAATATTTTGTAATAGGTAAGGGCTATCAATACAATTGTGGATTATCTTATAAAGCATTACTAGGTCTCTGATATATCTGCGTTGATCAAGGGTTTTGAGGTTCATAGAGACATAATTTACATCATTTCTCATGCGAAACGAAACATATTTCAAAAAATTTTTCTGGACTCTTTCTATATTTGATTTATATGTAGAACAATGAGGGTTCCATACTGTTGAAGCATACTCTAGGTGGCTCCTGACGTATGATATGTAGAGAATCTTAAATGTTTGTGGATTTTTGAAAACAGAACTTACTATAAGTATAAATCCTAGCATTTTTAAAGCCTTAGACGTGATGTGCTCGACGTTAGATTGAAAAAGAAGCTTACTGTCTAATAGAACTCCAAGATCTCTAATTACATTTACCCTATTTAAAAGATTGTTTTTAATTATGTACGGATATAGTAAAGTGTTTTTCTTTCGAGAATAAGATTGACGGAACATTTATCTGCATTCAAAAGAAGGCGGTTTTCTAAACAATACACATTGACCAGGGAGTTCAGGTCATCCTGGAGCTCTATACAATCCATCTCAGATTTAATGATTTTGACAATCTTTTTGTCATCCGCATATAGGAACAGCTGAGAATTACGAATAGTTTTGTAAACATCATTCATAAAAATGTTGAATAAAAGGGGGCCAAGGTGAGATCCTTGGGGAACTCCTGAGGTTACGGGGACAAAGCTAGAGCAGAACCCCAGTACAGTTACAGCTTGCGTACGATTGTCGAGATAAGAGGCTAACCAACGAAGGAGGTCACCGTGTATACCCATTGCTTCGACTTTCTCAATTAAAATGCTGTATGGGATTTTATCAAAGGCTTTGGAATAGTCTGTGTAGACTACATCGACTTGAAACCCGTTATCCATAGCAACAAGGACTGTGTCAACAAATTTGCATAGATTAGTTTCTGTTGATTTTCTGTTCACGAAGCCGTGTTGATTCGAAATGATGTGTGGTCGTATACAAGGAAAAATGATATCGAAAACAATCTTTTCAAAAAGTTTACCCATTACATTTAATTTAGAGATCGGTCTGAAATTTTCTATGTTGTGTTTGTTGCCTTTTTTGAATATAGGCACAATATATGAACTTTTCAATTCTAGTGGAAAAATACCAAAAGACAAAGAAGTTTTGAAAATTAGACTTAGCGGATAACATAAAATATTAGCGCAATTCTTTCAAAATACCGGGTGTATGACGTCATATGAGTTACGATTGTGCATTGAATAAGAATAAACCTAAAAATATCATTTATGATTTATTAAATATTTATTCGACTTTAAAGTGCACTTTGGCGTTTGCCTCATAAATGCCTGACAAGTTTCCAGATACTTGTCGCCGAGAAAAGATATTTTAAATCTCGATATTTCAAATATTATGAAACCATTTATAATTATGAAAGATTTGGGGGAGGAGTAATTTCGTCTATTGTTTTTTTCGAATTAACCTAAAAAATTTACACAGTTTTTAGTAGGTACCTATTAACAATGTCTAAATCGAAAAAAAGTTATTTTATCATGTTATACTTCGACGACTATTCTACACGAAACCTTTGAAAAATCACATTCCCAAAAATGTGGCATGGAGGGTTTTACTGATACATATTATTGTAAAATAATTGTCGAAGAAAGCAACCACTTTGTGGCTTGATATTATAACCAAATAGAAAATTGGGAGCAAAGGAAAATCAATACGGGATCAATCAATTTGCAGGTACGGGTACCGCCGCCCCGATAACCATTTATTTGATTACCAACACCTCTGCCATAGGTCACCCCGAGTGGTTGGCTACGTTTGGTGACTTACGGGATGTCCGGGTTCACGTGGTGAGGTTTGTCCGGGTCTTGGCGGTGGTTACGGTTGCCCACCAGCTCCGTGGCAGGCCGGATCGGGCGTGAAAGGTTGAGGGAGTCCCTTTGACTTCTCCAGCCATTCTCTCAGGGATGGATTCGTACGTCAGTTACTCCTGGATACACTGATCACCAGATTCCTACCCACCCCTAATACCCCTTTTCTTCCCAGAACTTCCTCTTCTTCCTTTCCTAAAAAGACCCACCATACAGCATCCCCAAAGATGACAGACCCTGAGGGGAATTATTTTCTTCAGGGCCTCGGAAAACTAGTTTCAGTAAAAACAGCGAGGAACGTAAGTATGAAAATAAAAGACCGTATTAGATATGACGTGATATCTTCACGGTCAAAAGTGTTATCGAGATTTATTTTTGGAGTGTTATGCCGTGTTGCGTTCCCTCCTTCTTTAGCCAACGTTTTGGACAACTTTATAGTATCCAGCATCAGGGCAGATACGTAATCGTAATGTAATAGATAAAAATACAGAAATCACCATAACGCAGCAGATGTTTAACAAGTAGTAATTGGTTTTTCAGAATTTGCCGAATACTTAATAATTAATACTAACATTAACATTAATAAGAAAACAGTGGCCTTTAAAATTTGGAAGCGTTAGAAATGACGAAATCAAGTAAAAAAAATAATTGTCCAATAATAAGTACCCTTTTTACTTTCTCCCCGGGAACATCTAGCCTTTCTCTAATGCTCTGTCCCCTTCTAATATGATTTCTCTCTCCCACTATCTCTTTAAATAATATATAAGATGCACATTTTTTATTATTTTAGTTTATTAGGGAAACAAAGAGTCATACATATTTTATAAAAATAATTTTATTTTACATGGTTGTGTGAACCAGCGAATAAAACGAAAAACATAGACGATTAAATAAAATTCAAATTAATAGATAACTTTGTATTAACCACTTAATTATTTACAAAAACCGACATGCTTCGTCAGCAAAGCTGACTTCTTCAGGGTTTGACAGAACTAATTTTAAAAATAGACATACATAGGTAATAGAGAAAAATAATAGACCTAAACAATAATAAAATTTGAAAGAAAATAATGTGTAAGAGACATATTAAATTACATATTAAATAATAAAGATAGAGTAATATTTAATTTTATCAGTGGAATAGATTTAATACATTGTAATGTCAATGGCTTTCAGTTGAATAAATTAGAAATTTTAGAGATTAGAAAGAGTGTTAATGCAAATTTAAATATTTTTAATAATCAAAAATTGTTTTTAAATGACACATTATTAAATCTATTCCCGTTTAAAATTTTTAAATTTTTAATTGTTCTATATTGCCCCTCGTCTCTTACACATTATTTTCTTTCAAATTTTATTATTGTTTATGTCTATTATTTTTCTCTATTACCTATGTATGTCTATTTTTAAAATTAGTTCTGTCAAACCCTGAAGAAGTCAGCTTTGCTGACGAAACATGTCGGTTTTTGTAAATAATTAAGTGGTAAATACAAAGTTATCTATTAATTTGAATTTAAAATGTTACCACAAAATAATTTTGCACTATTAGAAGAAGTGATAAGAGTTTTTCATTTTTTTTAATATACATTTAGTAAATTGACCATAGGACCAATGGAAAATATCAGTATCTAAAAAGATATTATTATATTTTGTGTACGTCCTTCGGAGAAATTAATGTTGTGTGTAATTAGTTTTTGAGTTCGTGATGTGGAAGAGTTGGAATGATCATGTATTTCGTATTAGATAGTGGAAATTAATGTTTTCTAGAAGACAGTTGTTGTCAACATCGTTGTTGATGATTTTTAATAAAAATTTCTGGTCGGATGTATTTCTTCTATTTTCTATAAATTATGGAATGCAAATGAGGCTAATACATGTTCTCATTATATTTATATCTGTACCTAATTAGGTTAGTATATAATAATACTAATAAGGTAAATGATGAGTATTTGGAGCAGGTGGATGAGTTTGTGTACTTGGGAAGTATGTTTACGAGAGATGGGGGGGCTGACAGAGATATTGAAAGAAGGGTAAATGCAGGCAACTCTAATAATGGAGTACTGAACGCCGTTGGCGCCAACAAAAAACTGTGAAAGTGAAAGGATGAAAGTAGACTGAATGCTGTAGAAATGAGATCCCTGAGGCCTATGTGTGGTAAAACCATGTACGATCGTGTGAGAAATGTGGAGATCCGCGAATAATGCAAGGTAAGCGTAATGAGTAAGTTTAATAAATGGACGCTCAGATGGTTTGGGCATGTAGAGCGAATGAATGAGGAAAGGAGTGTAAGGACAATATATGACGCAAAGGTGAATGGTAGAAGAAGTCGGGGACGCCCGAGGAAGACATGGCACGACCAAGTAAATCAGATACTTGAGTCGGGCCATGTGAATGGTGATCAAAAACCTAAACCCCCCGCCGCTCATTTGTACCAGGCGTGGTATTTTGAAGACCCCCCCCCTGAACGGGTGACGTAGTATTGGTACATTCCCTTAGTTAGTTATAATAATACTGTTCTGAAGAAAGTTAGTTATCAGAAACTGGTTTATACGAGTATATAACAGAAACTAGCACTGCATTACAATTTCTTGATTTTTAAATTTTTTTAAAAAATTTATTGGAACTCTCTTTTTGTAACTTTGTAACTTTTGAAGGTTATTCCCATCAATACAATATATCATTGAAGAAGTTTACTTAATAATTAACATAGTTCTTCAATGATGTAATAAAAAAAATACGCGAATACCTCACTAGAGTCCCAGCTGCTGCCGTCTGGAGCCAGTGGGACTATGGCATCCCCAAATGTGGCATGTTGTGAGGCTGAAGTTAGTGGGGAAGGGAAGGAGATGGGAAAGAAGAAGGTGGGGAAGTATCTGGCTATTCAGAGCTTTTTATTTTTTTATTTTTTATTTATTAATTTTATTTTAGTAATTTGTACATTTAAGTTTACAGCTAAGTTTAGCTGGTCACCAAACATGGCTAAAACCATTTTAAGCAACGTTTCATTTCTGAAACGTTGATGGTGGTCTTATGATGGTCTTACACCAGGGCGATACTGAGGGCTTGAGCGATTCTTATTAATTAATTATTGTGAAATAACACAAATAAGTAAAAAAAAAATACTTGCGCACGCCGAGATTTGATCCCGCGACCTTCGGATTGCGTGAGTCAAGAGCCTAACCGCGCCTAATCGGAGGGGTGATTAAAAATAATACAATAACTTATTAAACACCACTTTTACCAGATTATTGTTTTATTTTAAACTAGCAGATCCGGCCACAGCCTTTATCACCAATGCCATCTGTTAATTTGCATACATATTAAATTCATACCGCCCGCTCGCCAGCTGTCCGCTGCCCGCTGCCTCAGTTTAATCTTTGAATTTCTCGACTTTTCTCTACCATAATATATACAAGTATTATACATATAAACCTTCCTCTTGAATCACTCTATCTATTGGCGAAAACCGCATGAAAATCCGTTGCGTAGTTTAAAAGATCAAAGCGCACATACAGCGGGAGCGACATCATTTTATACGGTGTAAAGCAGATACAGATAATACTGTCACATCACAAAGTATCTGTTATATGAAACGAATATAAAAAAAATATTTTAAAAAAGTAACGTTTCGTTAAAATAACGTTGGAACATTCAGATTAAGCATTGATTGATTTTATATATTACGTGCAATTTATATTTTCTATCAACGTTTTTTAACAAGGCACATCGGAAATGATTAAAACAAACGGAATTGTAGCGAAATGCAAACGATAAACAAAAACAAACAAAAAAAGTTTCTTGACGGCAGAATCCGCCTTCATTGCATAGTTTGTAGTTTTTCAAACGCCGCCGGCAGACAGACTAGCTGTCAAAAATACTTTTTTTTTCAACTAGAAATTATATTAAAGGTGCTTTAAAAGTTTTCATGATTTATCAAAGTTGAATAGTTCATATTGTGAATGTCCAAAACATGAAATCATATTTTTGTGCTGGAGATAAAGCAAATATTGATTTTGTGTTTATTTCTGCTTTCTGGTAAACGCTTTTAAACCTCCCCGTTAAATAAATTTGAAAAAATTACCGCAGATCGTCCCCGAACAATAGAATTCATTATGACTCTCGCACGTGTTGTAATCCAAAAATTTATTTCCGAAGACAAAGCGACAAAAGCTCTGCTACTAAAATAAAAGCCAATATCACAACTTCGCGTAAAGAGCGGGCAATTTACGACACGGTCGCACTTTTATTCGATACGTTAAGGGGAACGGCTGCCCGGCCCATTTCATACAACTCTTAATTTTGAATTTGACGCCAAAATACCAGTGCGAACTGAAAATTTTTTTTTTTATTCAAGAGGTGTTACTGATATCTAGTATGAATATATGATATTATATTTATTTTTGTTTTAAATCATAAAAAATAGGCCATTAAAGATTTTAATATTTTACGATTTCAGAGGCAACTTAATTATTTGTGAGTATGATAAACATTTAAAAAAATAATTTTATTGTCATTATTACATAAATATGACGAGATATTAAATAAAAATTATTAAAATAAATCATTTTGATGGAAGTAAATTTAAATTGCAAATTAATCTTACAAATATTACAAACTCGAAAGTTTGTATGGATATATGTGTGTTTGTTACATTTTTTAATTATTTTTTTTTAAATTTCACGCAAAAACTACTAAATGGATTTTAATGAAACTTTACAATTATATAGCTCATACATCAGAATAACATGTAGGCTATAATTTATAAAGCTAGCTGGGAAGGGGGCGCACGAGAATGGTGATTCAGGGAGAAACAATGTATTTCTTTGAATATGGCACTGCAACGCATGTCGGGGACCAGCTAGTATAACATAAATTGGTCGTACATAAATTAAAATTACTGCCGAAAACGCATTTTTTACAATGTCTCATATTTTTGGTTTTATTTTTCATTTTATTAATACGGTAGATCTTGGAAGGCATTTTTTAATAATCAGTACTTATATTAAATGCGTGAAGCAAAAACTTTGTACCCATTTTTACGAAAATTGCGCGGACGGGGGAGTATGAAATTTCGCACACTTATAGTCTATATAGAGAAGGAATGCAGAATGCTAATATTTTCTTAAAATTATGCATAAAAAATACATAAATTAAATTATTTATGATCTAATTATAATTAAATCACCAAAAAATTCCAAAGTTGCCTCTAAAATGGAGCAAAATTGAATTATTTAATTACTTGTTCATCATCATTTAAAACTGAGATAAATAAAAGAGTTCATTTCCGTACTAGATACTTAACATAACTTTTGATAAAAAAAATATTATTCAGTTTGGTTTGGTATATTGGCCTCAAATCCAAAACCAAGTTTTGTATGAAGACGGCTGCGGAGCCGTTCTCCTTAACTGTCCTTAACCGTTTGGTGTTATGGAGTTGTGAATCGTTTCCTAACTAGAAATAATATAAAACCACAGCAGCATTAGCAGGTAGGATTATTTCATATTACCGTAACACTAAATACGTGTTGAAGACGCAATAAAAGGAAACGTAATAACTAATTTTATTTGGGACAATTTTTGTGTTAAGTACAATTATCGACAAACACCTCGAAACAGTTTAGCTCTTTCTCAATAAATATTTTTATACTTGATATTTTTTTACATTAGCTTCACCCGGGAGCCCCTGAGGAAAATAATTCCCTTAAGGGCATATGTCATCTTTGGGGGTGCTCTCTTGAGGATTTTAGGAAAGGGAGGATAGGAAGATTATGTAAACTTATTAGTTAGCACGCTTTCTTCCAGACGATGCGATGTAGAAATTGTATGAGATCATGTAACACGGAAAATGGAAAATGAAACAATAATTTGGGCCTTTCGGTCTGTTACTCTGGTTCAACGAACTTGGATTTGTTTTGAATTTAATTGTCATTTTCAAAATTAGAATTGATGTGACAAGAATTCAGACAAGCGACCTACCTAGCTGTTGTATATTTTTACAAAAAAATGGTTTAAATTCATATGCTAGTATATCTCTTTTTATAACTTTTGTAGGATATTCGCATTAATGTAATAATATCATTAAAGCAGATAATCTAAACGAAAATATGAAAGAGAACAAGACAGAGAAAAACAGAAAAGATAATAATTAATTAACTACTTCTTATTACTATTTTTTTTCTGTGTCTTGTTGTCTTTCATATTTTCGTTTAGATTAAAAGTGTTATTTTCTTCAATCGTATATTTTTTGGTTAAATATCTTAGCGTTCTTAATCAATGTGAATTTCTGATCGTCTTTCTAATTTATTTACAAAAATATATTATTTTTTATGAAGAAAATTGATCATATTTGATTATAAAAGACTTAAATATTTTGAAGCAAATCTATTTTAAATACTTACAGTTACACAAATCGTACAATTATAATATCTCAGAATTTTTTACGTGTCTGCGGAAGTAATATGTATGAAATATAGTATGTTTCTCCGCAGGATTAGGCAAAGAGGAAGGATCGCTAAACGACTCGGTCTTGGAACGCACTCCTTGCTGCATTCACGTTCATACACTGTCTCTTACAAACCCTTCTCTTATTCAGATTGTTGTTAACTTAATGGTTTATGTATATCTACATAAAATGTTGAATTATTTGATTTGTTTCCCATAATTTACGTCAATTCTTAATTCCGTTATTGCAAACACAACACTGGCTACTTTATCGTGTAAGACTTCACGTATTTTTGAGAAAAAAATTATATTTTCTTAATTCGCTTCTTTTGTATTTATCATCAAAGGGGGAAATTCTTTTAAAAAGTTAAAATAATGAAAGAAGAGTGTGGGGAGAGAGACAAACAAAGGGACACATTCCATAAATACACCCAAGTATAATTCTCAGCCAAACATTTGCACATTTAATTCCCGCAATAGTCTCAAATAAACATTCAAAGATTTCTGCTTGAACACTCCTAAGAAATACATACCTACCAATATTTATTCTGTTTTATTTGATATTTTCGTTCAAACGAGCGATATCTCCTTTGACTGTAATGATTTATAATGAATAGAGAA
The DNA here is from genome assembly GCA_917880885.1 of Limnephilus marmoratus. NCBI lineage: Eukaryota > Metazoa > Arthropoda > Insecta > Trichoptera > Limnephilidae > Limnephilus > Limnephilus marmoratus. The sequence goes on from OU862919.1 coordinate 50,859,978, forward strand.
TTTTTAATGTTTACCTTAAAACTTAAAATAACAGGAGTAGGCAGAGAGGACGCACCGCCAAACAACTCGGCCTTGGTACACACTCCTTGCCTCATTCGCATTCGTACATAGACTCATACTTACTCTTCTGATATTCTGTAGTATTAGTCAATCATAGTATTATTACATATACAAAATAAACAATAAACTCGCACACACAAACACAGAATTCATTAAAACGTCCCAAGTACACAAACACTTTACAAGACAACACGATAACATACATTTAAACAACATCCACACTAACTATGGTAAACAATCCATTGGTTACGAGGGGGGCAACTTATATAATTGCCTCCCAAACGACATTAAAAATGAAAAGAAGCTGGGTAAATTTAAAAAAATTATTAATATTTATTCTTGATAAACAAAATAATGAAATTGAATAGCGCTGTATTGAAATATTTACTTTTAATATGTATAATTATTTCTAGTTAAATGAGTGAAAATGTAATTTTCTTTTAACTGGAATAAAAAAAAACATATGAAGCACTTGTCCGCAGCATCCTGGAATATAGTTCCATTATTTGGGCCCCTTCTGAACAAAACCATATTCTAGAAATAAAAAAGTGCCAAAAAGGTTTATGCGTTACCTGTATATGAGGGAATATACATACTGCCCATTCCTGTATCCATCATTGTTCTTAACAGGAATGCTCGGTTTTGACACCCTAGAAGCCCGCCGAAAAATATTTTTGGGCAAACATTTTTTTTAAGTTAATCTCCGGTACCATACTAAATTCGCCAATATTGAAAGAGATCAACTTATATATCCCTAACGCGTGTACTCGTGGGAGATCCCATGCACTTTTTATGCTCCGAAAGCGAGAACTCCTGCCTATCAGAATGCACCATTAAGCAGGGCGACTGAACTGTGATTAAGCATCGACATCTTCAATGTCACCTACAGAGAATTCAGTAACTATCTCTTAACATACGTCACAACATAGTTAAACTGCCCCCATGCACTTTTAAAAAAAATTGTAATCTTCTCCATAATGTTTTAGTGTATAACTGTTTCATGGAGAACCTGAATAAAAATAAATACCTAAATAAATAAATTATATAATAATAATATATCTTTATTCAATGAAATTGGCAACATTACAACTAAAAAAGTACATGTTCAATGTAGATTACAAATAGATTAGGTACATCCGTACAAAAAAATTAACAAGTAGAAAGTAATGTAAGATCGGTTACACAGAAGTAGCATAATTATACAATATTTTTAGTTGTGCATAGTCTGCCTCACTAGGTGAACCTGTATTGAGGCAGAATTTTTTGTAAATTGTTTCTCACAATTTTGTGTATGGTTTTTTATAAATGTATAATGTAGGTTTCTATACAGCAAAATTACATGAATAGTATTCATAGAAATAGTATCTGGTTGACTGGATCATGTTCAAATGAAATATTTATTATTATTTGTTTATTTACTTTTACTTTTAATACACTTGCTTTAGAAAAAATCAAGAGAAACGCATTATAAAAAAATATTTTCCTAATTCAATTTGGGAGTTGGGAACCATTTATTCGTTAACTAACACCTGTGACCACCTCTAGTGGTTCGCTACGTTTGGTGACTTAGCAGGGATTCCCAAGTTCATGGGATGTACGGGCCTTGGCGGAGGATGCATCTGCCCACCAGCCGCAAGACAGGCCGGATCGGGAGAGAATAGTTAAGGAGTCCCTTTGACTTCTCCGCCGCGGTGGGAGGGATGGATTCATACGTCCGTCACTCCTGGACACACTGTCCCCCAGATTCCTTCCCACCCCTAATACCCTTTTTCTTCCCAGAATTTCTGCTCCTTCCTTGCCTAAAAAGACCCTCCACATAGCATCCCCAAATATGACATAGACTCAACAGTCGTTAATATTACCTTCATTGATTAATTATTACAATTTGAGATTTTACTCATAAAGTTAAAATTTAAAAAAACCTATATTTGTTTCATATTTTATACGAATGTAATTTTTAATTAAATGAAGACAATATAAGCGAAAGTCAATCTGGAAACAGAAAAATCAGAAAAATATATTGACACCTCTGGGACTTGAACCCAGAACCTCTTGCTTTCCGGGCAAACGCGCTAACCACTGCGCCACGGTGCCGATATCAAATTCGGTCATTTTTAACTGTATCGTACTTCGACTAAGAACCGCCCACATTATCTTCATTCTCTTAACGAATATATTATTGGCAACTATCTTTATGTATGATTGCAAGATTCAAACCCGAACTAAATGCTCTCTAGATAGTGTCTGGATAAATCTTTATGCATTTTATTTTCATATGCGACATCTATTGACTTTTCTGCAAGTCTAGGATGAATATTTTTATTTTTAACTTTATGAGTAAAACCTCAAATTGTAATAAGAGGACATGGGTTCAAGTCCCAGAGGTGTCAATATATTTTTCTGATTTTTCTGTTTCCAGATTTTCGATTGACTTTCGCTTATATTGTCTTCATTTAATTAAATATTACAATTTGAGGTTTTACTCATAAAGTTAAATATAAAAATAAGAATGTAATTTTATTTAAAATTTATGAACTTAAGTTGTAAAATTACTAGGAAAAAAGAGGAAAAATATTATTGCAGCGGGATTTGAATGCATTCTACCGCCTACCGGCGAATGCTCTTACCATCGAAAGAGGAATATTTAATTTTTTGACTTTCTCCAATCACGGGGGCTAAGATGAATAATCATTAATATATTTTATAAATAACTAGCTGACCCGGCGAATTTTGTACCGCCTCAGAATCAATAACTGCTGTGTTAACCTATTGGCTGAATTCAATTCAGTTTTTTTTTTAAATTTCGATTCAATTGAGTTAAAAATTACACAATGAAGCAATTATCGATGTACGGATTTATATTTTTTGTGATTTTCTTACTTTTCCACTTACTTACGGGAATAGCGTTCCATTTTCTTTATACATATGAGGGAGATTTATTATAATTATTGTATTTTTACTTTGGAGGGGTGCAGACATACGTTCACAGTTTGTCTCATTTACGACTATTGACATTTAGTGTGTAAGAAAGAGGGGCAGCATTATATGTTTAAAAACAAAAGCAAAACAATCAGCGCATTGACATTTGACGTTTTTGAATTTTCAAAATTCACTCACTATTCAATATTATATTTATCACAATATCGCTGCAGCTCTTTCAAAAGATGAGAATTCGTTACATGATTTGAAAATGCAAAATGATTTGAAGACGAAAAGGATTTTCTTCATAATTTTTTTTCGTCAATTTTTCCAATGTTTTACTAGCTATTCTGCTATTCGGGGACAAATCCAACAAATCAATGGACATAAAAATCGGATAAGCCATTGTTGATTATAAATGGTGTAACTAACCCGACTTTGTTTAATAAATTAATAAGATAATAGGCTGAGACCAGCTCAAAACGACTTTTAGCAAATCTACAGAAAATGTTATACATATTTTAGCTACTTGTTCTACTTCAATAATAAATCATGGCAGATGCGATTTTTCATAATTTACATCAAAACCATCACGCGATACATTCCCTCTTATTCAAGTGAAAAATATTATTTGAAAGAAAATTCATCCAATCCGCCATTTCGACAATAGAATATTAGGTTTCCTAAGCACGTTCTCCGTTGCAGACTGAGATAAATTATTACAAGCTTTTCGCTGTACAGAATTCTTACTGAATTCGTCTAAGTGAGGTCGAAACGTTTCTACCTGTTATGATCTAAACATGATGTAACAAATCACTCGAGTACATGCATGATGTCGATTTTCGTTGATTTGCGGTGAGATCCTTGACACTAGAACCGGAGATTTCACGTGCGATTAAAATGTATTGGTTTTATACTCGTAAGTTTGGAAGGTGGGAATGGGTACCGCCGCCCCGAGAGCCTTTATTGGATAACCAACACCCCTGCCATAGGTCACCCTAAGTGGTTCGCTACGTTTGGTGATTTAGCAGGGGTGCCCGGGTTAATGGGAAGAGGTTTGTCTAGGTCTGATGACCAGGACACACTGAACCCCAGATTCCTACCCACCCCTTAAACCCTTTTCCTTCCCAGAATTTTCCTCTCCTTCCTTTCCCTAAAAAAACCCTCCATACAGCATCCCCAAAGATGACATAGGCCCTCAGGGAAATTATTTTCCTCAGGGCCTCCTGTGTGGAGCTCATGTAAAAAAAAAAAAAGTATTTTTCTTTGTTCCAGGAGATCGACAAAGAGAAATCGATAACTATATGATATTGGATCGACAGGCGTAACTTTCGATGATTTTATATCCATATTCCGAGCCAGGTTTCACTGTTTACAGACGAATAGAAATTGACAGGGAATAAATAAGAAATCGAAATAAGCTGGCAACAATGGAGGTGTTTTCTATGAATTCACTTACCGAAACGTCAAACGCCAAACAATTACGCAAAAATATTACTAAATTGTCAATGTTAAATTGAAATAAAACCCTGATTATGCATTGGCAGTCTGCATTTATTTTAGGGGGTTAATTATTTAGTGAGGTCTTTAGTCATATTTCAACCTCTTTTCTTTACTCAAAGATCGTTCGAAACATATTGATCTTGTCTTAGACGCATTATTTATAAGTCTTGTGCATCGCTTATGCGACATTTTTCAATAAATTCTAAGAGCTTTCGTTCATTAAATAAACCAGTAATTTTAATATGACATTTATTAAAAAATATGACAGGCTTATTTTTTTTACGTTAGCTCCACACAGGAGACCCTAAGAAAAATAATTCCACTAAGGGCATATTAAATTTTTGGGGTTGCTGTGTGGAGGGTCATTTTAGATGGAGGAAGGAGGAGAAATTCTGGGAAGGAAAAAGGTATGAGAGGTCGGTAGGAATTTGGGGATCAGTGTGTCCAGGAGTGACGAATAAATCTATCCTTTCCAGTGCGATGCAAGGCAATTTTCCGAGAGAGTCCTGCTGGAGAGGTCAAAAGATCTCCTGCTATATCTCCCGACCCGGCCTGCCATGCTGAGTTGATCCCATGAACCCACAAACCTGCTAAGTCACCAAACGCAGCAAACCACTAGGGGTGACCCCTATGGCAGTGTTGGTTATACTTTATTATTCGGACTTGTATTCTTGAATTATATTGATGTAAAACGATTTCAGTTTCGAAATGCCTTCGCCTTGTATAAAAAAGTTACAAATCATTTGAGAAAACGGTCTTAAAATAAAACTATTTTTTTATGTGAACACCTTACAAGAGTTCCAATTGCTCCTAACCGTGAGGTTATGTTGTGAGGCTAAAGGTGGGGGAGAAAAACGTTGGAAAGTACCTGGCTGTTCAAATCTGGCCTCTAAACAAGGTTAAAGCCATTTCAAGCTACGACTCAATTCTGAATTGTGGCCTTTCTAAACAAGATAGGTCGATAAAATAAATTTTACTTGCGCCCGTCGGGATTTCAACCCGCAACCTCCGAAATCGTAGTCGAGAGTCCTCGACCACGGGAAGTCGTCAGAAGTACAAACTATAGGTCTACTTCTTGCCAAACTTGGTTTCATAATTTGTTAGGTAAATTTATCTGTACAGAAAATACCGTTAACCTACTAAAATGGCGTTAGAAATGGCCACAGTTATGTTGAAAAACAAGATATAACTATTTTGGATGGTCCCAGTCACAAAAGTTTTTTTTATTTCTCCGCAACCAAGAAAATATATTCTATTTAAGTGTAGATTTTGTAATATATAATAGTTATGAGTGTGTCTCTTTGCATGTAACTATAGTTCGGTGAATTTGATTTGAATTTAAGTGGATTATTTATTTATTAATTTACGGACAATAATAGTCCATTAAAAACATAATAATAACACGAATAAAATAAAAACAGAGATAACGGTGAAGGGAGAGCACATATAAATTAATAGCAACGACAAAATAAAATGAAAAAAGTACATGTAGAAGACACGCAAGTCAAAGCATGTAGAAGCATTTAAATGTTGAGTATCGACCGCCGAAAGTCATTTAGTTTTACACAAAAAAAAAAAACATTGCTTTGACTTGCGTTGATATTCTGGATAAGGGAGAATGGTATCCATAATTAGTAGAATGTTGATTGAGGAACAGCAATTCATTATTTCGGAGTCTACGGGAAGGGATGTTGAACTGGATGAGTTGTAACAAAACAGGTGTAACAGTAATACTGTTGATAATTTTAAATATGCAAATTAGATAAGAGTCCTTTCTACGTTTTTCTAAAGAAGAAATGTTCAAAATGTGTTCAATTTCATCATATGAGTACTCGCCTCTTTCAAGACCCAACCTCCAAATAATTCCTCTTAGGAAACGATAAGAAACGAAGGGAACACGGGGGCAGTCAGGGGAACGAGGGAGGGGGAGAAAGCGGGGTAGGTGGAAGGGAACACAGGAGCAGTCAGGGGAACGAGGGAGGGGGAGAAAGCGGGGAAGATGGAAGGGAAAATAATCTTGACAATAAAATCGTGATTAATCGCACAATAATTAAAATATCCCTTGATTTTTCACTGGTCTGCGCTAGTTTAAAATGAATGTGAACTTTTTACCTGTTGGTAATCCTTTGAATACGCCTTTTATGGAATTACGTTAAAATGTTTCCTTTTTGAAAATAATGTTTTATGAAAGCCTCAAAGATAAATCTGATTTTGTTTCTTGGGAAGGAGAATCTCTTTTGATTCAACCAGATGAAGTGGTATTTTGTGTTTCCAAAAGTAATCCGATTAAGATAAATATTTGAAGTGATTTTTCTGGATTATACCTCAAAAGTATCTTACATAACTTTCAACTGAAAAATTCATGACACCTGTTGCTTGCTTACATAATATTTAGGTACTCCGAATGATCGTGATACTTAAATTTGGAAGGTGGAGTATTTACTACGATTAATCAAACTTTAAATGTGAATTCTGATTTATTTAAATAAAGTCTTTGAAAGTCCTTTTGAATTTACTTCGACGGTGTATTTAAAAAAAAAAAAAAATTAAGACGAGTATTTCAAGAAACGTATTAAATTCGGTTGTCTTTGGTGATGTGCGTTAGTTATATAATAATAGACTTGCCATAGTCTCACAAACTCAAGACTTGCCATAGTCTGGACTCTGCCATAGTCTCTCTAGACTTGCCATAGTCTGGCAATTAATCAACACTCTTCTGTTTTCAGCGATTTTCAATAATTTCTTAATTCAAAAGTTATTCATATATGATAAAGATAGACGCTTAAAAGAATATGTGCATATGGACGAAACAAAAGATAGAACGCGGGCGGCATTTTCGTATTCAAAATTCAAAAGTTCCGTCGAATACTGTCTCTAGGCCGACTAAAGTAGGAGGCCTGGGCACCAGTCGAATTTTGAGGTGTCAAATTTTCAAGTTACAATGAAGAACGATAGTTTGCAAATGGCGTTGATTGTTATTGTATTTGTTGTTTCTACTGATTTGTATGTTGTTTTACCGCATGCAAGTAACTAAAGAATTATTAGATTATTATTATAAAAAGCAAATTTTACTTAGTGACGGCATCGACTTAGTAATTTGGCTGTTGCGCATCCAGACCTGTATTTTAGTAGGCCTTGAGTTCTCTAATGACGCGTAAAATCTTTGGGCGGAAAGCAATTGTATTATTTATATTATAATCGATAATAATAAGTAATTTGCATGTATTTACGAATGAAATGTTATTCCTTCGCTTTTACTACTGTTTACCGTGTAATGGAAACATTTTCTCATCACCCAGGAGGGAATTTTGGCGCTTTTTAATGCAATTTACTTACTGGTAGGACACGACCTTACTCGACGCGTGGCAGTTTAGTACTAAAGTACTAGAAATCGAGTACTCTACAATTGTCTTGTTGTTGGCTTCCCACTTTGAGATTTCTACCACGCGTCTAATATAGTATGTAACGTCATTGGGATACCATACATATTTGTGTTATATCACAATTAATTTATCTTTACGTAGTACAAAATGAAGTCGCTCCCGCTGTCTGTGCGCTTAGATCTTTTAAACTACGCAATGGATTTTCATGGGATTTTCACCAATATATAGAGTGATTCATGAGGATGGTTTTAGGTTTATAATTTGTCAAGGTTTTATGTAAATTGGTTGAAATATATAAATAAATGAAGCGGGCTGGCAAGCAGGCAGCGGGCAGCGGGCAGCGTGCAGCGGGCAGCGGGCAACGGGCTGGCATGCGGGCGGTGTGGATTTGATTTAACAGATGACGTTGATTATGTAGGTTGGATAATGACGTGGCGTTGTGTTTCATTAGCCACAGCAACTTGTTGCCGGGTCTGCTAGATAAAAATAATATTTAGTGTATATGCGGCACGTTCCAGAGTAGAATATACTCTCATTATCACCCTGGTGTAAGACCACCATTCAAAATTGAAACGTTGCTCGAAATGGCTTTAGAGACTAATGTTTGGTGTTTAGTGATCAGTTCTGAATAGTCAGGTAATTCCTCGTCTTCTTCTTCCAATCTCCTTCCCCTTCCTACTTACTTCAGCCTCACGACATACCCCATTTGGGGATTTCATAGTCTCACTGGCTCCAGACGGGAGCAGCTGGAACTCTTGTGAGTTATTCACAAAAAAAAACAGTTTTTTTTGGTAATAACTCTACGTTTTTTGTAAAGCATATTTTATTTGTTTAAATCTTTAAAGAGATTTCATGATTTTTCAAGTTTACTAACGGTGATCATTCGAAAGGTAAATTTCTGATCCTCTCCAAAATTGACAATATTAATTTGTTTTTCAGCTTCTGAAATCACCCAAACTTATGACATCCCGTGATTTTACAAGGGTCTGCGTTAGTAATACGAAATTATAAAGTGTTGAAATATGAAATTACTTGAGGGAAAAAAGGTTTTTCTGAAAAAGCTTCACTTTGACGGTTTGTTTAAATACATTTTATTTCATTGTAAAAAGTTTGTTTACAACTCGATAAACTAGGAGTGATACCTACGTGAATTGTTTTAAGGAGAGGGGGGATAGAAACTGTTGTGGGAGCGTAAAATTAAAGACACCGGCATTGTGGGTGGTTTGTATATTTATGCCGGCATTGGTTGGTCGTTCTTATGAGGCAACATCGACCGCTTGGTAATCTGCCTTAATAAGCAAAAAATGTTTCTCTTATCTAATTATTTGTTCTTATTTTATTGTATTTCTTGGGCATGTAACAATTTCTTGACATTTTGTTATGAAAAGTTTTATTTTCTATGTACATTTGATATTTAAATTTTTTCTACTACCGGTTTCGAAACATTCTGTCATTCACCAGCAAACTTTGCTAGTGAATGACACGGGTGTGTGTCGAATCCGGTAGCAGAAATTAAAAAAAAAAAAATTAACAAATGTACCTACACAGATCATACAACTTTTTAAAATAAAATATTTCTTCGTAATTTAAATACTTTTGTATACAGTTAAGTTTGTAGAACTAATGTTGATGTTTCTTTAAAAAAAGTAATTGGTTCTTCGTGTGCCCTCAACTTTCCAATTTAGAAGGTTTTGTAAAAAGAGGAATCAGAAATGTTGTATTTTATTGGCAATCTCGAAGGGAAACTTTTAGATTTCATCCTTAAATCGCGCTGAGTGTGTAGTATTTACAATTTAAATGGAAAACAGGTATAGGGTTCAGAAGTCGACCGTTTGGGTTATTTTTATGCTTTTTACATTGGAAAAAATAAAGACATAAGAAAACTGGACGCCGGTATGTCATAATTATATTATTTCTGATGGTAATACCTTTTATCGGTTAAATCGGTTCAATCGGTTATCATGGAATCTAAAATAGTCATACAGAAAATCTGTTTGTTGAAGAAACTAGACAAAACATTCTGCCAATTGGTGAAATTAATTAATTTTGTCTTTGGAAATTCTCGGTGAAGATAAATTTAAGGGAAGGCTCTTGACAACGAATCATGAGGTCGCCAAAATTTCTTATGAAATTATATTTAAGAACCTCTCTATATCTTTTTCTGTTTTTCTGTGTCTGTTCTCTTTCATATTTTCGTTTAGATTATTATTTTTAACTTCTTCTTCAATGATATATTACATTGATGGGAATAACCATCAAAAGTAATAAAAAGATAGTTTTACTTGTGATATTGAATATCTATTCATTTAGACTTTTTTTAAAAGTCAATAGTTCCATATAAATAAAATCGGATATACAGGGTGGCGCAAAATTCATCATCCAATTTTGTTTTTGAATAACTTTTTTAATAAATAAAAAAAAATGATTTTGAGTAATAGAAAAATCTTAATTTGGACTTTTACAATTTTTTCTGTTAAGTGGAAAAGATGATATTCGTCAAGTGGCTGCCGCCAGTGTTGATACACATTTGTGCCTGTTTTATCGCATTTTCCATGACTTTCCCGCAAGATTTCCGCTGATAACTGTTCGCATTCCTGTAGAATATTCTCCATAAGGGCTGCGATTATCTGAGGCTTGTTGGCATAAACCCACGACTTCAAACAGCCCCACAGAAAGAAGTTTGGGATGGTTAAATCGGGCGATCTTGCTGGCCATACCAAATCGCCAAAACGAGAGATTACGCGACCAGGAAACGCTTCCTTCATAATATCCATTGTGGCTCGTACTGTGTGCGTGGTTGCACCGTCTTGTTAATACCACATATTCACCAAGCACCGCTCATCCAATTCCGGAAGAAAGAAGTCGTTTATCATGTCCCTGTAGCGTTCGCCAGTAACAGTGACTGTAATGCCAATGGCATCCTCAAAAATTTCGGCCCAATCACGTGTGAACGCCGCGCCACACAGTCGCTTTGAGTGGATGTAATGGCTAATCATGCATCACACGAGGATTTTCAGTTCCCCGGAAACCAAGATTTTGCTTATTGACGTAACCGCTTAAGTGGAAATGCGCCTCGTCGCTCATGATGACTTTCAACACAAAATCGCTAAAAGCGTTAAAGCTTAAATCGACACAATTATTCTACGCTCTTTCGGAGTATGCTCCATTGCTTGTCTGTTTATTTTCTGCAGCTGTCTAGTTCACAAATGTCAAATATGATTGACGTACGACGCCATTTGCAAAAATTATAACATCTTCCGATAGGGTGATTAATTTTGTGCCACCTTGTATTTATCCGTGATGCTATCCAGGTTACAAACAATTCTTAGAATGATTGTTTCCAATAAAAGGGTAGTTGCCTATGATATGGAAAATAAATTAGTTGAAGACAATATTGTTAATTCTAAAATTTGAAATATGAGATTATGACGGTTTGCAGTAGGGCGCAATGGCGGAATTTTATAAACGCTCGTCCCGGATAGACGAGAGGTTCAGGGTTAGAGTCCCTGTTGCAACCATTATCTTTTATGGTGTCTTGTTCTCTTTCATATTTTCGTTTAGATTATTATTATTATCTTCTTCTTCAATGATATTTTATTTTCCATTTTATTATTTGGTTTCTGATTACATCCCGCAACCTCCGTGATGTTACCATCTTAGTGGGAGAAATAACGTGGCTGGGCGTGCCAACACATTCCAAAATTATTATTTTTCTTGGCGGGCTTCGGTACCTTTGTTCAATTTTTCAAGCCTGTAGACACTCGGCCGGAAAAGATGGTAGGTACTTGTAAAAATAAAATAAAAGCATGAAAGTGAAAGGTTCCCGCATCTTCGACTTCAAAATTCGGGCAATAAAACATTGTATTCTAAAAAAATGTATACCGTGGGTCTTAAAATGTTTTTCTAGGTCTTTGAGATGGCCAAGTAGGTACTTGTCGACTATCTGCTGGTATTTCTAAATTATTGCCCTCTTCATTTTTTGTATGTGCGTAAAATTTATTTTGTCTGTGAATTTGAAAATATAATAAAGCATCTGGAATTTTGCATTTCTGTTTTTTTTTACTTTCGCTTCACACATGCGGCCCTGAGGTAAATAATTCCCAGGACCTACGTCATGTTTGGGGATGCTGTTTAGCGGGTTTTTTTAGAAAAGGAAGTTGTGGGAAAGAATAAATTATGAGGTGCGGGTAGGAAACTGGGGGACGGTGTGTCCAGGAGGGGCGGACATATGAATCCAACCCTCCCACCTAGGGATGTGACTTTTACAAAAAAAAAACGATTTTTATTCGATTTTTAGCATAAAAAATCGATTTATAAATAATCAATTTTTTAGAAAATTAAAATACCCAAAAAATTGAATTTTGTTGGAGAAAAATCGTTTATTAGTCGATTGTTTCGTAATCGATTATTTTTTCAGATCCCTACTCCCAGCAAGGCGATGTTCCAAGAGAGTTCTGCTGAAAAAGTCTCTCCCGATCTGGCCTGCCACGCAGTTGGTGGATAAGTCCCGGGCAAACCTCACCCCGTGAACCCGGGCACCCCTGCTAAGTCACCAAACTTAGCGAACCTCTTGGGTTGACCTGTGGCAGCGGCGTTTTTTTTTTGACATTAACTCCACACAGGAGACCCTGAGGAAAATAATTTCCCTCAGGGCCTATGTCATGTGGAGGGTCTTTTTGAGGAAAGGAAGGAGCGAACATGGGTCTTGAAGAATCCCATGTTATAGGAGGGAGGACACACAGAGGCCGGCAAATCGTTCCACAGCCGAGCCGTTGAACTCAAGAACGAGTCATAGAAACGACCCGTTCTCATGTGAGTAATGTCAACCGTGTACAAATGTTGGGCGCGTATTTGACGTGTTTCCCGACTATGCAGCGGTGCCGAGGGGATCAATGATGCTAGTCCCACGGAGCATCTTCCATTGTAATACCGGTAGAACAAGGAGAGCATTCCCACCTGACGCCTATGCTCTAAAGATTGCAGTCCGTCTGTTATGGGAGAATCTATCAAACGGATCGCCCGTTTCTGCACAGAGTCAAGGGTTTTATTTAGGTATTTTGGAGCTCCAGACCAGAGGTGGCTGCCAAATTCAACCGTGGGGCGCACTTGCGATTTGTACAGGGTTAGCAGTTGGGTAATATTAAAGTATCTGCGGGCCCTGTACAGTACACCCAGTTTCTGAGAGGCTAACTGAACTATGGTTTCGATGGAGCCCCCGTACCTGAGCTGGTCACTTAGAGTTACACCAAGCATATCGATGGAGGTCCTGTTCGGAAGATTGCTTACGTTGAAGGACACTAGATTTTCATTTCGATCCCTTTTAGACGTTATCAAACATGATTGGGTCTTTGAAACGTTTATTATCCAATAAACGGTTCTGGGGTGGTGGTACCCATATCCGACTCCCAAATTAGTAATTAGTAGTAGATTGGAAATAACTTTTTCAATTTCGCAATGAGTATAATATTAACTCTTAGGAGAACAGTGCAAATTGTTATTGTATCCTTTATAAGTGTTTGATGAAAATGAAAATGTTTGATCATTATAACGTATTACATTATAATTTAAATTTGGGAGAAATATATTTTAAATTTTTTAATAAAAAAACTTACTGGCGCACGCCGGAATTTGACCCGCAACCCAAATTTACCTTTCCTATAAAAAATCCTGGAGAAAATTGCTGCTGCACAAATAACCAGTCATTTGAATTCAAATAAATTATTCACTAATCGTCAATCCGCATATAGAAGGTTTCACTCAACAGAAACCGGAATCCTTCGTATGCTGTCAGATATAACTTTGGCCATAGAGTCAGGTAAGTTAGCACTTATCTCACTCTTAGACATGAGTGCAGCGTTTGCCACGATTGATCATGACTTCCTCATTAAGAGATTAGAGGAAACATTTGGTTTGAGTTCCGATATCAAAAATAAATACATTTTAATTTTAAAAATGTCTTAAATTTATACACCTTTTTTTAATTTAATCACAAATGATCTATTTTTTTATAAATAAAGTAAAAATATATTAATATATTAATAATAAAAAAAAACTTGCAAATTAGCATAGTTTCATCAAATTAAATTTAAAACCTTTTAATTTCAAGCAAAATATCTGACATTAGATACTTTACCAACAACGTTGACAAGATAACGACATAGCTTGTCAGTCAGTCACTCACTAAATTAAACCCGAGATAAAAATATTCTCTAAAACCCGTTTGAATGCCATAAAAATGGATGCCTTTAATTAATTAAAAGCAAGCAATTCGCTTTAATAAAGTGTCATCCAAAATCAAATTAGTTCTACGAGCCTGTCATTTGCCATGTTCGCTGGGCCGGTTGGGGACTGGGGCTGTAGGGCGTACGCCGTACGGTGTACTGTACAGCCTCCGTAGAGCCCCCGCCTAGATTTATATGATCACCTGCCCGGACCGTTATCATACGAATGGCCCTTGTTTTCCGCGCCAGCAGTTCCGCTTTATTATGGTGACTATCACATTGTACACGAGCGCGTGGAACTCCACGAATGGCTAAGTGTTAGGTGGATGTTCTTGCCCTCGTGAGCACCTGTTTCTCTAATTTAAAATGAATACATACTACCGGCAATGCTAATAAGCCTTCCTTTCATATTTTCCAGTATACTTTTTAAAAAATTTAAAACAATTCTAACTCGCAAGAGTTCCTGACTCGGACATTCAGGGCAGATATATTACATTATTATATTTTTGTAGTAAAGCTGGTTCCAGTGGCAGCTAAGCCCGTCAGGGGCGGCAAAGCTGAATGAGCCCCCCCCCTAGTTTAAGAAGTTGATGTAATTTTACAAGCCTTTCATTCGATTCACATGGGCCTCTGGTTCTGCAGGCCTCCAAACGCCTCCATGTTCCCTTGATCAAAGTCTAAACAATGCTTTAAGGCACCAGGAAACTGTAAAAAAAATTGCATTTTTTTAATTTCATTTTCTGAAAGAAGCATTTGTTAATAATGCTCTCATCAAATTTTTAAAATAAATTCCTAAAAAAATTGACGAAGATGCAGCATTTGATGTGAAACCATCTGAAACAGTTTGTAGTTGAATTATCTTTCAGCAAAACTTTTAAACGTTTTTCTCGAAACTTTTTTTTCAACCCGATTGATAGCATGTTATAAGAACTATACATCTGATTTGCATTCACAAAGACTTAAATCCAGTCACTATAGCACCACTTAAGGATTTTTGATAAAGGGTTTTAATATTTATTTTATTATGAACGATGAAAATTTTCCATAAAAAGTCGAAAATAAAATTCACTGGTCCGCCATTTTTTCTTTTTTTTTTAGATACCAAAATTCCCCTAAGTGGTGCCATAGATACGGAATTTTCCAATAATTTAATTAATTGGTGAATGCAAATCGGATGTATATTTTTTAAAATAATGTTGTTAACCAGGTTGAAAGACGTGTTAAAAAAAGTTTCGAGAAAAACGCATTCAAAGTTTTGCTAATGGATAATTCCACATACAAACTGTTTCAAGTGGTTTCACATAAAATTCTGTATATCCGCCATTTTTTTTAAAGTTTTTGAAATCATTTAGTGAAAGTATTCTTAACAAATGCATCTTTCAGAAAATGAAAAAAAAAGAAATTACATTTTTCACACAGTGTCTTGATGCCTTAAAGCCTTGTTTATGGGACTTGATCAAGGGAACATGGACGCGTTTGGGGACCCCTTAAACCCCCCCCTTAGTCCGCCAGTGGCTGGTTCCATGATAACTTAACACCTCTAAAAAGCTATGAAAAAAAATGAAAATAGCCCATAACCTAACCTAACGTAACCTGTTTAACCAATTTAAAATGGCTTTTAATGGCTTTTTAAAAGAGGTGTTGAATTCGTTATGAGTTGTCCGGTCACTGGCGAATCTGTCCGCGAATTCACATTCCGAAAGGTCAAACGCCAATCAATTACGTAAAAATATATATAATGGCAATGCTGAATTTAAATACTAATCTAAATATGCATTGCCAGTCCGGTTTTACTTTTTGACACTAAATGGGGGTAGATTGGTTAATCATTTCTTTAGTCACATTTCAACCACTTTAGTTTATCAAAAAACGAACGTAAGAATAAATTGGTCACGATTTTTCCCTTATTTGTTTTTGGGGTCCTATGCCGTGTTGCGCTACCTCCGTCTTTAGTCAACGTTTCTTGTAAAACCCAAAAAACAAATAATGACAATACTTTTGGCCGTGAAAGTCTAAAAACGTATCTGATCACGTCTTAGTTGAATTATTTAAGTCTATCGATCGCATATAGGTACAACTTCTTTCAATACAAAAAGCTTCGTTAGTTGAACTCCGTTCATTAATAAGCCAGTATGTAGTTTTTTGTTATTAAGTTTAATTTGTGGAACTCCGTTTTATTTTTTATTTCTTTTATAACATTATTGTTTAATTTATAACAAAACAGTTTATTTATGAACAAGTTCTGCTATGTTGTTATTATTACGCGTACAGCTGTTTCGCCTTCTAAAGGCATTATCAATCTGTCAGATAATGCCTTCAGTTGTCACTTTGATAATTCAGAAGATGAAACAGATGTCACGCTTAATAATAATTACATATCAGAACTTGTTTATAAATAAACTGTTTTTTTTTAATTAAATAATTAAAATCTGTTTCTGAAAAAATAAGAAAATATACAGATTTAGGAAATGCGGTTAAAAGAATTTGGCATTCTCAGACTATAAAAATATTACCATTTGTTATTTCGGCTACTGGCATTATACCTAGCTCTGACATACAAAATTTAGGCTTATTAGATTTGTCAAAGAATTTATATATAAAATCGCAAAAATCAGTCATTTTAAATACATCATATTTATATTGAGGTATCAGTAAGATTTATCGGTTCAGCTAGGAGTTCTTTCGAACCGAACCATCTGATATGAAAATATCTGGAGTCGGTGAATTATTTTCCCATTTGGTCTCTGGTAGGTTGACATGTTGTTCTTGTATTATTTTGAACTTATTATACTTATATAGTGCACTTGCATAGCGTGGTTTGACTAGATTATTATTTGTGGAAAAGTATGTAGAAGTGTTCCGTTTTTCCTGTGGGGAAGATTTAACCCGGACATAAAGTATAAGAATATAAAATAAATTTAAAAAAAAACAGATTGTGCAAGTTCACGCGGTAAAGAAAAACCTTCAGAAAACTAAAGTAGACATAAGTGGGAAAGCTGTCGCACAAAGAGGAGACTGATAGGCTACGAAGCACATCATAAGAAGGATACCGATTAGGCAATCTCGCTCGATCAGCAAAATCCTATAAATGTATGTGTTTGTCTCTTTTGGTGTCGCTATTTTTCGTTTCATCGAGTTTCAAATCACAACGGTGCTAAAGAAGTTTTCACTTCCAAGTTTAAAAAAGCCATTATTTTTGCGTAACGATCTACATTATCCAAATAAATACGTGTATTTTTGCTAACCGAAACTTATCTGATACTATGGAGGATGGGCTAAAAGTTACCAATCGTCGTTCGAAATATCTCTTACCAATTGTTGACCGCGTTTGAAAATATTGATAACTGACCATAGAGGACGGATTGATAAAGGGTTTTTATTGATAGTCCATGGGGGCGTTGATTTTGAGCGGAACTTCAAAAACACGCCATTTGCACGACGACCATCTTAGCGGTGAACAATTATTGTAAAAAGTTTTTCCCATGTTCCGGTGAACACTATCTTGAACGTTAATATGTTTTATAAAGATCGCCCATTCTCCACCACCGTACGTCACTATGTTAACTTAACACCTCCGGTCACAAAATTAACCCGTCTAATCACAGGAGACCCAAGTTGTCCCAAAACATCATATGCCGTTATAATAACAGGAGACCCAGATTGTCCCAGAGCGACAGTGCATTATTAAAAGTTAGATATCTCTCTTCCTGTCATGCGAATATTTGTGATTTCTTTTATGTTAGAAACGGAATGAAATAATGCTTCTCAATGTCTCAAAATTATATGAGCTAGGCTTTTCAGATATTTTACAAACCCGATCAAAAGTGATGGTTTAATTTTTCGCTAATTTGTGACGTATCACACATTTAATTTTAAAATAAAATTGTATGAAAGTGATAAAAAGTGAGGTGATAGTTTTATTACAAATTTTATTCAGAAAAGGAGTATGTATTTTAAATTTTAAGTTTATTCTATTTTAATTACTTTAATTCGAATATTCGCATGTATGCATTTTTTAGCCAATTTAAATTTCCAATATTAAAATTTTAATATTTAGAAACAAAAATATTGATTTCTAATAAACACACCGGAAAGGTTATTTTATCTAGATTTTAGAACAATTTTTTTTTGCAAAAGCGTTAAAAAAACCCAATAAATATGTACATTTAAAATGCATGGGAAGAACCAGGAATTTTGCGCGCAAACCTTGATAGGCAAAATTTGACAGAAAATTATTTTCTTATTATTCGAAGTTCGAAGGGTTAAGACGGCCGTCTTGTTACGTCCGTCGCATCACGAATACCACGGCCGCTATATAAAAGCACGACTTTCCTAGGAAACCACATCGCCGTTCCGGAAGAACAACGACGCAACTGCAAAAATTGGTAAAATACGGTTAAGAAAACCGTTGGGCACACTGGGGAATAATGACATAACTGTAGTTCCTAATCGAACCGTCAGAGGGCAGTTACGTCGTTTTTTAAATAGCAGCTGTTTGTTATCTTCCTTCGGGGCAACAGTGACTAGTCACTAGAGGAGTATTATATTATGTGGAACAGTGATATAAGGGTTCTTAGTGACTGAAATCAAGCAGTTACATCTTCTGGAAGAGCGAACCATCAGTTGAAAATGGGGGTCAAAATCAGGGTGATAAAATTCTAACTTCTGGTAGTTGAAAGAAAAGTACGAATTCTACGTACATTATTTTTATGCCATTATTCTCACTCTTCAATAAATATTTCATTAAACTACAAATCGTTTTTTTTTGCTTAAAAAGAATTTAAAATTATAATTTTTACAGTTGTGTCGTTGTTCTCCCGGAACAGCAATATAATAGCAATCCAACACAAAACACCAATCTTAATCTATTTCAAGCAACTTTTCGTTTCTGAGAGATGGTCTCTCAGCAGGGCGAGGCTTGGTGCGAGGTGTGTCTTACTCTGAGACTAGGTGCGAACACATTTAATAGAACTTTATGTTTGTATATAGACGAATTCAACAAAAACATAGAGCACAGCCATGGAGCAAATGAGTTACCCAAATTATTACCCTTACAACGAAACTATGACTAAGTGAAGAACTTTCTAACTCATTTACGTAGGTACGTACTGTATTTCAAAGTAGAAAATACCCACTGGACAAAAAATACTAATTATAACTAAGGGCGCACCAAAAAAAGAGTTTCTTCTTTTTAGAGCCGCAAAGAGCAGTTTCAAAGTTGTCTGTAGAGTTTTTCCCCATCCCTTGATGCTCAAGATTGATTAATAGTCCTCCTTCTGTAAAGTATATAGTATTCATTTTTATGTTGTTATTTTAACAGATTTTCTTTCCATAATTATTAGACTTTGAATCGTTAAACATATTTTGAATCGTTGGACATATTGTTAGAAGCCTAATAGAACATAGTTTCATAGTCTGGTCGCTCTTCTACAAAATTCATATTCATAATTTTTTTTTTTTAAGAAAGACAAACATTCCCGGGTTACGAATAACCCAACAAATCTCCTACTACCACCACAGAAAGCCGAAAATGTTGCTTGTGTTGTGATGGAGAACTAAGCCAGCCGAAGAATCGAACACGTGACGCCCAGGTGGGACCCAAGCGCTATGCCCACTCAACCACTGACCGGTCATAATGTTGAAAGAATTCAAATAAATTTGTACGTTTTGTAAATATTTAACTTAACATACCTTTAGATCACATAAACCACCCGTCCTTAATGAACATTTTAAATATTTGAACCTTAGAAAGCTGAAGAAAAATAAACGAACTCATCTTTTTATTAATTTTTTTATTTTAAATTTATCTTTAAAAATTGAAAGACAAACATTCCCGGGTTACGAATAACCCAACGATGTTTGAAAATCTCCTACTACCACCACAGAAAGCCGAAAATGTTGCTTGTGTTGTGATGGAGGACTTAGCCAGCCGAGGAATCGAACACGCGACGCCCGGATGGGATCCAAACGCTATGCCCACTCAACCACTGACCGGTCAATTTAAAAAAAAAATTAATATTAATTGCTAAATTCGATTGTTGTGAATTCTTGCAATTAATAAATCTGCATGCACCTACACTAACAACTAGACACACATTAACATTTTATATACGTACATCTCATTCCAACTATAGTTTGCATTCCCCAATACAACGTTTAAGTCGACTTGGTAACAAATACTTAAAACAATGGATGTATTTGACAATAATTTGAACTCAGACTTCAAACGCCGCGCCGTAAGTGCCAACTATTTCTACCTATTTCATAAACTAATGTAAACACCAATCTAAAACATTTTTATTAATATTATTGATGATTTGGGGTATATTGTCAGATTATCTATTTCTACTTAACTTGCATTCTATGTATGTTATTTTGTGTTAACTCTAATATTTTATCTAACCTACATTTTGTTTCTTCTATTTTACGTTACCGTATTTTGTCAAATATCACAAGCGATTTTTGAATTATTTTAAAATGCCAGCATTTACAATGGGTGTCTTATTGTCAGTGGCGGATTTGCCCTAAGGCTCCGTAGGCCCGGGCCTAGGGCGGCCAGATATTAGGGGCGGCCAATCGTGACAAAAAGGCACCGATGATACAAGAAGTAACTCAGAGGCATATTCAATAGCCTACAAGCTAAAACAAAGGAATCTTCTTCCCTTGCCGAGTATGTTCCCGTTCAGCATACTCGCTCAATTTAGTAGGTGAATGTGCAGCTGAAAGCAGCCAAAAGGCTTGTGCGTCCTTTTCTCTACTATAAGAGTTGTATAATTTCTTTGCAGCATCAACTCAGCTTTGGGAACTCCTTCAAGCCCATTTCACCGTCAAAAGTCTATCAACGACTCGTTGGTCAGCTCGTGCATGAAAAATTTTGCGCGAATCGTGGAATGAAATCCATAAAGCGTTAGTCTCCATCATAGACATCCAAATTTATTCACACTTTTAATAAGGACCCAGGGGTTAAAATTCTTCACCGTAACAATAAAAGCAAACAATTAGATAATTTGGAAGCACTGAAATAAGAAAATCCCTAAATAATAATGCCAGTATTTTGAATAACCAAATTAATTTATCTTCCCGTCCCATTCTAAATATTTTTCCAATTAACCGCTCTGTTCTTTCCGGAAATCCCGCAATTATCTCCATCCCTTTGCTTACCTTCCACTCAAACATCTAAAATCTCTATATCTGTCTGTTTAGTTATAATATTCTCCGAAGGAAGGGTGCTTCCGAAACCGATAGAGTGCTTATAAAATAAAAATGATCTACAACAAATTTATATGTGTTTTTATTATAAATTATGGCGAGCCACAAAGTTAATGCTTTTTACAAATATGTGATTTCGATAAAAGTTGGCAATAAAGTAAATTCATTATGTAGTATTAAGTGGTACTTACTACTTACTAGATGGCCTGGGGCCTAGGGCAGCCAAGGCTTCAAATCCGCCACTGCTTATTGTACAACTGTACACGAGGCCAAGCAATATTTCAAAATGAAATGTCAATGTTAAAATGTTCCCGCACAAATTTGTCAAATATTCAAAAATAATCACAAAAGTTTAGAGTGATATTTTAAGTAAAAAATGAATGAATTTCGCTTAGTAAAAAACCGTATTATTTAGAGTATTTTTCCGATCGGTTGGAGGGGGGCCGGAAGAGGGGGTATGATAATAAGAATACGGAAATATCACCAGCAATTTTTGATTTATTTTAAAATGCCAGCATTGACGATGGGTGTGTTATTGTAAAGCTGTAAACGAGGTAAAGCAATATTCAAAATTGAAGGTCAATGTTTAAAAGTTCCGGCACAAATTTATTAAATATATAAAAAAAAAATAAAGTGATATCTTAAGATGAAAATAAAAGAATTTCTCTCAGTAAAAAAAAACAGTTTATTTTATTCTGGCCTGTTGGAGCGGAGGGGGAGCTCCAATCTCACTTCAACATCTAATGTATTCGGAAAAGTACTTTAAATAAAGTGAAATTATTTTACTTTTATAATGAAGAACTAAAAATATAGGATGAATAAAATGGTACGTTGTCATGGGTTTTTATTTCCTTTTTTGTTTTATTATAAAACATGATGCCTACGTGCGCTTTACGAATAATATGAATATAATAGTTAATTAATTAAAGTGTAAAGTTTATTTTTACTTGTATTCTTGTATTCCGGTCGGTGTAGATAAAATATACAGTGGTTCTAACGAAGAAATATTGTTTCCTTACAAAAAATAATCTTTACTGAACCACAGGTCA
This sequence comes from Limnephilus marmoratus, assembly GCA_917880885.1. Taxonomy (NCBI): domain Eukaryota; kingdom Metazoa; phylum Arthropoda; class Insecta; order Trichoptera; family Limnephilidae; genus Limnephilus; species Limnephilus marmoratus. Next base: position 50,882,322 of record OU862919.1, read on the forward strand.
AGGTTAGCCATCTATGTAGTCAAGATTTACTTTAGCTTGAAAATTTTAAAGTCGATTTATAACAGGACTTCGTCACGCCCATTCCATAAATCTTGAAGTCAAATTGGTCACGTTCAGATGATCGTCCGTATATATGTACTTTTGGAATAGGCGGGAATGGGTACCGCTGCCCTGGGAACCATTTATTGGATAATCAACACCTCTTCCATAAGTGGTTCTTCCAAGTGGTTCGCTACGTTTGGAGACTTAAGTGGCCGGGCTCATGGGGTGAGGTTTGTCTAAGTCTGCCCGCTTACTGCGTGGCGGGCCGGATAAGAGAGAGACAGGTTGAGGGAGACCATTTGGCCTCTCCAGTTGGACTCCCTCGACACATCGCCTTGCTACGCTGTGGGAAGGATGGTCTGTCAATGTTGAACGCACTGACCCCCAGATTTCTATCCTTTTCCAACCATACTTTTCCGTCCCAGAACTTCATCGACTTTCTTTTAAAGGAAAGGAAGTTTCGTTCTTTTTTTCCACACAGCTTCCCCTAAGATGACATACGCCTTGAGAGAAATTATTTTCCTCTGGTCGTCCGTGTGGAGATATTGTAGAAAAAACTGAAGCATTGATTTTGGTTAATGTAAATAATATCTGAAATCCAGTGCAATAGCGTATTAATAAAAAGTGTAAAAACTATTGGCAATGAACACAAAAGATACATCAAGTAGTCAAATTACCAGAAAAGAACATTTTTATTATTATTGTTAATAAAAACCATTATTATTATTATTGTTAAAAATAAAAATATTCTCCTCTGGGCCTCCTGTGTGGAACTATTGTAAGAAAAAACTAAGTATTGATTTTGGTCAAAATAAATAATATCTGAAATCTAGTTCTACAGAGTATTAATAAAAGTGTAAAAACTATTGACAATGGACACAAAAGATATCTCAAATTTTCAAAATACCAGAAAAGAACGTCATTCTTATTGTTCATGAAAACCTTGTTAAAAAGAGAGAGATGTCTAAAAAAATATGAAGTCTTTCGAAATAAGTGTTTTGTTGTTATTTTTTCACCTGCCGAGTGTTTGCTTTCGATATGTATTGGAAGTTGAATTGGTGAGAACGCCAGAAAATTCGGAGTAATCTATTATTAGAGGGATTCGAATTTGTAGGCGCTGAAATTGGAAGCATCCCCCAAAAGGTCCACAAACATCTGACAGAATAAATATGTCGAGTCAATAAGACAACATCACACACCCGTCATACAAATGTCTAGGGCGGAAGGTGATAAGAATAACATTCATCGACCTTAGGGACGAGGTTAATCGAAAAATTTTCGATTTTCGAAATATCTGTGAGCCAGTTTATCGAATGATGTTTAAAAATCACCAATCGGTTAGAATGTAAACTAAAATAAAGTATTTCTGTGTAGGAACCTATATTATACATTTATAAGTAAACCATAGACAAAATCTAAATAAAGAACTGAGCCAAATAATAATTGGTTTAAATTGCGAATGTTCAACGAACGGGCTTTCCAGGGAAACCAATTAAGTCCTTGTCGATGCAACGTAGAAGTAAAAACTTTTTAATTAATGAAGACAAGATTAGCGACAAGCAATCGAAATTCTGAAACAGAAAAAATAGAAAAAGATACGTCTCTTCTACAAAACCCAGGACCGTAGCCTTGCCGGGCGGTGCTCTAGTTAAAAATAATAATAATAAAAAACATAAATAATATTAAGTTTTTTTTTATTTTTTATTATTTATTTGGCTTTCTCCCACTAAGGGTGATTTTGGCCTAGAATAAAGTTAAAAATGAATATAAACTTGTACCCGTTTTCTAACAGTGATTTTTTTACGTAGCCAAATAGTTAAAGTAATTAATTAATTATTTTTCACCATTCTTTTTTTACATTAGCTCCACAGGAGGCCCCGAGGAAAACAATTTCCCCCGGGCCAATGTCAACGTTGAGGATGCTGAGGGTTGGAAGGAGAGGACGTTCTGGGAAGGAAGAAGGTATGAGGTGTGGATAGCAAACTGAGGGTCAATGTGTCCAGAAGTGTCAAACTTATAAATCCATCCCGCCAATTGCGGTACAAGGTGATGATTCATGAGAATCCGGCTGGAGAGGTAACCAGTCTCTCCAGATCCGGTCAGTCACGCAGCAGGTGAGCAAACTCATGTGCCGCCAAGACCTAAACAAACCTCACCCCTGCTAAGTCACTATACGTGGCGAACCACATGAAGTGACCAGTAGTGGTGTAGGTTAAAACCAATAAATGGTCCCTGGGGCAGCGGTACCCATATTCCCTCCCAAATTTATTCTTCAGGGTCACTTTTATTGTTCCAGTCTCTAGAATATCTACGTTTTTTTTTTTATTTATATATATGTCATGTGAAATATTGCTACATTTAGTTAGGGTTGTCGAAAGTAAAAAAAAATATCGATATATAGATGTATCGATATTATATTATCAGCGGTAGCGAGTGGACGTATTGTATCGAGAAATTATATTACTGAAAGTGTTACGTCCTTCAAATTATTTGGCGGGAGTGAGATAGAGAACAGTAGCAAGTTTTGCCGGGAGTGAGGTGGTCCGCGGGGCGGCCACAAGCTTAACCCATTATGGACGTGCTGTCGATAATAGAAAACATAAAATCAGAAATTTCAAATATTTCTACGGTAAGAAGGAAGGCAAAAAGTAATCTGGAATTAAATATAAAACTACTAGAAGAAAAATGGACTCAGGAAAAAATATCTTTACAAAACGAGATTGTTTGTCTCCAGTCAAAACTAATCGAAAAATTAGAAAAAAAAATCGAGAATACGAGTAAGTTTGAAAAAAAAACATACGCAAGTTGTCTCAAAGTAATCCCGGAATCCAAATTCTCATTGATCATCAAAGGTGAAGATGCGAACATGACATCGGATGCTATTAAAGAACAAATCGTAAAGAAAATTAAAATAGCAAACTTGGGTATCGCAGTAAATGGAATACGAAAAGCCTCGCAAAATAAATTAATTATATCTTGCCCCTCAAAATTACATGCAGAGAAATTGACGGATGAAATCAATAAAACCCTTAAAAAAAACATGGTTGCAGAGGAATTAAGAAAGAAAAATCCAAAAATATTCTTAAGAAATCTTCAAGTAGATTTAACTGAAGAGGACATAATTGAGGCTTTAAAAACGCAAAACGATGGAATAAAAGATATCATAAATAACGATATCAAAAACACGATTAAATTAATAAAAATGTTTAAACCAAAAAACCAAAATGGACTCACTAATTATATACTTGAAACTAGCGGAGCAGTAAGGTCATACCTCATGGAAAAGGAAAAAATCAACATTGGTTTTAGCAGAGTACGAGTGGAAGACGCCGTCCCCGTGACGCAATGCTACCATTGTCTCAAATTTGGTCACACTGCATTAAAATGTTTAAATAAGGATAAAAGTGCGACGTGTTTACATTGCGCAAAGGATCACGAATGGAAGGAATGCCCTAACAAAAACACTGAAGAAAAATGTAGTAATTGTGTTCATCAGAACACTATATTCAAGATGAACCTAAATACAAATCATAAAGCTAATAATACAAATTGTTCTTACTACAAAAAGATGATGCATATCGCTCAAAGTCGTATAGACTATGGTTAGGTATGTATTATAATTCTAAAAAACAATTAAAATGCTAATCATTTTTTTTTATTTAACTTCATATTATCATTTTCATTCATGCATCTTAACGTATACAATTTTTTGAGACACACTTACCTTAAAAAGATGATGTATATCGCGCAAAGTCGCATCTATTATGATTAGGTATGTTTTGTATGTATTTTTATTCTAAAAAACAACATTCAATGCTTTTAACCAAAACTCTATTTAAATACTTAACCTCTTTTTCTGTTAAGCTCAATAATATATGTCTTCTACTTACGAAATATGAGTATCTCATATCCTTACAATTTTTTTCTTCTCCAACTATATTATATTCTGAATTATTGTCCGGTAACCACAGTGTTAACACGCTAATATTGAAATGTATGTTGATGTTAGTCTATCCTTTGTTCACTCGTACATGCAGAAAAAATATTTATTGTTGTCAATTATTAAACCAAATATGTTCTGATCAAAACCAAAATCTAACTATGAATATATTGTTAATGCTTACTGCTATAAAAACATTGATTTGTATAATTTGCCTTCATAAATCTTCATACATGTTGACATACTATTCCGGCATATTTAAATATTATTCAGTATGGGTGATTTGAACGGAGATTTTGACATATCAGAAATTGATTATGAACGTACTCACAATTTTGAAAATTGGTCAAATAAACATGTATTAGGAATTAATAATATAACTGCCATTAACCTTAACATTCGATCCTTATCAAAACATTTTGATACTTTCCTCCTAACTATTTCTAGTTCCTTGCGAAATATTGACATAATAACGCTATGTGAAACGTCGATAAATGAAAATAACGTAAACCTATACAAAATATCGGGTTTCAACTCTTACTATTTTTGTCGTACAAAAAGATCGGGTGGCGGAATTATTGTATACGTGAAGGATCATCTTACATTCGAAAAAATAAATATAGTAACAACTAATTTTGAATGCGTTTACGGCACTATTTCTATTTACAAACATAAACGTATACATCTATTGGGAATGTACAGACCTCCAAACACAAATAAAAAATTATTTCTCCATGAACTGGAAACTATATTGGGCAGTATTGACATTAAAGAATCCTTTTTAATTCTTGGCGATTCGAACGTAAACATTTTACATGAACTCGAACCGATTGAAATCCAATACGAAAACCTAATGGCCAACTTCGGATTTGTCAAAACTATTCACGATGTGACACGAGAAGCAGTATTGTCAAACTATATAACGGCTACTTGTCTAGACCATATTTATATAAGAGAGAGGGAGACCATAGAAATCAGTTCGTGCGTATGTGAAACAATAATAGCTGACCACTACCTAATTGCAACGACGATTTATTTCTCTAACTACGACAAACACACTTTAGACAAATCGCACACTGAGTACTATACTGCACTCTCTGAAAAAAAAGTTAATCTATTTATCTCAATCACCGATTGGAATGAAATGCTAAAATTATCTGAACCAAATGTATTGTACGAAGAAATGAAATCGAAATTTAAAAATATTTATGAACTAAGTAACATCACAAAATTTAATAAAAAATATCGCAATTATCAAAAAACTTGGATGAATGATAGCCTCATTGAAAATATACAAACACGAGATACTCTTTGGAGGAAATGGAAAAACTCACCTAACAACAAAAAATATGAAATCGATTTCAAAAAATACAGAAATAAATTAAATAAACAAATAATAAACACAAAAAAATTATACTTTAATTATAAATTTAAACACTGTTTCAAAGACATTAAAAAAACATGGAATGAAATTAATAAAATTTTAGGTAGGAAAGATAAATCCGGTTGTGATGAAGTCATATCAAAATATTTCTTAAAATCCGAATCGAAAGATGCAGTGGCAGAAAATTTTGCAGACTTTTTTGATGAGGGGGTAAATAAGTTATTACATGTATGTGATGTCCGAGCGTCAGAATACACGCCGGAATATTTAAATCACACAATGTATCTACCACGAGCAAATACAAAGCAAATCGAATTAATTATCGGAGGTATGAAAAATTCCAAGACACCAGGCATAGATTTAATTCGTATGTATGATTTGAAAACACATGTTAAATTACTTAGTCCTATAATCGCTCACTTAATTAACAGAATAATTGATACGGGCCATATTCCCGATGAACTAAAATATAGCATTGTAAGGCCTATCTTTAAAAATGGAAATCACTCTTTAATAAACAATTACAGGCCGATTTCCTTACTTCCTGCATTAGAAAAAATCTTAGAAAAATATATATCAATAAATTTAGATAAATACTTAAATAATCTGAGTATTATTGATGAATGCCAGTATGGCTTTCAAAAAAATAAAAGTTGCGATAAATTGCTCGAAAAATTTTCTAATCATATAAATTCACAACTAAACTGTAAACAACATGTATTGGTTCTATTTATTGATTTCTCAAAAGCTTTCGACACACTTAGCCATTTACAAATAATTAAAGTACTTGAATTTATAGGTATCCGGGGTAAACTCCTCTTATTCTTCAAAAACTATTTGAAAAATAGAAAAATGAGTGTTAAGATTTTAAATATAATAAGTAAATCAAGATACATCAAATCGGGAGTACCGCAAGGGTCAATTCTAGGTCCAAAATTATATATTATATATGTAATTGCTATGTGTAAGATTTTCAAAAAAGCTCGTCGATTCATTTTTGCTGATGATACTGCTCTTGTTGTATCACATGAAAATCCTGAAATAGCTATACAAGAATTACAAAGAGATTTTAACGAGCTTCTCAAATGGGCTCATGATGTAGGATTAATTATTAATGTGAAAAAAACCAAATGCATGTACATAAAATCACCAAGTTTGAAAATGTGGAATGTTCCTAAAATAACCGCTCATAGCTTTGACTGTATACATAGAGGAATTGTTAATGTTTGTGACTGTGAAAAAATAGATTTCACAAATGAATATACTTATCTGGGAATAATTGTTGATAACAATTTTAAGTGGGATAAACAAGTGGCTAAAATTTGTAACCAGCTCAGATCCTTAGCTAGTAACTTTTACAAATTAAAATTTATTTTGCCTCATTGTACTCTTAAACTCATATATTTTTCTATGGTCGAATCCATCCTTAGATATGGTATTCGAACTTGGGGACATGCAAGCACTACTTACATTAAATATATTGAAAATTTACAAACTGCCATAATAAAAAAAATTGTCACAACAAATATTTACAAACAGAGACATAACTTAAAACTACTGTATGGCTCAGAGAGCCTACTTACAATAAAAGGTCTCCACTGGTTCACTACTATTATGGATAATAAGGGGGAAAGCCCTTACAAACACCTACTTGTACACAAACATACCACAAGATTTAGAGAAGGAAAGGGCCTAAAAACTCCTCGAATATTAAATAAATATGGAAGCCGTACTCTTGAATATCTAATACCAGTAATTTTCAATAAAATCAATAAAAACATAAAATTTGAAAAAAATGAGAGACTAAGTCCTAAAATGATAAAACTATGGTTAATGAACGAAAACTCCATGTATCTTTGAATATCTTAATATAGCTGCCTACATATCTTGTTATTAGGCAGATATATTGAAATATCTTATATATATTGTAAGTTAAAATATCTAATATTACTATGTGATCTATTCTAATGTTTCCTTAAAACTATAAATGTATTTACAAATATTTTCTCAGATATTATATTAAGAATGTTTAAATTGTTAGAACCTGCAGACAAGCTGTCATATGACAGCTTTGTGGGTCTACTCAAATTTTTGTACTAAATGTATATTTAATCTAATAAATAAAAATAAAAAAAATAAAAATAAAAATATGGTTATTTCCTTTTGGGGTATTATGCCGTGTTGCGCTACCTCCTCCTTTAGCCAACGTTTCGGACAGCTTTACAGTGTCCATCATCAGGGCAGATGTGTACACATCTGCCCTACACATCTACACATCTGCCCTGATGATGGACACTGTAAAGCTGTCCGAAACGTTGGCTAAAGGAGGAGGTAGCGCAACACGGCATAATACCCCAAAAGGAAATAACCATAAAATTTTTGGCCGTGAAAATCTAAAATCATATCTGTATCGATATTTATTAAAATATCAATATTGGCATCGATATATCGAGGAAAAAATATCGATGTATCGATATTTTATTATTGAAAAAATATCGATGTATCGATATGTCGGTCAAATTTTAAAAATATTTTGCGTTTTAAAAATAATAGTATATTCAGCCCAATATTATCAATAGTAATTTTTATACACAATGTGAATTATTTTAATGTACAAAAATCTCACTAAAAATGAAGGTATTTTTATCAGTATTCATTTTTATTAGGTAATAATTACAAAAATATTGAAAACTAAAAGGCTGTCTTCTAACTTATAAGTAAACTGAGAGCATACAAAGTTTGTATGTGTCTCAGTAACATTCTATTGGCATATTAATCTGTCAATAAGGACTTCGTGTTTGGAACAAGGTATAGTTAATAATCATAGACAATTGGAACCAGCGCGTAGGAGTGGCTTAGAAAAAAATGGCAAAAATAGGATACATTTCTATGTATGTACCTACACATATGAGATAGTATTAGTGATGTGATCACAAATACTAATGCAAAGACAATAGATTTGTAAGCTATTAATAGTTAAAATTTCAACCGCCAGATGTCATGACCCAATACAGTTACTTTTTTCCGTTCGTTCCTATGCGGTTTTGGATTCTAGTGACTTTAATTACATAAATAAAAAGAATATCGTGTTTGATACAAATTTATATTGAATATTTTGTATCGATATATCGGATCAAAATATATCGGCTAAAAATATCGATGTATTGAATTAAATATATCGATATATCGATACTTTTTCAACAAGCCTAGATTTAGTTAATGAATGGTAAATTAGAGTCTAATATAATACCACTGAAAACTTTCATCGAATATGTATTAATTCTGATGTAATGTGATCGAAATACTGATTATGTTCATCACTAATGGATACTTCACTACGGTAATATATAAATATTTTTTTCAAATTATTTATTGTGCTTTTATGTTGTTGAAACTATCCGCTAATCGGTATGATATGAACCGTAATTTTATCCATTAAAATCATCGACCAATAAGTATAGAATAGTTTTATATTAGTAGAATGGGATTATAGATTAGGTACATGTAATATATTTTTAATACGACATTGTACACATACATGTTGATGCTATCTGTTCTTTTATCCCTGCCTTTGTCGTAAATAACCCTGAATTTACGTGTACATAAAAACGTTTTTGTGAATTTATTTTATTAATCAGAAAACTTTAGTAGAACTTTCAAAGAGCTTGAAATTTCTTTTGAAATTTGATGAACTGTTCGAATTCTGAAACATCTGTTTGACCTCGATATGAGAACATAGTTGGTTCCTACCGAGTTGTCATTATTTATACAGGTTCTTCCTCTCCGTAACCATCACCTTGATGGAAAACTAATTGCATAAGGAACTCCAGTGAAAAATATTTTAGCTTAAAAATATGTTCATGAAGATCAACAAACGCTGATTCTGAATGAATAAGATTTTATTATATATTATTATAGGTAGAATTTATAAATCGTCATTTAAAAGTGAATAAAACAACTTAACATTAAAACACACCGTTCCGTTAGTACCTACTACCGAATTTTGGAATGCTGTTGTCACTAGTCCCCAGTGGTATATTTTATATATGACAGTCACCCACCCATCAATATCAACATTTCATCCTGGCTTTGTATTGATAGAGATTCGAAATTGAGCCGATGAAACTCTTGTTGTGATTGTAAAAAACATTTCAGTTTTGGTGTATCACATTGTTGACGGAATTAAAATATTATTTCGGCCCTCAACAATTAAAATCCATACGGAAAAAGACTGAAATCGATTACTTTCGAGGGCAATCAAATAGCCTGCCCAACTGCCCATAGTTTAAAAAAATGATTTGATTTTATAATTTTGATATGGTATGGACTATGTAAGTGCAGAATTTCGTGGATATATAATATAATAAAAATTTCTAAGTATGTTTACTTTATGAAAAGTCATAGTTTGCTACAAAAATACATATTTTTATTTACGTACCTACGGTAATGATCATGTTGCATTTGACTTTTTAGTAGTAACTCCGATTTTTATAAGACTGGTAAATTGCTGCGTTCACGAATGTATTTTTTCACTTTGGTAGAATACAAAAACATTAGTGACGAGATGCTAACATTTTGCCTAGTACTATTCAATATTAAAAGTGGTTAATCAAGAATAAAAACGTCTCGTCTCCCATGCGAAATAGAGCGCCGTTTGAAAAAAAAAGTGTTTTTGAGGGAGGTGACGTCACACATGAGGGAGGTGACGTCACGTCTGAGGGAGGTGACGACATCCATAGGTTTTTGTGCGATTTCGGTAGACCCGAAAAATGTTTAAAACTATTCGTGACAATAAAAATATATATAGGTACTGGTATTTAAGTTAGAAGGTTATCGATAAAAACATACATAAAAAAATGGACTGGAGTTTCTTTGTGTAACTTTAAATGTAATAATGCAAAAAAATGTGGAAGTTCGAGGGCTGTTAATTTTGACAACAGAAGTAGGATCTGGATGATCAATTGGACGATTGGAAGCAAGCTGTTGGTATTGTTCATGAGTATAATTACTTTTTAATTAAAATGAGTGGAAATTTGTTCAGGTGCTTTGGAAGGCGGGTATGAGTAGATCTAGGTATTTGTCCACAATATTATTTGTTTTCATGTTATACGGAGGTAGAATGATTTAACTTTTGTTTTGATTTTTCTGTCTCTTTTTTAATATTTTCAGGTAAGGCGTTAAATATTCCTACCCACCGCTCATACCTATTTACTACCCAGAACTTCCTCTTCTTCATTTCCTTAAAAAAAACTCCACACAGCATTATCTGAGATGACACAGAAGCAAATGTAAAAAAGCTGTGTAGCTTTCATTTGACTATCATCCCAGTTATTATTATTGTCACCGAGAAGAATACAACTTCCTATTGGTGTAATCGATACAGCCCAATGAGATACGATGGTGATTTCGAGGCATCAATCACCTCGGGTTGGGCAAGTTGTCAATCGGTGATTTGTTGTGAGAGCGGCTATTCATGCAAAGTGAGGAAAGAGGATTTCCCACGTGTGAATTGTCGGTATATCAGTTGGTATGATTGGAGGTTTGACTTTATCGTCTGAATATATCATTGCCTGGATTGTGACGTGAATAGGTGTGAATTTTCTTTTCATAATATTCGGGTGATAGAGAAATTGTCCTGAAATATTGTATAAATAGGAACTACGAGTACTCTTAACTGAATCCATCGGTCGAGGGTTCAACGTCCGACTTGCGTAATTAAATTTTATTTGATTTATTTATTTCACTGCCTCTTTTCTTTTTTTTTTACATTATATCCACATGTCATGGTTGGGGATGCTGTGTATGGGGAGTGTTTTTTTAGTAAAGAAAGGAGAGGAAGTTTTGAGAAGGATAAATATATGAGAGGTGGATAGGAAGCTAGGGATCAATGAATCCAGAATTGACAGACGTACGAATCAATCCTCCCACTGCGATGCAAGGTGACGTTCCGGGAGAATCCGGGTCTCATTTAACCAGTCTCCCTCAATCGGACCTGCCACGCAGCTGGTGGACAGATGCACCCACCGCCAAGACCTGGACAAATCTCATCCATAAAGCACCCCTGCTTAGTCACCAAACTTAGAGAACCACTTGGGGTGACCCATGGCAGAAGTGTTGGTTTTTCAATAAATGGTTTCCGGGGCGGCAGTACTTGCACCCGCCTCCCAAATTTAAATGTTTTTATTATTTTTATTTATTTATTTAAACGCCATAGAATGGCTTTTTCATTCAAGTGACAGGTACATAATATTATAAGTATACGGTGGTACACAGGAGATTATCAATAATAACAAAATAAGAATGAACATTTAACAAAGTATGTGTGATAAATGCAAGTATTTAGGTATAGGATACTATAATGTGTTACTAAACTACTTTTACTGTCCTAAATCATTATTTATTTATTTATTTACGCCTATTTAGGCTTTTACATACATATATATATATATATATATATAACAATATTAACGAAATTATACTAGTAAATAGTGCAGGAAACTACTGATTAAAACATTTGCACAAAAATAAATACAAAGTAAAAATATTAGGTATTGAATTTGAACCACACAGGATGTAGGTACAAAATACAAAAAACAAAAAATCTGAAATAGTTTTTTTTCTTTCAGCCAACAAAATACTGTCAATGTGTTAGTCAATTTTAATAGCTTTATCAAAATATTCCCCTATTTGATGAAAAAAATTTCAATAAGGTATGCTTATATAATAAAATTGATGTACTAAATATATCAACAACATCGGAGTATTTGTTTCCAAACTGTTGAATCCGTCGCATAGGAGTATAATATTGACTTGTTGACTTAGAATTGCTACAATAATATGGTAGGTACTGCCTTGTGACTGACCTGCCTGGAGTATGAAAAGAAATTACATATAATAAATCAGGGGTATCAAACATTGAATTTATGATTTTATACAAACAGGTTAAATCGGAAATGATTCTACGATCAGATAATTTTATTAAATTTAATGAACAAAGTAGGTTATCGTAATTTAGGCATTCACTAGGAATGCCCATTTTAAAATTCACATATCTTACAAATTTATTTTGGATTCTTTCAATCGCATGTGAATGAACCTCAGGGTAGATTTCACACATCTACCGGATCTGCCCTGATGATGGACACTGCAACGCTGTCCGAAACGTTGGCTAAAGAAGGAGGTAGCGCAACACGGCATAACACCCCAAAAACGAAAAATCTTAAAACGTACCAGGTAGGTAAATGTTTTAAATATTATGTTCAAATCTAAGTAGATATGTATATAAAAAAAAAATTAAATAATTTAACTTTGTATAAACCACTTATTTGATGCGCAAATCCTTTTGATTTGATTGAGGATTTGCGCATCAAATAAGTGGTTTATACAAAGTTAAATTATTTCATTTTTCTATAATGGATAACCACAAAGTAATAGCTACATTCAAAAATATAGATATGTATATATTCTACACTCCTATTTACAGAGCGACCAAAATCTATTTTCAACAATTAATACTTTTAAAGTATCTCTCGTGATATTTAAATAAATTAAAATCTTAAAACTTTTATTTAAACGATGAAAAATCGAACGAGAAATTACTAACAAACCCAATGAACGGACACGACGATCCAGAATTCATCGAAAGCCTTTTTAAAAAGTGCGATCCAGAACTTTTCCGATTATAAATAAACGAGAAAGAATTTCCGTACCACGAACACACTTGAGGAAACCCAAGTAATTTATTTGCCACTCTATGAAGTTCGGTTTGACGTTTATAGGAAAAGGAAACGCGAAAGTATATTGCCTAGTATTGCAGCTCACATAAAGAAACGCTCAGAACATAGATGTTGCCAAAAAAATGCGTAAAAGTTTCTTAATACGTGTGCCGTGAACATCAGAAGTGTTTGCTTTGTTGAAAATAATAATATAACATTATTCATAATACATAACTCTTCATATTCTCAATTCAAGGGCGAGCAACGAAGTGCCACTCCGCAAAACTTGTGAATATATTCATAAATATATTTCATAGCATTTTTCCTTTATATTACATTTTTTCTCGAACGCTTTTTGTAGCGCATACGTGAGTTTTACGAGATTTGTAAATGATTCGTGCAAGTTACTTTACCTTATTTGAGCGTTTTGGTTGTGAATTTATTATAATAATTCAATGATAAACGAGACCCAGTGATTTATTTATTTCATTGCGCGCAGAAAAACATAAATATTGGGAGATCTAAAGAAGTGTCAATATAAATATTTTGTTCTAAAGGCTGTTTTCATGAGATAACTTAGCAGTGTTTAGTTGATTATTTAACGAGGATTTATTATAGGAAACACTGATTACTGATTTATAATATGACCTTTATTAAGTAAAAGACCTTGAACGTTTTTGACATCTTTTAGAGAGAGCCAATTATTACTAGTGATGTACAAAAAATAATGAAATGATGTGACAATTTCTCCATCGAACACAATTATTTTTGCTAATCATCGAATTTAATATTAATTATTATTTGTAATTGATAAACTTATGTTAAGACAAGATTTTTATGCATAGCACAAAGGGTAACAATTATTATAAGCAATAATTATTAGCCTGAAACACTCATCTACATTGAAAAAATCTCCCGAGAAAAGATGCATGCCGCCGACGGGACTCCTATTGTTCTACTTATTGCTTATCTCCTACCGGTCAAATATTTCAATATGTACTAGTGTTTCATTCAAACAATTATTGCTTATTACATTTTTCCACCTACAAACAACCAATAATAATGATTAATAATAACAAATAAATTAATATTTGACGAGTTAACGTATTTCACCAAAAAATGTAGGTATAATTTGTCTCGACGCAACCTAGTGGCAGAGTTAGCACATACAATGCCTTTCTCATATGAAATAAAGTTGGTTGTTTGCAGGTGGAAAAATGTAATAAGCAATATTTTTTTTAATGAAACACTAGTAAATATTGAATTATTTGGCGGGTAGGAGATAAGCCGACGTAGCTCAGTGGATAAGAGCAGTTGACCGGAAATCAGAAGGACGCGGGTTCAAGTCCCGTCTGCAGCGTGTATCTTTTCTCGGGAGATTTTTCAATGTAGATGTGTGTTTCAGGCTAATAATTATTGCTTATAATAAATTTTATATTATAGAACCTTATTTTTTTATTTTATTCGGTAAGTAATTTCTTTAATTAGGCATTGAAAATATTTTTATGAATTTCTGTTAGCAATAATAGTTTTTTTTTACATGAGCTCCACACAGGAGGCCCTGAGGAAAATAATTTCCCTCAGGGCCTATGTCATCTTTGGAGATGCTTTGTGGAGGGTTTTTTAAGGAAAGGAAGGAGAGGAGAGTTATGAGAAGGAAAAGGGTTTAAGGGGTGGACCTAGACAAAACTTACCCCATGAACCCGGGCACCCCTGCTAAATCACCAAACGTAGCGAACCACTTGGGGTGACCTATGGCAGAGGTGTTGGTTATCCAATGAAGGTTCCCGGGGCGGCGGTACCCATTCCCGCCTCCCAAATTGAAATGTTATGGTAAACAAAGGGTTTTTAAAGAAAAAAATGTTGTAAATAAACCTCCGAAAATCTCTTGTATCAAAAATACTGCGATAAGGCTATGACAAAATTATTTGAACAATGATACAAATTTGTTTTATTGTTGTGGTGCAGAGGTCTAGGAACTGTATCCAATATTTATATTATGAATGGTTCTTGAAATAAGCAAAGCCTTCTTCAACTTGTTGTCTTTATTTAATCTAAAAACTTTTATAAACTGAGAGACTGACTTTCTATTATGCTCGAAAAATCTCTCTAGAAACCTAACTGCTAGCCTATTGCTGTTCTGACCACGGAGGGGAAAACCTGTACACTACCGGCATCTGTCAGATAGGTTAAAGATCTATAATCTACATTAGATCCATCTTGTAGCTAGAACTATCATGACATGTAACAGTATATATAAAGAAAATCATGATATAGTATGTTTTCTGTTATCCTTTTTGCAGAAGAGTTTTGTAGCAAGTGCAGTTCAGTATCAAAACAACATCCATATTATGAGACACGTGTCTGAACTCCAGAGTTAGCCGTCAAACCGTTGCGATTCATTTACCGTGCTTTTCTTTCCTAGCTCGTAGTCGCATTGAGCTCCACTAAGTCCCGTTGAACTTTATGCTACGTGAGGTCACCAGCTAGACGATGCCATCTCAGATGATATGAAATGATACTTTTCGCTCTTTCCACACAAAGATTGACCGGTGATTGAAAAAGCGTGGTGTTTTTCCTTTCTAACACCGATTAGAACATATTTCTAACTATGATAGTAAGGGAGTTACAGCGTTTTATGTGAGACCTATGTGCGTTGGGACAAATATGGTCTCCTGTGATTAAACGGGTTAGGGCAGATATCGATAGGCCATGGCTTATTGCATAAATGCATAGGCGTTTGCGGCTCTCCAGAAATCAACTCCAATTTCATGTCCCCACAACCGGCTGCTATAAGGAGCCGCCGCCGAATAAACTTTGACTCATACAACGTCCGATTTTAGAGTTCTAAATCTATGTTACCAGCTTAAAAAAAAGATACTTTATACATAACTCATTCACATAAATGGCCTGAAGTAGGTACGATTTTGAAAATAAATAAATGCGAAAATTTACAAAAAAAGTACCTAAAATTCGATACGAGAACAATTAATTTATAATCGTCAGTTCAATCAGTCATCAATTCAAAGCAATTTCTTGAAATCTTTGTCTTTATCTATGAAATTCTCTGGTCACCCCTCTTCCCCTCGGATTATATGACTCTCTGATACATATGATTGTATAATGTTATACATATACACATGTATATTGTTACAATTTGTCTCTTACTGAAAGACTGCCAACCTCTGGTGTAGGGCATTGAGTTCTAAAGGGTCCGCCAAATAACTTTTTTTTTTTGAAAATGCTATAAAAAAAAACTACTGAATATTTTCTCAAATTTCTTTTTTTATTTGAAAGTACAATCCTTCCGGTTAATAATGGAAAATAATTTCATTCAAATGGCTGCCTCGGCTGGCCATGCAGTAGCCTACACGATCGGTCCAATTTTTAAGCACATTATCGATTGTGTGCAGCTGTATTTCACCAATGGCTTCTCGAATATTGTCTTTAAAGCGTCAATTGTCTCTGGCTTGTCGGCGTAACACTTATCTTTGAGGGCACCCCACAAATAATAGTCCAACGGTGTCAAATCGCAGCTCCGAGGTGGCCAAACGATTTTTTTTTTTCAATTTTTAAAAAATTCCAATTTTCGCACACATTCTGCAACATTACCATGATTTTCAAAGTAATGTCGCAATATTTCCCAGCGTTGTTCAAGCGTATACACAACCATATTCGTCTTAATTTGGCACTGCGTCTCATAATCGATAATGTGCTTAAAAATTGGACCGATCGTGTAGGCTACTGCATGGCCAGCCGAGGCAGCCATTTGAATGAAATTATTTTCCATTATTAACCGGAAGGATTGTACTTTCAAATAAAAAAAGAAATTTGAGAAAATATTCAGTAGTTTTTTTTTTATAGCATTTTCAAAAAAAAAAAGTTATTTGGCGGACCCTTTATTTGCTGAACAAGTTGGGGTGAAAAGACGCGTGTGTTTTATTATTGTCGCAACGAATATTACGTTCTCTACATGTTCCTGGACGTTCTTATTAAGGAGATCATTCCTCTATAACTGTTTGGATTTAAATTTAGTACTAAGTTTATGTGATAAACCTTGTGTGCTTATTTATTTCTTAGTTGTTATGTTCCTTGATATTTCGCATTGGGTACCAATAAACCTGTAATGAAACCTTAAATATTTCGCCTAATAATTTAATATCGTATAAACCAACCGGCCGGCATATAAATCTTTTTGTACTAGTTCGGAATTGGTTGATCAAAAAATAAATTGGAGTTTGAAATGATGGGTCAGTAATAAACGCCAGTTCGTTCCGCAATAATGAGAAATGTCGAGATGTTTGGATGACGAGTGAACTGACGCGGACTTCGAAAGGAAGAGTATTTTCAATCGAAACGAAATTGATCAGAAATCTGCCAAAGCCCCAATTTTTTCTATATTTCAGGGAAAAATAATTTTTGGCGAAAAATTTCCATTGTCATCTGTTTTAAATTAATTTCCCATTACAGCACGTCAAAAAAACGGAAAATTTCGTTCGCTCTCGTTTGACAAGCAGCCATCATTTTGCAGTTATTCATTGTTTTTTCAGTTATTTTATAGCGGAACTTCCTAATTATGTTCCAGTTTTTTAAATCATTAATCATGCTACGTACCATAAAGAATTCTTTTTTATCCAGAAAAAACGAATTTACATATTCACTTTACTTAACTAAATATACAAATTATAATACTCGTGTTATGTTACTTAACTATTTTGCTTATTTATTTTCAGAAGGAATAATACTTTTAAAATATGCTAAGACTTTTTTCTTCTTTTCGTGGAAGGTTGTTATATAAATTGCCCCCCTTGTAGCCAATGGATTGCTTGCCTTAGTGTGTCGGTTCCTTATTTCTGAGGATAGTGACTCCTACTCCAATTTCCACGTGTCCTTCCTCCACTTCTTCTGCCTTCGTCGTCGTGACGGCGTCCGTAGTCGAGGAGTATGGCTCTTGACTCGCCATCTGAAGGTCGAGGGATCGAATCCCGGTGTGCGCAAATAAATTTTATTTCATTAATTTGTGTTATTTCACAATGAATTCAATAAAAATAGTATGTAGTATATTTACGGCACAATTCAGAGCAGAATATACTCTCAGTATCGCCCTGGTGTAAGACCACCATTTAGTATTGAAACGTTGCTTGAAATGGCTTTAGCCGTGTTTGGTGAAGAGATGTGAAAAGCCAATTTATTTCTCTACGTTCCTTATCTCATCTCCTCCCTCTCCCCACTACCTTCAACCTCACAACATACCCAATTGGGGAAGCCATAGTCTGACTGGCTCTCTGAGCAGCTGGGACTCTTGTGAGGTATTCACATTAAAAAAAAAACAAAGTTGGAGTCCTCAGTTTGGCGAAAAACGCGTACAAAGTATCTTAAAACGCGTTTGTTGGGAGATAATTAAAAGCCCATTGTGGATGCTTAGCTCTTCCAGCATGGATTCATTTGTGCGGCAGATCCGGTAGATGTGCCGGATCTGCCCTGATGATGGACACTGCAACGATGTCCGAAACGTTGGCTAAAGAAGGAGGTAACGCAAACGGCATAACACCCCAAAAACAAATAACGAAAATGCTTTTGGCCGTGAAAATCTTAAAACTTATCGAATTTTGCACTGATTGAACATGGCCTGTATTTGTTTTATGGTAAAATCCCCAAGCTGCTATTCCATACCTTATAACAGATTCAGCTTGAGATAAATAAATTATTTAAAGTGTGCAGATAGGAAAACATCATCGTGTAAGCAATCATTAAGTGTTGAATGTGCCGTGTAATGGTAGTTAAATAAGACATTAGGGTGTAGTGTTACATTAAATCTCAATATCGAATGTAAAGTAAATTTTGTAAGATTTAAAAAAAAAACAATTATAAACATTACATTGTTGTAAAATTATTATGTTACTAACCACAGTTAAATGTAATAATCAGATTGATATTAAGAATGAACTACAGTTGAATGAAATAATCAGAACGATATTAAGAATTAACCACAGTTGGATGTAATAATCAGAACGATATTAAGAATTAACCACAGTTGGATGTAATAATCAGAACGATATTAAGAGTTAACCTCAGTTGAATGTAATAATCAGATCTATTATTATGAAGTAACCACAATTGAATGTATAATCAGATCGATATTAAGAATTAATTACAGTTGGATGTAATAATCTGAACGATATTAAGAATTGTAGTTGAATTGAAGTTGGTATACAATATTTTATATTTTATTTAAGACTAGCTGACCAGGAGAACTTCGTACCGCCTCAGAATCAATAACTGTTGTGTTAACTTATTAGCTGAATTAAATTAAGTTTTTTTAATTAAGTTAAAAATTACGGAATGAAGCAATTATCGATGCGCAACTGTCCGTGTTTTATTTTTGTCAGTAGCAGAGATGGCGTTATAATTTTTAAATTTTTTTATCACGGATTTATAATTTTTATAATTTTATTACTTTTCCACTTACTCACTTTTCATTTGAGGGAGGTTTTTTAATAATTATTGTATTTTTCCTGTGGAGGGGTGCAGCCATAGGTTCAACGTTTGCCCCATTTTCGACTGTTGACATTTAGTAGGTATGTAAGATAGAGGGGCAGCATTATATGTTTAAGAACAAAGGCAAAACAATCAGCGCTTTGACATTTGACTTTTTTGAATTTTTGGAATTCACTCACTATTCAATATTATACTTATCACAATATTACTGCAGCTCTTACAAAAGATGATAATTCGTTCCATACAAAATGTATGAGGAAAAGAATTTTCTTCATAACTTTTTGTCGTAATTTTTTCCGATGTTTTAATAGCTATTCTGCTATTCGGGGCGAAGATAAATCCAAAAAAATCAAAGATCATAAAAATCGGTTCAGCCGTTCTTGAGTTATAAATGGTGTAACTAACCCGACTTTGTTTTAGCTATCAAAGATGCTAATGTTTTTAGTGCAGACATTTTCTAATTTATTGATTTTTAAAATTTTTTAAAAAGAAATACATATATTCCCGGGGTACGAATAACCCGACAATATTTGAAAATCTCCTACTATCACCACTGTAAGCCTAAAATGTTGCTTTAGTTGTGATGGAGGACTTAGCCAGCCGATGAATCGAACACGGAATGCCTGGGTGGGACCCAAACGCGATTTCATTCGGTTAAAATTTTTTAATTTAAAAAAAATGACTAATTAGTCGGTACCCGCTGCTAACTTCACACTCTATTAAATCTGCCCGATTGGTGTTTGAAGTGCTTTCCACCGAGCTGCAGATTTATATGATTAGTGACCGGATTTACAAAAGAACTAGATAGATACTCACAATCTTTCTTAAATATTTTTTATTCTCCCTACTTCATTATTTCCGACCCATAAAATTTGTTCGTTAGGGGTGTCATGGTCACACCCCGTTTGGCATACCTACTTAAATTCTCTCATACTAACAACAGCAAAACAAGCAATATTAAGGGTGCTAATATAATCCCACTGAATTCCAGAAATCGGGTAAGTACGCTTATATTTTTACTAGCTGACCCGACAAACGTTGTTCTGCCATATAAATTATTTCTAGTGAATATTTTGGTTGTTAAATAAAAAATAACGATTATATTGTATGTGTGTGGGAATGGGTTCTATGACAGAAAGAGGAATGAAGCGCTGTAGACGATGAACGCCGATAAAAACAAAAAAACACCAACTAAAGTAGGAAAATGAAATAAAGAGAATCAATATTAATTTCGATGATTTTAATTAATATTAACTTTGAAAATCGAACAGTATTAATAGGCTTGCGTCTGCGTGGTTAAATTTCAGAACCCGGCTTCGAGTTCATGTCTGATTCCACGCCATTCGCGCCGTACCACAAATAACATCTGTGTACGTGGAATATAAATTTATAATTCTATATTTTCAAACATGTATATAATTGCCTTGCGATTTGTCTTGTTTATAATTACTATACTACCTGTTAATTTATGCCATGTTCCTTGTTTCGTTTTGTTTGTCTTTAACAATTTCAATGTTTTTCTGGATGAACTGAACTCCAAATTTTTATTTTATTTTTCTCCCTTTCCCCATAAGGGGGTGTGCTGGACCTCGTCCCTGCTTCATCTTTAGTTACATTATTAATTTTGCAGATCCTTCTCTAATCTATCTGCGCCTCCCCCAATGACATGTGCAGGCTTGAGGTTTGATCAGACGACCTTGACTGTCCTTTGTCCTGCCTCTGACTACCCAACGCTGAATTTTCTTTTAGTCTTCGGGTATTTTACCCCAAATATTCAGTAAACATTCTTTGAGGCTTCACTGAGTGGTTGGCTAAGGGACACGGAAGCTAAGTGTAGTTTATGGTCAGACCAAAAGCCGTTCACATTTTTTGTTGGTCCTTGCCAATTGATTTGAGATTTATTGTATTACGTATGTTCTCTATTTTATGCAGGTGCTTGCAGGTTTTCATAGATGCAATGCCGCCTCATGAATGAGTTTTTCTTTTGCCATGTTTAATTTATCTTTGTCTTACTAACCTACTTTTTTTGCATTTTGTTTTTTCCTGTTAAGCACTTGCATACTCCTTACTAACAACGCATGCAAGGACACTGGAGGTCTAGATTCGTTCAAAATAAATAAATCTGGCTTCGTTTAACAAAAAAAATTAGAATCTTGCGAGAGCCTTGAAGGAGTAACCATTTGTTACTTATACCAGGGCGGGTAAGAGGTGGATAACCTCCACTGTGTATGTGGAATTTCAAACAAAGCTACCGTTGTTATTCGGCTTCGAATTCAAGAATTTGTCACTAGATTTCGCAACTTCCGTCAGCAGGTCGGATGGGGACGTACCCTTGGTAAAACTGCTAAGAATTTGTGAATGTGTAGTATTTCTCCGGATATGGAAAGATTGACGGTAATACATAGTTGTATCAAGCAGCTATATATTACATATGACGTCATTGCCTGTCTCGGTTACTTTGTCCCGGTGACTAGCAACACTGTATGACAGTGGATCCGAAGAACGGACTATTTTTGGAACCAGTTCCTATTAGATTTATAAAATGGTCGCCAACACTAACTAGGCGAAGCCGAACCAAAAGCCGCCCGCAGGGCCTAGCAGTAATAACTTGAGGAGCGGGTTTTTAACTGTTAGTGAATAATTAATTCCCTGAACCTTCAGTGACCGAACGACTCAGAATCTATGAGTATTTCGATCATCTCCTCTGAAAAGTCATTAAAAGCAATGAAAAAAATATATTAAAAATTGGTTAAATATGTTACGTTCGTATTGGGCTATTTTTCAATTTTTTTTTTCATAGCTTTTAATGATTTTCAAAGAAGTGTTGAGATGAGTTGATTCTAAGTTGTCATGGAACCGAACCTTCTTATTAAAAATCTCTGACGTAGAGGCATGAACGCCGATTGTATATTATTTTTATAAATACTATACTATGTTACACAAAATACCTTGTAGAGACTTTTTTTTAAACATGAATAAGAGAGTCAAGAGAGTCAAGAGTCCCAACTGCTCCCGTCTGGAGCCAGTAAGACTATGGCATTCCTAATTGGGGTGTGTTTTGAGGCTGAAGGTAGTGGGGAGGGGGAAAATATTGGGAAAAGGAATGTATCGAAGTACCTGGCTATTCAGATCTGGTCACCAAACACAGCTAAAGCCATTTCAAGCAACTTTTCAATTCTGAATGGTGGTCTTACACCGGGCGATACTGAAAGTATCTTCCACCCTGAAACGTGCCGCAAATATACTATATATTATTTTTAATGAGTAAACTGTGAATAACACAAATTAATCCGATCTGAATAGCCAGGTACTTCCGCACCTTCCTCTTCCCTATCTCCTTCCCCTCCCCACTGACTTCAGCCTCACGACATACCCCAATTGGGGATGCCATAGTCCCACTGGCTCCAGACGGGAGCAAGTGGGACTCTTGTGCGGTATTCATGTAAAAAAATAAATTATACGACGGGATTCGTTCCCACGACCTTCGGATTGCGAGTCAAGAGCCTTACCGCTGGACTACGCCGGCCATCTTAGGTACTCCAAAACATTATTTTCCAACTATTTTAATTTGAAAAGCAAGAGAAAGATAAAAAAATATGGGTATTAATTCAACCAAGAAGCGAGCTACGAACTTATGAGAGCTCTTAAATGTTATTTTATTGAAGAAAAATAACATCTCATCCGGGAACAGTACCGGTTATCAGTAGAGCGAGTCGTCCGGGAGTTGGACCAAGTTTTAAGTTTCAACAATTGTCGATTATTTGACACACAAAAGACAAATGGAGCCATTATGTTCTTTTCACACGAAACAAAAGGAAACCTTCAGCCAAGCGTTAAAACAAAGATACGGAATGCTGAAAGCAGAAAAAAGTATTATTCCATTTCTCAGACAGACTGTTATTTTAACAGAATTCCGATGTAGGTGGACTAGGTATATTACGAGCACTTTCTGTGTGTTATATCACACGATAAACTTAACTTTCTGCTGCTTGTGGAACTAAGGCAGCATCACTTCTTTAGACAATTTCGGTGAAAAGCCTTTTTTTTCTTTTTTTATTGTTAAAAGAAATATAATATTTCGCTTTCTTTCCTTAAGTACAGAATAAAGTAGTACATATATAAAGTAGTGTATAGTATAGTAGTAATATTTTAAATTTTGTTGTAACAATTTAAGTTTAAATAGTTTTTTTTAAAGATATTTATATCCTTCTCCATTTTGAGGTTATCTGTAAGGAGATTATATATGTGTACGCCCTCGTTGCCAGTGCATCTCTTGCCACTTTCAGACTTTACAGTATTTGTGTACAATTTATAATGTTGTCTAGTATAAAGTTCGTGTACTTGTGACGTTTTTATAAATGTTGTGTTTGTGTGTATAAGTCCATTGTGTATTTTGTAGATTAAAAGGCATATGTTATATTCATACTTTATTCTTATTTTCAGAAGATTCATTTCCTGGTATAGTTTTACAGGTTTGATTTTTTTTCACTGCCAAAAGTATTATCGTTATTTGTTTTATGTGGTTGTCGAGTTGCGTTATTTCCTTCTTTAGCCAACGTTTCGGAAAGCGTTGCAGTGTTAATCATCAGGGCAGGTGAGCCTGATGATGGACACTGTAACGCTGTAAGTTAGATAGATATTCTAAAAGGCTAAAGGTATTCTTCTCAAGACTTTATTTTTTATTTTAATTTGAATACCCCTAAAAGATTTTCAACTATCAGGAACCAGTGAGTAACATCCCTAATTGGAATACGTTGTGCGGCTGAAGGTAGTGAGGAGGGAAATGAGTTGGGGAAGAGGATAGTAAGGAAGTGCCTGGATGTTCAGGTCTGGTCATCAAACTCGGCTAAAACCAACCAACCAACGTTTCCATTCATTCTGAATGATGGTCATTCATCGGGGTGATACTGATAGTACATTTCACTCTGGAATGTACATGAATAAAAACAATTCTTTTTTGTTTTTAAAAGAAAAA
Organism: Limnephilus marmoratus; assembly: GCA_917880885.1. Taxonomy (NCBI): domain Eukaryota; kingdom Metazoa; phylum Arthropoda; class Insecta; order Trichoptera; family Limnephilidae; genus Limnephilus; species Limnephilus marmoratus. The sequence continues at coordinate 50,906,876 of OU862919.1, forward strand.
CAATAACCTGACAATATTTCCTACTACCACCACAATAAGCGGAAAATGATGCTTCTCGTGATAGAGGACTGAGCTAGCCGAAGAATGGGTGCCAACACGCGACGCTTGGGTGGAACCAAAATGCGATACCAACTTAGCCTCTTGACCGGTCGGTCAGTTTCTTTTTACGGAGGGTATTTCCACTCTAAAAATTTAATGAATTTGTAAAAATTTTCAACCCAAGACCGTGGATATAGTACCTATCGTTATCACGGGGGGTTAACATTTTTTGTATTTGTTTTTTATTTGTGGGAGTTACGTAAAACTGTTTTCTCACTTAAACGTGACAAATTATCTCATAAACTCTGCAATGTTTTTCTTCATATTTTAATTTAACGATTGTAGTTATCTAAAAAACCAATTAACTTCATCGGCGTTACATGTGACATGTTGCTAGATTTTTTAAAACATAGGTAGATTTCTACATATTTAAATTAATTTCACAAAATTTTTCAGTCAGATAACTTCCATTTTACCTTTTTGCATTTAAAAGTCTGGTTCAGTACTTTTACGTAAATACCATGAAAACGGTCAACTCTAGAGCTGTGGTCGTTAGTAAAAGATCCACTCACGAGTGAGAAGTTTTATTTTCCGTTATTTCTTTTTCGTGTCTTCACCAAACCAATTTGTTCTGGTCTAAGGATTCCAAAAGTTGATCCTCTTTTCTAAGGACTCCTGATTAAATTAAAATAAAGGAGATATTTTTAAAGTTTTAGCACCATTGATAGCAATGGCGTCCAGTGACTATATATATATTCTTTTAAATATCTTTTTAATGTGAATACTTCATTAGAGTCCCAGCTGCTCCCGTCTGGAGCCTGTGCGACCATGGCCTCCCCAATTGGGGTATGTTGTGAGACTGAGGGTAGTGAGGATTGGAAGGTGATGAGGAAGGCGGGAAGTACCTGAGTATTCAGATCTGGTCACCAAACACGGCTAAAGCCATTTCAATTTTCAACGTTTCAATTCTGAATGGTCTTACACCAGGGCGATATTGAGAGTATCTTCCATTGCCCCGAACGTTACATTTCTTCTACTTTAATGTATAAGGTATAATGGCTTGATGTAACTAGCACAGAATCAGTGTAACCAGCGTGCGAAATCACGGGGTATTATAATTATAGAATTTGTGAACCATTCAAGTGACGATCAGAAATTTGCATTTAGAATGAATAACGTTAGAAACTTGGAAAATTGTTAAAAAATTAAACAAACTAAAAACACATTTCAAATATATATAAATATTAATTAATGAAGTAGTTTATCGCTTATCAGAACTGTTTTCAGTTTCAATTTTGAAAATCAAAGCAAATTTCAAATATAGAGGCCATTGAACCGATGTTACATAGAGATTCACCACTATGCGCGGGTTCGTAGTTCCGTATCGTACACAAACAGGTAATTTGGAGTTGGAGCCATGTAAATATTTTACGAAATTAATAATACAATTTGGGAGGCGGGAATGGGTACCGCCGCCCCGGGAACCTTTATTGGATAACCAACACCTCTGCCATAGGTCACCCCAAGTGGTTCGCTACGTTTGGTGATTTAGCAGGGGTGCCCGGGTTCATGGGGGTGAGGTTTGTCTAGGTCTTGGAGAGGATGACCAGGACATACTGAACCCCAGATTCCTACCCACCCCTTAAACCCTTTTCCTTCCCAGAACTCTCCTCTCCTTCCTTTCCTTAAAAAAACCCGCCACACAGCATCCTCAAAGATGACATAGGCCCTGAGGGAAATTATTTTCCTCAAGGCCTCCTGTGTGGAGCTCATGTAAAAAAAAAAAAAAAAAAAAAATACTCGTAAGAGCTACTCTAGGTACCTATACTGATATTATTTCATAATATCTTCCCCATTACAATCGAAGAAAAACGACCCCACTTGACAAAAGGTTTAAAAATGAAATTATTGCAATTTGGTGGGATTTAAATGGGTACAAAGCGAAATTCCTGTAAATTCGGTGTAAGCGGCCAGCAGCCCGTATTTGAGGGAAATGAATTTCACCCCAAACCTTAACCCTGTTGCGGGCATTCGCTGCCGTTTCAATTAAACTTAGAAAATTACTAGTAATTTTAAATTTAATTTATTAAAATTGTATTTTCCAATTAAAGTACCATTATTAGATAAAAATGAATGAGGAAAATATAATATTTTGGAAGAATTTCGTTTAAGACATAATAATGGTTAGAATAAGGGCCACAATTAGAACAAATTAATCAAAAATATGTAAAACACGGGAAAGTGAATAAAAAAAGGTTTTTTTAAGTATTCAAGTGAAGGGAAAAATGTTAAGAAATTACTTCTAATCAGAGATTAATTGCATTACATTTTTTTACATTAGCTCCACACAGGAGGCCCTGAGTAAAATAATTCCCCTCAGGGCTGTCATCTTTGGGGATGCTGTGTGGAGGGTCTTTTTAGGAAAGGAAGGAGAGGAAGTTCTGGGAAGGAAAATAGTATAGGGGTGGGTAGGAAACTGGGAGTCTGTGTATCCAGGAATGACGAATGTATGAATTCATCCCTCCCACGATGCGATGTTCCGAGAGAGTACAGCTGGAGAAATCAAAGGGACTCCCTCAACCATTCTCTCTCGATACGGCCAGTCAGGTAGGCAGACAATCCTAAAAAAAAAATAATAAAAAAAGACAAAAAGATTAAATACTCGCTGTACTCGAAACAATGACAAAGACTTACTACAAATCCCCAAAACGCATACTACTTTTGGTCAACGAAATTTCAGATACCTTGCAACAAGACTTTACAACATTCTTCCAGATAGAATAAAAAAATGTGATTCCCAAAAAAATTTCAAAAATAACATAAAAATTTGGATCAAAAATAATGATAGGGCCTTTACCGGTACACTCACCCAAATTCGAAATTATTAATGATTTGGTATTATACAATGGAAATATACAAGCAATGTATTGGTTGCTTTCATTTAAATTATTATTAATGTAACTAATCTATTATGTGATTACTTTTTTAATAAAAGTGTAGGTATGTTTATAAGTATTATAAATTGATTTAAAAAATTACTGCCTCAACACAGGCTAGCCTAGTGAGGCAGATTACTGAAAAACCAAAATTTATAACTATTTTCTAGTTTTCATTTAACTACTGTTCATATTTATATTTTTTTCTGTTGATAGTCTTTTGTACTTGTGTAATTTTAAACCACTGTAAACATAACACTGAAGAACTTTTTTAGTTATAATCTCGCAAATTTCATTCAATAAAGATATATTATTATTATTATTATTAATCCTCACCCCATTAACCCGGGCAACCCTGCTAACTCACCAAACGTAGCGAATCACTTGGGGTGATCTATGGCAGAGGTGTTAGCTATAAAATATGGTTTAATATGGTTTCCGGGATGGCTTTACGGCGACACGCCTCTCAAATTGACCAACAATTTAAATAAACAGGGTTGTGTGTTGAACCATTTAGCATATAATTAATTCGTTGCGAAAGCAACCCAATGAAAGGGGATATTTTGAATCAACTTGGTCAATTTCTGGTTAAAGAAAGTCTTTATGTAATCGCAAAGCTTACGAAAAGATAAACTATGCACAATTTGTTCTACGAATAAAGAAACATCTGTTCAAATAGAATCAAAACCAGAATATTCATATATTTAAATGCGGAGATCACTTATATTTTTCCACGATCTTTTCGTTGAAGAATTCGCTGTTAACGTAGGTACCAATTCATCAAAAATTCTAGTTTCTCTTTCGCGGTATTTTTGGAAAAATATCGTAAAATATCACTTTACCTTACACTTGAGATGTTTTACATATCGCTGTCATATTTTCTAGTCACTCTCAAAGATGAAATGATATAGGCACCTACTACATTACTCTGGAAGGTAGTCACTTCAAATCGTGGGAATAGAGCACGAATAGAGCGTCTTCTCGGGGGTGCCCCTAATAAATCAATCATTCTCTTTCGTGTCTATCTGAAGTTTGAACTTGACTTGAATGTAGCATGAAAATACTGTCGGTTTAAAATACAGGAACAGTTGTTAGATAGTTGTGGAACAAAATTAATCGGTTTCTAATAATAATTTAATAGTTGAAAAATTTAAAAGTCGTGGAAATGGATATTTGTTGAATGAAGAGAGATACGTAATACAGGATGCTAATGGACGTGCTATCTAGAAAGTGTCTGGAGTTTCAATTATATTCTCTTCATTTACCAGAATATTAGCATTAACAATTTTTTTTTTTTTTTTTGTGTTCTTATTTTTTTTTACAAAAATATTAACCTCACTAGGACTAGCAGCCTGTATTGAGGTTAAATTCGTAAATTTGAGTGGTGCATTTACACACAAATCACTAAAATATTTATTTATTAGAATTGGATTTAGACACCAGCTTAGTTCAGTTGGTAGAGCTGTTGACTGTTGCCGTGTAAGCAGAAGGTCCTGGGTTTGAATCCCAAAGGTGCCAATATATTTTTCTGATTTTCCTGTATCCAGATTTTCGATTGGATTTCGCTGATATTGTCTTCATTTAATTAAATATTACAATTTGAGGTTTTACTCATAAAGTTAAAAATAAAAAAATAAAATAATATTCCGTATTTGTAAAAAGCATTAACTTTGTGGCTCGCCATAATTTACAATATAAAACACATATAAATTTGTTGTAGACCACTTTTATTTTATACACACTCTACCGGTTTCGGAAGCACCCTTCCTTCGTCAGGAGAATATTATAACTAAACTATGATACAGAATGTTGACAGATATACAAATCAGGTGTTTGAGTGAGAGGTAGGCAAAGGGGTGGGGGTAATTAGGGGATTTCCGGAAAGAACAGAGCGGTTAGTTGGAAAAATATTTAGAATGGGACTGAAAGATAAGTTAATTTGGTTATTCAAAATACTAGCATTATTATTTAGGGATTTTCTGATTTCTAGTTTTTTCTGTTTCTGAATTTGAACTGATTTCTGTTCTTTCCGGAAATCCCCTAATTACCCCCACCCCTTTGCCTACCTCTCACTCAAACACCTGATTTGTATATCTGTCAACATTCTGTATCATAGTTTAGTTATAATATTCTCCTGACGAAGGAAGGGTGCTTCCGAAACCGGTAGAGTGTGTATAAAATAAAAGTGGTCTACAACAAATTTATATGTGTTTTATATTGTAAAATAATATTCATTTATTTATTTATTTATTTATTTATTTATTTATTTATTTATTTATTTATTTATTTATTGATTTATTTATTTATATATTTATTTATTTATTTATTTATTTATTTATTTATTTATTTATTTATTTATTTATTTATTTATTTATTTATTTATTTATTTATTTATTTATTTATTTATTTATTTATTTATTTATTTATTTATTTATTTATTTATTTATTTATTTATTTATTTATTTATTTATTTATTTACGGACAAATAGTCCAATTAACAATATAACAATAACACGAATAGAAAAAAAGAGAGATCACAATGAAAGGAGATTACATATAGATGAAGAGCATTGACTAAATACATATAATATAAAAGTACATAGAGATGATAACTATAAGTAGCTTGAAGATGGATTTAAAAAGACTTTAAAAAACCACATTGCGTAACGACTGCCGAAAGTCATTTAGGCTTACACCAAAAAATTCAATGCTTTGATTTGCGTTGACAAGTCTCGACATTCTGGATAAAGGAGAATGATATCCATAATTAGTAGAATGTTGATTGAGGAACAGCAATTCATTATTTCGGAGTCTACGGGAAGGAATGTTGAACTGGATGAGTTGTAACAAAGCAGGTGTGTCAGTAATACTGTTGATAATTTTGAAAATGCATATTAGATCAGAGTCCTTTCTACGTTTTTCTAAAGAGGAAATGTTTAAAGTTTGTTCAATTTCATCATACGAGTATTCTCCTCTTTCAAGTCCTAACCTCCAAGCAATTCCTCGTAGGAAGCGATGTTGTACAGATTCGACGTAACAAATGTGGATAGCATAAAAAGGAGACCAAATGACACTAGCATATTCAAGGTGAGGGCGGACCAGCGAACAGTAAAGAGTTTTAAGTGTATTTATTTGTTTAAAGTCAGAGGTAATTCTATGAATGAAGCCGAGTAGTTTAAGTGATTTGTTAACGATGTTATTAATGTGATCCCGGAAAGAAAGTTTACAATCCAGAGTGACCCCAAGGTCCTTGATAGATGTGACAGTAGAGAGACAAACATTGTTTAGTTTATAATCAAACTGAATAGGTTTTTTGGTTCTATAAAAGGACAAAATTTTGCATTTATCAACATTAAGTTCCATGCAGTTAATTTTGCACCAATCATTAAATGAATCAATATCAAGTTGAAAAAGTAAACAATCAAGATGGGATTTAATTATCTTAAGAATCTTATTGTCATCGGCAAAAAGCCAAAAACGTGTGTGAGAAAAAACTTTAATGATATCGTTAATAAAAAGGTTAAAAAGAAGCGGGGCCAAATGAGCTCCTTGCGGAACGCCGGAAGTTACATCAATGTTAAAGGATTCAAAGTTATTTATTTTAACCCTTTGTTTTCTATTACTCAAGTAAGAGTGAAAGAATGATAACAATGGGTCTCTAATACCTATAGCATAAAGTTTGGCCATGAGAATACGGTGATTAACTTTGTCGAAGGCTTTGGAGAAGTCAGTGTAGAGGACATCAACCTGAGTGTTGTCTTCTAAGGCTTTAAGAATGGTATTTATAAAGGACATTAAATTAGTTGTTGTAGATTTCGCCGATCTAAATCCATGCTGTTCCTCGATCAGAACATTTTTGAAAATAGGAGTAATTTTCTTTGTAATTATTATCGACTCAAGTATTTTTGGAATATTAGATATAATTGATATTGGTCTGTAATTTCCAATATTTGACTTGTTTCCAGACTTAAAAATGGGTCGTATAAATGAAATTTTCCATGAGTCAGCAAATGTTCCGGTTTGTGATAATTCTCCTATTTCTCCCCTTTTACCTTTTAACTTGCCTTAAATATTTTTTTTTTTTTTTTTTTTTTAATATTGTACAACAGATTTTTATCCAATTATTGTACAATTTTCTCATTTTGACAGTCTTAACACCTAGGAAGATGATTATTATACAAAAAAATCTTAAGGCTATCTAACGAAGAGTTATATATATCTAGTGTTTCCGATATTTCGTTCAACAGCACCATTCCTTTTGTCATGCTATGCTGTGCTAGAACATCTGTTCTGCCGTATGGTATTTTGAACAAGTCGTGTCGACGACTACGGCTGAAATTTTCAGGCACGTATAAGCCATAACATTGCAAGAGGAATGGGCTGTCAATACGATTATGGATTATGTTAAAACTAAGAATTGCAAGATTTGCATAACGTCTAGTTTCCAAGCTAAATCTATTTGTTGCCTCAAGTAATTCCATATGGTGCATGAATCTCGGGTACGTTCCATGCATCCGCATATAGACATAAAACTCTCCTGGTCATCGGCAAGACAGTTGTGATATTTCTACCTTTCTGATGCTGATTTCTTTTATTTTTGGAATTCTTTCATCCCTTCAAGTTTTCTTGAACTTTTCTTTTGGCTCTGATCGATATTTAAATTTTAAGGCTTTGCATGTGTGTAGTAGGAATGGAAAATTCCTCCCCTACGTCACACAAGCCTTCATGAAATTGGACCCTTATTTTCTTTTATAACTACCGAAAGCTACTTAAAGCTTCCTTGTACTACATACCTTTAGAGATATGTATACTTAACTAATTAATACGTTATTTACGACCTTGAACGTAAATATTTTCGTATTTATGTTGTAATTAAACTCCATCAAACGTTGTGTAATTTTTTTGATTTATGATATGGGACTTTAATTACTTTCATTTTTGTGGTAACTTCTTGATTCTAGACAGAGCGTTGAGTTTCAAACTGTATTGGTCTCTCTCTTGCAAATCTAACATTAAATACTTTCTCTAAATGAGCTAACTTTCCTCCGTCGCTTATTATGTTTTCCTACATCCTAACGAACTCGTAAATAACCTGTACTAATCGAATTACGCATGTTTAATTGAACAAATAATTAAGTATGACTCAAATGGTTAATTGTTAGTAAATTTGATTATGATTGTTTTGTATCTGCTTGTCATCTCTCCAATCCGATTCAGCTGCTATAAGGTACATATAAAGATGGTTTTAGTAGGTTAATGTAATTAATAGATTGCATATTAGACGAACTCAGAATACCCTTTGTCTGCCGAAAATTTGGCTCCTATCCTCCTACAAGTAAACCAGGTGATCAGATTCTTACTAGAAATTCGCACAATCTTCTGGCGCGGATTGGTTAATTGATACCTAAGTTATCGCGTCCTAACCGTCCTTCCTTATGCCATCATGCACTGCCTTCAGGTCGTCATCCGAGCCTAGATACCCCCAAATTCCTACTCCTCCAAGGTCTACTATTTACTTAGGGCGAACCGGTTTCGTCCTATATGCAATCATATACTCACGGTGTTGTGCAGAGTTACGGGTCGTGAATCCTCCCTCCACGTACAAGAAATGATGTGAGAGTAACTCTGTCGAGTTTAAAACGCTAGTTGTAAGCGGGTCCACATTATCCAATGTACAGTACATAGAAAGATATATATGTAAACATACGTTTGGGTAGGATTATAACTCGCAATTTTGAGGCTAGCTAGTCTCAAATCCCGAGCTCGGATCCCTCGCATAGAATTCTGCGAAATTCTAAGTTTGGTAACCGAATATATACTTATTAAAAGTGGGTGATATTAATAAATACTAATAGATTAAGAAATTATCTCGGTTTGTTCTGGAGTGCCGAAAATTCCAAGCTTTTTGATTTGTTTGGTTGACAATTTCATTTAAGAGATTGCCATCTCTATTATGTGTTTGGTTAATGGTCCTTGTTTTTTAAGGAGCGACCACTGCCTCCTATTGTTGAACTGTTTTCTGAATTTTTCCCCCAATGTTCAACTTTTGGTAAAATTTTTACTATCCCGTGATTTTTCAGTTGTCTCACGTAACTGATTGATGTTTATGAAAGTAATTACTCCACAAAATTTTACTCGAATCTTCCTTGTAATTCTTCAATACTCTTCTATTTGACTATCCCGTGATTTGTCAACTGTTTCATGTAAATGATTGATACTTACGAGAGTAATTGTTCTATAATTTTCTCCTCGAATATTCCATGTAATTCTTCAATACACTCCTAAACTAACCCGTGATTTTCCAAATGTTTGATGTACCTATTATTTGACTAGTTTATAATAAATCTATTTATTTTCAATTGTTCAGTTCAAAATTTATCTCCTTCATGTTCAAATTAAAGATTGTGTTTAAAACTTTTTCTATAATTGCGCAATTTCATGGCTTTGTCCCATTCTAAAGTTAATATTAATACCTGTCAACTACCTATTAAATATATAATAACCTATATAATAACCTAACTTACTATAATACTAATACCTGTCAACCACCTATTAAAGACCCAGGTACATCTTCCTTTAAAAGCATCTGACCCAGTGCCCCCATGACCGAGTTGTTTTATAAACAATTTCAATTATGTAAACATTCCCGCTGGCTTCGTGACCTAGATTCAACGAGTGACATTTGTTTACTTTTGGAACATCCTTGAACGCGAGCTTATATGGTTCAAATTTTTTTTCCTTTTGAATTTAATAATGGTAATTTCTTTTTCGCAAATGTCTTAACCTGATCCCAAATAAATGTAGTTATAATTTACATACATATACATATATATTTTGCCTCAATAAATAAATATACTTATATATACAATTATATTATAATTGAAATAAATTCTAATATCATAACTCATTTTTTATCATTTTATATTAGCTGAAATTATAATAAATAGTACATATACTAAAATAAATACAAAACTTTGACTTGGAAATTTGTCAAACACATAACTATTTTAAATAGTTACGGATAAATGCAAAGATGGGTATTCGAGATCGATACCTTTACTTTTTAATATAAGTGTGTTTCTTTTTGATTAAACTTTCTTGGAATATATATATATATACATATATATAAATATATCTATTTTATATATAATATTTTAATATAGGTACATATCACATACTAAGCAAGTAATCCTTTGTTATAAAATTAATTCAAATACCAACTGCCTACTGCATGCCGCTCTCTCCTCGGAACCTAGAAAATATTTATACTTTATGTAACTTACCCCTTTAAGGTTTTTTTTTATCCGACCGGGAGCTACACGGTAAAACCTTGTTATGTTTCCTTACCTAATACCTACTCCTATGTTATCAACTAAATTTAAATAAAATTCTCCGACTTCAATTTTATTCCATTCTCGTTTAATCTAACTAAATTAAATTATGTTTATCGTTCTAACTGCATTTTATTTCAAAACTAGTTGATTTAATAACTTTTTTTTTTCGATTAATTTCGAAATGATAATCGTTACTTTTATTTAACAATAAAATATTATTATGTATTATCATTCATTTTTTTTTTTTATTTAATAATTTTTTTTTTTTTTCCAAATTTTTGAATCTAATAATAGATTGACACTTTGTGGTAGGAATGTGCCGCCCACTATTTATTTATTATCTCTTTTCAATTGGCACTATTTTTAAATTAATTGATTTAAATATTTGATATTTAATAGAACTCTTTCCATTTAAACTGAACGCACATAAATTTTTATAACTTCTTTTTAATTTGCACTATTTTTAAATAATTAATATAAATATTTGATATTTGCTATAACTCTCGCCGTTTAAACTGGACACATATAATTAATTATCACTTATTTGCATTACATCAATTATCACATAACTTTATTTATTTATTTCACTGATTTTTGATTTTCACAATTTTCCTAAGTCTCAAAATGTTTATATTTAATGATTGTAAAATCCGAACTTTTCACTACACAAATTGTATTTATTGCAGCACTTTTTAACTTTTCACAATTTAAATTTATGATTTAATCACCTCACTGAATCTAATTAATTATTATTAATGGTACTAATTTCTTACACTGAATTTAATACTAAACTTTAGACACTTAGAACTTCCTGTTAAAATGCATTTTATCTAACACTCTCAAGATACTAAGTCTAAGACCACTTCTTTTTAATTTGCACTATTTTTAAATGATTTATTTGAATATTCGATATTTGCTAGGACTCTTTCCGTTTAAACTGAACGCATGTATCTAATTATAACTTATTTGCATTACATCAATTATCCCATAACTTTATTTATTTATTTCACTGATTTTTGATTTTCACAATTTTCCTAAGTCTCAAAATGTTTATATTTACTGATTGTAAAATCCGAACTTTTCACTGCACAAATTGTATTTATTGTAGCACTTTTTAACTCTTCACAATTAAATAAAACGTAAACTTTATTTCTATTCCCACTGATTTTAATTTCTTTAAATCTTTATAAGACACTGGCTCGAATATGAAATTTGTCCTGTGATTCTAACTAATTAGAATTTTTCCACCAGTAAATTACCGAACGTATCGTCACGCCTCACCAACTTCCGCTTTTCAAAACCCGCGATGACTAACGAAAAATCACTAAGTCCTGTCTTTTAAACCCCTCTCAGGTCCAAAAGATTGTATCTGAATTTCCTGTTACAAAACAATCTCATGTCTATCAACGCGCAAACTCTTGAAATTCTTTCACTATTATCGAGTAATGTTCCTTAAGCCTTATTTCCATTGTCTCATTGCTTTCTGTCTCTTATTTTCATACTTACAAGGTACGGATTCAGTTACTTTGTTTTAAATTGCCCTATCGTTTTTTGTGCCGTTGGTCATACAAAATTAGCTTGAATTTCATAATTTTTTAGTTATTTTTTTTCTCAATTCGTAAAAGGTCCGTCTTCGATAACTATATTTACGTCTCGATTTTTCCGTACCTATCACAAATCATGATTATCTCCATATCGAAATGTTTACTATGCAATTTCGAGTTGCAATTTTTATAAATTCTACTCTATCTCACTGCTACTTGTATGAATTTTTCCATTAAAACCCGTATTTCCTCTATTTACGTAGTATATCTGAATTTTCCCCTTTCCCCTAGAATTTTCTTGTATTCACAACACTCTTCCTACGAATTTCCTCTTTTATCCTTACGTTATTGTCCACATCTATATGATTAGTTACATTCCAAGCCAAATTTATTGTTTTCATCGATACTTCTGAATTTTAATGAGTTTTCCTTACGGAATCATCTTTTAATTGTTTTTATTTTCTTTTTTACTACCCCCCGTTTCGTCTTCGATGTATGTCACCTCATAGAAAATTTCATTTTCTATATGCTACTACTTTTTATGTTATTTTCCACATTTTTTCATAGGAGAAACTTCCACTTCGGCCCTAAAATATATGTCAATTTTTATTACTTCATATGGTTCATCCTACAATTCCGTCTCTTTCTTACCTAAATCTACATTAATTTAAAATTTGACATTTGTTTATGTCTGGACTTCGATGTACCGACCGATAACTCAGCGTTTATTCGAGGGTAATAAAATATAATGGTTTTTAGTTAATGTAAACTGTCCCTAAGACCAATGATAATTTTTATCGTCCTAAAAGCCATTAAAATGGGTTTAATCGCCTAATACCATGTTCGTTTTCTTATTGTTTAAATAACAAAATCACGTGTGAGGTCGTCAACTCAAATAATGTTTCATTTTTCCTTGCAGTGTGTACTATCTCTCATAGAATTCTCTTCAAACAATTGACGTAAAACAACCCTTTTTGTTTGATTTACCTAACGCAATGTAACTAGTATGACCTCCCTATTCCAAATATATAACGATATCTATTTAAACTCGTCTGAAAACGCAAAATTAAGTCGAAATCTTATATTGTTCAATAAACACTTCCGTTTAATCGTCCATTTTTTTTTCATTAGATTATCTTTCCAAATCGTTTTCCTTGACGTTATTGCTTCATCTAAAAGTGACATTCCTAATTTCCAGCGTTTTTCTTCCTTTTAAATGTTAAATGTACGCTTTCCTCTTAATCTGGCCTCCTTGACTTTCTATGTACTCGCTATACGGCTGAATAACCCTACAGTAGCTTTTCTTACGTTTTACACGTCTTTTCTTTAACTTTCCTCTGATCATAATTTTCTTGCTATTTTCTTGCCTAGTTTTTCCAACATAATATGGATTAATTTGTTCGTTAACGGCGGTCGTCAACACCTTCATTGCACTGATTGTATATCTTAAATCTAGGGTCATCGTACCCGATGCACCGGGCGTGAGACCCTGTTTACATTATAGTGTATTGATCTTTCGGTCGATGACGATATTTTTTTCCATAAATCTCTGATTAATTACCTAGTTCAAAGTCCATTTCTTTGTTCAAAATATGAATACGCCCTCCACTTTTGTGATTGGTTAATCATTCTTTGTGTTTATTATTGCGCCTAAGAAAGGGTCTTTCCCTGTCTCGTGACGATTTTTAATACCATCTGTGGTTTTTTTATTAATACTCATCTCAATCTACTTAATTGTAGATCCCTATCGTCAACAAGAATTCAATTTACTTTGAACCGGTAGATGTCGCAGGTGTGTCTGTTTTATAATTAATTGGTATTTTCTTTTTGAATTAAAGTGGGAAGCTACGATATTTTCTTATTTTCACTGTTGATTAATGCAATTCATCACAGTTTGAGAGTGATAAATTGTACAACATACAAATTGGGTTAGATAATGAACATTTACATTCTTTTAGCAAGATTTCTGGAATGCCATCAGGTCCGGTACTTTTTTTGTTAGAAAGGTTATTTAAGGATTGGTAAACCTCTGCAAGTGAAATTTGGCAATCATTCAAGTCAATATTACAGTCATAGTTAAGTGGAGGGATGGTGCATGAAGCATCAGAATATACAGACGAAAAGTGTTTAGCAAAAAGGTTGGCGATGACGTAACAATTTGTAGCGTGAGTTTCATGATAATACATACTTGAAGGGAGATCATTATCTGTACGTTTTTGCGCAACAAATTGCCAGAATTGTTTAGGATTTTTAAGTAATTTTGTCTCAGTAAAGATTTATAGCATTTGGCTGATTCGATTTTAGACAGTTCCCTTAATTGAGAAAATTTTTGATAAAATTTTAAGTTGCCAGTTTCTTTAAATATCTTATGAGTTTTCTTTTTTTCAATTATTAACTGCTTAAGTTTCGAGCTAAACCAATTTGGAAACTTGGGTTGAGAGTAACTTCCCTTGGGAACAAACAAATCTATAGCACGTATTACACATTCATTAAATTTAAATACGGCGTCATTTATATCAGAATTTAAAAATAGTTTTGTCCAATTAATCAGGGAAAGATATTTGTTCATGTTAAAATAGTCACCATTAAGATATTTGTAGTGATACGAGACACTTGGTTTCAAAGATTCAAATTTAAAAAAATTTGTGATGTTAATAGAGAGAGGTGGATGATATATATCAATAGGTAACAACGAGACATCAGCTTCACTTACTATGACATTAGGTATGCTAGTGAAAATTAAGTCCAGGCAAGAACCTAGATAGTTAGTGACTGGATTTACTTGAAACATATTCATAAAGGCAAAAAAATTTACAATTTCAATAGCTTGTTGGGAAAGATTACTAGTAGGAGTTTTGACCCCTTGGTTGTCATTCAGCCACAATATTTTAGGTAAATTATAATCGCCACAAATAAGTAAGGAATCAGTATTTCTAGAGACACGCTCAATTGAAGCAGTATGCGACTTGTAGACTTCTACCGAAGAGGAAGGAGGAATGTAAACACAACCAAGTACAAGCTTTTTGGTACCGAATATAACACATAGGAACAATTGATCAGAAACATTGTCAGATGTTTCTAGAATATGGCAAGGGTATTTTTTATTTACACATATCATCACTCCACCACCTTTACATTTCGCAGAAGAAGTAGAACGGTCACAACGAAAAATGTTGTAGTCGAACAGTCCAAGTTCAGCAGATGAGACATTATCATTATCATATCAAAATACTTGCAGAAAAGTCAATTGATGTCGCATATTAAAAATAAAATGGAAAAAAATAACCAGACACTATATAGATAGCGTTTAGTTCGGATTTGAATCTTGCAATCATACATATATATATATATATATATAGCAGCCAATAATTATGTGCGTTAAGAAAATGAAAATAATTTTGGTAGTTCTTAGTCGAAGTATAATACAGTTAAAAGTAACCGAATTGGATATAGATACCTTAGCTTACTTGGTAGAGCATTTGCCATGTAAGCAGAAGGTCTTGGGTTCGAGTCCCAATTACAATTTGAGGATTTACTCACGAAGTTAAAAAATAAATGAAAAGAATTGTATGTATTTCAAAAATGGTAAGTCTTATATAATACTAGCTGATACCCAGCACGCGTTGCAATGCCATTCAAAGAAATCTGCATGTCCTTTCCCGTGCGTACCCGTTCTCTTCCACCTTCCTCGCCTTCCCCCTCCCTCGTCTCTTACCACTCCGCGAACCGCACCTTCCCCATGCCTTTCCTCCCTGCCGCAAAAATATATGAAATACACACATTTTCATTTATACAAATTTCATGACGCCAGAGATTATCATTATAAATAGCCTATTTTACTCGCTGATAATGTAGCTTTCTATTGGTGAAAGAATTTAAAAAAATCGGTTTGGTGGTTTAAGCGTTAAAGCGTAAGAAACAAACACACGCACTTTCGAATTTACGATAATTAGTATGAATAATCAGAGAGCCTGGACATTCTGGACAAGCCAAAATATGATTGTAAAATCATCGAATGTTGATATTACGGCACCAGCAAAAAATATCTATATATAATCCTTTATAGATATTTTTTAAGCTAAAACACACGCAGAAAGAGATGAACAGTTTCATCCATGAAATATTTCCAATTGCCTTTCTGATTTGCCCCATTGTGATTTCAATGCAATATGGCAACACAAAGGGAAAGATGGAGCCGAGCAGAGACAAAATAAAAAGAAATATAATACCTCAAATAGGGCGCAGGCGATACACAGAACCCGTCACCAGGTTTCAGATCCGCCGGAGAAGGTTGTTCACTGCTCACGGGTCTGCCTGCAGCTATCAAAATGAGCACCAGTATAGAAACGTTCCGCCCGTAAATATCATACGAATAGCGACAGATTTAAAGTCAATTTTAGACTTGTGAGCTCGTGAGGTAAAATAAATCTTGTCTGGAAAATACTTGTAACACATTCGTTGTAAATTGTTTCGTTTTTTCAAGTTATGCATTTTTTTAAACATATATATTTTAAGCTAAAAGTCATTCTGAAATAATGTTTAAAAAACAAATTATTCGTTTTTAAATTAAATTTTGTGAAATAACATCTCAAGGGCACTTTACAAAGCTAAAAAATATATTGAAACTATTGTTAACTCACCTTTACATTTATTTTGAAATTTTTTCTTCTGAATACAAATACAGCAATAGCTTTAGCGAGTCTTTAAAAATAAATGACAATTGTTATTTACATATTTTTAAATGTCGCGGATTGCGAAATGTCGAAAAGATTCAGGTTTGTGACATAAAAATTTGCCCGTAGTATGGAAAAAGAATTAGTTAAAGACAATGTTGTTAATTCTAAAATTTTAAATGTGAGATTGACAAATATGACGGTTTGAAATTGCTTAACACGCACGTCCGGGTTAGACGATAGGTCTGGGTTCGAGTCCCAGTTGCGACTGTTGCTTTTTGTTTTTCTCTGTCTTGTTTTCTTTCATATTTTCATTCAGATTATTATTGTTGTCTTCTTCTTCAATAAAAATTTGGAATTTGTAAAAATACATTACGATTAAACAAATGCTTTCCGTAATTCGTATCTAGCCTACGTTTTTAGAAAATACTGCATAAGTACAAAATATATAATATAAGCATAAAATACGGACATAACACAAGGACGTGCAAGGAAATCAGGCTTCAAAAAAAGGACAAGGCGAATACGCAGAACAGTTTACTGTACAAAGAGGTGAAGTTATATAATACGCTACCAGAAACTCTAAAGTCCACACCAATTGGAAAGTTCAAGTCGTATTGTAGGAGCTACATAAAACTACATAAAATTTAGTTTGCAATATGAAATATTATAATTAATTTGAAATTTGTAATCTTAATTTTACAAATTACTAAAATAAAATTAATAAATAAACTAATTAATAAACTTGTACGTATTAATTGTTTTTGTGTTTAATACGTAGAACTTCCATTATCATTATTATTGTTTTTTTTTAATTAAGTGTAAATCAAATTCAATAATGTCATTATTAAATTCCTCAAGTATTTTAGTTTTTTTATTAAAGCGATAGCTGTTTCGGCGTCCAAGGTCATTTTCAAACTGTGGTTAAGCTACGTTGAGACGACTTATTTACATGATTCTATTTATCCCCCCATTCTCATTTTTTATGGTGCCACAAATTATTTATTACCGGATAAACCGATTTACTGAGAAAATAATTATGACAATAGATTCTCTATTTTATGGGGTACTTTGTAATCTGTATTCCCCACGTTAAATGTTATCGTTTTATTAAATGTTTAATAATGAAATAACTGCTAAATAAGTAAATAGCAGTGAGGTCATCATTAAACAATTAAGAAAACATTAAAATTTCATGTGGGAAAACAGATTTTAAAGTACCCCACTGAATAAAGTACATATGTCATAATTATTTTCTCTATAAATCGGTTTAAGCGGTAATAAGTAATTTTATGTACCATAATAACTTTAAAAATGGGGGGCGGGGGGGGGGTAATAAAATCATGTAAATTAATCGACTTAACGTGGCCTAACCACAGTTTTGAAAAGGCCCCGAACGCTTTATAATTTTCATGACATTGAATAATAATTAGTTTATTTTTTCAAACTTTGCAAATATGCTTTGTGTTGCCATTTTTAATTAAATGAAAACAAATGTTACTGTGTTTGAACCACTTATATATTTGAGTAAAGCCGACCGGTTTCGGAATGACCGTTCCTTCTTCAGGGCAAACGTATACTGATTTGTCATTTACAAAATAGTGGAAGGGAACAATGTATTATTATGGTAGGGGTGGAGCTGTTGCTAGGTATTATTGAAGAGTGGGTGGGTAGGGGAACATATCCGATTTTTTTTTTTTACATGAGCTCCACACAGGAGGCCCGGAGGAAAATAATTTCCCTCAGGGCCTCTGTAATCTTTGGGGATGTTGTGTGGAGGGTTTTTTTTTGAGGAAAGAAAGGAGAAGAAAATTCTGGTACGGAAAAGGGTTTAAGGGGTGGGTAGGAATCTGGGGTTCAGTATGTCCTGGTCATCCGCCTCCAAGACCTAGACAAACCTCAACCCATGAACCCGGGCACCCCTACTAAATCACCAAACGTAGCGTACCACTTGGGGTGACCTATGGCAGAGGTGTTGTTATCCAATAAAGGTTCTCGGGGCGGCGTTACCCATTCCCGCCTCCCGATTGGGCTGTAAGACAATATTTTTTGTTTGTTGATAATAGATTAATTATTTTTAAGGGATTTATTTTAAATTTCCAAGGCTTCTAAGTTATCTAAGCGACTAACGAAAACAAATAAGTTTGTAAAAACCACTATATAATCAATATTATCAACATGTTTCGAAAACTATGTTTTAATTAAATGAAAACAAATAACTTTGTAAAAACCACAATATAATCAATATTATCAACTTTTTCGTTATTTTTTTTGGGGTGTTATGCCCTGACACTGCAACGATGTCCGAAACGTTGGCTAAAAAAGGAGGTAGCGCAACACGGCATAACACCCCAAAAACAAATTACCTAAATGCTTTTGGCCGTGAAAATCTTGAAACTTATTATCAACTTGTTTCGAACACTACGTTTTAATATCTTATCCTGACGAAGGAAACATAGTTTTCGAAATATGTAGATAATATTGATAATATAGTGATTCTTACAAAGTTATTTGTTTTCATTTAATTAATAATTAGTTTATTAATAAAAGGTGTTAGAGTCTACGGCCATACTGTGAATGTTTGTTCAGGGACAAACAATGGAGAATGCACGCAATTAAAGCCATCCTTTACATCCACTCCATTGAACCTATGTAGAATTCCATTAAGAATTTACGCTTGAGTGTCCTCCGATATTATCATTGAGAATTGAAATTAATTCAGGCAGAATGTTCTACAAGAGATGTTTTATATTATCATTTCATTTAGAAATTTATATGAAGAACGTAATTGGTAGAAATAATTAAGTCTGGGGAATACTTATATAAGTCCGATATTAAAACGACGTTAAAATAATACCCGAGACGATGAGATATGAAATTGTTTATGATTATTTTTAAATGTATCTATCTATCAGAAAAGATCTCCATGACTTTATATTCTTACCTATTTAGTTATTTTTTTGACAATGCGTGCAGAGAACAAGTATATTATTATCGAAGAAAGCAAACACTTTGTTGCTTGACAATTAAAAAAATTCTTTGTTTAAAACCACTTTATTTTATTTATGCACGTTGGCCGGATTCGGTTTATCCATAGACATCCAGATATATTCACATGTCCATGGGTTTATCTTAATCTTCATCAAGACCATAACATTTTATTTTTATAGTTTATTTATTTATTGTTTCAATCTTTTATTTGTTTATTGTTTTCATGAAGGTTGAGATCACTGAAACCGGTCGACGCGTATAAATAAAATATAGTGGTTTTAAATAAAGAAGTTTTGCATTTGTACAAAAATGCTATGTTTTCCATCGTAGAAAGAGGTTTCCAATTGTTTTAAATGACAGGTAATCTGGAGAGTTGATGGCGCTGCTGGTCAGCTATGTGATTTGGTTTAAAATGTACTGTTTTAAGGATGTAAAGGCATTTTTTAAAATGATTTATAAATAAAATGGTAGTTCCAATGTCAAGCAGTTAATAAAAAAATTTCTATCACCCCCTGACTCGTGAATCCGAAACAGCAATTGACCACAACGAGGGGGGGGAGGGGGGAGAGCATAACGGGATACCACGACGAAGAAGGCACAATGGGATACCACGACAAGGTTACATTTGCCACAACGTAGGAGGCGTAACGGGATACCACACTATGGGGTTATATTTATTTTGCCACAATGGAGGGGGCAAGGTAGGATTGGGTGGGATGGGTTTCTCTGAGTTTCCTACCGCCCCCCTGAAAGTCTAAAACGCCCCCCCAATTTTCTCTTGGTCTTCTACCGCCCCCTGAAGGTCTGAAGGTCTGAAACGCCCCGAAGGGAGCGTTATCGCCCACGTTGAGAACCTATGATCCAAGGGCGGATCCAGGATTTTTTCTGGGGGGGGCACAAGGGGCGGACGGGTAAAAAAATGTTTGATAGAGACAGTTTTCTGTACAGTGATGGAATCTCCACAGTACAAAAAAATACTTTCTGGGGGGGGGCACGTGCCCCCGCCCCCCCCCCCCCCCTAAAGCCGCAATTGCTATGATCTACACATACTTTTAAAAGAATAAGTTTTGCTGTGGAATTTCAGATTGATAACGAAAATGACAATTTTCTCAGAGCCAGAATGTTGAAAAGTAAGAATTATTATAAGCGATAATAATTATCAGCCTGAAACACTCATCTACATTGAAAAATCTTCCGAGAAAAGATACTTGCCGCCAACGGGACTTGAACCCGTATCCTTCTGATTGCCGGTCAGGTGCTCTGACCACTGAGCTATGGCGGCTTATCTAATACCCGCCAAATAATTCAATATATACTATTGTTTCATTCAACAATTACTGTTTTATTATATTTTTTCCACCTGAAAACAACCAACTTTATTTATTTAAGCATCTTTTCTCGGAAGATTTTTCAATGTAGATGAGTGTTTCAGGCTGATAATTATTGTTTATAATAATTGTTACCCATTGTGCTATGCATAAAAATCTTGTCTTAAACGTTAGTTTATCAATTAAAAAATAATTGAAAAGTAAGATTCTCTCAAATTTACAAACTCATATTTATTTATTATTGTTTACAAATTAGACTAGTTTATTAAAGTAAGTTAATAAAAGTAAAATCCAGAGATATCAAATAAAATGTTTGTTGTAGAAGATTTTATTGTTTTTTTATTTCTGTATTTTTAAAGTACAATCTACTTTTTTCTTTACTGTTCATCACAGACAAACAGACGTTCTCAAGGAGCATAGTGGCAAAATACAAGGAATTTTAATTACTATGATTACTAAATTTTCATCTTAGGAAAACAAAGGTTAGTAATTCGGATTTTTATTTTTTCTGTGAATATCGCACAAGAGTCCCAACTGCTCACAACCGCCTGGAGCTAGTGAGACTGTACCTTCCAGGATTGGAGTATGTTGTGAGGCCGAAGGTAGTGTGAGGGGATGGTCGGAAAATGCCTGGCTATTCAGATCTGGTCACAAAACCCATCTTAAGCCGTTCAAGCAACGTTTCAATCATGTAAAGTGGCGATACAATGCGCACACTGGGATTTGAAGCCGCGACCTTCGGATTGCTAGTCAAGATCTTTACCCCTCGATAATGGAGGCCGTTGCCGCCGAGACTACTCGCCGTTAAATAAATGTTTTGTATATTAGCAACGTACTGAAGGTCATTCTTATGTTTCTATTTTCATAATATCATCTTCTATTTTCAATTTGGGTGGCGGATATGGGTACTTCCGCCCTTGGAGCCAATTATTGGACAACCAACACCTATGCCAAGTGGTTCGCTACGTTTGGTGATTTAGCAGGGGTGCCCCGGTTCATGGGGTGAGATTTGTCCAAGTTTTGACGGCCGATGCATCTACCCACCTGCTGCGTGCCAGGCCGGATCGAGAAAGATTGGTTGATGATCTTTTGATCTCTCCCGCCAGAATCAATCGATCCATCGTCTTTCACCGCAGTTGGAGGGATTGATTGATACGTCCGTCACTCCTGGACACACTGACCCCCAGATTCCTATCCACCCCTCATACATATTTCCTTCCCAGAACTTCCTCTCCTTAAAAAAACCTCTCCACACAGTATCCCCTAAGATGAAGGAAAATTATTTTCCTCAGGGCCTTCTGTGTGGAGCTATTGTAAAAATAATAATAATAATAATATTGCGTCGAAGGTTAAATTTTCTCCCGACTATTTACTAACATATTCATATATGATTTTAGATTTTCACGGCCAAAAGTATTTTTGTTTTGAGTTTTTGGGGTGTTATGCCGTGTTACTCTACCTCCTCCTTTAGCCAACGTTTCGGACAGCGTTACAGTGTCCATCATCAGGGCAGATGTGTAAATGTTAGTGGTGAAATGTGTGCTTAAGTACTTCGAAGCTATACCGTGTTGCCAGCTCCATTCAACTGCGAGCTGGCATTACAGTATACTTGAAGATGGTTTTCTGCATTTAGCTTTGGTGTAGCCGTCAATTACCGGATACCAAGAACTATTGAGCTTAGCTCCATCGTCTCTATTAATGTTAATAGGATTTTTATGAATTTCAATTTCCTCTGTAATTAGGCGTGCTCTATGAGTTTTGGGTCTTCCCAGGACTTCAGGAACAAATCCAAAGTAATGGCCGGTTTCAATTAAATGCTCGGCGATTATCGATTTGTCAGGGTGGTCAAGTTTACACGCTCTAACATATTCATCTTCAAAGATCTGGAGTTTTAGATTTGATAAAATCTTCTCTTTATTAAGGGGTCACGATGTCCAAAACTTTCCTCACCGTGTACCACACAAGTATATTATAACAACGTTATGTACTTAGTGTATCTGGGTCGTTCCGGTGGCTTACTTTACCTGCTTCGAGATGAACCTTATAAGGCTTCTATCAGAAACACATCCTGATATCTGCGAAGTGCAAATATATACCTCATGAAAAAAGGTTTTTTTATTTTTATGAATGTACTAGAGACTTCCCGGCATGCCATGCAATGCTACTAAATAAAGGAATTATTTCTCCCTGCGTGTCCTTTCCCAATCGTCCCATTCCCCTTCCCCTCCCGCGTCCCCTTCCCTCCATGCTTTTCCCCTCCATCTTCCCTGCCTTCCCTCTCCCGTCTCCCGTTTCCCCCGTCCCGCGAACCCACTCAGTTTTCAAACAGCTCGCGTGCTACCTATTGCAATTTTTTTGTACAAATTCCATAATGCCAGAGCTCACCACTATATTTAGAAACCATCGCGGGCATGCGCACAACAACTCACCAAAATTTCGGATTCGTATGAACGGTTGAGGGACCGCATAAGGGACAAATAAAGAACCATTCATTTTTATAGGTATATATGAAGATTAGCACAGTCTCGCGAAAAATCACAAAAATCACACTTGTAATTGTAGGTTTTATGAAGTTGAAAAATCTTTTTGTAAAATAATATTTGTCTTATAAAAAATAAATTTACCTATTGAATTTCAATAAACTTGAAAAATTACGATATCTATCTAATGACACTATAAAAATCAAGACACTTCAAAACTAAACACATCAATCCAACAAAAATTATATGACCGGTTATGAAAGGGATAGAATTCATTCAAAGAATGTGTATATGAACGGACCACTAAATTATGTTCATTGGATCTTCGGTGAAACCAAGCGACGTTGTATCAGTAACATATCTTCACAAGAATTACTAATTAGTAAAATTATTTTTGTACCTGCTTGTCGCTTGTTGGATATGATAAATAGTTTCATTTTGAAAATTAAGAGTTTATTGAACTTGAATAATGTTACGCAATACGCAGAAATATTTGACACTTCTTCCTTTCCAATGCACCAACAACCGAAATTAGCATGTTGATTCATTGCGACAACTGATCCCTCCGACAATTGATCCCTCCGACAGTTGTTCCTCTGACAATTGATCGCTACTACATTTGATCCCTCCGACAGTTGATCCCTCCGACAGATGATTTATCCGATACAGTTGATCCCTCCGATGGCTAATCTCTCCAACAGATGATCCATCGACATTTTATCCCTCCCACTGTTGATCCCTCCGATAGTTGATCCCTCCGACAATTGATCCCTACGATATTTGATCTCTCCGACAGTTGATCCATCCGATACAGTTGATCCCTCCGACGGCTGATCCCTCCAACAGATGATCCATCATATTTGATCCCTCGAATGTTGATTCGGCGAACAGTTGATCCCTTCAACATTTGATCCCTCTGACAGGTGATCCCTCCGATAGTTTATCCCTCCGATAGTTCATCCCTCCGACAATTGATCCCTACGACATTTGATCTCTCCGACAGTTGATCCATCCGATACAGTTTTTTTTTTTTTTTTATGAGCTCCACACAGGAGGCCCTGAGGAAAATAATTTTCCTCAGGGCCTATGTCATCTTTGGGGATGCTGTGTGGAGGGTTTTTTAAGGAAAGGAAGGAGAGGAGAGTTCTGGGAAGGAAAAGGGTTTAAGGGGTGGGTAGGAATCTGGGGTTCAGTATGTCCTGGTCATCCGCCTCCAAGACCTGGACAAACCTCACCCCATGAACCCGGGCACCCCTGCTAAATCACCAAACGTAGCAAACCACTTGGGGTGATCTATGGCAGAGGTGTTGGTTATCCAATAAAGGTTCCCGGGGCGGCGGTACCCATTCCCGCCTCCCAAATTACAGTTGGTCCCTCCGACGGCTGATCCCTCCAACAGATGATCCACAATATTTGATCCCTCGACAGTTGATTCGGCGAACAGTTGATCCCCTTCGACATTTGATCCCTCCGACAGTTGATCCCTCCGACAGTTGATCCCTCCGACAATTGATCCCTACGACATTTAAACTCTTCGACAGTTGATCCCTCCGATAGTTGATCCCTCCGACAATTGATCCCTACGACATTTGATCCCTCTGACAGTTGATCCACTTAGAGATTATTTTTTCAAGATACATAATAAAAATCAGCTACCCCTGGGTACAGAGCAAGAAGCGTACACTCCTTCCTTACACTTCTGCAACAAGATGGTTAAGTATTTAAAAGAGTTTTCTTTCACCCGAGAAAAATTCTGATTTTGCAAAATAGTACGTCATATTCTTGACTCCCACGCAAAGTCAACCCAAAGAGGGTATATTATTAAAAGTTATTATTTTATTCTGAGCAAAGATTCTCTGAAAACAGATGGTCTTGTTATCTTTAGCATTTGCAGGATTGAGATATTTTTTCCTAGGTGCCCTCCAGATTCATATTATATAATATATCGATGCCTCCAGGGGGATCCATTCTGTATTCATCGGTTCTTCTTTCCATTCTCTCATTTAATTATTGTCGGCGGCATAACTTTAAATAAATACCTTTTCAGGAAACCGACAGCATTCACTTTATAGGATTCTTCTAAACTCTCACATTCAGTGGGTAGCACTTTCACAGAAGTTTGCTTTTAAAGTGACCTTTCCCATTTTTTTTTTTTTTTTTTTTTTTTTTTTTTGTATTAGAGGAAAAAAGTTATACAATATTACAGGGAATCAAATAAAATAAGGTATTATAAAAAAGAAAAGTCCCAATAAACTACTTTTAAGTAGTTTGTCAATGGGTGCTTTTACTTGGAAGTTTTTTTTTTTTTTTAAATAAAACTTATAATGCAGTTAGACATTATTTTTGTGTTACTACAAGAATTTTAATACAAACTTTTTCTTTCGGCGAGCCAATTTTTCAATATAATATTTGTTCTTACATTATTTGTACATTTTTTAATTTTAGCAGGTAACATATTTAAGCATGTAGGTATCATGTAGTCCAGCGTTCTTTGTCCATATTTGTTTAAGTGCTTAGGTACGATTAGTCCTTCATTTAACGTAAATCGAGTATTGTAAGTGTGGTCCAGTCTATTTATGTATATAGGGCTATTCAAATGCTGAAAAATAATTTTATGCCACAGAAATGCTCTTGTTCAGGATCTCAACTTCCGCTCTCCTGACAAAGCAATCCGGCGTGGTAACACCAGATTCCAAGGGAAGTGTGGCTGGAGTAACTCTTCAATAATAACTCCAGCTCTTGAATAATTGGTCTTTATTGAAACAATAAAAGACCCGTAGGGTAGCTCATGTACGGTGAGCCCAATGATGCTATCTCTCTCCGCGGTTTTATAACCCACATGAAGTGAAAACCTGGCAGCAGACGTTTTGCCCAAAAACGACCCGCCCAAGACGGATGGTAACAAGAGAAGAAGGAATTAAAAAATCCGTGGCAATACGAAATCGCCCTGGCAATTGCCAACACAAAAAAATGTTGCCACAACCATTAGGGTGACAATCACAAATATTAATATTTCAGTACCTGAAATCTTAACATATTCCCGCCCAAAAACGAGTATTAAGGAATAGTCGTTTTTCATAAAATAATATAAGAAGAGATTGCAACATTGGAACTCAGAATTTACCCAACGAGTTCACATACAAAAATAAACAATATTCAATATATGGATATCAAAATAATAACAAAAAACTTATAACTAAGTATATAACCCTATGTCAGACTTGACATTAAAAAATGAAAGTTTAATAACGTAGAACCTTCTGGTGCGCTGCACCCACTTATGTGAAAATGGTTTAACACTTGGCACTGATGAGCCTGACGGCACTTTGATTTACACATCACATCACTTTTAGCGTTGTAATTGGTTCTTAATCCAGGTTGGAGGAAGCATCCTCCATGGGAAGTAGACAGAGCTGTGTCACGGCTCTTTTGGTGACACCTCTGGCCGTCCTCAAGGAGACGACGCGGACGCGTCCGTCTTGGCCAGGGTGGATCTCCGTCACTACGTCACGTCCGCCAGTACTGCGGAGGTAGCTGGTTGTCTTTGATGATGACCATGTCACCAGGCTGTAAACTGCGTTGACGTCCTTCTTGCCATTTGACTCGGTTCTGCAATTCTGCTAGGTATTCCCGGCTCCATCTGTGCCAAAAAGATTGAACAACGGTAGACATCTTTTGGTAAATATTAAGCCTGTTTGTAGGCAGATGATGGATATCAAGCTCAGGCAATGCTAACAGGTTGTCGCCAATAAGGAAGTGTGACGGAGTGAGGGCGTTTAAGTCATTTGGATCTGATGTTAATGGAGTCAGAGGACGGGAATTTAAACAAGCCTCAATCTGTATTAGTATGGTATTCATTCCTTCGTATGTCAAAACAGTTGACCGCATTGCTTTTTTTAAATGCAACTTGGTCATTTTAACTGCACTTTCCCAAAGTCCCCCGTGATGCGGTGAGCGGGGAGGCAAGAAACTCCAGCTAATATTCTGCTGGGCCAAAAAATTATGGATTTCTTTATCAGATGCCTTCAAAAAATCAAATAGTTCAGTAAGTTCCCTATAACTACCTGTAAAGTTAGTTCCATTATCAGTAAAGAGTCGTGAGGGTTTACCCCTCCTAGCTATAAATCTTTTCAATGCATTCATAAATGCCATTGAAGTTAAATTAGTCACTAATTCTAGGTGAATTGCCTTCGTTGAAAAACAAATAAATAAACATATGTAAGATTTTACACTCTTAGCATTTCTGGTTAAACCAGACTTAATTAAAATTGGACCTGCAAAATCTATGCCGGTTACATAAAATGGTCTTTGGATTCGGAATCGGTCAGCAGGAAGGTCACCCATGAGCTGGCGACATTCGCGCGGACGGACTCGGAAACATACAATACATTTATGCAGTGCTCGCTTCACTGCGTTTTTACCATATATTGGCCAAAAACGTAAACGCAGTAATGCGAGCAGAGCATTACATCCTAAATGTAAATTCTCATAATGCAGATGGGTTATTATTAAGTCAGTCAACTTATGATTTTGTGGTAACAAAATTGGATGTTTTTGAGAGGCTGAGGTAATATCGGATTGTGATAGTCGACCTCCAACACACAACAACCCATCCTGCATAAAAGGATTTAGTGCCTTTACTTTGCTCTGCCTAGATACAAATCTTCCATTACTCACAGACGCTATTTCATCATGAAATGCGAATCGCTGAGCGTTCAAAATCAATACATGCATGGCATGTTCCAGTTCGATTACAGAAAGCTCGTCGACCCGCATCGGTCTTCGTTTAGAACAGTTATGTATGAAACGTAACATATAAGCAACTACGCGCCTCAGTCGTCTTAATGAAGAATAATTATTAAATATTTCCCAATCGACAGGACTACTAGTAACCAAAACTATCCTCGCCATTTCTGGCAACTCCGTGGGAGTATCAAATGTAGAACGTGGCCACTTATCCTCGTCGGACGTGAGCCATGGTGGTCCTGACCACCATTATGAAGATGTTTTCAACTGCTGAGATGTTATTCCTCTGGAAATTATGTCAGCTGGGTTTTCAGTTGAACAAATGTGACGCCATATAGCGCCATCACCTTCACGTTGTATTTCTGATACGCGGTTAGCAACAAAGGTAGTCCAACGGTGCGGTTCTCCTGCAATCCAAGCCAATGTTATTGACGAATCACACCACAAAGTGGTGTCAACCGTTACTTGGAGAGCTGCCGTCACCCGCTTCATTAATTTAACTAATAATTGTGCTCCACATAACTCAAGACGTGGTAACGATAAATTTTTTAGTGGGGCTACACGAGATTTAGCGCATATTAACTGTGATTGGTGAATGCCGTGTTCATCGGTAGATCTTAAATACAGACAAGCGCCATATGCTACTTGAGATGCATCGCAAAAACCGTGTAAGCTAAAAGATTTTTTATTAAAGCAGAAAATTTTCCTCGGTACCCGAATATGATTTGCTTTACGGAGACTCAGCGTGTAAATCTGCCAGGCCAATAAAAGGTCATTGGGTAGCTTGTCATCCCAGGATGTTTTTAGCTTCCACAATCTTTGCATAATTATCTTACCGACAATGATTACTGGGCCTACCAGTCCTAAAGGGTCAAACACTTTTGAAATTAATGATAAAACTTGACGTTTTGTTACTTCTAACTTTGAGTCTATGCTTTCTACCTGATAGGTAAACTCATCAAGTTTGGTGTCCCATATTAATCCGAGAATCTTAGCTTCATTGGATTCATTTGGCAATAATTCTAAATTATCTTTAGAATCATTAATCGAGGGCGCATTAGACCTCCATTTTCTAATCTCCATGCCTGCTGTAGCAAGCGCATTAATGATTTGTGATTTAAGCAAGTGACAAGTATCAATGGAGTCACTACCAGAAAGAAAATCATCTACATAAAAATTTTCCTTAAGGGATTTACTAGCTAATGGATGAGTAAATGAAACGTCATTACCTAGCTGATGCAGACAACGTATTGCTAAATAAGGCGAAGGAGCCAAACCATATGTCACCGTGTTTAGCGTATAGTGTTTCGAACAATCCTCCGCATCCTTTCTCCATAATATACGTTGGTAATTTCTGTGTTCCGGGTTGATATTAATTTGGCGGTACATTTTTGCAATATCTGCGGTGACTGCATATTGATGTTTTCTGAAAAATACCAAGTGGCAAAATATATCATTTTGAATGGTGGGCCCAATCATTAGAGCGCGATTCAAAGAAATCCCTCGAGCGGGTTTAGCCGACCCGTCAAAAACAACACGAATTTTAGTAGTTGTGCTTGATTCTTTAAATACAGCGTGATGTGGTAAATAATAAGTAGTTTCATCACGTATTGGCGGTTCACATTCAGTCATGTGACCTAACGCAAGATACTCATCAATAAATTCCGAGTATTGTTCCTTTAAACTAGGTTGTCTTAAGAATTTCCTTTCCATTGACACTAATCTACTTTTAGCAATACTAAATGAATCTCCTAATTGAGATAGGTTAGATTTAAATGGTAAGTTCACTACAAATCTACCATTTGCATCGCGTTTATGCGTGCCTTTGAAAATCTTTTCACATTCACTATCTTCCAGAGAGTGATGCTTACTATTTTCAATTTCTTCAACCTTCCAAAACCTTTCTATTTGATTCTGCAAAGAATTTAATGAAATATGACAAACTTTAACTGGCCTCGTATTTTGACGCCTCTGTACAGCTCCTGATATTATCCAGCCTAGCTCCGTTCGATGCAATGTAGGTTTATCCTTTCCTAACTGTATCTGATCCGTACGAACCACCTGCCAGAATATCTCTGCTCCGATCAGCATATCAATAGCAGCTGGCTGGTAAAACTGCGGATCAGCTAACTGGATGCCGTCTGGAATGTTCAACATTTTTGGATTAATCAAGGTCTGTGGAAGATTGCAAGAAATCTCATCTAATACCAAACAAGATATTTCATCCCGGTATTGAGAACATAATGATTTAAATTTAATGTCAACTGTTTCCTTTACATGAATTAAATTATTATGCAAACCTGAAACAGGTATATTCAACTTTGTACAATGCAAATTTAATCTTTTACAAGTATCCTTTGTAATAAAATTAGACATTGAACCCGAATCCAAAAGTGCGCGTATTTTGTGTGTTCCACCATACGCGTCTTCTATTTTTACTATTATGGTAGATAGTAAAATTTCCCGCCCGTTCATGTCACTATGACATGCTAAATTTACTGGTGCCTCCGACTGACCCTTGCCAGTTGAAGTACCCGCTTGTACATTATCAGTATTGATATGTAACAGAGTGTGATGTTTTCGATCACAAACACTGCATTTTTCCTTCCACCTGCACAACTTTGAAAGGTGCCCCGGTTTTAGGCAGTTATAACATAAATTGTTCTCTGAAACGAGCTTTCTTCGTGCCGCTGGTTCTTTGTTAACAAATATTTTGCAAGAATAAATGAAATGACTGTCATTACACAGCATACAATTAACGTTGCTCGACGCTAACGTAACCTTGTTTGTAGACTTCTTTTCCTTAAAATTAAAAAACTTTGCTTTTGTTGCAACTGGTTCCGATTTCTGTTGCATTCCACCAATATCACCTTGGATAGTTTCCAGGATCTGAGACCTTTGTGAAATAAAATTGCTAAACTGCACGAACGTAGGATAAACTTCGTCGCATTCTAATGATTCCCAAAGGCTACGTGTGTGATTATCTAACTTTGAGGTTAGAATATGAATAATTAAAGTATCCCAATGTTCGGTTGGTAGCTTAAGGTTGTGTAAAGCTCTCAAATGAATGTTTGCTTGATCAATTAAATTCCGTAATTCATGATGATTCTGTCGTTTTAACGGTGTAAAACTAAATAAGAAATTCAAATGTCTATTTGCTATAAGTCGGACATTTTCGTATCTCGAAATAAGCATTGTCCAAGCTGCACTATAATTATCCCCGGTTATTTCTAGAGAACTAATCAAATCAAGTGCCTCTCCGGACACATAACTAATAAGGTAATGAAATTTCTGAACATTATTTAATTTACTGTTATCATGAATTAAGGCAATGAACGAATTTTTAAAAGTCAACCATTTATGGTTGTCACCTGAAAACACTGGTATAGAGATTGGTGGTAAATTTACTGATATATTTGGGACATTTTCAATCTTCTTAAATTTTGATAACATTTCCTGTCCTAATGCAATTACATTAAAATATGTACCTTCAAAATTATCCCTCGCGTCATTATCTTCTGATTTGTTCAATAAATCAATCTCCAGCTGAATTTTGGAGAATTCTATCAGAGAAGGTTTAATGGCTTCCAACCTCGATGACAACACGCCAGGTGTAATATCATTTTCGTTGCTTAAATAGGTTTCGAATCTCGTTAATGAACCTTTCAAAACCCCGCGCCGTTTAATCAACTTGTCGAGTTCCATTTTTTACAAACGAAATAACACTAACTTGATTTCAAAACTGAATACACAATACACAACGCGACAGTTTGACGTAAACAACAATGAATAATACCATAAATAATATACTTTGGATCATAGAGAAACCACTCACAATACTATAGCATACAAAGACGAAACTTGCAACCGCGTGGCTAGAAATGTAGGTAGGCAAAAGCAAAGTTATTCTGCAGACTGAATACAACAATAAAAATTATTATCACCAACAAATTTATGCTATGTAATATTGAAAGCATCTGATTATGAACACCCGAATGTAATTCGATATAATCAATACGAAATAATGTGGCATCTACACAGATTTTTAGCTTTTTAAATGGAATTTGAAAGGACAATGAAAGGAAGGCTACAACCTGATTTGCTGTGCATGCGAGCGTCGTGATGAGGCTCGCTTGATCAATCCAATGATGGTGATGAGGACGCCGACTGGACCAATCCCGATGATGATGAGGCCGCCGACTGGACCACTCCCGATGATGATGAGGCCTGACTGGGCCACTCCAAATAATGATCTTCAGTCTCAAATGGATCAATCCAAATAATGATCACCCAGCTTGAATGAGTCAATCCAATAATGATCACCCGGCTCGAATGATCAATGCAATGATCAATGCAAATAATCCGGCTCGAATGATCAATGTTCAGGATCTCAACTTCCGCTCTCCTGACAAAGCAATCCGGCGTGGTAACACCAGATTCCAAGGGAAGTGTGGCTGGAGTAACTCTTCAATAATAACTCCAGCTCTTGAATAATTGGTCTTTATTGAAACAATAAAAGACCCGTAGGGTAGCTCATGTACGGTGAGCCCAATGATGCTATCTCTCTCCGCGGTTTTATAACCCACATGAAGTGAAAACCTGGCAGCAGACGTTTTGCCCAAAAACGACCCGCCCAAGACGGATGGTAACAAGAGAAGAAGGAATTAAAAAATCCGTGGCAATACGAAATCGCCCTGGCAATTGCCAACACAAAAAAATGTTGCCACAACCATTAGGGTGACAATCACAAATATTAATATTTCAGTACCTGAAATCTTAACAGCTCTTACTGAAAGATTCTGGTAAAAGTACGCAACATTGTGTCTTTGCTCGTATAAAATTTTATGAGCTAATAATTTGACTAATGAATTTTGGACTGATTGAACATGATTAA
This sequence comes from Limnephilus marmoratus, assembly GCA_917880885.1. Taxonomy (NCBI): domain Eukaryota; kingdom Metazoa; phylum Arthropoda; class Insecta; order Trichoptera; family Limnephilidae; genus Limnephilus; species Limnephilus marmoratus. The sequence goes on from OU862919.1 coordinate 50,939,841, forward strand.
CATTTGTCTTACAGGAAAGTCCCCAAGCTGTAATTCCGTACCTTATAATAGACTCAGCTAATGATAAATAAATTATTCGAAGTGTACATATTGGAACATAGAATTTAAGTTTATATAATCTACTAACAATAGATCTCAGACGTTCACAGACTTTATTTATTTGTAAATCCCATTTGAAAAAGCAGTCAATAATTACACCTAAATAAACATATTCTTTAACCACTTCAATATTTTCGCATGTACACAATGCTGGGATACCAACATGTAAGCAATCTGAACCGTGTGTTTTTATTTCTGGTGTAATAATATTTGTCTTGGCATTGGGTGATCTAATATGTATCAATTTGGTTTTTTTTTGCATTTATGATTAAACCAGAGTCATGAGACCATTTCAAAAGCTCAATGTAATCCTTTTGTAAGAGTTCAATACATAATTTTAAATCACTGCGAGAAATCACTAGTGCAGTATCATCCGCATACACAAAGTGTTTTACATGTTTAAAGATGTACTTAATAAAAGATACATAAATGATATATATATGTACTTTATTTCTCATACATCTAGCTACATAAAAATCATAATATGCTTTCTTGGGTATATATATATGAGTACATGAGATGTATATGTATTGCTATTTTAAGCATGGGAAATGTTTGAAACATTCAAAATACCTTCTGTCCATCCTCGCAAAGGTTTCTGAATTTTTACAATCACGTCAAAATACATCAATCTGAAAAGTTTGTTTAATCATTAAAAAAACTCTTACGAAACTGTCAAAAATATCAAAAATTTATTATCACTTATACCCTACACAGCTTATACAACCAAAATGCAGTAGCAGATATTTTTAATAGAACCGAAAAAACAAAAAAAAAACACATCACATATTATTTGAAAAGAGTTATTAGTTCATATTTCGTTTGCTGTAACCTCATTGTAAAATGTTGTTTATTAAAACCATACTGTTATGATTACACTGAATAATTGTTTTGAAATTAATATTTTTTTAATATGGTTAAATGTAGGTATTTAAGAAATTAAATTTTAGAAATTAATATTTTAGAAATTAATATTTTTTTAATATGGTTTTTTAATATGTAATTAAATGTAGGTACCGTACATAAATATTTCAAAAACTCAAAACAAGTATTGTAAAATCTCCTAACCGTTTGTTTTAGGACTTCCTTTGCGAAAATGTATGATTTATACGAATTTTTAAGCCATAAGCATTTCTTTTTTTCCCCTTAATAAGTCAGGTACGCCTTTCACTTCATACATATTTTATATGACTGGCAAAAATAAATAATCGTGAAAACAAACTTATGGGTCAGTAGGTATTGGACAGTTAGGGTCCGGGTGAGGGGTTGTCCGGTTACACGGCGGAGGAACCAGTGACGCCACGTGGAAGATTTTTTTTTGTATGTTTTGTTGATTTAAAAAAAATGTAAAAAAAACAAAATCGGAGAAAATTTCATTTATATTTTTTACTCCAAATAAGGTCAGGAATTTCTGGTTAATGTACCTAAGTCAAGTTCGTCCCTTAAGAGACATTAATCAGCCAGCGACCGAGAATACATATTTCGTCGAAAGGCGGTTACAGGGCGGTTCCGATAAAAAAGATTAATTATTCTCCGTAACAGCTTTTTTAAATAATAAGTCAATACCGATTTTATTTCATTCAAAATTTTACTTTAATGTATATTCATATATTATTTTAATTTATATAATCAAAAATGCTGAAGGCGTGATGATGAAACTATTAAAATAATGTAAAGTTTGTAATTATTTTTTGATCCTAAGTATTCATAATTTTTAAATAATGTCTACGCAAAATAAGAATGTAAAAAACTTAAATATATTTGTTTGTAAGACCGTAAATAAATAGACAAAATGAAGTATTTTCGTCACAAATACTTAATTGCGGATCTTTTTTAAACGATTTTATTAAATCTAAAATTAAAATTCTGAAACATAGCTTTCCCAGATAATGTATTGATTTATTTTACTGCATGATTATATTATTTGAAATGTGTGTTGTATAATAAAAAGTTTTGTTTGAAACTTTAAATCTGCCAACGACCTACGGTAAAACCGTTTTGTACTAAAAATAAACATATTTTCTCAAAATTTAAAACATAGCTTTACTAGATAAAAGAATAGTCTTTCGAAATCAATTTATAATTTTTTGTCGAAAAGAGTCAATAGGTACGTCTAAAATTTGTTTTTAAAAATGACATATTTCCGGTTTTGTCTGGTTATTGGTAATATTTGTACTTGGCCATATCACACGATTTCAAAATCATTTATTGGAATGGGTCAAACGATTCATTCAATTATTTTTTCAGAATTGCCATTTTAACGCACCACATACTGAACTTTTATGCAGCTACAATGGTTATGTACCGCACAATTGTGCATTCTATGAAGTCAACGAAATTATTATAGCATTTATAAAAAATACACCAATTGAATCATTTTTGCCGATGTTAACTGGTTTGGTGGAGAGCATTGTATGGTATTTAATACTTCAATTGTTATTTAATTTTGAATGAACCATTCGGTTAGCAGAATGGAAGGGTAGTTAGCAGAATAAACACGACACTACGCAAATTAACCAATCAATAACTTAATAATAATAGAAGATCAAATATGTACATGATTACCCCTAGACGTATAAAATCCCAAAACAATTCATAGAAAAGGGGACTAATTTAAAAATCTGTTTTATGAACTTTACAGGTATTTTGAAGATGTAATTGGTAGGCATCTCTGACCCCGCTGCAGTTCTTATTTTTTTCTCGAATTGTTTAAAGTTTTTTCGAAAATTCTACAAGTGAGCAAGATGAACCAGGTTTTTACAAGTAATGTGTCATGTGTAGATTGGACCGATTGAGTTTATTAATTAAGGGTATTGAAAATAATTGTCATTGAGATATTGACGTTTCTTTAGACAAATTGTAAAATTCCATAAAATATTTGTAAGTAGTGACTGTAAGTCGATAGGTATTTAAGTGTCGACTGTCTACTTACAAAGCTTTTTTTTCATTAGCTCCACACAGGAGGCCTTGATGAAAACATTTTAACTCGAGGCCTATGTCATCTTTGGGGATGCTATTTGGAGGTTATTTTTTGGGAAAGCAAGGAGAAGATGATCTGGGAAAGAAAAAGGTTTGAGGGGTGGGTAAGAATCTGGGGTCAGTGTGTTCAGGAGTGACGGATATATGAATCCATTCCTCCCAGTGCGGTCCGAGGCGACGCGATGGGTCGATAAAGTCCGGCTGGAAAGATCAAAAGGTCTCCCTCCATCAGTCTGACCGCCACGTTGTTGGGTAGACGCATTCGCCGCCAAGACCTGGACAAACCTCACCTCATGCACCCTGGCACATCTGCATAGTCACCAAACGTAGCGAACCATTTGGAGGCACCTATGGCAGAGGTGTTGGTTATCCAATAAACGGTTTCCTGAGAGGCGGTGGTTTTGACGCGATGTCCACTAACTACTGTTCACAGAACTATCCGTTTTGACGGATCGGTAGATGGTCAGTTGTTTATCATAAATATAACATATTGTATACATTAAAAATACATATGGTATAATAAGTAGGTACCTTCTTTAATAACTGTGCATACTGCGGTAGCGAACGACGTTGCTATTTTGACTTTGCAGGAATCATTTCTATTGGCTCCTCGCATGCCAATAGCGATCTCACAATATGATAGCCGCTGGTGAACGAAATAAGAATAACCAATCTGTTCAGAATTGCCGACGAAGCGACAGCTCGGAATTCGCTCCCACTGTTCCTAACCGAATATTTTTTAATGTAAGTGGATGTAATTGTACGGATGTAATTGATATAATAAACTTGTAAGTACAATGCTTATTTGATTTATGCACAACCATGCATCTTATCCCACATAATACTGTCGTTGTAAGTAGGTATTTAATAAGTATGTACGTCGTAAAGTGTGTATGTATAATCCATCCGATGTTTATGGTTGATAGAACTCTATTTGTGCGGTCAGACAGCCTAAGTCAAAAGAGCTAGGTGGCATCGGGAGTACCGGGTATCGGTTAGTGGGTACGGGGGCCGAGGCCGGGGCCGCAGAAGCTCAGTGAGTTGGAATGGTGATAATGCCGGCCGATCTCTCCTGTTATCCGGGCAGTACTGTAGGCGCACACCGCACACTGGGCACTATCACACGCAGTCACTACTTATTGTTCACTTGTTCGGCAGATATTGAATCAGAGCTTGTCTGTGCACTGACTTCATTAAAGTGTTCTTGGACCACACAACATTAGGTGCATTATCCACTGAAGCGATTCTGGTCGAAAAATGTACCACTTTTATTTTTCTGCGATTGATAGCGGTCCAAAAATGAACCACATTTTACTACCATTCGTAAAACATTTATTGTAATTATTTAAAACATTTCCATGGCCTGCCATTTATTTAAAAATTAAACTATTGAAATGTTTTATCTATTACTAGCAAACCCGGCCACACATTGCGGAGGCTAACGAAACCTTTATAAACAACGCCATCTGTTCAATCTATATCAATCTGTATGACTACCACAACACGGGCAATAGCCTAGTATGGTAGTTAAAAATGGCAAAAACTGTAACATGTAAACATTTATGAAATAATAAAAAAATCAGTTTGTCAGCCCGCTGCCTGCTACCTTCTGCCCGGTGCCGCTTGGCCAGATATGTTATGTATTTCAACCAATTTACATAAAACGTTTACAAATTTTATACCTAAAAACCTTTCTCTTGAATCACTCTATATATTGGTGAAAACCACATGAAAATCCGTTGCGTAGTTTAAAAGATCTAAGCGCACATAATAATAATAAAGATAAAGATGACCATCGTAGATAAGTTTTAAGATTTTCACGGCCAGAAGCATTTTCGTTATATGTTTTTGGGGTGTTGTGCCGTGTTGCGCTACCTCCTTCTTTAGCCAACGTTTCGGACATCGTTGCAGTGTCCATCATCAGGGCAGATCTGCCGGATCTGCCCTGATGATGGACACTGCAACGATGTCCGAAACGTTGGCTAAAGAAGGAGGTAGCGCAACACGGCACAACACCCCAAAAACATATAACGAAAATGACCATCGTAGACTATTTAAGAACGATGGTAAAAATAAATTTTAAAAATATTTTTTTCACGCCGAATTTTTGATCAGCTGTTTACGGTTAAAATTAAGTCCTTTTTCCATATATGTGCACCTTTCATTTTCAAGAATACAACAGACAATATACAGATAACGAAAATATTCTACGTTGACTCGAATAAGTACCTCTCACGGAGTTTCAAAGTAACAAATACGCAGGATTCGTGCGGTTATAAACTTAACGATTTTTTTTATAAATCCTACAAATATGAGATAAACGGTAAAATACAGGATAATTGATTGGCTATACAGCACTATAATAAGTTTTTGTCTTCATGTTAAAATTCGAAGGTATGATTTTTTAAGGTTGGCGAAAATATTTTAAAATGATTTTCTCTAGAAATCTATGCAAATTTATTTGTTAATTTTGCGTGGTCAATCCGTGGTCAAATACGCTCGATTTCTTTCCATTTACCTCGCAAACCAACATCGAGGCAATATCTTCTACCGTTCTATTGTGACAACTCCAACACTGAATCACAATTGTATACTCCAGTACGCCGTATAATGACTATCAAGATGTTATTGACATATTTAACACTTCATTCACTAAAAATAAACAAGTAATAGTATTTATTTTGGAAAGAAAAACAACAAATTCAATAAAAACAAACTACTTAGCTCTGTTTTACTTATTTCATTATAATATTTATTATATTATATTTATTTATCATAATATTTATAATAATATTTATTTATCTCTCACCTTCACTTTCAATGCCCGCGACACCGTAAATAACTAACCTATAAAAATGTAGAAAAAAAAAATGTAAGCGTTTGTGAAGGTCATTTCATGAACATTCTCCAGCCCTAAAGATTCCGAAATTCTCCAGTATTTTAAAATAAATATCAACTATACTTTTGCCACTAATCTCCAATAGTCCTAAATTCTCCAGTATTTTAAAATAAATACCAACTCTACTTTTGCCACTAATCTATTGACAAATGTAATACTAACAGCGATGAGGGTAGCAAATAATGAAAAATCATGTAATGTCCAGTGTGTTAACTGTAATGTCCTCCGCGTGAAAAGCCGTATCTTCTCCAAGCATAAACTTATAATTAAAGTGTGTTTATCGGAAGTGACCTGCCAGGTAAGTATGTTTCTGTATCCATTTGTAAATAGTAAAATCAGTTAGAACCTAAGCATTCCTAATAAATTGTACAGCGCCCTTGAGGTGATTTTTCACAAAAACGGCGCTTTATAAATTATCCAATTATTATTATTATTAATATTTGTCTGATTTATGAAGCGTTATTTTTGTGAAAAATCACCTCAATCATCCATGTATTGTACCTTTTCCAGTCTACTGTTTTTCCATCTTGCGTGGTGGAGTGTTTTGTTTTTGTTTTACGAGTGTTTATTTTTGATTTTGTATTGGATTGTAGTTTTGGATTGTGTTTTTGATTTGGTAATGCCTTTGTTTCTCTTATCTGTGGTTATGCCCATTTATAAGTTCTTTGTTAAAAAAATTCGAGTGCAGTTTACAAGCGGTAGAAGCGAAACTTTACCAAGACAATCTCAACCAATACTTGAAAAGTGATGTCATAATCAAAGCGACCAATGGGTGGAGACCTCGCGTAATTTTCGTTTCATATCTCAACCAATAGGAGCCTTTAAAAGTGATATCATTGTTAAAGCTGCCGATGAGCGCAGTTGATGCGTCGCAGGTGCAGTAATCGTCATTTCAGTTTCATCCGAAATCCAAATCACAGCGGTGCTATAGAAGTTTCACTTCAAAATGTGCTTTTGTTAATGCTTTGAGATCCCTATGCAACATATTTTGTTTAAATATATCTTTGACTCGCTAAATTCGGTTCACGACCCAATGTGTAACGCGTAAAAAACCAATTTGATAAACAGCTACGATAAACCCCTGCAAAACAGTCTATGGCCTATAAAGTTGGAATCAAACATAACACTTAAACCTACTGACGAAATCAATTTCTCTTTGAGCTGTACCTAATATTTATCCGTACCAATTTTCATTTGAATCAACAGTTAATTAATTAAGCAGCCCAAATGTAAAATCGAAAGGCAAATACTTGATTGTTTTCTGATAAAATAATATTATCCGAGGCCGCTGGGCGATGACAGCGACCCTTCCCAATGAAGTAGGGTTGCCTGCTAACAATGATTATTGTCGAAACATGAATATTGTTACCTAAATTATGGCTTACCGAAGTTTTAGGGTAAACGGACCCGGGGGAGGCTTTGTGTGCGGATTCTGTTGACTCTGTTGCTTTATTATCAATTAGGTAAACATGGCCTACAATAAAATACATCAATAAACTATAAAATTAATAAGCGAAGATGAGAAAGTCTAATTATAAAAATTAATTAAACAAAGGTATGTAAGTCATCTTCTTCTTCCTTGCATTGTCCCAACTCATTGCCTAGCTAGGCTGTTGGGTCGGCTCTTCTCGTTCTCAGGCTATATCTTCTTCGGTTTAGGACAAAGATTTTTAAGTATAAGACCGGCAGTTTTTACTGCGTGGGGCTGTGCTTCCTGGTGTCGCCGATATTGTTAACCAATACAACAACATACCTTAAAAAAATCAACTAAATTCCGTATTCAAACTAGGACCATTAGACCGTTGTCCGCCGACAGTCGGGCGACCATCATAGCATGTATCTTTTATTTCAATATCTTTGGTTCTGGGCATCGCTTTTATCCAGGCCATTTCTCTGTAATATTTTGGAGCACTGAGTCATCCAGGAGTTCTTTGGTCTTCCTCTGGATGAAGCTTCATAGACATTGCCTGCTTCACTGTGTGGGCTGGTGGTCTCCGTCTTAAGTGCGATATCATCTCAAATGTCGTACCTCCAGTTTAGATACCACGAATGCGTGAAATTTTAATTCTATCTTTTAGTGACACTCCTACCGACCATCTAAGCTTTCGCATGGCATGTAATTCATCGATAACATAAAAAGTATTACATTCTTATGCCCGGTGCATACTAGGCTAGTATTTCAAGCAAGAATAGCAAGCAATTGCCAGTAACCTAGTAACTAGCTTTGGAACTAGCTTTGTTTTTCACCTAGTAAGCTGGAGAGGTAGATAGTAACCTAGCGTCTAAAGACAGGATAGCTTAATAGGGTGTGGTTATATTATACGAGTTGCTAAAGCGCCCGCCACGAAATTCTATCGAGCTTTATGTTTATCTTCATAATTCATTTACATTTAGCCCAAAGCTAGTATATGAGCGGCTAGTGCATGGTGAAGACGCGTTGTGTTTTTTCTGACACACGATACGATTCTGAAAAATGCCGGAACGCTAGTATTCCATCTTACATCTTACAAGTCTATGCAGAATTACAAAAAAATTGTGCCAAATTAATGACAATCGGCATAATAATGATCTTCTATGTAATCTATTTTATAGTGTTTCGTCTACACAAGCAGTTAATTTTCTCAATAGACGGACGCAGACGTTTGGTTACCGTAGTCATTGTAATGACACTGGTTTAAAATATCCTAGCGTCGCGTGTAAACCGCTCTAGGTTGTGCCAAGCTATAATAGTAAGCCAGGACAAGGCGCCGGCATACTAGCTTGCAACTAGCTATCCTGGCTTGAAATACTAGCATCGTTATTCATTACGCGGGAGTATTTCACCGAAAACCGATTTAATAAGTATGTTTAATTGTTTATACAGTGATTTCTCCGATCGTTGGGGTATTTGAAAGTTTGAATTTTTTTAACTTCGTGCTTGCTAAAGTGGCTTAATTAGTAAAAGCATTTAAAAAAAGTCCCTGCATTTTTGCGGTCTATGCGGAAACCACAGGGAATCGTAGGTCGTTATGAAAACTTCTCTTCAAATTGAAAATTAAATATTATACATTTTAATGTACCTACGCTAGCCAATCATATAATTTCATTACAGTTTTCCATTTACCATTTACCATTTACCCACCAGAGTAGCGATAAACGGGAGGGTAAACTCGATTATTTGAAACTAGATAAGTACCTATCACTAAAAGGAATACTTTAGTAATTAAAATTGAATTCATTACACACAGTGTTATACAAATAGTTTATTGCAAATAGACAAAAAAGTTACTAGAACAATATGTATAAGCCGAGCTTTTCATTCAAGTGTAATAATTTGTTAATTTTTTTATCTTTATTTACAGATATACAATTTTTTCAAACATATATTGTGAAAAAACCAAAATAAAATTATAAATTAAAAAGAAAAAACGAGTGTGCTTTAGACCACACAACTGAAGTAAAACTTTTGCACCATCTATAAGATAGGAAGAGAGAAAGAAAATGTGCGCGCGCACTGCTCTCTCTTGCTCCTACGGTGTGATACAGACAATAGGCCTGCACTGTGTAACGTAACTGGCAATGAGAGAAAGAGAGAAAGAAAATTTGTGCTCGCACCTCTCTCTTTTGCCCCTACAGTAATATACGAAGCGTGCTCCCTCCCAACTACCGTTCGCCTCGCTTTTCGTAACGCTCTCGTCACGCATTCGTCAGCTTACTCCCTAAGTCAAGCGTGCGTAAAGAAGTTTTACTTCGAAAACAGAGTTTTAGAAATACCGTTTCCTTGGTTTAGGAGTAACTAAAATAATTGTGAACAAATAATATTTTTTTTACATTACAGCACATATCCTGTGAAAAGTGCCAAGATTATTGGCTTCCTTTAAGACTTCGGGTGTGTTATATCAAAGTTTTTGTCCTAAAAAACGTTGTTTTGTGTGTTCATAAGTTTAGTTTTGGAAAGTCGAAAATCTGGGCAACTCCCGTAGGATAATTGTGAACATTTTCATGGTAGGTACATAATTAAGCTTTTATTCATTGTTAACATAATTAAATATTATGTAAACAATGATTTAAAAGCTTGTTTAGTTAAAAATATTGCATTTCAAACGCATCCTCACCCAGCTAGTTTATATAACCTCTGGTTTATTATTTTGAGTTTCGTTACATAAGAATAAAACACTGGCAGCGTTGCTAATGAAAAAAACACTTCCCAGGCGATAAACGGTTTTTTTGTTACCACTGAATAAAGACTGTACAAACTCTTTTTGGAATTCTTACTAAAAATGTCTTTAACTAGGGTTGTAAAAGAGCTGGCATTTTGTCAAACTGATACATAAGCTTTCCTTTTTTAAAGAGTTAGGTTATTTCAGACAAATTATTTTAAAATTAAAACGCTCTAATTTAGTAAGAATTACAAGAAAGCGATGTTTTTTAATAACATAAATGCCTTATGCCAGTGTAAGTAAACATAGATCCAAGAAATCAACGTTTATTTTGCGCTAACGATGAATCCAAATTGTAATTTTTTAATTATTCCCTGGAAATTATAAAAATATAAATTTTTAATTGTATAAACAGGATAAAAAGTGAAATTATTAATTAAAGGAAAATGTATTAAATTTCGAATTATCTACAATTTTTTAAAGTTTATAGTATAAATCATATTCAATTTTTATTAGAACAACTATTTATTTATAACTTTTGAAGGTTTATTCCCTTCAGTGTAGTATATCATTGAAGATGAACCCTAATAATCTAAACGAAAATATGAAAGAGAACAAGATACAGAAAAAAAAGATAACGGTCGCAACTGGGACATGAACCAAAAACCTGTCGTCTTACCGTGACAAACGCCTTACCAATTCGGCTACTGCCACCTCTTCTCACAGTTGCGACCTTTATCTTTTTTTGTTTTTCTGTGTCTTGTTCTCTTTCATACTTTCGTTTAGATTATTAGTGTTATCTTCTCCTTCAATGATAAAAATTAGTGTTTATTTTCAACTTTATCCGTGTATTAAAGTGCTCCAATTTATAAATATTAAAGTATATTTCAAATACAAAATCTAGAAGGAGGTTTTATCTATTTTCTTAAATGGAACTTTTTTTATTTTTTTTTATTTTTTTATTTTAATGACAATATAAGGATAACGTAAAATTACAAAATAAGTAAAAATACCAATATAGTGGTTTGTTTACAGTCCTCCTCACTAGGTATTCCTGTTCCGAGGCGGACTGTATGTTGCTGAATGGGTGTAGATTTTTATTTCCTCATCTTCTAGTTTCTTGATTTTCATAAAATAACAATAAATAAAATAAAAGTATTAATGTTTGTTGTCTGCAGGTTATATTGGGGTTACTTCATAATTTTATTGATTTCCTCATCTTATATATATAGGGGTTATCGTATCCCATAACTTTGTCAACACTAAAAGATCACACGGATGGCATTTCTAAGATGTCACTTACACTATAAAAAACAATCATATTTTAATGAAAACGGGCACTTAAATGGAATGAAAACAATAATGTTGTGATCAAAACGGTTTCTTTCATATTTATTTCATAATTATTTGATAGTCACTTTAATATTGCATAAGAAAGATTCGCTCTAATGTAATCGCTTATAAATCTTTGTTTTTTTTCATTTTTTATATTTTACACATAGGTATTTAAAAAAAAACCTAAGGACATATATTTTTTTAATTTTATCTATTGTTGAAAATGGTATGAACTAATGATATAATGAATGATAACATTTTGTCTGATCTCTTAACACTTTGTTGTTAATTCATATATTTTTATCACTTATTATTTTCTCTGTTTATCATTTTATTTTTAAATTTTATTATTTTGCTTTTACTTAACTGTTTTGCATGACCGATATTTGCGTGTGTTATTTTTATTAAATTGTGAAATTATTAACCCCGATACAGGCGAACCCTAGTGGGGTTAATAATTACATGCTAAAAATATATGTATATAAATTGTGAAGAAGCAATAAATAAATAAATAAATAAATAAATAAATCTTCCTGTTTACTTAACTTTTATAAGATATCTGTAAAAAAATGCATAAAGTATTTAAAATTCCTTGGAAATAATCCGAAATTCGATTAGAAAATTCAAGTTTATATAACAGATTAACAATCCTCTTTGGCTGTATCAATTATTTATTTATTTTCGGGAAATCGACAGCTTACATTTTTCCAGTTTGTACATGTTTTTATAGCCAAAATAAAACCAATTATGCTACCAGGTTACTTTTTCTATTTTTTTGCTTTGTAATTATGTAATATGAACTAAACCTTAAGTCCTGGAACGGGAAACTTTTCTAGTTGGACAGGCAAAGCTTCCTAATATGTAATTTGTACTTTCTTTTGTATATATCTATAATTAACAAATACATAAATAAAATATCTTTCCATGAATTATTTCGTGGCTGTTATGTCAATTTCTATTAGTATGTTTTTTACTAACACGATTGTTTATCAATTGGATGAAATTTACCGAACTTTTATTAGTAAGGCTGTAAAACAATAATTTGAACGCGGAGTAGAATTGTGAACAAGGTGCATTGTCGTGAGATCCAAGTTAATAATTAATTATAATTAATATTACAATTCTGGAAATAATTTGAAGTTAATTATGTCTCCTCTTGAACTCAACGCGGATGTAAAATGTATAAACAATAACAGTACATTTATTAATATTGAAGACAATATAATGACTCTCAAATGAAAATTTGAGACAGAAATATTAAGTCAATATAATATTAATTTTACTTATTAAGTTATACCGAAATTTAAAAAAAATAATATTCATTCTAGACTTGTAGAAAATTCAATACATGTCGCACATTAAAAAATAAATGGATGTATTTATCCTAGACGAATTAAGTTCAGGGAGAATTTGCAATCATTTATAAAAGAGGTGACTTGACGGCGGATGCGTCTGCCCACCAACTGCGTGGCAGGCCGTATCTGGATATTAATCGATAGGCCGTATGGTTGAGGGAGACCTTTGGATCTCTCAAGCAGGACTCTCTCGGAACTAGTGTTGGGTAGGACACGATATCAGGATGAGTTTGTATGAGGTACTCAAATATTGAAATGAGGTGTTGAGGTGTCCCACCTCATTTGAGGTGAGGTGTTACAAAATATTTTCGCTTACGGGGGGGGGGGGGTTGGTTTTTTCCTTCAGCTTGATTTTCTTGGTTCAGAGGTGTTGGTTTTCTAATAAATACCGGGGTGGCGGTACCCATACCCACCTCCCGTGTCTGTTTTTTTTGTAATACGAAAAATGGATATAAAAAGGCCTACCCCCTCCCCCCCTTCACCACCTCTGATCCCCTCCCTGCACCCCCCTGTAATCCCTCCCCCTCCTCAGCAACCCCCTTCACCTCATCTCAACACTGCCTCATCCTCCCTCCCTTGGGAGCTGTGGGGACTCTTGTGCGGTATTTACATAACATATAACAATAATTAAATAAATAAAAAATATATTTTTTGGAGCAGTTGGTACTGTTGTGCGGTATTCACTTATCAATACATAAATTTACAATAAAAAAAATTAAGCAGTTGGGACTGTTATACAATAAAAAAATATTTCAAAAAAAAAATTTTTGGAGCAGTTGGGACTCTTGTGCTCATAAATTATTGTTTTGTGTATTCACATAACAATAATTAACAATAAAAAATATTCCAAAAAAATTTTTTTTCGAGCAGTTGGTACTCTTGTGCTCATAAATTATTGTTTTGTGTATTCACATAACAATAATTTACAATAAAAAAATATTTCAAAAAAAAATTTTTTTTTCGAGCAGTTGGGACTCTTGTGCTCATAAATTATTGTTTTGTGTATTTACATAACAATAATTTACAATAAAAAATATTTTTAAAAAAAAACATTTTTGTAGCAGTTGGGACTATTGTGCTCATAAATTATTGTTTTGTGTATTCACATAACAATAATTTACAATAAAAAAATATTTAAAAAAAAATAATTTTTTCGAGCAGTTGGGACTCTTGTGCTCATACATTTTTGTTTTGTGTATTCACATAACAATAATTTACAATAAAAAAATATTTCATAAAAAAAAATTTTTGTAGCAGTTGGGACTATTGTGCTCATAAATTATTGTTTTGTGTATTCACATAACAATAATTTACAATAAAAAAATATAAAAAAAAAAAAAAAAAATTGTAGCAGTTGGGACTATTGTGCTCATAAATTATTGTTTTGTGTATTCACATAACAATAATTAACAATAAAAAAATATTTAAAAAAAATTTTTTTTTCGAGCAGTTGGTACTCTTGTGCTCATAAATTATTGTTTTGTGTATTCACATAACAATAATTTACAATAAAAAAATATTAAAAAAAAAACAAAAATTTGTAGCAGTTGGGACTATTGTGCTCATAAATTATTGTTTTGTGTATTCACATAACAATAATTTACAATAAAAAAATTAAAAAAAAAAATTTTTTTTGGAACAGTTGGTACTCTTGTGCGGTATTCACTTAACAATAATTTAGAACAAAAAAATAAAAAACAAAAATTTCGGAGCAGTTGGGACGCTTCTGTGGTATTCACAATATATGAATTTATGAATTGGCTTACCCCATCACCACCTCACGGTTCTAATACAAAAATGTCATAGAATATACAAACACTTCACGCCTCACCACCTCATACATTTGTCCCAAACTATGCGTGACATGACATGTAGCTTAATACATCAACCACCTCACACCTCACCTCGTATTTGTCCCATACGTAACAACGTGACATGACATGTAGTCCAATACACCAACCACTTACACCTCACCTCATATTTGTCCCGTACATGACATGAATGTAGTCCAACAAAACAAACCACCTCACACCTCATATTTTGTCCCTCCTTCATATTTGTCCCCCCTTCATATTTGTAGTAATACAAAGAAAAAGAGTTGGTACAAATACATATTGTGAGGTGGGGGGACATTTTCCGTGTTTGTATGGGACATTTGAGGTGCCTCTTGTATGAGGTACTCAACACTACTCGAAACATCGCCTTGCACTATAGTGGCGTAGTTAGATTCAAACGTCCTTTAAGAGCCATTAACCAGCCTCGGAGAATTTAAATTTCGTCGAACGATGATCTTGCGATCGTACCCTTGCAACCGTACAAAAAAATCAACCTGAAAATTTAAAACCTACGGTAAAACCTTATTGTACTAAAAATAAACATATTTTCTCAAAATTTAAAATTTAGCTTTACTAGATAAAAGAACAGTCTTTGGAATTCAATTTATAATTTTTTTGTGAAAAAGAGAAATTGAAAGAATTAGAAATTAAAATTTGATTTAAAAATGACTTATTTCCGGTTTCGTCTGGTTATTCCCTCTTAATCCGGGACACGCTGACACGCAGGTTCCTACCCACCCCTCATGCCTTTTTTCTTCCTAAAACTTCCTCTCCTTCCTTTTTAAAAAATCCCCCGCACAGATCCCCAAAGATGACATTGACCCTCAGAGAATTACTTTCCTCAGGTCATCTTGTGTGGAGCTGATGTAAAATGTGCGCAATTCCACCTTCAGAAATCTAAAGTAGAGATGAGTGGGGAGACTACGAAGCACTTTTTTAATCAATGTGAAGAATGATTTTTTTCCATATTTTTGTTGTCGAATTATTCCAGTGCGCCTTTTTCTATACATTTGGTAATCATATTAGTATTTGTGTTTTCTTCTTCGGAGTCGCTTTCTTTGCCTGTTCATTTTGGAGGGGTTTGAAGATTATCGTATTATATTGGAACCGAGTACCTGTGAAATAAATAAATATTTTATTGCTATACCATTCTCTCGCAGGCTAAATCCTGTAGAATGTATGCGTTCGACTCTTTTTGGGACCGCTCGCTTTCGTTTCATCGAGTTTCAAATCACAACGGTGCTAAAGAAGTTTTCACTTTAAAAAAATAAGATAGCAGCCAATAAAAATGTGCGTTAAGAGAATATCATATATACATTTAATTTAAAATAAAACAATAACTTTGTAAACACCACTTTTATTTTTTATACTTTGTGCCGACCGGGTTTCGCTACAACCGTAGCTTCTTCTTCCTCCTTCACTTGACGAGTCCAGCCCATTTTTGGTAAATTATATATTATAATTATAACACACATGTAACCTAATGTTAGTAGAGTATTATACTGCCCTGATGAAGCTAGTATAATACTTGTAGTGAAACCCGGTCGGCATAAAGTATAAAAAATAAAAGTGGATTAGATAAGTTTCAAGATTTTCACGGCCAAAAGCATTTTCGTTATTTGTTTTTGAGGTGTTATGCCGTGTTGCGCTACCTCCTTCTTTAGCCAACGTTTTGGACATCATTGCAGAGTCCATCATCAGGATGTGCAACGGATCTGCCCTGATGATGGACTCTGCAACGATTTCCGAAACGTTGGCTAAAGAAGGAGGTAGCGCAACATGGCATAACACCCCAAAAACCAATAACGAAAATAAAAGTGGTGTTTACAAAGTTATTGTTTTATTTAAAATTAATAATGTCACATCACAAAGTATCCGCTTCACATGAACAAAAAAAATATATATATTCAGTTATTATATATTCAGTTAAATTTTACCCACGGAGATATGGTCGAATTAGCACAGTGGTTAGAGAAGAGCCCCGGCAGCGTATTTACAATCCCTACCGCGTTTCAGTCGCTTTAAATTTTCAATATCAAAATTTAAATATTTAGAAATAAAATTATTAATTTCTAATATATTCATTATTTTAAATAAGATTATTTTATCTAGAATTTAGAAAAAAAATTGTTTTTGCAAAGTGATAAAAAATTATCAATATAGAGGCGTATTTACAATATATGGGAATAATATTAAAATTTAAATATTTAGGAATAAAATTATTAATTTCTAATATACACATCAGAAAGATTATTTTATCTAGATTTTAGAACAATTTTTGTTTTTGCAATGTGATAAAATATAACCAATATAGAGGTATATTTAAAATGTAAATTGTCGTTACCGCGACTGAATCGGTATAGGTTTTGTAAATACGCGCACCGGCAATGCTAATTTCCTGGGCTTAATTTCTGGATTCAAACGAAACTTTTTCTTATTTTTCTGTTTCAAATGTTCGTTTTAGAGTCACTTATATTGTCTTTAATAATTAAGTATTACAATTTGAGTTTTTAAGTCTTAAGTTATTCCTAAAAAAACAATACATTAATTCGATTTCAACAATACAAAACATGTATCTTTTACCACCTCCCGAATACAGTCAACTTTGAAGTATTTTCGTTATATGTTTTTGGGGTGTTGTGCCGTGTTGCGCTACCTCCTTCTTTAGCCAACGTTTCGGACATCGTTGCAGTGTCCATCATCAGGGCAGATCCGGCAGATCCGGTAGATGTGTCCGAAACGTTGGCTAAAGAAGGAGGTAGCGCAACACGGCACAACACCCCAAAAACATATAACGAAAATGCTTCTGGCCGTGAAAATCTTAAAACTTATCTAACTTTGAAGTAAGTAATATTGTTTGTTATTCCAACATGTGCGAAGATCTAAACAAGTTTTAAACTTCAAACTTTCAGCTTAACTTTTGTTTGTTTTGTAATAATGATTGATTAATACATCACAAGATTATTATATTCTTGAAAAGTGATATTCAAAAGACATTCTATTTGATAATTAATATAGTGACTCGCTCTTGATCCGTCGACATTCGACCCCCTAGACAGTTGATCCCCCAGAAATTTGGATTTGATCTCTCGGACATGATCACGAGTATTTATTAATAACGTTTTATCGCGTGCAGAGAGGAACTACGACATTACAACAAAGTCGATATACTTACATAAGCGTCCTTTTAGTGGATATCCACCATTCCAGTATTTTTATATCAATAATTTAGCTAACAAAGATGCCATGTCCCCAAAGGAGAATGCAGAGGATACAAAGCAGATGAAATAACGAAATACGACATACGGTAGCAACTAGCAACACATACGTGTTGCCTGTTGTATGCTGATGATGCGGTGCTGATTTCTAATAGTATGGAAGATCTACTCGTGTCTAGGATGAACGAAATATGAATGAAGAATGAAGATAACCCAAAGGCAGGGCGGTAAATGTAAGTACCTACTTAAGTCTAAAGTCATGGTGTTTGAAAGAGAGAGTACGAAAACAGTGTGCAATATAGTTGTGAATGATGAAGACTTGGAGCAGGTGGATGAGTTTGTGTATCTGGTTAATACGTTTACGAGAGATAAGAAGACAGATAGAGATAGTGAAAGAAGGGTAAATGCAGGTTAATTCCATTAATGGAGGACAGAATGCCATTGGCGCTAAAAAAACTGTCAAAAGAAGCGAAGCTAGCAGTCCGCAATGGAGTCCTGGTACCTACCCTGATGTATGACAGTGAGACATGGAACTGGCAGAGGAATGATGAAAGTAGACAGAGGTGTTATTTGTGGCGCGGCGCGTATGGTGGCGTCCGAGATCCACTCATAGCTGGGTTCTGAAATTCAAACACGCGGACGCAAGCCTATGATTGATGATTGCGTTTTATTCGAAGAACTCCACTATTTAAAGCAAATCACATTTCATAATCTTTTTATTAAGTTCTAAAAGTATGTACCTATCTTAGTTTTGATTATTGTGAAAAATATAAGATGTTAACAGATATAGGTTCTTACTTGACTATCTTTAACTAGAAATTCATGACATTATTTGAGATAAAAAATTTAAATGAATGTCACCGGTGATATTTTACTTTCAAATTAAAAAAAAAAATTTTCACATGTCGTTACTTGATAATCGCCGAGTAACCGCATAAACCGACCCTAATTAATTACCTACTGTCCAATACCTAATATTTTTTAATGTTTTTAGTTGAAAATTATCTATAATGCGCATGGATAATTGCTTCATTGTGTAATTTTTAACATAATAAAAAAACTGAATTTAATCCAGCTGAAGTTAACACAACAGTTATTGATTCTGAGGTGGTACAAAGTTCGTCGGGTCAGCTAGTTATATCTAATTTGAATTTTACTGAATCAGTAGGGCAGTTTTTTTAGGTACTTGTGATGTATTGGGAACAGTGTTTATGTGATGTCATTACAATCTGAACTGAAATATCGTCCAATAGAATTCTTAAGTTGTACTTATTTTGTATAATTTATCTTGTCCGTTACACGGGAATACTGCACTAAGGGGAGTTATAAAAAGTAGCGCCATTGCGGAAAACATTATCATAATATTTAGTATTTCGGCCACGTTGCGCAGCGAGCAGAGTGGCGCAGCGGAAGCGTGCTGGGCCCATAACCCAGAGGTCCGTGGATCGAAACCACGTTCTGCTAAAAACTCTTTTTTTTTATTTTGCTCCTTATTTTTGATTAAATTTAGGATATCGGTGTGGTGGATTGCAAGGCTATCGGTCTTAGTAAAATAATAAATACTTCCTAACAAAGTGAAATGGCCTTAAAAAAATTAAGGTTAAAACATCACACTCTTCTTATAGAAATCAATCACTTTGTGGTTTGACATTTGAGTGAAATAAAACAAGAACTTAGTTTGTAACCACGATTTATTTAATTTTTATAATACCGACCGGTTTCGCTTTACTCAAGCATCTTCAGGGCATAAAATTAAACTGATCAAAAATACACATAGTGTGAGCTTATATAGATAAAGAAAGAGACAAAACATAATACAAAAGAACAGTGAAAGAGACGGGTAATATTTAATTTTCATATTATATATTCAGGGACAAATCGTAATTTAAACAGGTTATTAAGGGATAAAGTGATTAAGGGTTTTTACTAGTTTGTGGGGAATATCCCTAATATCGGGCTGTTGGACACATTTGGCTGATTAATAAGGATTTGGGTTTTTGTTTTAACGGCTTTAATGGTAATACTGTAATCACAGACTCAATCATTTAGAATCACTTGAAATAAAGAAATTAATTTTTTTTTTTTTTTAAACACCAATTTTTCCTGGTTTTTTTTTCGCGGGTCTGCGATATTAATATTATAAACATCTACGTATAAATTAGTTAGTAGATGTTCAACAATTAAATATTTTAGTGTACCGTGGCGTTAAATATATATACATATATATATATATATATATATATATATATATATATATATATATATATATATATATATATATTTTTTTTTATGTTTCTTTATTCATTGAAGATTATTTTTTACAAAAGTTGGGGATTTTTCGACCACCATGCTAGGCACATGCTCGTGTTGTGGTGGTCGATTTTTTATACAGTAATTGAATATATGCAATATAATGAATGTGTGAGAGTATTAAGAAAATAAATAAATAAAATAATATAATATTAAAGAATATTAGAGAATACAAAACAGTATAAAAGAATTTAATTTAAAAGAGTTACGAGTATAAAATCAAAGTGAGTACTATATGGTAAGCACATGTCTTCAAGTCCGGCGAATTATATTGTACAACTGTTCAGTAAGTATGTAGTATATTGTATAGTTGTTCGTGTTTCAGTCCGATACTAAATTATACTTATTGTTACCATGGTTTATTGCTGGAAAGTACATATGGAACTTCGTCGGATTCAATACACAGTGGTGCCAACCAGTTTTAAGTTAATAGTTTAAAAGTATTATAAACTTTCAGCTAAGTATATTATAGTAATTACATGTAGTTCTTTACAGACTCAATTTTATTTATAAAAAGTAACTAAAACTTGAATACACAATTTCGTCGTGGAGCTGGTGAAATAAAGCCAAGAAAAAAAGAACAAAAAATATAAATAAATAAAAAAGGCTTGGAGTGGAAAGGGCGAAGAAATTATTTTCTTTTCTCCCATTTTGATAAAAAAGTTATGAGCTTTATTATATTTTCACAATGGAAATAAAATAAGATGATAGTAGATAAAATGATAATAAAAATAAAATAACAATAAAATAAAAAGATGTTTTCCTCCAAATAAATGAAGTAATATGGTATATTATATTATACAGATCACAGTAATAAAAGCAGTTTAGACAAATGTTGATCTTCATAATAAAATTAGACATCTATCCCTGTTTAAGCAGAAAATGTTAAGTTAAGTTAAGTTAATTAAGTTAGTTTAGGTAATCAAGTTAATTTAAGTTAGTTCAAGTTAGCCTAAATTAATGATGTGAGGCATTCTTTAAAATAGTTCCTTCCCTTTACAATTAACCAGTTCTGGACACTTGTGATATAACTATCTCCAGTTTTCAATTTCCTGATATCAATACTCAGCGAATTAAACATTTTGGGCGCAATGTATGAGAACTGGCGCTGTGCGAAGGCTGTTTTTGTTGGAGGAATTATGCATTTTAGTTGGGAAGAGTACCGGGTGCGAACTGTTTGTTGTGTTTTTTTCATCAAATCCTTTTTCCATATGTATATTAGAATGTATAATTATTATAATTATTTATTCAGAACCATCCATTGCTTGTTTCCATTTTATGCTACTTCAGGGAATTCTGCGCTCCACAAATTTAAAATATAGTTACGACATCATGACTTTTCCAAAATTCAAAAGAAATATTTTAAAACGAAACATTTTTGAAACGCCATAAAATCTGTCTTTTCATTGTTTTAGATTAAAAATTCTTTTCACTTATCAATTCATTTTGACTCTGTAGAAGCAAACAAACGAGGAAACATTTACTAAGAAATTTAACTTCACCTCCTTCGTTAAAAAAACTTTAACCTCATCTACTAATTAACCTCACCTACTAATTAAAAAAACCACACTATTAAAAACACAAATTTCGGTTGTGACACTGTCTGTAACTCCGGTTCAATTTTTGCTTCGAATTTGAGTGTCATTTTAAAAAGCATTGCATTCTGCAAGCTTGCTTGGAGAATTCAAAAGAGGGGTAAAATACTATAACATAATTTTTTTAACAGAAAATTATTTGAATGGCCATTTTCAAAATTGAAACTGATTTAACGAGAATTCACACTAATCTCATTGACGTATTTATAGTCAGATAAGACACGAAGCGAAAAAGTCCTCATTTTTACCTCAAATTAGTCCAATTTAGGAAACCACCGAATCCGGTTCCAGCGCACTGCTGCTCTTCTGATAAAGGTGGACGTTTGTGGATAGTAGCGGAATTAATAGTGGAAGTGATAGTTTTGACGAGTTATATAGCGCCACTATGACTCTTCCGTGATTTTGTAAGGGTCTTACAGGTTTGACATAAAACTTTTTGTCTACTAGTTACTTGCCTAGCATTTTTCAGTTTTAAATGAGCAATGTCATGGTCATAATTGATTTTTTTTAACCTCTAACCTCCACAATGTACGTTGCAGATTTATGCAAGTATATCTACAGGGTGTCCGGTGGCAGAATTAGGATTTAAAACATAAATAAAAAATAAACTACTTAGGCTATACATTTATTTCAATAACTGTTACAAAGAAGAAATGTGCGGATTTTATTTCTTAAAAATTATTTCGTCTAAATGTAGACCATCACGTCGGACACACTCCTGGAATCTGGCCTCAGTATTTCGTGCCACTCGCTGGAGAAGTGACATGGGGATACCATTAACTTCGCAAATGATATATTCTTTTAGTGCAGAGATGGTCGCGAGGTCGGTTTCATACACATTACTTTTGAGGTACCCCCACAGAAAAAAGTTCATAGGAGTGAGACCTGGTGACCCCCTTGGCCAGGGGATGTCACCGAGACGGCTAATCATTTTTTAAGGGAACAAATCACGAAGTAGCGCCATCGTCTCTCTAGCAGTGTGAGGCGTGGCGCCGTCTTGCTGGAACCATGTGTGTGAATTGGAGGTAGGATGTTCTCTCATTTTTGGCAAAAAATAATCGTTAAGCATGCCCAGATAAGAAACCCCGTTCACAGTAATGGCTTGCCTTCAACGATTTTCAAAAAAATAAGGTCCGATTATTCCACTGCTAGACAATGCACACCAAACCGTCACTTTGGGACTGTGAAGTGGCTGTTGATGTTTTAATCGTGAGTTCTGTCCTTTAGGTGACCAATAACAACAATTCTGCTTATTTAAACTTCCATTTAAATGAAAATGGGCTTCATCGCTCCAAAAGATAGTGGTTACCATACGAAATCGCTCTAACATTGTCTCGCAAGAAATTTTACGTAAATTGTAATCATTAGGTTTAAGCTCTTGCACAATTTGAATCTTAAAAGGATGAAATTTAAGGTCCTTCTTCATTATTTCGTGCACAATAGTTTTTGGAAGCCCTAGGAGAGACGTTCTCTTGCGCACGGACTGACGCGGATTATCGCGCTAACTGTTCGTGACGAGTTCGATGTTTTCATTTGTTCTCGACGTCCTCCTGGGCCCCGACCGTGAGTCGTTTGCCGCCGAACATATTGCCCGGAACCTCCGGACCCATGATCAAATCAAATCTTCACTTGGTGCATCAAGTAAACGTCGAATACTGTAACGCGTACTAAATCTTCGACGCGCAATTGCACACGAATCGTTAGCCTTGAAATAGGCTTCGATTACGAACGCACGTTGCTCTCCCGTCCATTGTGACATCGTGACAAAATAATCCACACGAACGACAAGGCTAACGCGGCCCCCTCCCCGCTCGTTCGCTTAGCCGTTACAGAGAAATTCTAAATTCAAAACCTAATTCTGCCACCGGACACCCTGTACAATGTACAATCGCCGTTTTTTTACATTAGTTCCATACAAAAGGCCCTGAGGAAATTAATTTCCCTTGGGGCCTATGTCATCTTTGGGGATACTGTGTGGAGGGTCTTTTTAGGAAAAGGAACGAGAGAAAGTTCTGTGAAGGAATAAGGCTTGAGAGATAGGTATAAATCTTGGTCCATGTATCCAGGTGACGGACGCACAAATCCATCCCTTGGGCTAGAGAGGTGAAAAGCTCTAATAATAATAATAACATTGTATTTATATAGCGCAGTTTTGTGACATTTCACTTCAAGTGCGCCTAACTATAATAAATTAAAAATAATCCTACAGTGCTCCTTACAATATTGAGACAATAATAAAAGAATATACAGTATTTACAGTATTTACAAAACAATGACAGAAGAATAAAATTAATAAAGATAGTGCTGTTATAGCACACACGACGGGACAATAATAATAATAGACAATAGCGGTGCTATTGTAACAAAGGACAAAACAAGAAGTTTAAAAGTAAAATATAATATACTAACAGAAAGACAGTTTGCGTTCAGAAATGAGAAATATTCTGACATAAATTCGGATATTAAAAACATAAAATAAAAATACAGTTATGAGGAAACCGAAACCAAACAATTACGGGAAACTTGAGAACATGGCTTATTATTATCACGTATATTGATAAGATGTTAGGATTCATGAATTGTATGATTTTTTAAATAATTTTGTTTTTAAAGCCCGTTTAAATTCAGCCAAATTCTGGATATTTGTAAGAGCTGAGAGAAGTTTATTCCAAATAATAGGGCCAGTTACATGAAAAGAGCGATCATAGTAAACAGCTCGATTTGACTTAGAAAGTTCGATTAGACGATTAGTAACATCTAGATCTACACCTCTACACCAACCGGCCTCTCTGGTTCCGGCCCGCCATGCAGTAGGCGGGCAAAACCTCATCCCATGAATCCGGGCACCCCTGCTAGTCACCAAAGCTAGCCAGCTATTTGGGGTGACCTACACAGGGGTGTTGGTCATCTAATTAGGGCCGCGATACCCATACCCACCTCGCAAATTGCGAGGTGGGTATGGGTATCAATCATAATTGGTAGGTAGGTAATATTTGACAAGGTACCACATAAAGACGATGTTGGTAGTTAGAGTATGTGTAGGACATTTAATATGTATTAGTAGTTGCGAGTTCGACCCCCGAAGTCATCCCTGCTAAGTGCTGTTAGATCTATCTACAACACGTCTGCCCGGAGCAACCTACTTACCCTTGTAAGGTCTACCCCAGTCCCGTCATGACGTCACATAGTGTGTTACATGGTACATCTATGGTTATATGCCGCCAGCCACATATGCGCACTACTTAATTAGCCATAAACGTTATCGTAAAAGCCGGATAAATCAAAGTCACGATAAACATTGAACTAAACATTTCAACGGTCGCGTTTTGATGTTTGACGTAAGTCGTAATTTACCTGCTCTAACCCTGCGATAGTCATATGTTTTTTTAACCCATCAGACCTCAACCGTATTCTGTCGGAAGGTGAGAGTATTCCGCTTTGCAATAAAATCCAAATAAATGAAATATTTCTGAAAATATCCGAAAACTAAAAACTGTTTTGAAAGATGATGAAATACGCAATTAAATTGTATTAGTAGAAATATTTCTACCTTAATTTTTTAGAATATTAAAATTTAGAATGCAAACAGCTGTTTGACCCCTTCATACCCGTTGTATTCATTGTTTGAAAAATGAATACAACGGGTATGAAGGGGGGGAGGGGGAGGGTTGAAGGAGGCGATTGGTCGGCGAGGGGGAGGGAGGGAAGGGGAGGGGGGGAGGAGGCGGACTGGGAAACCCCCTAATACTATGCGAGCGAAGCCGGGGGCAAAAGCTAGTAATTAATAAAACATCAACAAATTTCATGTGTCATAATTTTTTCTCAAATTGCAATCGGAATCTTTGTTTTCATTTACTCATACGTGTACATTTGAAATATTTTGTGGTTAACTTTTAGATGTTAACGTAAAGCGGGGTGTTTTCTTTTTTAACATCATTTAGATCACATTTTTCACAACGATAGTAATGGAAACACAACGATTTCTTTTAGACCAAAATGAGATATTCCCAAAAGTGAACAAATTAGCCTGAGGGGTTAAATGGCGCAAAGATAAACAGCCTGTTGACATTTATACACGAATGTCAAGGTTTCGAAGTGAGTTATGTGAAAACATTATCGACTAAACATTCTAAATTCTTATAAAATATACATTTTTTCGCCATGGTATGGAAGGTAGAAATTTTTCGAAAAGACCCACATGCACAGAACATCTTTGCACTATTGTATACAGGGTGTTAAGAAACATGCTTGACTCACTTTAACCGATTCCTGATTTATTTGGAGTAAAAAACGAAAATGAAATATTAGTCTGCGGGGTCTTTTAGTTTTTTTTTTCAAAACCAGACAAAAAAAATGTTTATGTCATCACTGGTCACTCAACCGAGTAAACGCCAAACTCCTCACCCCGATCACAACTGTCCAATATCTACTGGTTTTTTTATGTTTAAGTTGAAAAAAATACATCAAAAATGTCATCGGATATCAACATTAAATTATTTTTTTACTCCAAATAATGTCAGGAATCGCTGGTAAGTCTAGTACGTCTCTTAACGACCTTTATAAAGGAGAGTGTATGCGGCGTTTCTAAGATTTTACTTTGAGTTTGATGAAGTTTCGCACACTTGACCTTGAAAACAAGAGGAATGTCACTATCTGTATCTACATAAAATTCAGCTTTACGACGCGGAGGACTTCAGCTATCACGCAATATGATTAAATGCACGCAATATTAATGATTGCTTATTCTTACAATCAAATCTCATTAGCTTTTCTGATTGGTGTATCCAAAATAAATTAACCCTTAATGTAAAAAAGTGTCAAGTCATGAGATTTTATAGGAAGAATAACCCATTGATTTTCACATATAGGATGAACAATCAAGCCCTAGTATCTGTACCCGAAATAAAAGACCTGGGGATAATATTTGACACAAAATTATCATTTATCTCTCACATTAATAATATAACCACTAAAGCGATGCAAATGCTGGGTTTCATTTTAAGAACTTCAAAAGATTTCAAAAATTTTAAAACTTTAAAAATATTATATTCATCCATTGTCAGAAGTCATTTAGAATTCAACTCAACCATTTGGAATCCATTTTACAATATTCGTGAAAAATCCATCGAGCGAATCCAACATAAATTTTTATAGATTAGGAACTCCTATTGAAAATATTAGCTACATGTCACTGTTGAAAATTATGGACCTCGCTACATTAAAAGAAAGAAGAATATGTACTGATCTATTTTTTCTGTATAAAATTGTTAATAACATGTTTGACTCCCCTGAACTCCTTAGGCTGATTAATTTTCATGTGCCTAGTAGAACGGTTCGTCAGATTGTACCTTACCATTGTAACAATTCAGGTACCAATTCAGAAACAAACTCAGTAATGAACCGACTGCACAGTACAGGGAATAAATATTACATGAACACCAACGGTACTGAAAGTCTATCAACCTATAAAAACATTGTTATTAAATCTGTATGTCTATCTAGATAAATTTGAAATGTTCATAAATTTTCAATATGTGTCGAATGTATATGAATGTGTATCCTTTATTTTATTCTGTTGCTTTTAAGCTGCAAGAAAATCACTTCTTTAAATGTATATGAATGTGTATCCTATAATCTACTCTTTTGTTTTAAGTTAAAAAATCTATACTTGATACTTATTTAATTGTTATCTCTTAATTCTTTGATTATAACAAATGTGTTTTTAATTTTATCATATGTAAAAGCCCTAATTGGGCGTGTACAAATAAATAAATAAAAAATAAATAAATTAAATTTGTCAAGGATATTAAAAAGCTTTAAAAGACTAATGTTAACATGAGAGAGAAAATATAGTTTTTATTTTTTCGAAAAATTATATCTACTCTTTTTGTATAGACCTACTATTATTATGGAATAACATTCAATAGATTTAAATTTTTTAATTTAAATCTATTGAATGTTATTCCTATAGTTTTTAATTTTTCAGAAAAAAAATCATCTTAAAACATGGTAAAAGATGCACTTAGGTATTTTTCTTACCAATATTTCTACGACGCAGATCGAAAGAGAAAAAAAGGAGTAAATGACAGATTTAACTCATTTTTGGATTTATTCAAATTTCCGCTACTGAAATAAATGCTCTTTCTGTGAATAGAAGACTTTATAGGTTATCAATTTGTAATTTGTAGGTAACTTTTCTAGTAATCAATAACAGTAACTTTGCAGGTAATCAATCTAGGGAGAGGAATGATTTGACAATAATCTTTTGGCAATGTACGAACACTTGAGCCGGACTTCTGAGTTGAACAGTCACACACACAACACTCCTTGCAGCAAGCTATGTAAAATGAACACAAGGCTTACCAGCACAGTATAAACTATCGCAGTACTAGCTATACCTAGTCTGAAAAGCATTTATGGAATGGAGTCTGAGCTGACCTTCGACCATTGATCGAAGGAGCTCACTCTTAGAAGACATATTCTTATGGATATTAATCGTCTTAGATAAAAAAAACTAGAATTTATAGTGTTGCCAAGTGGCAAACAGAAGTAGAATGCTTAAACGCGTTTATCTAAATCAAGCACTTGAGAATAATCAAACCAGAGGTTCTTGTAAACTATAATAATATTAATAGTAAAAAACCATATTAAGGTCCATAAAGCTGTTCAAATAACGTGTTTCTTGAGCATAAGAATGTTCAAATTCGTTACTTAATAACATGAGCACAAAAATTATTACTTTGCCCTTGTAATTTATCGGTTAAAAATCGTACCACCTGTAATGCTGTTTATGGGGCGTAAGGCTTTAGTATTTGTAAGGCTACCATCGTTCACGTGGGGTTGGTTAAGGCTCCGTTTAAAGCCATTGTTTACTCGATAACAATGAAGGAAATTTCTTCAGCCAAAGTCTATTAATGGAAATAATGTTGAATACACACCTGTTAGGCGAAAACCGTTCACAAAATACTTGGGATATTTTGTAATTACGATTTTGCTTTCGAAAGTTGTTCATTAACAAGAACGATATTGTGGTCCTAAGTGATTGGAGAGCCGTAAATTACTGATGAGGAACATAAATATTTTCCAGAAATGTTTTATTTGTTTTGAGAATCAGGAATGGGAAACACAATAGTGTGCTCTTATTAATTATTTGAAAAACAATTTCGTGAATTTTAAATAAAAGGTGTCATTTTTTACGCTCCACGTAATCGGTTGGTAAGGTTACTAATGTTTTTGTATTTAATTTGAAATAACTTTAATAATATTTTTATCTTATTTTTTTATTTATTTTAACTTTATGAGTAAAACCTCAAATTACAATATTTTTAAATAAATGAAGACAATGTAAGCGAAACTCAGTCGAAAATCTGGAAACAAAAAAATCAGAAAAACATATTGACACCTCAGAAAAACATATTGTCCTAGAGGTGTCAATATGTTTTTCTGATTATTCTGTTTCCAGATTTTCGATTGAGTTTCGCTTACATTGTCTTCATTTATTTAAAATAATTTTTTATCATTTAAAAGGCAAAACATAATTAATATTAATTTGAAGGTACTACTATCTCATAAATCATGTCTTTAGATATAACGTTTACCCATAATAATATGATGATTGTCCCATCATCAATAATAATTTTTTTTTTACATTAGCTCCACGCAGGAGGCCCTGAGGAAAATAATTCCCCTCAAGGCATATGTCATCCTTAGAGATGCTGTGTAGATGGTATTTTTAGGAAAGGAAGGTGAGGAAGTACTGGGAAGGAAAAGGGTATTTGTGGGTAGTAATCTTGGGGTCAGTGTATGCAGGAGTGACGGGCATGTGATTACAATGCACTTGCAGTTCTTTTTTTGCGGGGTAAGGCAATGTTCTGAGAGGCTACTGCCGGAGAGGTCAAAGGAACTCCCTCAACCATTCTCCCCCGATCCAGCCTGCCAAGCAGCTGGTGGACAGATACATCTGCCGCCAAGACTCGGACAAACCTCACCCCATGAACCCGGGCACCCACAATTTGGGAGGCGGGAATGGGTATCGCCGCCCCGGGAACCTTTATTGGATAACCAACACCTCTGCCACAGGTCACCCCAAGTGATTGGTGATTTAGCAGGGGTGCCCGGGTCCATTGGGTGAGGTTTGTCTAGGTCTTGGAGGCGGATGACCTCGACACACTGAACCCCACATTTCTACCCACCCCTTAAAC
The DNA here is from genome assembly GCA_917880885.1 of Limnephilus marmoratus. Classification (NCBI taxonomy): domain Eukaryota; kingdom Metazoa; phylum Arthropoda; class Insecta; order Trichoptera; family Limnephilidae; genus Limnephilus; species Limnephilus marmoratus. Next base: position 50,969,806 of record OU862919.1, read on the forward strand.
CCTTTTCCTTCCCAGAACTCTCATCTCCTTCCTTTCCTTTAAAAAAAAACCCTCCACACAGCATCCGCAAAGATGGCTTAGGCCCTAAGGGAAATTATTTTCCTCTGGGAGTCCTGTGTGGAGCTCATGTAAAAAAAAACCCCTGCTAAATCACCAAACTTAGCGAAGCACTTGGGGTGACCTATGGCAGAAGTGTTGGTTATCCAACAAATTGTTCCCCGGGCGGCCTCCCAAATTACCAATTAATGTTTCAATATTAAAAAAATACAATGACAATAAAAAAGCTTATGTATATCTTACATATCCAAATATGTAATTACAACTCTAACATCAGGACAACTTCTAATAACTAAGACTTTACTCCAAACATATTCTATTGTAATAGACTCAGACAAACGAGCAGGTGGGGAAAACTAAATTAGGGGATGTAATCGTAAATAAACAACCCGCTCTGCTAGTTTCTGAAACATTAGCTTCAATATAATTTTCGGTTGACATATGAACATTTTTGTTCGCTCATGTACAGGCAAATCATTTTAAAGAGGACACGTTTAAATGTTTTTAATATGAGCCCAAAATAATCATTGCGATATTGTGTTATTTATAGGATCACATTGTTTGCTTTGTTATTTACACGTGTTCTATTCTTTGCTGTTTTACACGCTCAGAGCTTTTAGAGAAGTTACACTTGAAAAAAAATCAGCTTTGTGTCTTTATTCCTTAACTAGCAGACCCGGCCACACGTTGCTGTGGCTAACGAAACACAACGCCATTACCCAACCTTTATAAAATCCATACCACCCGCTTGCCAGCTGCCCGCTGCCTGCTGCCTGAATTGAATATTTGAATTTCTCGGCTTTTCTCTTCTATAATAAGCATTTTTTATACATATAAACCTTCCTCTTGAATCACTCTATCTATTGATGAAAACCGCATGAAAATCCGTTGCGTAGTTTAAAATATCTATGCGCACATACATTTTGAGCGACTTCATTTTATACTATGTAATGTTAATGATGTTCTCATTGATTAGTTAAAACAGCATTCTGATTAATGACGAGATAATAAAATAATCACATATTAACAGGAGAAGAAACTGTTTATTTTTTGCCCAATAAATAGAAAAGCAACTAGCCCAAACAAGCAGTTGTCCGACGACATTCATGAAGTCTGTGTTTCATTTGCAAATCCTTACCCAAGGTACTATCAGAGGACGCTGTCAATTTACAGCCGATATCACTGGCTTGAGCGTTGGAACAGTGTTTATCACATTAGTTTATCCTGATAATAGCACATTTCGAAAGGATAGAGAGCCAGAAGAAGGAGGGATAACAGTGCATACATAACCTTCAGTGATCATTTGGATTTGGAAAAATAACATGACTTCACTACCAGAAATTCAGTATCTATATTCCTATCGTTTCAAAAGCAAGAATCCATTCGGTTGTCATCCGCTTTGCAATTTGCAACGCTTCTCTAAACAAATCTGAGTTTTCATTGACTAGTTACAAACAACAGCTGTTGAATCAATATTGGATTTCCCGTTTTCTTTCAGTGAAGCGATTCTAAACTTCTGCAGAGGTCTGTCGCACTAACAAAAACAAAAATTTTCTGGAAATTAATATTTACATAATTTATATGCATTCTAAGTTATTCGAAACTAGTTAAACAAACTTTTATGAAACTTTCGATCCCATCGATACGCATAAATATATTCAAACGTGTATTTAAAATAATTTTCCTGTAATTTAAAACTCATGGTTGACGACATCAAAGCCATAGCAGGTGGTACATGGACAAGAGTAGCTAATGATAAAGAGAAATGGCTCCAGTTGGAGGAGGCCTTTGTCAACTATTGAGTCGATGCACGATAAGTGTTATATTACGAATAAAGGCTATTATTATTATTATTAATATCATGAAATTAAAGGCCCTCAACAGAGCTATTCGATAACAATTTGAAACAGCGTGGTAAGTGGGGAAATGTATTAAAAACGCATTTACCTAGGTACCTACTTGATTTGATTGTGACGCGTCCCTGTTCCTGTCTCATCAAATATTTAAAAAATCATAAGCCGTTATATATGCATTAACGACGCACAAAAAATGTAAGTAATTTTACTTACATACAAATCATTTCAAAAGTTTGTCATACAAGATGGCTTCCAGGCACTTTCCCTTCAACCTTGACTTGACTTCATGTCATTCGTGCAAAAATTCACTAATGCCCTTAGGTTCATACAAAGTGCGTTTAACAATATTATCTCATCGAGAGAGTAGAGTGGTGATAGGTTAAAAAAATGTTACGTAGCTTGAAGTCCGTGTTTCACTGGGGATTTGAAATAACTACAATAAAAGTGGCAGTTTTTTACTTCAAGCTGCGCCACGCATTCGAAATTTCGAAAGCGGCCCGACGATTTTTTTTTCTAAAAAGGCCCGTATGAGCTATTATCTTGTTAAACGCATTTTCTACTAACCTTGCAAATGCCCTATTCAGAGCATTAAAGGTTCATGAATAATATGTTGAAAAAAAAAATTGTATTCCAGCGTTTATTTTTAAATAAAAACACTTTTCGGCTTTAAAATTCAAACCATCACAGTTTTTTGCCCCGTTGCATGGTGAACACCGGAAAAAAATGTCACTGCAACCCTCTGATAAGGTACGATATAATATATAGTACACCTTTACACATAAATAACGCATTTTGAACCACGTTGTTGGCGTTTCATGAGGGAGATTTCTCTGAACCATGTTAACACATGTGTATTTCTTGTATAATCTATATATTTATCAAAATCAGAATATGCTTGCTTATATGTATGTATATGTACATAATTGAGTTATCTATGTATTGCTTTATTAAGCATAGGAAATGTGTGAAACTTTCAAAATACCTTCTTTCCATCACCGCGATGGTTCTGGATTATCACAACCACATGACAATAAATCTGGAAAGTTTTTTAATCATTACAAAAACTCTTGCGAAACTGTCAAAAATTTCACAATTTGAGAATGACATTTTGCAAACCATTGAGTGTTTACTCAAAATTCAATTTTCAAATAAACCCTTAATGAATTTACTTGAAGTACTAAGTACTAGTAAGAATTATAGGCATTTTAAAAGGGTACCTGTGTTAAGTACCAAAATTGATTGATTATTCTCATAGTATACAAAAAATAATGTTTGTAGTATATTAAAATGAAAATTAAAAAAAAAAAAACATTGTAATAGGTGACACGCGAGTTGTTTGAAAACGGAATGTACTGGGACTGAATATATTGAACGCGGTAGGGGGGTTGGGGGGACGGGGGTGTGGGAGAGGGGAGAGGGAAGGCGTGGAAGCGGGGAAGGTGGAGGATGAAAGCGTGAGGGGAAGGGGACAAAGGAGAGGAAGGGGTGTCGAAAGGGAACGGGACGAATGGGAAAGGACACGCAGGGAGAAACAATTTCTTTATTAAACGGCGTTGCAATGCAACGCATGCCGGGAAATCATCAGTACATTAAGGGCCCGCAACCCGAATTTCTACTGATTTCTTACATATCTCCCTTAAACACGTTAAGTTTTAAAGCTCTTAAAAATATGTTATTCTTGCAGATAATATCTAGACACACCGAAACGCAAATTATATAAAATTCCCTCGATAGAAAAAAATCCCAAAGTATGCTCCAAAAATTATTATAAACACGTTTGTTTCAGTTATTTTACAAGTTAAATGTATGAAAAAATTCACATAGTTTCTTTAAATGCTGTTTAAGACAATGCCCGCAATATTTTTGCTCTATTTTAAACAAGTCGTGTTTTATTAAACATTTTCGCAATTTTCGCATCGATTTTGTCGCTGTAAATGTAAGCGCTCTCCTCTAACATTCGTAATTTCGTATCTCTCTTAATTTCCATCTTCTTCTCTTGGGCCCGGTTGCGGAGCCTTAATAAACACGTGATTACGGGCAGATGATTTAAAAATATGCCACCGTTCATATTTTTTTTCTATCTGTGATGTTACCAAGTTGATGAAAAATCGTTACGATTTTCTTGACAAGATATTATGCAAACCGAGATGTTCGTTTTGCTGAAAATGGTTCAAATACTGTTGCATTACAAATCCCAGCTCGGAGTTCAGCCGCTCAGAGCCTTTCTGAGAAAAGATTTCCCCAACCAACCTGAAGATAATATGATTGTGACAGTAATTTCATAACCCAGGAGATAATAGGGAAGTGAGAGACGAAGAGGCAGAACCAGAGAGCATTATTTTAATGAATATCTCTAGAAAAGTTGGTGCGCGCCGTGCGAAGTTTGAGAAACAGCACTTTATGAAATTTTCCGAGTTTCTCCGGAGCGCCGAGTGCCGAGTGGGATCCATTGTTGCAGAAAACCAACGGGAGCGATTGTTCCTGGCAGGGTGCTGAAAAACACCCATTTTTTTACTGAATTGTGACGAAGATAAAATGTGTTTATCGCTGATGGAAAATAATTACAAAAAATCTTTTAGCCAAAAAAGGTGTATTTTAGCCAAAAGCAACAAAAAGCGCAAAAGGATGCATTTGGTTTGAGATAACCACGGTCGATCGATAAGGATTGAAAAGATAACTTTCGGTAACTTTTCTGCGTTCCCCAGCATGACTGCAATCCTCCAACAAATAAGTAACAGTTCACAAGTTCGGTGTCAACTGTTGTTTGTTCGTTAACGATCTGTAGTTGTCCTAGAGATCGATGAGAAGTTACCGAAAGTTATCCTATCAATCCTTATCGATCGACCGTGCTAGGGGGCCAGTGGTCTTAGCATGGTTGATCGATATAGGTTTTACGTTAATTTATCATCGCTCCCGAGCACGACTGCAGGCCGCTAACGAACAAAAAACAGTTCACAACGACTAAGGGTTCCTAATTTATTTGACGTGAGCTGTTGTTTGTTCGTTTGTTGTTGTTTGTTCGATCGACCATGCCATGGGAGCAGGTCTTCGTTTAACACAATGACAACTTGTCAGCAGTGGCGGCTCCTGCCTTGGTGCATTTGTGCAATGCACTGCCAACGTCAAACGTGTAAATTCGTACAAACACCAACAAACGTGTAAAAGTGTAAATTTGTAACATTCATTCACGAAGAATTCCCGCCAATTCGTTATAATATCCTTACCAATTAACTTTCGTATTAGACTCCGTACTAAAGTCGCATCGGCGCATACGAAAAAGCAATGCGTGCATCTTCCGTTGTGCCGAGACGTGACGTCACATGAAGTGATATTCCTACTGGGACAGTCTACAGAGGCTGGAACCGTGAAATGGGCGAGACATAAGGGAAGATATATGAGACGCTCGTGCACTAGCGGCGCACATGCGCAGAAGCATTCTGGTTTATGACAAAACCTTTAACATGCGTTATATGTTACCGAACGTTTGGAATGAGTTAGTTAGGAATAACGAATTTTCAACTAATTGACAATGTTATGTATTAGCTCTACCATCGCACAAGCATTTGGCAGATCACTGATCATTATTGACACATTTTTAATGGTTTTCGTTAGTTTTGCACTGTAAAAAACTTATTTAAAAATGAGTGGTAATGAAAACATTGCGATTAACGTCGATTTTTTCAAAAGCAACCGAATTTCATTTGAGAATAAATTATTTTTGAAAAATAATGGCTCTCCAAAACCTTTGCTAAATATAATACCTACAAGTAAGGTTAAGGGAAAAAAACTATGAATAGAGTTTTTAAAACGAAGTATTAAATATTCGAAAGCATCTTGGCTTTGTGAATGTGATCGCTTGAACACATTTTTTTTTGTGGTTGATGATAAATTGTGAAGTGAAAGTTGTGTAAACGATAGCCTTTATTTTACCGAAAAGTTAATGAACATTCATACTCCCAGTACATATACATAACGTATTGCAATTTAGTTTGTTGGATCGAGTTGATAGGTATACGATTACAACTTGATGTTGGTTTTCGCGAATCTGTGAATCAATTAATTATATTTTCCCGTATTAATGTTACCATTTTTTGTGAAATGCACTGCCGGCAAATTTTGTCACGGGCCGCCTCTGCTTGTCAGTCTCTCCGTGGTTGAGTGTCGAAGATCCAAATCCCGGCGTACGCAAGTAAATTTATTTTCATAAATTTGTGCAAGAGGAGTGTCATTTCACAAGTAATATTTATTTATTTATTTATTAATATAAAATTTATTTATTAATATAAAATGGATACAAATATAGGGTAGAATATTCGGGATGCCCATAGTGACACTGGCTCCAGATGGTTGGGACTCTTTTGAGGGGATTTCACTTTAAAAGAAAAATCTTGAGAAGAGTACCGACTAGCAATAAGTAATTCAAATAGATACATCTTAGTCATGAATAGTTATTACATCTAGCAGTTCTAAGGATGACTAATGTATACAAAACCAACGATCATTTATAAAAGTTTCAAAAGCCGTGTACCTAATAGATGAATCGCGAAGATACCCATTTACTCTAAGGCGAGAGTATTTTTAATAAGAATGTATTGCATGGTTACATGCACTTTTCAAGTATAAAACATAAAATATAAGAACTCTTTTATCTTTCAATTGAGTTTCATTTCTACTAGCCAGAAGCCAAAGGTCAGTTGACCATGTTTATTTCGTTCATTAGTTTTGTTCGTACGTCGTCATTTTGCTAGAGTCGTATCTTCTACAACAGAGTTTAACGATGTGAAATAACTTCAAACGGCCACATATTTTTACGATGACCAAAAGTCAAATATTATCCGATGTCCAGATACGACCTGCAAATGTGAAAAATTCGGTGTATTCCGTGGAAAACCTCCGATTTCCTTTGTTTTTGAAGTTTTCTTTACCGCCGTTAGTGACCTGTAAATTCGTGTGATACGAAAATGCGTCACAACTCAGTTCTATACAAATACTCGATTCTAATATAACGCGGTAAATTCACACCTCGGCGTGTGCCTTCCATGGCGTAGTTGGCAAGGTGCCTGACAAGTCTCAGCGGCCAGAGAGATCAAGCGAACGGGGGTTCGAATCCTACGAAATCCAAAATAAAAACTTTTTTATTTTGTGAAATCAATATCCAATCTTCAAACCACTTTAAAAAACATGCAAAAGAAAAGAAAGCGACATCTAGCGACGTTCTAGATTCACTTCTACCGCGTGTGAATTACACACTCTGATTTTTTTTTACATTGGCTCCAAACAAGAAGCTCTGAGGAAAAAAATCCCTCGGGTCCTGTGTCATCTTTGGTGGATGCTGTGTGGAGGGTCTTTTTAGGTAAATGATTTTCTGAGAAAGAAAAATATATGAGGGTTGGGAAGGAATCTGGGGGTCAAAGTGTCCTAAAGTGACAGACGTATGAATTTATCCCTCCCCCTTCGGGGCAAGCCGATCGAAAGAGTCTGGCTAGAGTTGTCTAGGTTAGGTCTCCCTCAAATCCCTAACCGGTCCGCAACACAGTAAGTAGACTAACGCATTCGCCGCCAAGAACTAAAAAAACCCTCACCCCATGAACTCGGACATCTATGCTAAATCACCAAACATAACGAACCACTTGTGCTAACTTATGGCACACGATTATAAATACATGATTTTAAACCCTCAGTTTAAAATCATGTATTTATAATCATTTTTTTTCATCTCTATTTTAAAACTCAGAGACATTTTTATTAGAGGGAATAACTAGAAAAAACCCGAAATATGTCATTTTAGTACGTAAATTTCCACAAAAAAATATAAATTGATTTCGAAAGACTGTTCTTTTATCTTGTAAAGCTATGTTTTAAATTTTTAGAAAATATGTTTATTTTTAGTACAATAAGGTTTTACCGTAGGTCATTGGCAGATTTGTCAAATTTTCAAACAAAATTTTGTATTATACAACATACATTTCAAATCATATAATCATGTAGTAAAATAAATCAAAAAATAATTTGGGAAAGCTACTTTTTTTAGAATTTTATTTATAGTTCAAATATAATCATGAAAAAAGATCTGCGCCTTTGTTTCGTTACACACATACTTCAGTTTGTCTATTTATTTACGGTCTTACAAACTATTATATTACAAAAATACATTTTTATTTCGCTTAGACATTATTGAAAAATTATAAATACTTATGATCAAAAAGCACATAATTTTAAAAAGTTTTATCATCACGAGTTTGAGCATTTTTGAATGTATGTATTCATCATAGCAATTTTTTAATGAAATAAAATCGATATTGAGTTATTATGTTAAAATGCTGGTATGGAGAATAATTAATCTTTCTTATTGGAACCGTTCTGTGCAGTTGCAAGGGTACGATCTCAAGATAATCGTTTGACGAAATTTAAATTCTCGGCCTCTGGTATGGCTCTTAAGAGGATGAAGCGACTCCAATTCACTTATGGTGGCAACGTTCAGCCCTGATGGAAAGTATAACATTTTCTTCTCCTCTCCTATTCACTTCTCGAACTACTCGTTCGTACACGTATCTACAGATTTCTGTCAGTAATTTCTAATTGCATTTCGGTTTTGTAGAGCGCATCCCTGAGTGCGCTCCACAAAACAAAAGTCATCGTCACCACAGACTAACAGGCTTACCCAGATTCCGCACAACCTCCTTTTACTAAACAGTGCAGTCCGCGGGGAAAGTTTTAGCTTGATAAGAAGCTCCACTTCCGGACTGTACATTCCACCTGTTTAACCACGCCGACTGAAGTAATGGGTTACCGCTGTATTTACGTTCCAGAGACCTTTTCTCGTTAAAATGCATATTATATACTTGTTTGCACTTCTAAGAACTTTTCGTAAAACACATCAAAAACTTTTTACCCCCTATTTGCATGTAAATTGCACTAATTTTCGCCCATATGAATCTGGGTGCTAGTAAAACGAGTGAATGAATACTTTATTCATCAAACGGTCAATATTATTTCGACTTAATAATAAAAACATTAAATTAAAATATTTTCTATTTCGTTTAACATTTGCATGGAACATTATTTAGTGCTAACATAATATTATTAGATAAATAACGAAAACTACTTTTGAAGTGTAACTTCTTTAGCCCCGTTAGCGATTTGAAATTCGGATGAAACGGAAATGCATCACAAACAATATTTTTATCCCTAATATAATTCTAATATAATGCGGTAAATTCACGACTACGCACGGGCCTCCAATAGCGCCGCGGTATGAAGCGCTTGACTCTCACGCCCAGAGAGACATCCAGCGAACGGAGGTTCGAAACCTACCTAAATCCAGAAAAAATAAAAAATATATTTTTGTAAAATCAATATTCACTTTAAAATAGTTAGGCGAAAGAAAAGAAAGCGACATCTAGCAACTTTCTAGTTTCATTTCTAATGCGTGTAAATTGCACACTCATATTATTAAAATTTAATAAAAAATAGAAAACAATTTATTTATAAGAAAGTTCTGCGCTGTAATTTTTATTACACGCAACAGATATTTCGCCTTCTGAAGGCATTATCAAACTGCCTTGGGAAGACAAAACTCCATTTTTTTTTAAATATTCATTATTGATATTTGTTATTCGTTTTATAAAACAGTTTATTTATAAACAAGTTTTGAAGTTTGATAATATTACTACCAGTTTGTTGATCCTTCAGCAGGCGAAACCGCTGCCACGCGTAATAATAATTACACAACAAAATTTGTTTATTAATAATGTTTTTTCACAAATTGAATAACAATATTATTGATTATTTAAAGGGGAAAAAATACAACAATCCATATGTGGGTTCAGTAACAAGTACGTAAAAAAAATGTCTTCACAAATGATTTTAGGTTTTTTAAAAACTTTGTATTGATATTGTTGGAAAACCTTTCTTTCTGTAGCTACCTTCTAATATACCTACCTATTACGTTCAGTACAAAACAAAGTCAAATGTTTGAGGCTTAAAATACCCCCACAGAGAATTAATATATCTACGAATTCATTATTCTAGGATTTCATTCATCTGAAAAGCTTGTCTGACATGTATTTCCAAAAATATGATCAGCATTAATGACAAAATTCGAAAGTTTTAGTCATTTCACGGTTTGGTAATTTTACACAGTTGTTAGTAAAGCGAACCCATAATCCCATCGCACCAACACAAAGTTTTGCTATTTCCCTCCACCGCAACCTGAGACCAGGCATTATATTTGAAGTGCATCTAGCTAAAACATAACCACGCTATCACAATATTCAATTGCATTGAAATAACTGTTTTGTAATAACTTTTGTAGGTTATATTCATCAATGTAATATATCATTAAAGAAGAATATAATACAATAATTCAAAACAGAACAAGACACAGAAATTTAAAAAAATATATGACGGTCACAACAGAACTGGGAATGCTGTGCCGGTAGGACAAAGATCTTGGTTAGATTCCCAGTTGCGACCGTTATCTTTTTGTTTTTCTGGATCTGGTTTAGCGTCATGTTTCATTTAGTGTTCAGATTTATTAGTATTATCTTCTAAGGGTCGACCGAGATCTCGGTCTCGGCATTCTCGGCTACAAATTCTACCGAGAACTCGGTAGAATTTGAGAAAAATTGCTGAGATTCTGGGCCATAACCGAGACCGTTGTAAGTAGGTACGTTATAGGATAATGGGATTCACATCTACCGCGCGCGTCCACATTTGTCACTTAGTATCAGTGCGTGAGAGAGCTGTCGATTGTGATTGGTCGGCTGGCAGCGAGGCGGGTTTTACTTACCGCCGTTGTCGCCGCCGCGCCGCGCCGATCGTTCATTTCGCTACTTTTGTAAACAAACCATTGTAGTTAAAGCAAGTTTGTTTAAATTTTGTTCGTAGTAGAAAAAAAGAAGTTATTTTATTATTAATTATAATTACTAGCCAGAATAACTACATAAACTAGTTAAGTGAATATCAAGATCATTACGTATTATTTTATACGTATGTTGGAAAGCTGGTAAGCGTATGAACATTTTTTAGATTCAGTGGCCACATTCATCAAAACACATCGATTCGCTGATTTGCATGTTCGTTGCTGTTTTTCTTAGAACTTAGTTCATAATAAACTGCTTAATATACTATATTATGCAAAAGTAGCGCATTTTCATTTTCTCAATTTATCTATTCTCGGTCTCGGCTCTCGGTCTCGCCCGAGATTTTAATTTATTCTCGGTCTCGGCCGAGAACGAAAAATCTGTCTCGGTCGACCCTTATTATCTTCGTCTTCAATGATGTATCACAATATTATTTGATAGGCATTGTGTAACGCATAGATTCTCAAGTTTTTTTTTCCCACCCCCCATATTTTTATTTCTAGCGCCCCCTCGTGAAATCGAACAGTAATTGACAACAACGGGGGGGGGGGGGGGCGTGACGTGATACCATGGAAAAGGCGTAATGGGATAACACGACAGGGTTACATTTACCACATCAGAGAAGGCGTAACGGAATACCACGACGGAGGAGGCGTAATGGGATACCACGATGGGGTTGCATTTGCCACAATGGAGGGGGCGTAATGGGATAGGGAAAATATTTTACGTTTGACATAATTTATAGATGGCCCCTAATGGGACTAATGGGATGGGATGGGGCAAGATAGGATGGGGTGGGGTGGGTTTCTCTAGGTATATTACCGCCCCCCTAAAAGTCTGAAACGCCCCCTAATTTTCTCTTGGACTGAACCGCCCCCCTGAAGGTATGAAATGCCCCCAAGGGGGCGTTATCGCCCACGGTGAGAACCTATGGTGTAAAGCATTACACTATCATACCACAGGTAGATGATGTTTTATTGTACACACACATTTCAGGTACTAACGAGTGCATAAGAGTAATTTTTACATGAAGTTTTTTTTAAATCTGAACTTTACCTATTTTTTTTCTTATGCGGTTACCACACAAGAGTCCCAACTGCTCCCGACCGTCGGTGGAGCGAATGAGACTGTGGCATCTCCAATTTGTGCGTATCGTGAGGCTGTAGGTAGTGGGGAGAGGAATGAGATGGGAAAAGGAAGGTGGGGAGTACGTTTAAGCCGGGCTGTTTAGATCTAGTCACCAAACACGGCTAATATAAAGCCATTTCAAGCAACGGTCAAATTTCAAGCAATGAAATTGTGAAATAACACAAATTAATTAAATAAAATTTACCTATGCACGCTGTGACCTACGGATTGTTGAGAGCCTTACCCCTTGACCACATTCAAACCCATTGTTTTCAGTAAACACAATTTACGTTGAAAAGGGAGTAACCAGGTATCCACTGATATAACGATCCGACCGATTGCGGTCTCGAGCGTTCTACGTACCAAACAATCGATCATTATAATTATTAACAGCCTTAATAAAAACAAATCACTATCCAACCGTTAAACGGTGTTTTAGTTACATATTGCAGAAAGATTCGATTACTAATAAAAAAATATCCAACTGTATTATTCAGATGGGGCTATACCGAATCGAGCTTGCGCAATTGTGATAATTTAATATATTTATATAGTTCAGTATATTTACAACTTATTTGTGTTATTTTTCGTCAGCCTTAGCCAAGAAATTATACAGTTATTCCGTGATGTAAATTGAACTTTCGCGATGTCAGAATGTTGAGTTATACCGTTAAATCAATATTCAATTTTGAATTTTATGGTCTATTTATTTGAGTATTTCTTCAAATTGATGTTTTTTTAAAACATAAATACCTAATAAATGTCTAAACATAAATGTCTAATGCCCGTGTTGGTAAACGAATCAAAGAAATGAACATTTTTGGATGTGCATGCAATCCGTTTGAAATGTCAGTTTATTTTTAGGTTTTTTTTTTTATATTAGAATCTACTTGAAAAACAGAAAAAACAGTTTTGTTTCATATTCCTTAAATTAAAAGACTGTGCTTTTGTAATTTTTTTCGACGTTTTGATTAAAAATATTGGTGGTAAGCTCGTGTTTCAACTTTTTTCGCATTTTATAAACTATTTTTTGTCAGTTTCTAATCAGTTAGGTTTTCACATACACGGCCGTTTATCAATTGAATAAAATATTTACGACGTTTTTTAGTAAGGTTGTAAGTGCCTATATAATTGAATATAATATCATTATTGTAGATGTGTTTCTAAGATTCTAACCACATTTTTGTGATAAACGTCGTAACATCGAAGCCTGACAACACACTACCTGTAATAAAAAGAGAAAATTCGTACAACAAATTTTTGCGCTGTGTGAGAATCGAACACATAGTTATTATGAACATTCATATTGCAATTTCCCATACAACCAATATTATAATTCCACTGCAATTTATAAGCATCACATTGCCTATTTTGCGTGCAAACAACATCTCGATATAATTGTTTAATGTACATAGGCTTATTTGTACATGATACCGGCATTTTGGAAATTTACACGAATTCTATCGCCCGCGTCGGGGCTTAGTTGTTGAACATGGTGACAAAATGTGCAGTGGCAGCTACCAACCAAACTGCACCGACGACATTACACAACACGCTGCCGACTGCATCATGCAACGATGCGTGATTAAATTTGGGATGTTGGCTATTCTAACTAATTGGCAGCTTATTTGGTATTTGCACGATTAGCCTGTGTAACAATTTTACAAAGTAACAAAACAACACAAAAATAATGTAGGTATTGAAAGTACAACATTGTTGCATGTTGTACAGATAATGGTTACCTACTAAGCTACTATGGTGTTGAGATTGGATTTGAAATTAAAAATATTTTTATCTTAAAAGGACTAATATGAAAATAATAAATACACATGCACATAATATATTAAGCTACTAATTTGGCAGGAGAAAGATGAAAAACGGTTTAGGCAAAATAATATGCTATTAATTTAGAAAGGACAAAGAAGAGAAAATCAATTGGCAATACTCGGTAAAACACAAATAATTTAACAATATTTTTAAAAGTGCTCAAGGAATTAGATGACTTAATATGTTCTGGAAGGCTATTAAATATGAATGGAGCCTGATAAAAATAATTTATTTTACCAAAAGAATATTTAGTTTGAATTGCCACAAAGTTCAGATAAGGTCAAGGTTATATCAAGGTCTATTGACATTAATATTCTGTATTGCATTAGTTTTCATTTTTTTTTCTAGTCTACTTCAATATTCGATCTACAATTTTAATATTACAAATCTTATCACTGTATATAAAAACGCTACATCCATGTCGCCCCTTTCCGAAAGGTGACTTTCATCACAAGTTATTTTTATAACTCTCCTTACACACGTGCATTTTTGCATTATTAGGATTGTTTAAACATGTGTAATAAATTTTACAAAAAATTTTCCGACACGATTTTATAAAAAAGTTCTTTAGTTTCAAAGTTGAAAATTGATAAATTCACCCCATTTTACGGTACTTGTTTTTATTTTATTATATTTCATGGAAAATAATTTAATAACATAGTGTCTATCAATTTGGTAAAAATAAAGGCACAAATTATGGAGAGAACACTGCGAATTCATGGCCGATTAATATTTGATTAATATACTCGTACGACTTGCTAAAAACAAAAATAAAATAACTTTTGCAGCGAAACAGGAAATATCTGCAGTTATGTTATGACCATATCATGTTTACGACACAATTTCGCTCTATTTTAATGCGGTTTACCGGTGTCAAATTTTCACGCTGACATATTTACAAGCGGATTTGCCGGGGTAAAGTTTTGTTCAGAATTTGTTTCTGTTGGCCAGTGCAAACCCAAAATTAATTGGGTTAACTTAGTCATGAGGATCGGATACCTTTCGCCTCAGTAAAGCAATATCCCTATCACCAGTTTTGAGAAGTTTTTTGGTGATATTTGTATGTGATAACTCCGAATAGTCGAAACCTTGCAGGGAGCTATGCTCACTGCAAATAGAAAAATGGGAGAGAATTGTAGAGAGCATTCGTATCTAAAAACCAATTCGAACAAAGTAAAACTTTTTTATTTCGTGAAAATGTGTAAAAATACGGTTTAAAGTTTGTGGAGTATTTTTTGATCACCAATAGGAATTTCCACTTGTTATAACTACGTTTTCTGCCCTGGAAAGGGGTGTAAACGTTTTTTTAGATTCCAAATAAGCAGAAATGACAAGACAATTACCAATTTGACCGATCAGTGGCTGAGTGGGCATCACGTTTGAATCCCACACGGACGTCGCGCGTTCGATTCCTCGGCTGGCTAAGTCCTCCATTACAACACAAGCAACATTTTCGGCTTTCTATGGTGGTAGTAGGACATTGTTGAGTTATTCGTAACCCGGGAATGTTTTTCTTTCTTTAAAACAAAAATATGTTTGGGAGGCCGGACTGGGTACCGCCGCATATTTATTGGATAACCAGCACCTCTGACACAATTCACCTTAAGTTTTTCGTTACGTTTGGTGACTTAGCAGGGGTGCCAGGTTCATGGGGTGAGGTTTTTCCGGGTCTTGGCGGCGGAGAGACTGCTTGAGAGGGATCTTTTGATCTCTTCAGCAGGACTCTCTCGGAACATCACCTTGCAAAGCAGTATGAGGGGTGTATTAATACATCCGTTACTCCTGGACACACTGGCCTGCTGGTTCCTTCCCACCCCTCATACCCTTTTCCTTCCCAGAAAAGAACAACCTGAGAATGTGTTTTTAAAAAATTCGAAGAAAAGTATTTTTTTACATACCTCCTCAGTAGGGATTTCTGTTCCGAGGTTGTCTATAGGTGGTTGTGTTAATGATACATCATGATTTCTTCATCTTCATGTTTGTTTACTACGTTTGATAATTTCCTTATCTTCATGTTTGGTGACTATGTCTGTTGATTTCCAGGTCTTCGTGTTTTGTGATTATGTTACGCAATTTAATTTTAAATGCCTTTATGCTCTCTTCCAATTTTATTTTAATGACTATGATTGATTTCCAGATCTTCCACTGTGGGTTATATTAGTGTTACTTCATAATATTTATGATTCTTCATTTTCAATTTTTTTGTGGTTGTTTTAATAATCCCACGCCTTTTTTAAATCGTGACCTCTTGGTTCAAAATCAAATAACTTACCTCTCTACCACTAGCACGAAGGCATTGTTAAAATTATATATATATTATCGTGACAAACGCTTTTGTCCTGCATAATGATGATTATAAAATCTCTTTGTGTAAAATAAATTATTATAAACCCCTATTTGTCAGTATCTTTGTCGTAAGCAATAATCAGTAAGCCCTGTTCTAGTCTTCAGTGGGTAGTAAATTAATCGTTATTTTCACTCGCCTTTCTAAAACAGTCACTTGTCGCAACAGATTAAATAATATAATCGTAAGCAGAATTGTCTAAATCGTGAAATTTCTATGCTTTAATATTTCTTAGTAGTTAGGCCGACATTCAACCACGAAAAAATGGAAACTTCGATCCGAATTGTGAAATTCATCGATATCTCTATACCACCGTGTAAAATAATATGTGTATCTATGCTATTTTGGTAAGTCTAGTGTAATAAAACATATTTTAGTTTTTCACCCCTAATTGGGAACATGAAACATTTAAATCTGATGTAATTAAGTCCTTTTGACTTATCAATTGAAAATTTAAACATTGAAGAAGATCATATATTTAAACCTAAACGAAGTCATAGATAATTTTAAAAGATTAACGGTCGCAACTGGAGATCGAACCAAGGTCTCAATAGAGTAGTTCGACGGCCTCCGTGGCCTCTCACTAGAAATCCGGATAGAGCGAGTTCAAATCCCAGCGTGCGGAAATAAATTTGATTAGATTAATTTGTGTTATTTCACAAATAATTAATTCAAAAAATATATGTAGTATATTTGCGGCAAGTTCCAGGGTGGAAGATACTCTCAGAATCATACCGGTGTAGAACCAATAATCTGAATTGAAACCTTACTTGAAGTGACATTAGCCGTGTCTCACTGGCTCGAGACGGGAGCAGTTGGGAAACTTGTGCGATATTAACAAAAAAAAATTTTTGGAAAATATCCATAGTTTTGAAAAAAATACGGAGATAAATATTCTTCATATTAATCATAAAGGAAAACGTTTAGATAACTTATAAGCCTTGTCCCTTAAAAAAATGTGTTAAAATCCCTTAAAAATAATGAATCTATTATCAACAAACAAAAAATATTATCTTATAGTCCAATCATGGATATGTTCCCCTACCCACCCATTCTTCATTAATACCTATTAACAGCTCCACCCCTACCATAATAATACATTGTTCCCATCCATATTTCAAAACTGTCAAATCAGTATACATTTGCCCTGAAGAAGGAACGATCGTTCTGAAACCAGTCGGATTTACTCATGTATAAAAGTGCTTTAAACAAAGTTAAATTGTTTCATTTATAAAAAAAATATATATTTAAAATGTGTTTTCAGAAAGTAGAGGCCCTGGGTTGCGACCGTTTTTTTTTCTAATTTTCTTTGACCTTATCTGTTTTATGATTTGTTTAATTTAATTATCTTCTTCAATGATTAAATATTTCGTTTCAAACGTAGGTCCCTAAAAAAAGTTAAGTTTGAAAGACTATTTAAATTCCTAGTGAAACAACTGGTACAACTCCCAAAGCTTAGAGAAAAAATCTCGTGGAAAGCAAGTCTGGAGGCTTCTGACTTCAGTCCAGAAATCTGAAGCCCTTTGAATACCTATGACGTTGACCACGACCTTTAGACGTCCGACTCCACGCGGTCTCGCCTACATGTGTGCAATTGGCAATTAAAGGTCAAATCACAACCACGCAGTCTTGTCTATATCCGCCTCTGAGGTCATCACGCCCCAAGGGTCACGGGAGGTCAATCCGCTCATCCCATTTGATAAATTCATGTAAATGCCCTCCAATCAATAGGAAGTACGAACCCCCAAATATTGTATATTTAATACTTATAAAACTTTATATCGCAAGATTCTGATGTTGTTCATTTAAGGTCTTTAAATAGTGTTCCATATCGCGAAAAAAATTATCATGCTTTCATCGTGAAAACATATATCTACAGAAGTACTAGAAAATATGTTTTTATTTTTCATCCAGTCATTTCAAGAAATAAAAATAAAACATTATTTAATTATTCTATAAATAACAACAACATTGCAACAGTCTCAGATATTCGTGATCTTGGAATAACCCTTGATAGTAAACTACAATATAACCTTCATATACAACAAATCACAAATAAAGCTGCTAAAATGTTAGGTTTTATCATGAGAAACACAAAACTTTTTAATAGTATCAACGTCATTAAGCAACTCTACTTTGCCTACGTACGAAGTCATTTGGAGTTTGCGTCAGTTGTTTGGTCTCCATTTTATAAAATCCATACGAACAAAATTGAAGCAATTCAAAA
Source organism: Limnephilus marmoratus (assembly GCA_917880885.1). NCBI lineage: Eukaryota > Metazoa > Arthropoda > Insecta > Trichoptera > Limnephilidae > Limnephilus > Limnephilus marmoratus. The sequence continues at coordinate 50,988,109 of OU862919.1, forward strand.
CAAATTCCTCAAATATCTTTGTTACAAGTCATATGTAAGATTTAATAATTATGCAGAGGCAGCCTCATACTTTAAAATTGATTCATTGAGTGTACGAAGGCATCATAAGGATGCAATATTCCTGTATAAATTAGTTAACAATAATATTCAATGCCCAGAGTTGCTAAATAAAATTCAATTTAATGTACCTGCGCGTACAACACGCTCTTCTGTCCTGTTCAGGGTTGATCAATGCAAGACAAACTGCAAGCAAAATTCTTGTCTGAACAGACTATGCAATAGTTACAATAGCATATTATCCAAGGTGGACATTTTCAATTCCGAACCTACCAAATATAAGGGGTACATAAAAGAGTATCTCTCTGATGTTTCATAATATGTTATGTGTCTATGTTTCTATCGTTTATCTTTAATTCTGTTATGATTTGATTTATATGTACAATCTGGCTTCTTATGGTTACCAATGTATTGATATTTTATGTTTTATGTAAATTTTAGTTTTATATACTTAATCTTTTGTTTTATAAAATTTTTGATCTCATACTGCTTTATTATAAATTTATTATTTTTTTTTTTTTATTATGCTGTTTATCAGAGGTAAAGTCACATGGAGGAAATCCATAATTGGTTTTATTTTGGCTATACAAACATGTACAAACTGTAAAAATGTAAACTGTCGATTTCCCGAAAATAAATAAATAAATAAATAAAATAAATAACAAACAGTGATGATGCAAATTAACTTTATAGGGGCGGTCTGTTTCAACAGAAAGCTAAATCATGAACTAAATTTAAATGTTAACCTTCAGTTAAAGTAACAATGATGTTAAATAGAACCACGCGCTGTTTCAAGTGTACTTTCAAGTGTAATAATTTTTGGTGTAGCCAGTCTAAAAAGCAGAATATTCCGCGAAATTATGTAAAAAAATGCACCGCATTGTTTTTCGGACAACGAAACACACACACCATAAATTAAATTGGAAACCAGAACAACCACCATCGTGCTGTATTTTGTTTCGCGTTATTGTGAGATTTGACAGCTTTGTTTCTATACAAGTATTTGAATGAATATTTAAAAATAAATGACGACGTTAAATCGATCGAAATACGCATTTTTGTAATATTTAACCGTAGCTATTTATTTCACTCTTACTTTTACTCTGTCAACCGTTGAAACAGACGGCCTTTTATATTTTGATTCTGATAGGTTCGGCTTTCGGATATTATATAAGTATAGAACGGCTTAATATTATTTCAATATTAAGGAGATAAAAAAGAATATTAAAATTTATCGCTCGGTTTAAAAAACTTTCTAAAATAACGTTATAGTTTAGCGTAAAATATGGTAAGAATGTGCTGCTTATATTTAGCGACGGCTACATTGTAATTTTTTTTTTTATATTTATTATAAATACAGAATGTACCAATACCAATTTGCTCCCTAGCCATAAAAAGACTAACAAATTTATTTTCTTATACCCGACATCATTCACTACATTATTCATTACATTCGATCAAAGTCACTCAATCGAAATTGATTGTGTTGTGATCGGGTAATTTTTTGGCCACCCCTTCCCCCCTCCCCCCTTCCTGATCAAATATCCTTTGCAGCGATCATTATTGACACTGGCGACAATGGAGTGGGAGAAATTGGATGATGGAATATTTAGTATTTGTCACCCCGAGAGCTGGTTTTTCAAGCAGTGCTGAAGAAAATTGTTTGAATAAATATTGGTTAATTAAATGGAACTGTGGACAATGTGAGCGCTTGTATTAACCACTTGGACTCATAAGATTATTTTCAAGACAATATAGCATTGCCAAACATACTATGTATGACGTATGAGGAGTACCGGACTTATTAAATTTATATTGGGACAGATCTTTTAACAATTTTAAGAAGGTAAGTTTTGCGTCATGTAAATACATTTCGGGATAAATATATATATTTGTTTTGTTAAAAATGATAGCTATTTATGAGTGTGCTTCTTCATTACGAAAGCAAAATATCACTTTTAACCCCCAATGTGCCAAGAAATTCACCGTGAATTTGCTAGTGGCTCACCGCACTTTTGTCTAGGTTTTGTGGTTCATTTTATCCGATTAAAAAGTTATGTTAAAATCAACGATCCCGAAGTTCAATGTCGGATGTACGATTTTTTAGTTTTGCAGTATCATTTTGCTGTTTTTGAGATCAATTAAAAAAGTGTTGTTTCGATTTGGCATTTCATTTCTTTCATAATTCCGAAAAACAGGCTTTTAAATCATCAAAATAAGCCAATAAATAATTCAACACAACGATTATTAATTTTTAGCAAATCCAACATTGTTCTTCGGGACCGTTTAATTTATTTTAAACATAACATATATTCATGAGAAAAAAAACACAAAGAATAATAAGATATTTAATCATTATACCACCAATATTTTTATCGGCTTTAAATATGCGTCAAGAAAATGAAGATAATATTGGTAGTTCTTGGTTGAAATATGAACAGTTAAATATGACAGAAGGGGTAGGGTCGAATAAGTTCAGTGGTTAGAGCAGAGCCCTGGCAAGGCGGTCCAGGGTTCAATTCCTAGATGCGATCGAATCTTTTTCTGATTTTTATGTTTCAAATTTTCGTTTGGGAGCCTCTATTATTTTCTTCTATAATAAAATTTTACATTTTGAGGAGTTATTTCAAAACTAAAAAAAAACTTAAAGAAAAAAAAAATCTTATGTAAACCCGATTTTCGACTTCAAAGGTAAAACTGAACCCTGGAATTGAATGTCAACAGAATCGAACCCATTTAAGGCAAGTTCTTGACAGGAACGAAGCTCCTATACGAAGCACTAACTATTTCTAAAATATTGCACTAAGTGAAACCTCAATTTAAATTCATATAATAATTTTATTTTTTTAAGGGAAGACAAAAAAGTTGGGTTACAAGAAGCTTGGCAATATTTGAAAGCCTGCCCCCACGAGTACCATTGTAAAAATCGGAGGACGTTGCTCGAGCATCGATAGAAGCATCGATTCGATTTGCAGAACCCAATACGTCGGGCTTCTGCATGTGTTGTGAAATCGTGTGTTTGCAAAACCGCCGACCGAATTACTATTATTACAAATGAAAAATGTTATTTGTTTATAACCACTATGTTTTATTTATAAACGTCAACCGGTTTCGGTTGATCTCAACCTTCACCAGGACGTAGATGTAAACAGCTTAGTTATATTGTTAAGATATAAAATTGGTTATAAACAAATGTCATTTGTACACTGTCAAGCCACAGGGTATTGTATTATTATTTCCTTTCGCAGATCAGTCATATGATGCCTAGGTGGGAACCCGACGCATTTGTCAATTCAGCCAATATAAATACCGATACGAAGAAAATTTCTGACGATGTGATGCAAAAATTCAGGAGTGATGTATTTATATATATATGCTTATTTGGATGTTTTACGTAATCAATAGATTTTTTCTGGGAGTTGTTTAGAACCTTGTCATGGTCATGTTAAAAGAACGGGAAGGAACGGGAACGGGAACGGGAAATTACGGGAACGGACCGATCCGACGTATACAATGGGCTTATTAATTATTTATTAAGTTTTTTCATAAGAAGCAATTACTTTGTGGTTAGATATTATATTATAAAAATAAAACAAACACTTTGTATTTAACCACGAATTTATTATTTTATATATCAACCGGTTTCGCTATAACCTAGCTTCTTCAGGATATTATTATATCCTGAAGAAGCTAGGTTATAGCGAACCGGTTGATATATAAAATAATAAATTCGTGGTTAAATACAAAGTGTTTGTTTTATTTTTATAACATTTATTAAGTATTTAATTACGGAAATTATCAATTTTAGCTAAATAATGTGTATTTAAAACAATCAATTTAATCATTTTAAAGTCTACGGAACGGATCATTTTGATTTTATTTTTCAGATTGCTGTAAAAATCATGCGTACTTCTAGCGCAGTCCTGTGAAAAACCACAACAAAGCATATATAACATTTTCTTGATAATAGCAATTTATTGAAAAAGCGCAAATCCTTGAAAAATCCCAGACTCTGAAATTTCTCAATTTTTTTCTTTGTTATTACTTATTATTAGGATGTTATGCCACTACCTCCTCCTTTAGCCAACATTTCGGATAGCGTTACAGGTAACGCTGTCCGAAACGTTGGCTACACGCAACACGGCGTAACACCCCAAAAATAAATAACAAAAATATTTTTTCCCATGAAAATCTAATCATATCCAATTTTTCTCGTCGAGATTAAAGAAAGAAATTAAAAAAAAAATGAAATACACATTTCAAATACGGAATTAAAGTATTTTCCTGGTAAAAAAAATCGGTGAGGAAACCGATTTTATACTATCTCATTCTCTCGCATGCTGAATCCTATAGATGTATGTAGGTATATATGTATCTCTTTTTATTGTCGCTTTTTCGTTTCATCGAGTCTCAAATCACAATGGTGCCAAAGAAGTTTTCACTTCAAAAACGGAGTGTGCAATCACATGCGCTAGAAGTCCTTCAGAAAACTGAAGTGGGGAGGCTACGAGGCACTGCACAAAGAGGAGACCGTTTATACTTTCTCATAAATCCTATAGATGTATGTATTCGCCTCTTTTTGAAGTGAAACTTCTTTAGCACCGTTGTGATTTGAAACTCAATGAAACGGAAACGACACTAAAACGAGACAAACACCCACAGCGGCCAATGCGGTAAGGTTTCATTATATCACATTCTCTCGTAGGCCAAATCCTATAAATGTATGTGTTTGTCTCTTTTAAGTAAAGGTTTCATCGAGTTTCAAACCACAACGTTGCTAAAAAAAGTTTTCACTTAAAAAAACTATATTATAGGCTGGTACTTTATCGCTTGACTGAATTTTTGACGCTTACTTTACAATTTTGAAAACCACACTTAAAATAATTATCTGTTAAATTTATATATCATAGGTAAGTACCTACTTTAATGGTTTGTCTAAATTCTTGACACAATCATTTCCAATTATGAAAAAAACGAATGTGCTTTAGACCACACAACTGAAGTAAAACTTCAGCTCCATCTATATGATAGGAAGAAAGAAAGAAAATATGCGCGCGCACTGCTCTCTCTTGCTCCTACAGTGTGATACAGACAATAGGCCTTCACTGTGTAACGTGACTAGCTATAAGAGAAAGAGAGAAAGAAAATGTGTGCTCGCACCTCTCTCTCTTGCCCCTACAGTAATATGCGAAGCATTCGCCTGGCTTTTCGTAACGCTCTCGTCACGCATTCGCCAGCTTACTCCCCAAGTCAAGTGTGCGTAAAGAAGTTTTAATTCAATAAATGCGTTCCATTGAAAGAGTTACAAATCACTCACAGACTCAGAACCGAAATAAGTGTATTTTATTTTATTCAAATGCATATGGAAGAACATAATATTAATGTTTGTAAAACTTCGATTCGGTATTTTATTAAACTAGATTTTACTCGTAAATATCGATAATCTTTTTTACGTAAGTAATAAAATAGTAGGTAGCAAAAATGTCTAAAAAAGGTCAATAAATTCAAATAGGAAGGTGCCCTTATTATCTTGATAGTAGATTCAGATAATGTACATATTACAAAAAAAAACTATTTGTTTTCAGAATCAAAAGGTCACGTCAACCTATTTCATGTTTGGGCGGAAATTGACACTCGCTCAACGTAATGAACATATCCGTTACATTCAAAATTCCCAACAAAGAAAACGTTGATGGACGGATAGATCCATAGAATAATTTTACATTAAATACACATACAAGTTTGAACAATCACTTACAGATAAAAAATTATTTAGTAAACGTCCATAATAATATTGCGAACTTTGTAAATATCGGATGTTTTTCTGCAAACCACGCAATACCGAAATAAAAAAAGACTTTATTTTTATTTTAACTTCATGAGTAAAACCTCAAATTGTAATATTTAATTAAATGAAGACAATATATTATAAGCGAAACTCAATCGAAAAACTGAAAACAGAAAAATCAGAAAAGATATCGGCACCTCTGGGACTCTAACCCAGGACCTCTCGCTTTCCGGGCAAAGCGAGAAAAAGCCTTTTGCCTTTTGCCCCGAAAACGAGAGGTCGTGGGTTCGAGTCTCAGAGGAGCAAATATTTTTTTTTCTGATTTATCTGTTTTCAGATTTTCGATTGAGTTTCGCTTATATTGTCTTCATTTAATTAAATAAAAAAAATAGAAATTGAAATGTCGTTGGCATCCTAAAACCATTTATTGTAGATATTTATTATCCTTTGAGATTACCTACATTTTCAACAGACATCAATCAAGAAATGGTTCGCTACGTTTTGTGACATAGAAGGTAAGGTTTTTCCGGGTCATGGCGGTGAATGCATATGCCCACCAGCTGCGTGACAGCACGGATCAGGAGAGACTGGTTGAGGAACACCTTTTGACCTCTCCGACAGAACCAACTTGGGAATATCGCCTTGAACTGAAGTGGGAGGGTGGATTCCTGCGACCGTCACTCCTGGAGACACTGACCCTCAAACATTTTTTCTTCCTAGAACTTCATCTTCTTCTTTTCTTCAATAATAAGCAATCCTCCACACAGCATCCCGAAAAATGACATAGGCCCGTGTGACGCTAAAGTAAAAAAAAAATCGTGCAGAGGAAATTAAGGTATTAGGTACTGTATTAGGTTTGTTTCCTGTACAAGTGGTTTTTCTCACAAGAGCTACCAGAGTAAAAAATATCACCAAGGATGCTATATTCGGTTTTGGGTCTGTCGCACCAATTGCGTCAAGAAATATCTGTATTTTTTTAATGTTATAAGTTATAATTATTTTTAATAGTTAAAATCATTTTCAAAGTTTTAAGTTTTCAGGTTTCCCGAAATCGCACCAAATCTACGAATGTCTGTATGACGTCACCTATCTCCAAAATCCTACATTTTTTTCAACAGGCGCTGTATTTTGTATGAGAGACGAGACGTTTTTGATTCGTGATTAACCGCTTTAAACATTGAAGAACACTTATGTTATTTTATTCTACTAATAATAAAACAAACGCTGCAGCCAACTGCCCCATTTCCCGCATCCTTCAAACATTCAACGCAATTCAAACAAGCCCAAAACCGATATATTTTTTGATTCCCTCCTTCTATTTAAGAAAAACTTTTCTAGCACACTGAATTCGCACACATAACAAACACATCCACACACACACACATGCACACATACACACAAACAAACACTCGCACACACCTCTCTCCTTCCGTAATATATTAACTAACTTAATTTAGGTAAAATGTATAAAATATCACACAAAAATATATATATATAACAGCGACATGTCATTGGTATCAATTATTGTATTAACCTTTGAAACTTTGAACTATTTTCTTCTATGTGATTATGTACGGTTTGTTTTGCAAAATACTTCAAACAGTCTGAAATTTACCGTACATAATTTTTTTTAAATGTATGCTACGACTTTATACAACCAATAAAATTATTTTATTACTAAGAAGCTTTTAAATTCTAACGAAATTCATAATAAAATCATAATTTCTGTCAACTAGTGGGTAAACCATCTGATTGCACTCAAACATAACCGATTTTCATATAAATCGTCATTTTCCGTGTGGATTTTAATTGTTGAGGGCCTAAAATATATTTCAATTTGATCAACACTGTGATACAATTACAATCAAATCCTTATACAAACGAAACCCGAGTTTCATCGGCTCAATTTCGAATTTTCTATCCATACAAAACCAGTATTAAATGTTCGTAACGATGGGTGACTGGCATTAATAAAGTATACTGTTGGTGACTGGTGACGTCAGCATTACAAAATTCAGTAGTACCAACAAAACGAGATGTTTTAGTGGGAGGGTGTTTTATTCAATTTTAAATGAAGATTTATAAATTCGACATATAGATAATAATCATCATTATCATTACATAGTATAAAATGAAGTCGCTCAAAATGTATGTGCGCGTAGATCTTTTAAACTACTCAACGGATTTTCATGCGGTTTTCACCAATAGATAGAGTGATTCAAGAGGAAGGTTTACATGTATAATGCATGCTTATTATAGTAGAGAAAAGCCGAGAAATTTAAATATTCAATTCAGGCAGCGGGCAGCTGGTGGTGTGGATTTTATAAAGATTGGGTAATGGCGTTGTGTTTCGTTAGCCACAGCAATGTGTGACCGGGTCTGCTAGTATGTAATAAAACTTACATATTCAGAATCAATGTTTGTTGATCTATATGTGCCTACATATTATTTTAAGTCATAATGTTTTTACTTCTTCAAACTTTGCAAAATTACTTTGTGGCATCATAATATTATATAATGAATAATATATCACTTTGTTTAAACCACTATAATATAAACAATATCTACATGTTTCGATAACAATGTTATCTTCATCAGGATATGTCAATATAAAAAAAATAAAAAAAATAAAAAAAAAAATAAAAAAATGAAAAAAAAAAAAAAAAACAAACAAACATGTAGATATTGTTTATATTATAGTGGTTTAAACAAAGTGATAAATTATTCATTACATAATGTTTTTCACTGGAGTTCCTTATTTCATCGAGGTTAATTACATTAAGAGTGGGTTATTGCAACTTAATATTCTGGTTTGAACTAACTTCATCCAATTAGTTATGCTAATAATCATTGAATGTCAGTAATTAGTTTGATCCGTATTTGCCACACATTTACTGAACCCCTAGTTCTGCGTCCCAAGAGATGAGATGGTCCCAAAGGTTTTCTGAATGATATAAAATTTAACTTTTCTAATAGTTTCAGATTTCTTTAAGATTATATTACTTATCTGGACCAATTTTCTTTTCGACTGTCTGTAAATTTATTTATAAGTTTCGTTTTTAGTTCTATTTATTTGGACAACAGTGTAGGATAACGTTTTGACAACAGTCATGTCCTCCATTAATGAGAAGAAAAAAGTTCTCTCTAGAATTATTTTTCAGATTTCTTATAGACCTCCTTTTTCAATCCTGAAAAGTCTAGATAATGTTTCTTAATTAGATGTTTTTCATTGATCAGTGCTACGTTAAAGAGTCGCCCCCAAGCCATTTCTGTAGAAACACGTGTTTAACGGGGAATTTTTTAAAATCTCATTAAGAACTTTAAGGATAATCTCCTTTTATTATACTTTGAACAGATTCAGGTAAATCATAAAAAGCTGTGTAGTCCGCTGGTGTGTTATTTTAATTAAAATGTCAGAATTATTTGTTCAATCAATACAAAATAAATTCGGCATGGATAATGTATCTATTATTATTATTCTTTAGAACGTAGTTCACACTTAACATTTGGAAACGCTTTTGTGTTTATAAATACATCTCGTATAAAAATTTCGTTCGCTTTAGTGCGGTTTGTTGTTTTGTTAACCCTAGAATACTAATCTTATTTTTATACTGCTTAATACTAATCAACGCTTGGGAGGCTACTTTAAAAAAAAACAAGTACTTTTTTTAAGTGTCTTTATTAAAATATGAAAAATAAGTTTTTTACATAAGAGAGCAATCTCTGCCTTTTTAAATGCAATCACAAAAAATGTGTTTTCTAAATCAACACAGTCTTAAATAGTGGTTTAAACTTAACACATACCTAACTTTTTTTGGCAAAACAAAGATACGTTAAGAGTATGAAAAAAAATTAATTATTGCAAAAATCTTAAAAACTAAACATTTTTATTAAAATACAATGTCAGTCTGTTGAGATCTTTATAAAAAAGTAATATTTAGCATTACAGTTTTTATGTCACATAACTTTGAAGTTTGTCTAATAACAGTGTTGAAAAAAGATTTATCATTACACCTAGTCTCGCCATTGTCTTATAAACTCTAGATACAATGTGGCAAGTAGAAACACCGTTTAATTTTCAGTAAATTCTCAATTCAAAAGTTATTCATGTATGATAAAGAAAGACAATCAAAAAATGTGTGTGTATGAACGACATAGATATAGGACCGGGCGGCGTTTTAATTTGCACTGAATATTATATTCTAAATCCCGAGTGTGGCCGAGATGACAAGACACGTTTTCTCACTTACTCGAATGCTTTATGAGACGAACTACTGTCAAAGGTTTCCTTCTAATAAATAATTGTGTTCTATCTCCCTTTCTCTAATGGCGCTAAAAATCTGCCGGAAACAATCGAAAAAATGTATTTTTTAAATAATAAATAATTTGCTTATATTTACGAATAAGACGTAATTCCTTAGCTTTTTCTACTGTTTGCCGTGTAATAGAAACTTTTACTCTTCACGTACGAGTGCATTTTGGCGCTTTTTAATGCAATTTACTTACTAGTAGTTGTGTCACCTTTGCGACGCATGGCAGTTGAGTACTAGAACAATGAAATCGAAGATAAATACAATTGCCTTGTCTTTGGCTTACCACGTTTAATATTTCTATCACGCTTCTATACATTATATTTAACGTCATTGACTGAGTGATGTCTCTAAGAAAAAAATGTATTATTATTATTTTTTTGAAAATTCAAGTCACATTTATGGTTAATATTTAAGTAAGTGGTTATTCGAAGTACCTACTAATAAATCAGTGATTTCAGAGGAAATTTTGGTATTAATTTATTAAAAAAGAGAAAATTATAAACATGCTTTTTTGAATGCAAGATCTACTGTTCAGATCTTCAATTAGAGTAGGGTCTAGACTTATCGACAATCTTGTAATATTCTATTCTAAAATTTACCTAAGTGTAGACAATCTTGTAATATTCCATTCTACAATATACCAACGTGTAAACAATCTTGTGGAAGAAGGTGACGACGTTCTTTGAAAGTTCTAACCATAGTTCCAACCGTTATCAAAGCCCACTCGCTTCCCTTTCATTTCAGATATTGGATATTATATTGTGCTAGTAAATGGCGACAACAATATTACTACAATAATACACAACTTTATACTTGTACCGGATAGTACTTACCTAACATGTTCAGCCACAAAATTTTAAAGAGAATACGTGTGAAAGTACATATTTGTGCACAACGATAGTATGGAAAGTTAAAAAAAAGTATTTTGAAGTAATTTGGAATACCCTCACGCAGTCTTTTTCACCCCGGAAATTCCTAAAGATAAGATAATTTTCACCATAACAGTGGGACTTAGCAGTTCTAGACACATTGGCCTTCAAATTCCGACCCACCCCTCTTGTTTTTTCTTACCAGAACGTCCTCTTCTTCCTTTTCATCCCGGCATCCTTTCCTTCCTTAGGATCACCAAAGATGACATAAGCCCTGAAAGAAATTATTTTTCTCAGGGCCTTTAATACGGAGTTAATGCAAAAAAATCCTAGCGTCAGCACTGAAGTATTTACAGGGGTAAACCGCAAGTTTAGTAGAAAATGCGTTCAACAAGATTAGCTCATACGGGCTTTTTAAAAAAAAAACTCGCCGGGTCGAAATAAAAAAAAAAAAATGCGGGAGGGGGAGGGGGGGGGGGGGGGGGAAGGGGGAAGGGAGGGGTGGTGGAAGGGGGGGGGGGGGGTGAGGGTTGGGGGGCGCGGAGTGCGAACCCCCCTAATACTATGCGAACGAAGACACGGGAAAAAACTAGTATATTGTAAGACTAATACTCCTAAGTAATACATGTTGGTACAGCATCTTGTTTAAAATCGAGGCTATTCAAAACAAATTCTTAAAATATCTTTGTTACAAGTCGTTTGTAAGATTTAATAACTATGCAGAGGCAGCTTCACACTTTAAAATTGATTCATTGAGTGTACGAAGGCATCATATGGATGCACTATTCTTGTATAAAGTAGTCAACAATAATATTCAATGCCCAGATTTGCTAAATAAAATTCAATTCAATGTACCTGCACGTTCAACACGCTCTTCTGTCCTGTTCAGGGTGGATCAATGCAAGACAAACTGTAAGCAGAATTCTTGCCTGAACAGACTATGCAATAGTTATAATAGCGTATTATCCAACGTTGACATTTTCAATTGCAAACTTACTGAATATAAAAGGTCGATAAAAGAGTATTTCTCTGATGGTTCTTGAATAATGTTATGTTTTTATTGTTTATATTTCTGTTATGATTTGATTTATATGTACAACTTCTCTCCATGGCTACTATTGATAGATTTTTCGTTTTGTAATTTTTAATTTTTATATTAAAAAAATTGTTTTGAGTATATATATATTTTTTTGTTTTATATAATTTTGGATTAATATTCCTTTTTTATAAAATTAACTTACTTATTCTTATTATGCTGTCTCAGTAGAAGTAAAGCCACAAGGAGGAAATCCGTAATTGGTTTTATTTTGGCTATTTAATACTATGTACAAACTGAAATAAATATAAACTGTCGATTTCCCGAAAATTAATAAATAAAAATAAAATAAATAATAACGGATTGCTTTTCTAAATATACTTGTTTTTAATATAACTCATTTTAAATATGATATGTATTTTTTTATGATGGACGGGGTCCGTAAAAAAGAAACTGAGATCATAAATTAAATCTGAACCTAATAGGAATTCCAGAACCCTTACTGAATTCTTGTTATAAAGCATAGCAAACTTTTATCATTAGCATGGAATAACTCAAGATGTTTGGGAATATTCCTTCCTTTTTCTACATTCCTACCCATCTACATACTTCCTTCTACTTACACAATGAAAATGCAAATCAGTGCAGTGATAACTTTCAACAAGCGAGCAGTGTATCATTATGATTAAGTGTCTATTTTTTTATTCTCGAAAGCTTAAAATTATTTGGTGACCATACAATCTGTGCACATATGGAACATTTTATGTGGAATGTGGAATTTATGTGGACATTATCATTTCAGTCTACAGTGTGTAACGTATTAATTTTCATACGCGAGTAGGTACTGTTTTTTAACTTTTTTATTATTAAGTTTGACAGATAGTCGACGGTCAAGTTGGTAGGCTCGCGCCGGAAGGAGCGCGGCGGAAGAGGAGAAAAAGATGGCGGCCGACGTGAACTTGTGATCCCAAACGGGAGTGTTTTTATTTTGGAGACTTTTAGAAGGAGATTTTGATATTTTTGATTTGTGATGGATAGTCATTTTTGTGATGCATTAGCATCGAGGTGTTTGTGCCGATTAACGTGAAGTTAATGTGATGTTAATTGAAGTCGTATTTGGACTCGTATGCATCAAAGGAAATTTGCCAGACAAGGCGGTCCTGATATTGAAGTCAATGTGACTTGTTGCGTTTTGGATTTGTCCCGACATGGGTTTTAATGGATACCGACTGGTTGCGGAGATCTACGGATAAGGCTGGAACGAGTAATTTCGGATGCTCCACCCACCATGACCCACTTGGTGGTCTGAGACACCAAGGCGTGCGTGGTGTTTGGAGATAGAATTCTCGCTGCTCGGATTGGGGTTTCTAGACGCGGTCGCTGAAGATCCACATATCTGGATGCTTTTCCTGGGGAAGGAGCCTTGTCCGAGCCATTGGGAGGATGTCCAAGATGGTCTTTGTCGCTAGCGGCGCGCTCTTCGGATTTGCGGTTAGTTTTTGTGAAGCTCTCCTTCTCTCACCTGTTACAACTAGGCTTATTGTGTCGCAAAAGGTATTTGCATTTATATTTGTATTTTTGTATATTTTTCTATTAATAAGAATTGTTCTCCAACATACTAAATCTTTCATTTGAGATGAACGTTACAATTTCACACTATCTTGAGAAGGTTCGAAATTGTCTGCTTTTATCTACATAAATATACATTAAAAGTGAGTTTACGCTTCCTTATTCCTTTCTTCTCCTAACATACACAAGAAGTGCCTTGTGTTATTTCGTGATACAAAATTATAAAGTTAAGTTATATTAAGGTTAAGTTCGGTATGTTTGTAAAACCTATATTTCGATATACAAATTCGGGCAAGTGTAAGACATACAACCGCACGCTAAATGGTCTAGAACCAAAATTTACTAAGTCAGTGACACATTAATTTTGTTTCCATTCAAATGTCTACGGAAGGCTCTTCTAGTCTTATATTCTGTATTCCATGTTATGAAGTCATAAAAAAGAAAACTTTAAAATATTAACTACCTACAACTTTCAATGATATATGTATAACTACTTATACAATCCTGATGTTTTTCAATGATGAAGAATGTTTCGTTCGGCAAATCATTTTAAATGTAGATAAATCATCACTTGGTAACTCCATCCATAATAATTTTTTTTTTTTTTTTTTTTTTACATTAACTCCACACAGGAGGCCCTGAGGAAAATAATTTCCCTCAGGGCCTATGTCATCTGGGATGCTGTGTGGAGAGTCTTTTTGAGGAGAGGAAGGAATGAACATTGGTCTTGAAGAGACCCATGTTGTAGGAAGGAGGAAACACAGAGGCCGGCAAATCATTCCACAGCCGAGCTGTTGAACACAAGAACGAGTCGAAGAAACGACCCGTTCTCATGTGACAAATGTCAACCGTGTACAAATGTTGGGCACGCGTTTGGCGTGTTTCCCGACTATGCACCGGTGCCGAAGGGATCAATGATGCTAGTTCTTCAGAGCATCTTCCATTGTAATACCGGTAGAACAAGGATAGCATTCCCACCCGACGCCTGTGCTCTAAAGATTGCAATCCGTCTGTTAAGATGGGAGAATCTATCAAACGGACCGCCCGTTTCTGCACAGAGTCGAGGGTATTTTTCAGGTATTTTGGAGCTCCAGACCAGAGATGGCTGCCAAATTCAACCGTGGGGCGTACTTGTGATTTGTACAAGGTTAGCAGTTGTGTACTATTAAAGTATCTGCGGGCCCTGTACAGTACGCCCAGTTTTTGGGAGGCTAACTTTACTCTGGCTTCGATGGAGCCCCCATACCTGAGCTGGTCACTTAGGGTTACACCAAGCATATCAATGGAGGGCCTGTTCGGAAGATTGCTTCCGTTGAAAGAGACTAGATTTTCATTTCGATCCCTTTTAGACGTAATCAGACAAGATTGGGTCTTTGAAACATTAAATTCAACGAGATTATTTTTACCCCAAGAGAAAACACTCTCGAGGTAACCGTCCATTCTTTGCTTCAAAGCCGTACGAGCTGTTGGAGTTTGTGAGCCCTTTGGGGGCTTGTCAAACAAAAAGCTATCATGAACTGTACTGTCATCCGCGTAACAGTGAATTGGTGCACATGACAAAAGGTCGTTGATGTGCAACAAAAACAAAGTCGGAGACAGAACCGATCCCTGCGGGACGCCAGCATTTATCGAGTGTGAGGAAGAAGTGAAACCATCGACTACCGTCTGAATCGACCTCTCCCTCAAGAAGTCGGCAATCCACATACACAAGGATGCGGGAAGTCCGTAAGAATGCAGTTAAATAATGTTCTAAATGTATGTCGGTGTTGGGTGATGTACATATATGATGTAATAAGTGCTCTCTAGTAAAATTCGATACTCGCTTTGTGTGGAAAATTCTCTCTTGAGGGCGTATGGTGACTCTTTTCGAGGTTTATAGACGGTTTATAGATATTATACGCTGCTAGCATTTACAGCTGTTTGGGATGCGAATACGTGTATCGCCGCCCGGAAACCATATATTGGATAACCAACATTTCTGCCGTAGGTCACCCCAAGTGGTTTGCTACGTTTGGTGACTTAGCAGGGGTGCCCGGGTTCATGGGGTGTGGTCTGTCCGGGTCTTGGCGGCAGATGCGTCTGCCCACCAGCTGTATGGCGGGCCGGATCGGGAGAGAATGGTTGAGGGAGTCCTTTTGATTTCTCCAGCCGTAGTCTCTTGAAACATCGCCTTTCGGTAACTTCTCATCGTTCCTCAGGACAACTGCTAAGGAACAATGAGAAGTTACCGAAAGTTATCCCATCAATCCTTGTCGATTGATTGTGCTAAGAGGCCAGATCTAGTTATTTCTTTAACATAACGTCACTTCAGTTAAATAGGGTTTTAACTTCACTTTACCTCGTTCTGAGTAATGAGTTGTCAAAATTTGCAAAGAAGATTTCTCGTAATCTATTTACCAATTTCTGATTTTGAGGTTGAATCTTGTGTAAAGTATTTTAATAGAACATAATTTAAAGGAAAATATTTAAATACAACGTATATTTAACATTTTAGAATATATGCAAATTTATTATTCAAATAGAACCATGTGCAACCAGGGTAGGGCATAATGATGCATTGAATTAGGTTCTAATTACATTTCCCGAATTCAATGGAAACCAATGGAAAATAAATTAGTAGTACCGCAAGGGTCGGTCCTTGGACCTCTATTGTTCATACTCTATATTAATGACATGGTGAAAATATTTTCAAAATGCAAAGTACGACTATTTGCTGATGATACACTAATATACTTAATTGGAGATAACTATGAAGAACTAATAAATATTTTGAATAATGAGCTAAACAATGTATCAAGTTGGCTAAAAATTAATAAGCTTAAATTAAATACAAAAAAAAAAACAAAATGTATGGTGATCGGATACAAGAAGACATCCAGTGAAAGCAAAATTAAAATTGATGGTGAAATTATTGAAAATGTTACTGAAATGAAAATTTAGGAGTTATATTAGACTCCAAACTAACATTCAACAAGCATGCTGAATATACACAAAAGAAAATTGGGAAAAAAATATCTTTTTTGGGAAGAATTCGGCTAAAACTATCTAGTAAAACTGCAATCACTATCTACAATTCGATTATTGCTCCACATTTTAACTATTGCTCAACTATCCTTTTCCTATGTAACGAACGAGAACAAAATAAGTTTCAAATTCTCCAAAACAGGGCAATGAGAATAATATTACGGCGGAATAGATTTTCAAAAGTAAACAAAATGTTAAAGGAACTGAATTGGCTAACCGTGAAACAGATGCTGACCTTGAATACGATGATATTTATACATAAAATAATTATCAACATTTTACCAAAATACTTTTCAAATAAAATTGTATTCAACAAGGACATTCACAGACATAACACAAGAACATGCAAAGAAATCAGGCTTCAAAAAAAGGATAAGGCGAATACGCAGAAAGTTTACTGTACAAGGGGATGAAGTTGTATTACAAGCTACCAGAGACTTTGAAGTCCACACCAATTGGAAAGTTCAAGACGTATTGTAGGAGCTACATAAAATTAGAATTGATTGGAATAAAATTAGATTGGAAAGTTCAAGACGTATTGTAGGAGCTACATAAAATTACATAAAATTTAGTTTGCAATATGAAATATTATAATTAATTAGAAATTTGTAAACTTAAATGTACAAATTACTAAAATAAAATTAATAAATAATAAATAAATAAAATAAAATTCTAAGATAGGGCCACGTCTCATTTAAATATTTTCCATTAAAATATGAAAAACTAAAATACTTTACACCAATGAGTATAGTATAGTTAATATAGATATAAATGGTTCGCTACGTTTGGTGATTTAGCATGGGTGCCCGGGTTCATGGGGTGAGGTTTGTCTAGGTCTTGTAGGCGGATGACCAGGACACACTGAATCCCAGATTCCTACCCACCCATTAAATCTTTTTCCTTCCCAGAACTCTCCTCTACATCCTTTCCTGAAAAAAATACCTCCACACAGCATCCCCAAAGGTGACATAGGCCCCGAGGGAAATTATTTTCCTCGGAGCCTCCCGTGTGGAGCTCATGTAAAAAAAAAAAGTTTTTGAAGTGTTAATTCGTGGTGGAATTCCATTGTATTAGAATTTGATAGGATGAAACCGGTCCTGGTGATAATAAATAAGTGGAATAAAGTACAAAAGTGTTGTAATTACTTTAAACCTCAAAATCAGAAACTTTTAAACAGATTACGCAAATTCATCTTTGCAAACAGAACATGGTAAAGCGAAGTTAGAACCCTATCCAACCAAAGTGATGAAGTATAATGCGCCTTGTAATAACGCTCAACTGTCAGATGCAAACAATACAGAGAGTCTAAATGATGTTAGAACCTTGTAAAATAAATGATTATTTAAAATGCTTGAAGTTAGAACTTTGTCATAGATAATAGATATTAGATATATCTAGGAAAATGTTCTGAAAATTATTTTGGGTGTAGAAATGAGCAAATGAAATGCTTTGATGTTCAAATTTCATTTTTGAAAAAATGCTAGTCAGATCCCAAACTAAGGCAGAGAATGATAAAATGTTATGTGTGGTCGGTCTTGCTGTATGGATGGGAGACATGGACCTTGAAATTTAATACCATGAACAGGCTTATGAGGCTTTTGAAATGTGGCTTCACCGGAGAATGCTCAAGGTCCCATGGACCGACATGATTACCAACACAAAAAATAGGATAGGGAACGGCTTACATTCATAAAAGTCAAGAAAATTTCATATCTGGGTCACATACTTCGAGGGGAGAAGTATCACTTGCTCCAATTAATATTGAAAGGCAAGTTAGAGGGTCGCCGAGGGCCTGGTGGGAGACAAATGTCTTGGCTGTGAAATGTACGAGAGTGGATCGGCTTTAGAAGTGTGGAGGAGCTATTCCAGGTAGCGCAAGACAGAGAGACGTTTTCCAGAGTGATCGCAAACGTCAAGGGGACCTGATAGGGCACACCAAGAAGAAAAAGAAGAAGAAGATCCCAAATGAGGTAACGATAAATCATTAGATTTACAACAATTGAAACGTTTAAATAATACATAAATTATTACATGTGCACATACATTTTACGTATCTATTAACGAAGTATGCCACAATAAAATCTGTTCTTGGATAGGCATCAGAATATGTTTGTTTTATTTGTTCGAAAAAATAATTAAATACATTTATATCACAAGAATGGTGATTGACGCACTCTTGGGATTATCAGAGACACCGAAATGGATATGTTCTAAAAACTGCTAAAAACGGCCACAATGGCTCAGAGATGTCGCCACTTGTCAGTTTGGAGAAATGCGCAGTGTTAAAATCTATTTATTTTAAATAATAGTACCGGAACATGCAAAGACTGTCATCATCTGTTTTTTTAATTTTTCTTTTCATTGTGAAAACTAATGTTGTGTAAGATTGACAACTAACTTTGCGTGCATGTTTTAAAGTCACAAAAGGATTATACTGATCTGAATTTTAGTGGATAAAATTACGGAGGCCTCCCCAGGTGCAAAGAACTACATACATGGTTGGTGAATCTGTTATTTTCCCTGGAGTTGTCGGATTGCTATTCTTTGTGGTACATTGTCCGCGCAAGTAGATTTCATAATTATATTTGTGAGTATTAAGCTCAGAGGGTCTGAGGTTACTTACATACCCCAGGCTCGCATATTGTAATACAGTACTTCTAAATTCGCGGAATCTCTTATACCCATCCCCAACTTTCTTATTACTCCAATAATAAAAAACTCCATCTCACAGAAACAGCTAAATTGTTAGAGAAACCCCTAATGTTATTGTTATCCCAGGAATAAGGTCTGTCTGCCTTAATGATAGGATAGATGGGAACAGCGGAGGTGGGATTTACTCTAAACCAAATTAATTGCTGTCGGTAATACGATATTTTAGCCACATCCAAGTAGCGAGCATTGTCGGTCGTCTCTATTCACTACTCTGCTACTGATGCCTCTGTGCACAGAACATGTATTTTCTAGAAATATTATTTAAGCACCACGAAATATATAAATGGATTTGAGCGGTGGTATGGGTAGCACAGCCCCAGGAAACATTTTTGAATTGAAACTTCTTTAGCGCCGTTAGTGACGTGAAATTCGGGTGAAACGGAAATGCGTCACAACTCAGTTCTACACAAATACTCGGTTCTAATATAATGCTGTAAATTCGCACCTCGGCGCGTGCCTTCCATAGCGTAGTGTGAAAGGTGCCTGACAAGTCTCAGTGGTCAGAGAGACAGACATCAAGCGAACGGGGGTTCGAATCCCACGAAATCCAAAAAAAACATTTTTATTTTGTGAAATCAATATCCAATCTTCAACCACTAAAAAAAGCAAAAGAAAAGAAAGCGACATCTAGCGACTTTCTAGTGTCACTTCTACCACGTGTGAATTACACACTCTGATATCATTTGGATAATCAATGTATCTTCCATAGGTCACCCCAAGTGTTTCGCTACGCCAATGTGCCTACCAACTGCGTGGCGGGTCGGATCGGGAGAGTCTGGTTGAAGGAGATCTTTTTTTTTACATAACTCCACACAGGAAACCTTAAGAAAAATAATTTCACTCCAGGCCTATATTATCCGAGATGATGTGTGGAGGGTCTTTTTGAGGAGAAGAAGGAGTCACGAAGACACCCATATTACTTCCATTGAAATACCAGTGATTGAGAGTTGAGCTAAACCTCTCCAGTCGGACTCTCTTGACCTTGCAAAGATGGATTCATATGTTCGTCACCCTTGGAAACATTGACCCTCAGATTCCTACCCACCCCTCACACTTTTTTCCTCTCCACTACTTCTTCTCCTTCATTTCCCTAAAAAGACTCTCCGCACAGCATCCCAATGATGACACAGGTCCTGAGGGATTTATTTTCATCAAGGCCTCTGTGTGGAGCTAATGTAAAAAATGATATTGCTAATTTGCTTGAGACTTTTCGACTCCAAGGCCCCAAACAAGCCAATGAATTAACATTTTAATGTTCTACATTCATACTTGAATTGTTTAATGAAAAAAAATATTGATTTTATTTTTTTTTATAACTGTCGTTGTGATATTATGTAAACAAAAACCTAGATAACAACCGCTCTGTAAATTGCTATCTTAACACAGGCGTTTCACACCTAGTGAGATGGCCAATGGTACCTACGTCTTTACTGTAATCAAATTTAATATTAAAATTAAGAAATAAATAAAATAAATTTAATCATCTGATAAAGAAAGAATTTCAATATTTGAAAATGTTTTATCAATGTCACAATCAGAAGAAATAATGCTTACTTAGGAGACCCAGACATGTCCATAGCACACAAAGAAATGTAATTCTACCGATTTTAATGAAAATTAATGTTCTCAATTAACATAAGACTTACCCATAACACACTTCTCTTGGTTTCATCTCCAGTGCTTCTGTGTTTGGCGGAAACGCGGGTAGAACTCAACAAACAACGCACGGCTATATTGTCTGTCAGTATATCATTATTTGAACAGCAAATAACTGATTTGTTCCTGCTAAAATAAACGTTGTATGAAATCATTGTTGTAATAATAACTACACACCACACTGCTGAAAACAGAGCAACATATCAATAACTTATAACACGTAATACTACGGGTTATAAATAACCGGGAATTTTCCGACACTTTCATGGATTAATTTTTACTTTTGGGATTGAATAATGTTTTTTTTGTCCTTTTCGCGGATTGAGGAACTTATTGCTTCAGATGTGATCTATGGGAGAATATTAAGAACATCTAGAACTTGAAAACGCCATCCTAAAAGAAAGTAGGAAACATAAAAGCTAGTAAATCTTTTGATAGTCTAACTACTGAGCGTAAGAAATGACATACTGTCCACCCTGAATGCATTATTAACAGGAATGCTCTAACACCTTAGAAGCCCGCCGAAAAATATTTTATGGTAAACATTTTATTAAGTTAATCTCTGGAACTAATCCATCTACGTCGAAAGGGGTTTTCTTATATGTCACTAAGAAGTATACTCGTGTGAGATCATGCACTTCTTTTTGTTCCGAAAGCGAGGATTTCTGCCTATCAACCGCACACATAAACAGAGCGACTCAGCTTAACGATTATGCATCAACCATCGACATTTTCAATGTCACTTACAGACAGTTCAGTAACTATCTTTTGGCGCATGTCACACAATGGTAAAACTATCCCCATACCTTTTTAATTTTTAATCTTCTCCGTGATATATTGGTGTATAACTGTTTTATGGAGAACATGAAAAAAATAAATAAATACAAACACTTGACTCCCAAATATTCACTGGTGGCGAAAAGTAGTTTTAAAATTTAAGGAGTCCGGAGACGACCAATGTTAATTAGCTATATCCTTGCTTCATTGACAATTTGCATTGAAGTACGATTGACGGAACTTCAATCAACCCGTGAATACTGTCGCACCAATTGATTTATGGACTTCCGCGGAAACATAACCAAAAGTATGCGTATCTATACATTGATGGTCATCGTGTCATTCTTACCATAATTCTGGACATCTCCGATGTAATGCTTTAATATTAAGTCCTTACGTATGAAATTGGCGTTTTGTATGGGAGGAACATATGTAAAGTCGATTTTTTTTTAAAATAATATATCTATTTAATCAAAGTATGTACGATTGCTATCTATGCACTTTTGCCATCTCATAGGTAGTTCATCGATCCCTTTACTAAAAAAACCATTACGACGGGAATCAATAAAATCTTTGAAGGCGGTTTGGACTGCTCCATCGGAGTTGAATTTTTTCCCTTGCAAGAAGTTATCCAAATTTCGAAAAAAATGTTCATCTGTTGGGGCAAGGTCCGGAGAGTACGGTGGATGTCTTAGACATTCCAATTGAAGCTCCTCTAATTTGTTAGCCATGTGTTGTGCAGTGTGTGGTCTAGCGTTCTAACGCGCGTTTGTTGATTTGCTTCAATCAATTCGTGAGGTACCCACCTTTCAAACTTTTTCACCTTCTTAATTTGTTTCAAGTGGATTAAAACAGTTTTATCACTAACACCGCAGCCTGCAGCTAACTCGGACGTGGTTTGCGTTGGATCCGCTTCCACAATAGCCTTCAATTCTTCATTATCAACTTTGGTCTCCGGCCGTCCACAGGGCTTGTTCTGCAGATCGAAATTTCCAGAACAAAAACGTTGGAACCAAAAACGCACTGTGTTTTCTTTTGCGGGACCGTCGCCATACACATCATTAATGCAGCACTGGTGCCACGGTGGAAATCATACTCGTAAATAACATATTTCAATATTTCAAGTTTTCCATTTTGTAAACTAAGTGACGCAAAGAAAAAAACAATTAAGGAAAAAACAGAGGAATTATAATTTTCGAAACACAAATACATGAGTAAATAGCTGTATGAATTTGGAATTCCTAACCAAAGAGAAGATATTTGAGATCAATTTTGCCAGTACGGCAAAACGCCATTTTCATATGTAAGGACCTAATATAATAATTATCAGTAAAAAAAACCGCGTTCCGCGATGAAACTGAAATCATAAAGGCTCTATAGATAGAGCAATTGAAGCAACAATATTGTCAATCGCACAGCGAAACTATCATTCCGTTGCTCAATTGTCAATCGTTCAAGTTCCCTTAGCAAACGATCAAATAGCAATTTGTCAATTGCACCAAAGACTTAAATTGACGTAATTATTGACAATTGATGTTGATCAAATCCCGGCAGCTAAAATTTTTGAATGCGCTTAAATGTAAAAATAATGTGAAGTTTTTCTTTCGTTGGTTCCTCTAATTTGAGAATCACTGGTAAACAAATACTCGTATTAATATTTTATGTTAAAAGAAAACTCGTGTAACCTGAGTTTCATAAACACTTATATTACTAAGTCTACATGCTTCACAAGTCCCAGCATACAGTCCTGTATATTTTTATTCAGTTCCAATGAATAATTTTGTTACCATCATTCTGTGATTAGGTTTCCTCTCGTCGAGAATGGGGAATTCGTTGAGTAAGAGATAAGGTTGCCCGTAACATCCAATAAACAATATAACCAGGTAAATCCCTTCAGGTTTTTCAAATTTACTTTATCGAATATGTTGGAATGCTTGCGATGCCTAACAAGATTTGTGGTGATATCTGTTAGTATTACCGACAGGAATAGCCTTATGGGGGAAGGAAACTGCTCTAATTTAAGATGTAAAGGAAGCCATGCCTATAAAGGTAGATACTATTTTTATACTGTCTTTGAAAATGAAATAATCTTATGTGGTCTTGTTAGGGACAGGTTTTGATTTAACCCCAATTTCCGTAATAATTACAAATATATAAGATTCTTCATGCAATGGACGCTTTTATATTTACCAGACGGCAAAAAAGGCAATAAACACCGTACCTTATTGCTAGAATACTGCAGCTCTTTCTTTCACGTTAAATAATGGTGAGACACATAAAATACGTGTTGACTGTTTCCTCAAAAGTACCCCTTTTTTGCGACGGGAATTGTGTTTCATTTTCTTTATAAGTGTGAGGGAGATGTATGAAAATGATTTTAAATTTCTTTTGGGCGGATGCAGACATATTATCTACGTTCACTGTTTGTCTCATTTTCGACTGTTGTAATTTAGTTTGTAAGAAAGAGCGGCAGCATTATATGTTTAAGAACAAAAGCAAAACCATCAATGCATTGAAATTTGATGTATTTGAATTTTTAGAAGTCATTCACGCTTCAATATTATCCTTGTAACTATATCCCATACTTTCAAAATTATATAAGATAAGTTCAATTGGTAGGGGTCTACGGATATGTCACGGTGCGTGAGAGATGTAAGAAAATGATTATGTTTTTCCTTTGGAGGGAACCGACCTACGAGTACGTACATTGTGTATCTGATCTTTTGAAAGAGCTGCAGCAATATTGTGGTAAGGAACGTGTGTTTATTGCCTTTTTTACGCCATCACGTTACCGTTACCGTGAATCGTCGCCGTAAATATAAAAGCGTCCGATGGAGGTAGTTCTGGGAGATTTTAAATAATTATGTTTTGTTTATTTAGTTGATTCGATCCAGGAAAATTTATTTATTAATTTAATACGATAATTCAAAATATTTTTCAATAACAATTACAATAAATAAACAAAATATTACGTTAATTTTTGTAACAATATGATATATAAACTAACAGAATAAAAAAAATATTCAGGTGGGGTCGAGAAAATTTTTTAAAGCTTTACAAAGATAAGTTAAATTTCATATTCAAAAATATAAGAGTGGTAAATTGTGGTCATTTTTAAACATGAAGAAGAAGGCAAATAAGTCAAATGTTTCTGGTCCGAAAATGGGCTCTCTTTTTACTTTTCACAACTAGAGGGTCCTTGAACTTGAGATCGCCACTCGAAATCATTCACACGTTCCTTCACAGGGCCACCGTTCCTTTGAAATATGCCCTCTCAAATACCACTTTCAAGGCTTAATTAAAGAAGCTCTTCTATTTCATCCTATTTACGCTCCAATTCTACCCCACCTTACTTAAATCCCTTTCTCCCTTCCCCCTGTTAACCTTTAACTGCTGACGTAATTTTTTTTACATATGTTCTGACGTGGGCTGTTCGTCCTGTTACTTTAAAGTTTATATGTTAGAATTCCATGAAAAATTAAATAAAAACAATAAACTCACTTTTATTATAATATTTCAGTAGTGTCTCGAATAAACTATACATATAAAACTTTATAATAAAACTGTTATGTTTATTTTTACATAGTAAAAATCAACTTAAAGAAGTCACGTTAGTACTAACGATGGGTCAGAGAGGCCGGCAAAAAAAATTGAAATGAATATGCTCACAGAAATTTAACTTTAAAAATTATAATTTTTTTAAATTTTCGGCTCAGGCGTCACTAAATTCGAACCTACTGGAAGCGGCGTATGCGTCACGCGCGGGGGAGGGGAGTGTTTCGATATTATTATTATTGCTGGGACGGAGAGGCCCCCACGTCAGCAGATAAAGGTTAAAAACACCCATTCACACAGTGCGAAAAAAGTTACATAATTCAATTTCAAACAGTATTCGTAATAAATGGTTATTTTTTACAAAATTACATGAACACTTATTATATACCTCTATTTGAATTTCAGTTTTGTTTTCGTGAAATATTTTTTAAACCTTGTTATAGTACTGACACACATGCTCATTACCCCTTCCACCCGCGAATAAATGAACATGTTCACAAATCAACAGCCGGTTGACTTTTGAACATGCTCATTTGGGCGTGACACACATGCTACTAGGTGTCATTTGCTCATTAGTAGCAAGAGAGCATGCGACTAATGAGCACGCATGTCTGTAGCAATAGTGAAAATTAACCCACTTCCTGACATCCGATCGAGCTGAAACTCGACAGATATACTCGTAGCCGATAACATCATTGAAGATGTCCATAACAGGATGAAACCGGTACTGGTTAAATAAATATGTGGAAATAAGTTTAAAAAAAAATTGTTTTAATTTCAATTTAAGATAACATCATTCATTTTCAGGCGGAAATTTATGCATTTCTCTAAAATTCGATGACATGACATTGCATTGACATTAGAAATAAACGTTAGGGAACGTACCCATACTACGTGACCAACTTTTTGCAATTTTTAACCCCCCCCCCCCCCCCCCCCGCCCGGTGACCAAAAACCTAAGGACGCCGCCGCTCATTTGTACCAGTACCAAGCGTGGTATCGAAATACCACGCTTGGTACAAATGAGCGGCGACGTCCTTACGTCAAGACCCCCCCCCCCGAACAGGTCACGTAGTATGGGTACGTTCCCTTAGGCTTACCCAGTCGAGATTTGGACCAGTTGGTAGCGTGGTTGACTCAAATCCTGGGTAGGAAGGTTCAATATTTGGTCAAACCATTTTTTTAAGTTTTAAAATACATTTAAAAATAGATGTATTGTAGAAAAACCACTAGTTTTTTCCGGGTTGATTTTTGGTACTAGAAAAACATTCACACTTTCACGGGAGCATGTTTTTCGAATTCAATTTTTCGAGATCAATTGTTCGAATTTCAGTTTTTCGAAAGACTAATTTTCGAACAGCAATTGGCCGAAAGACATAAAATTAAAATATACATTTCACTTGCTTATGACTAACGAGATGCTGTTGGGTTAGGTTAGGTTAGGTTAATTGATATTGTCCATCCTATAATAAAATACTCTTGAACGTACTGTGTACATATACCAATTCGAAAAACTAGTGTCTCGGTCAAATGATGTTCGAAAAATATGTTTTCAAAAAATTGAAGTTCGTAAAATTGCATTCCGAATAATTTAACTAGATCCCACTATCACTCTAAGAGAGACAAGTGGCTACAACCTACAACTAAGATTTTTTCCTAAATGAGTTTTAAAAAAATAATCAAGTACTGTTATTTAAGGTGTCCTTTATCATGAATCCATTTTTTGTTGAATGATATAGGACACTGTAAGGAATACACGATTATTCTCCATTTGTCCAAAATGTTCCTTTGTCGCTCATAATCGAGCAGGTTAATTCTATGGTTTGATGTTAACCCTTAAAATAATACAAAACGTGGAGAACTAGAAGAAATTTTGAAAGTCAAATAAATTTATTATTCAATGTTATTTCTGGTGAATTTGGAGTTCTACAAATTAGTTTAACACAAATGAATCACAACTTTGAAACAAGTCAAACATTAATTATTTATTTTGCTCCTAATTCTTTTATTTTCCAAAGAAACTACTGTTTACTTAAGCGGCCTACATAAGAAGCTTCCTAATTAAATCCCTTTTAGCTTCCCAATGAATATTAATATGCCTTCTGTAAAGGATTAAAGCTGGGTTATTAATTTTAAACGCTTTCAGCCCAGAGGATCTTATTGCATTCACTGGTGTATTTATGTTTACAAAATTTATAAGTATTTAAGCATTATAATGTACAATGTAGGTACACCCCGTACACACAAGCCTTGCTTATTTATTTATTTATTTTCGGGAAATCGACAGTTTAAATTTTTCCAGTTTGTACATGTTTGTATAGCCAAAATAAAACCAATTATAAATTTTCTCCTTGTGACTTTCCCCCTGATTAAACAGCATTATAATTTTTTTTAAATAATAAAATTTATAATAAAGGAGTATGAGATCAAAAATTTTATAAAACAAAATATTAAGTATATAAAACTAAAACATAAAAATATCAATACATTGGTAACTATAAGAAGCCAGGTTGTACAAATAAATCAAATCATAACAGAATTAAAGTATAAACGATAGAAACATAGACACATAACATATTCATGAAACATCAGAGAAATACGCTTTTATGTACCCCTTATATTTGGTAAGTTCGGAATTGAAAATGTCCACCTTGGATAATATGCTATTGTAACTATTGCATAGTCTGTTCAGACAAGAATTTTGCTTACAGTTTGTCTTGCATTGATCAACCCTGAACAGGACAGAAGAGCGTGTTGTACGCGCAGGTACATTAAATGGAGGTACATCAAATACATATATTATGTAATTAAATACTGTATAAAATTTATTTATACGTTTTATTTTTTATTTTTGGGAAATGGCATCACTCACTACTTGGGTCCATTTAGGTAAGTTTTTTTGTTGCCCTGAGATAATTGGTGTACAAAATTTCATCAATCTCCAAACAAATCTGTAGATTTGTATAACAGATTTTGAAATAATAAGAACATCATTAATTTGTACTATAAACAAGGAGCTTTTTTCCAGGAAGCTACAAAATCTATATGTAATGTATACAATAATTGGCTAATTTATACAGCGCCGTTTTTGTGAGAAATCACCTCAAGGGCGCTGATAAAGTTCATGCTTCAATACCATGTATCAGAATCGACCTAAGATACAATACATAGCTTCGTCAAAGGACATGAAGAATAACGTAAAGAAAAAGATTTAAAAATTTTACGTGACAACACCTCTGCCATAGGTCACCTTAAGTAGTTCGCTACGTTTGGTGACTCATCAGAGGTGCCCTAATTCACCGACGATGTTTGTCCAGGTTTTAGTGGCGGATGCGTCTGCCCGTCGGTAGGGGCCGGTTTAGGGAGACCCTTTGACCTCTTCTGCAGGACTCTGTCGACCAAACGCTTTGCACCACTGTTGGTCGGAAAAATTTTCGTACACACTGATTCCCAGATTATTATTATATCTACATATAATATCTCAAATACTACATTTTCCACACTAACTAATGCTCCCCTGAATTATATTTTTACTGCTGAATATTACGACCCATTCAGAACAAAACACATAGCTGTAGTTCAAGCCGATGTATCTAACCCATGATTATCAAAAACAGATAATATAAATCAGTGCAAAGAAAAAGTTTACTCCAAATACGTTCTAATACTTTTTAACATTAATTTCTCTCGGGACCTATATCATCTTTAGGGATGACGTGTGGAAGGTCTTATGATGTAAAGAAAGGAGAGGAAGTTCTGGTATGGAAAAAAGGTATAAGAGATGCGTAGAAATCTGGGAATCAGTGTGTACGAGAATCTATCCGACCCACAGTGGTGCAGAGCGTTTGGTCGACAGAGTCCTGCAGAAGAGGTCGAAGGGTCTCCCACAACCCACAACCGGCCTCTACCTGGACAAACATCATCCATGAATTAGGGCACCTCTGATGAGTCACCAAACGTAGCGAACTACTTGGAGTGACCTATGGCAGAGGTGTTATAACTTAAAAATTTTCAAACTTTTTCTTTGCGTTATTTTTCATGTCCTTTGACGAAGCTATGTAACTTAGGTCGGTTCTAATACATAGTATTGAAGCATAAACTTTATCTTGGAGAATACTTCTATCGGAGGAGAGAAGATTGATGGGCATAAATCAAGAAGAGCAGGAAATAAATTCGATGAATTCAATTTGCCGTTGATGTTACTGAAGAAAGCATTTTGAATGTAAAAATGTAGGTGTGGAGGGATGTCGAAATAAATTCGTGAGCGCCGGTTCTCGATTTAATTTTGTTCTATGTCAATCATTTTAACTTAATCAGTTTCCTTTTTTAACTTACACCATTTTGGTCGCCGACACTTATGTGAGGGGGAAAATGACGAATACTCTCGTCCGTTCGAGCTCTCGCTGGGACTAGTTTACCAACATGATCTTCATTTTCTTAAGGCATATTTAAACGCAGTAATAGATTAAATTTATCATAGCTGAGCTGAAAAATGGAAAGCAAGAACCTATCAGGATCAATAACAATCTAATCGACTATGTGGATGAATATGTATACCTAGGTCAAATAATTTCTCCTTTAGATTTAACCACAAAAGAAATAGACAGACGTATTGGAAATGCTTGGAAACAATATTGGAGTTTTAAATAATTAAACAATATTGGTTGAAAGAAATAATGAAAAACAGTGAAACCAGGATAACTATCAAACGTAAACTTTTTGATACCTGCACACTTCCGGTCCTTACTTATGGTTGCCAAACATGGGCACTCACAAAAATTCACAATAAGAAGCTCGAAACATGTCAAAACTCCATGGAAAGAAGCATAATAGGGAAAAGACTGTCCGATAGAATAAAAATTGCAACCATCAAGAAACAAACAAGAACAAAATAAGTCATGAAAAGAATAAAACGCTAAAGTGAAGGTGGTCAGGCCACACAATCAGAGGAAATGAAAAATGGTCAAAATTAGTAATGAATTGGTTCACAAATGCCAAGAAGAGAAAAACGAAGTAGACAATTTAGACGGTGGGTTGACGACATCAAAGCCTTAGCAGGTGGTACATGGACAAGAGTAGCTAATGATTGAGAGAAATGGTGACAGTTGGAAGAGGCCTTTGTCAACAGGTGACAACCAGACGGAGTCGATGCATGATAAGTGTTACAAATGTGAAAAGTTTATTATAAATAGTTTAATGTAATTTACTGTCTGAATAAAGGCTGTTAAGATTATTATTATTAATAGAAAAAATAAAAAACTTACTGTTCGTACTAACTTGGTGTTGAATAAAATATTCTTACATGATAAACTTGTTTGGTAAATTTGAATACGCTTTGAAGACTGGAAACGTTTCTTGAAAACATACCTGGAACAAAGAAATATTTCAAATTAGTAGGTGCTTCGGTAATAATATACAAAAATTGGGGGGAGGGAATGGGTACAGCCGCCCCGGGAACCATTTGTTGGATAACCATCACCTCTGTCATATGTCACCCACCATTTTAAAATATTGTATTTTAAAATACAAAGAGAGATCAAGGTCTACATTTACAAATCTGAATAATTGACCCGCCGACAGTTAATCCCCCAGACAGTTGATCCGTTGGACAGTTGACTCCAGTTGATAGTTGATCCTTCTGTCAATCGATCCCTCTGATAGTTGATCCCCTAAAAGTTATTTCTTCAAGAAAGTATGGAAAGAGGATATACGGCTGAACAACGTGTCTGAGTTTTACACAATAAACATGCTACGAAATAACACCGGGAAGCATAACGGTCGGGTACATTAGTATTTTGAAATTTTGAAATTTCCCACAAGTGACCCAGAAAACATAATTTTCTTGTTTTTTCTTGTTTTAGCTACAAGTGTTTGTGCATTATAATTGATTTGGTAGCAGTGGCGTAGTAGTAGTAGTAGGTACCTACCTACTTTATCAAATTACACACCAAACTTTTGTACGTTATTCGGATTCCGGTAATCTTGAGACCGTTCAAGATTCTCTCAAAAGCATAATTATAAAACATAATTTTAAATAAGTTTTCCGAATTGATTGGAAATTCGGTTTGTTCCGAGAGTTGGGGAAATGAGAAGTACCTTCTAACGTCAGCCCTTCATAATTTCATCGGTTTAATATTCAATAACAAGGTAAGGAGCTGAAAGTTTGCACGATTATTAAATTATCCCCGTCTTTCAAGGCGGTATCAATTAAAACTTTTGACTTAAATTAATAATTAATGTAAATAACAATCGAAAATTTTGATACAATTACCTTTGTAAGTACCCGTGTAAAAGTAAATTCAGTAAGGTAACACCTTCTTACTCAAAACTGATTCAAATGATCTAACTAAAGGATAAAACTAACAAAAAGGATAAAACTGTTTCAAAAGATCTTACTAAAAAATAAAACGGAGTCAAATAATCTAACTAAATGATAAAACTGATCTGATTAAAGGACAAAACTTATTCAAAGGATCTAATTAAAGGTGAAACTGACTCAAAGGATCTAACTAAAGGATACAACTGATTCAAGGGATCTAACTAAAGTATAAAACTGATTAAAAGGATCTGACTAAAGAATAAAACTGATTCAAATAATCTAACTGAATGAGAAAACTGATTCAAAAGATCTCACTAAAGGACAAAACTGATTCAAAGGATCTAACTAAAGGATGAAGCTGTTTCAAAGGATCTAACTAAGGGATGAAACTAATTCAAAGGATCTAACTTAAGCAGGGTTTCGCGACCAGTGGTCCGCGGACCACTAGTGGTCCGCAAGAGGGTAGAAGATGGTCCGAGATGCGATGGTCCGCCGGTCAATAAACGAGCCAGCTCGCGGCCGGTCCCTGGTCGAGAAGTCTGAATAAAAAAAATCGGGACAATATTCAGTTTATCATTATTGTACCTTGTGGTCAGTGGCCATTATGGTATTCCGTTTCGCCCCACCCCATCCTATCCCCCTCCGTTGTAGTAAATATTCTGCTAGAACCCGTCCCACCCTATTCTATTCATTCCGCCCCCTCTGCTGTGGTAAATATTCTGCTAGAACCCGTCTAACCCTATCCCATTCCGCCCCCTCCATTGTGGTAAATATTCTGCTAGAACCCGTCCTACCCTATCATATTACGCCACTTACCACAAGCAGTGGCTTAGGCTAGCATGGGTGGCACCAGGGACGGATAGAGCGGATAACGTGGTGTCATCCCCACCATTAAGGTTGACAAAACACAAATTTCGACTTCATAAAAAAGTCCTGGGGGGGGGGGGGGGTGGCTAGAGAATTGTGGTCTTGGGGGTGAAACTCGGTCGGGTGTGGTCCCCGTCGAAAAAATAAACGTACAAGTGGTCCCGGGTCAGAAAAAGGTTGGGAACCACTGAACTAAAGGATACATCTGATTCAAAGGATCTAACTATAGGATAAAACTGATTCAAAGGATCTAACTAAAGAATAAAAGTGATTCAAATGTCTGAACTTTGTGGAAATTCAAACTAAATCTTCTTTTGGTCGGAGAAATTATTTGTGTCAGGCTCCACTTATATTTAATAGCCTTCCAGAACATGTTAAGTCATCTAATTCCTAGTGCACTTTTAAAAAGATTGTTAAGGCAGGGTAGTAAGCGCTCAAAGTGTAAAAGAAGGGGAAATATGTAAATGCGAATTTTAGAAGGAATAGTAATAGGAATGTTAGATAATAATTAACAAATACGAATGTATTTAATAAAACACGATTCGTTTAAAGTAGAGCAAAGGTGGGAAATGTCTTAAATAGCTTAAATTTTACTTAATGTCTTAAATTTTATGAAACATTGATTTTTTCATACATATAACTAGCAAAATAACACAAAAACATGTTTATATTAATTTTCAGAGCATACTTTACGAATTTTTTCAGTAATTATATGAAAATTCATATAATTACTGAAAAATTAAAAGATATTATCTTAAAAAATGACGTATATATTTTTTAAACTTAGTGTTCAAAATAACTATGTTATAAAACGGTAGAATTTCGGAATGCCGGGGTTTAAATTGTTTGTGACCGAGGATTGCATTTTTTTTATCCCTGTCCTTTCTAAATTAATAGCAAAATAATGAACATATATTATTTTTCATTTTTGTCGTTTTAAAGTTAATAGCATAATATATTATTCCAAATCAAATATCAACAAATGGTCACCTTAAAAGTTTACTACATTATAATGAATTTTCTCTGTCAGCTTATTAGATACCCATTATTTGGAAGAAACATTAATATTAAAATATTGTTCTTTCATTAAATTATTTCGCGTTATTTTTATTATTTTATAAAATTATTAACTTCAACACAGGCGATTGACAAAATTAACAAAATAATTTAATTTATTTTCGTTATTTGTTTTTGGGGTTTTATGCCGTGTTGCGCTATCTTCTTCTTTAGCCAATGTTTCGGACAGCGTTGCAGTGTCCATCATCAGGGCAGATCCGGCAGATCCAGCAGTTCCGGTTGATGTCAACCGGATCTGCCGGATCCGGTTGATGTCGGTGTCCGTGTCAGTGATCCGGTTGATGCCGGATCAGGTTGATGTCGTCTCCGGTTGAGGTAGAGCAACACGGCATAACACCCCAAAAACAAATAACGAAAATGCAATGAAAACCTTAAAACGTATCTATTTTATTTATGCCCATGTTTTCAAGTACCTATCAGTATAACACTTAAAATTCGTAAGTCCGTACCTACTCACAACTGATTCAAAGGATTTAGCTTCTAACGAATTTCTTTCTAACGAATGTTTCCTGAAAAATAATTTTTTAAAGCCACAAAATAGTTAAGATAGGTATTTGCAAACTGCGTAGGTAGGTACCCACTTCGTTATTAGATCAAGAACAAGACATACCATAACAAATTTACGCTTCCAAGAGAAAGGCAAATTTTTGAAAGAAATTAAAAAAAAAATCATTGTATTAATTTTAACTTAATAAGTAAAACCTCAAATTGCAATATTTAATCACTGAAGACAATATAAGCGATACTAAACCAAAAATTTGAAACAGAAAAATTAGAAAAAGATACGGTCACATCTTGGAATAGGTCTCAACAAGGAAAATAAATATTCATCCTAGACTTGTAGAAAAGTGAATAGATGTCACGTATTTAATAAAAATGGATCAATTTATCTAAGACACTATCTAGGTAGCGCTTAGTTTGAGATGAATCTTCCAATCATACATAAATTAGCAGTCCATAAAAATATGAGTGAAAATGAATATTGGTAATAGTTGAAGTAAGATACAGTTAAATTAGATCGAGGGGATAGGGTTCCATTAGATCAGTGGTAGACCATCGCCCCGGTAAGGCTAAGATCCTGGATTTCATTCCTAGAGGTTCATTCCATTCGTATCTTTTTCTGATTTTTCTGATTTTTCTGTTTTAAATTTTTTATTGAAAGTCGATAATATTGTCTTCAGTGACTAAGAGGGTATAACCAGAGAAAACCGGAAATAGGTATATCATTTTTTAATCAAATCAACTATCGACTCTTTTCCATACAAAATTATAAATTAATTCCGAAAGATTGT
This sequence comes from Limnephilus marmoratus, assembly GCA_917880885.1. Taxonomy (NCBI): domain Eukaryota; kingdom Metazoa; phylum Arthropoda; class Insecta; order Trichoptera; family Limnephilidae; genus Limnephilus; species Limnephilus marmoratus. Next base: position 51,023,020 of record OU862919.1, read on the forward strand.
TCTTTTATCTAGTAAACGCATGTTTTAAATTTTGAGAAAAAATATTTATTTGTAGTATATTACGGTTATACCATAGGTCGTTGGCAGATTCGTTAAATTTTCAAACGAAAAATCTTATTTTACAAGACGTATTTCATACCATGTAATTATACATTATTGTAAATAAATACGTTATCTAGAAAACACATGTTTCAAAATTTTAATTTTAGTTTAAATAAAATCATTAAAAAATATATCCGAACACTTATTTATGTCGAAAATTTCTCTATTTTCTATCTATTTACGGTCTCACAAATTAATATATTTTAGATTTTTTTTACATTCTTATTTTGCTTAGACATTATTGAAAAATGATTAATACTTATGATCAAAATATTTTAATAGTTTTATCATCACGCCTTTCAGCATTTTTGAATGTAGGTATAAATTAAAGCAAATTTGGAATGAAATAAAATCGATATTGAGTTATAATTTTTAAAAGCTGGTACGGAAAATAATTAATCTTTTTCATTGGAACCACTCTGTACGAAGGCACTTAAAAATAAATATTTTTATGTCCCTGATGTAATAAGCAAGTTGATATAAAAATTGCTATCCTCGTCATATTTCTACCACTTCGAGAAAATATTTGAAATCTTGAAATGACTGACAATTGAAAAAGTTGTTGACAGCCTTTTCAAAGAAAAGAGAAATCGCTCTAATTATGTTACCATTATCCGAAGTGAAAAGAATTTTCCTTCTGAAGCGACAAAAGTGATATTGGATCTGTTATTGATGACTTCAATTATTCGCTGTCAGTTTTTTGCAAGCAATGGCCAGTCGCATTGCAATGGGTGACCTAGTTTATCCGGGGAGGTAGAATTCAATAAGAAGTCGGTTAAACCATTTCCATTTCCATTCGGTAAAGAATTTAATTTTACTGCGGAGTGAATTCTTGTAGTTATGAATTGTGAATGATTTTGATTCAAATCCGCCCAATCTGATTTGAATTATTTAATTATTTAACAATGTCTGATGGTTTTGAATTCACCGATAGGTGACAGTATCGCGGTCATTTATTTATATTACAGATAGCTGGTTCCCGGTATGCGTTGCTATGCGATTTAACAAAAAAATTGTAAATGGGAAAGGACATTCCATTCGTCCCGTTCGCCTTCCGCCTCCCCTTCTTCTCCTGCGTCCTCTTCCCCTCTCGTGTTCCCACTCCGTCACCTCCACCTTCCCTCTCCCCACTCCACTCCCCCCCCCCCTTCCACCGTCCCGCGAACCCCCCTCCGGAGTTCCCCTCCCCCCTCCCAGTATATATTTGCCCCGAAGAAGGAACGGTCGTTCTGAAACCGGTCAGATTTACTCAAATGTAAAAGTGGTTCAAACAAAGTTAAATTGTTTCATTTATCTATAATGGATAACCACAAAGTTATAGCTACGTTCAAAAGTATAGTAAAAATACTCATTTCGGGAACATTATACAATTCCAAGAAAATTATTTTTACATAACAATACGAATTTAAAAGGGAGTTCAATGAAGTATGAACATAGATTTTAAAAGACCAGACACTTGCCCCAGTTAATTGAAGAATATTTCATAAATACATTTAGAAAGATAACCAAAAGATAAAGAATTCCAAAGAAAGATCGTGTCACTGGTGATCTGGTTAATAAAGCTGCTGAGATAATATCCTTTAAGAGCTTTTGCCAATGTTTTTTTTTTGTTGTTGCTGGAAATTTTAGGTTACTAGATAATGCGTTGTATAAAAAATTTAAACACACAGGAATCTGCATTCGTACTGAAAATTAAGAAGCAGCAACATTTGTCATTTTTCATACCATTTCAAAGATTTTGTGCCATTCACGCGGTAATATAATTTAAGTGAATACAGGCCCAAATGGTGCAAGAGTTTTATATTTCTTTCGATTTATTACGCCGTAGAAAGGCATCAATTTTGAATTCAAAAGAAAAATAAAACTCACTGTCAACGAACAAATTGCTCTTACAATCTGGGGTGGTGATCCCAAAAGAGGACGAAAAGAGCTAAAAAAATATAAATACCATGAATCAATCCAAAAAAGAAAGCGATTCCAAAGCGTACTCGAGGAAATTCTTCAGGATATTTGACTGTCTCTTGACGGAGGCACTTCAAGTCTATAAGAGCATTAAAATATAAATTCCCGATCAAAAGTGATAGTCTTCCGAGAGAAACAGAATCCGAAATGAGCATTATATTCTAGCTGTAAAATGTATTTATCTAAGGCAAGTCGAAAATGCTTTAAAACACCCATTTTCGTCTTGATCAATAATTTATAATCCTTTTTAATTGAACTTATTTCGAAGAGAATGTACTTATTATTTTGCCTTTTAAGCTTTTCATTAATTTGAGGGATAATATTTATTTATTTAACAGATTTTACAACCCTTTGATGATTTCAATTTTAATATCAGTTCTCTTTTTGAATTTGCACTCACAAAGGGTGGAAGTTAATTTTCTTCTGATTTTTTTTTAATATACCGAAACAATAATTTATTCGAGATGTTTGATTTACATTAAAATTCTCACAAATTATTGAAATAAATATACCCCTCTAAATATTTAGAATCAGTTTTGGAAGATTAAAAGAATTATTAAGTGTTCTCATTCGCAAAATCCCGGCACGCGTTGCAATGCCATATTCAAAGAAATACGAGTGATGGGAAGGCTGATAGAGTTATTGAAAGAAGGGTGAATGCTGGTAACTCCATTAATGGAGGACTGAACGCCGTTGGCACCAACAAAAAACTGTCCAAAGACGCGAAACTAGCCGTCCATAATGGAGTACTGGTACCTACCCTGATGTATGGCATTGAGGCATGGAACTGGCAGATGAAGGATGAAAGTAGACTGAACGCTGTAGAAATGAGATCCCTGAGGCGTATGTGTGGTAAAACCATGTATGATCGTGTGAGAAATGTGGAAATCCGCAAAGAATGCAAGGCTGATGTAAGCGTAATGAGTAAGATCAAGAAAGGAACGCTCCGATGGTTTGGGCATGTAGAGCGAATGAACGAGGAAAGGAGTGTAAGGAGAATATATGACGCAAATGTGAATGGTAGAGGAAGTCGAGGACGCCCAAGAAAGACATGGCACGACCAAGTGAATCAGATACTTGAGTCGGGCCATGTCAAGAGTCAGAATAATAGAAGAGAATGTTTGAGACGTTGTATGAATGTAAACGAGGCAAGGAATGTGTGCCAAGACCGGGATGTTTGGCGGTCCGTCCTCTCTGCCTACCCCTGCGGGGAAACGGCGTGATGGTTAGTTAGTTAGTTAGTTAGTTAAATTGTTTCTCCCTGCATGTCCTTTTCCGTGCGTCCCCATTCCCCTCCCGCGTTCCCCTTCCACCTTCCCCGCCCACCCTCTCCTCTCTCACGCTCCCCAGTCCCGCAAACCCCCCTCCCACGTTCCATATATTCAGTCCTAATACATTCATTTTTCAAACAGCTCGCGTGCCACCTATTATAATTTTTTTATTCCAATTTTCATTTTTCGTATATTACAAATATTCATTTTGTATATTATAAGAACAATCAATCAAAATTTGGTACCTAATATAGGTACCTATTTAAAATATCTGTAATTAAAAAACCATAGACAATTCTTTTATTACAAAAAAAAACAAATTTCAAAGATGAATGAAATAGGTAAAGTCGTTCTGAAGTTATGGAGTGACCAAGGGGAACAGGGATTCTTTTATATACTCCTACATTTAAAAATAGCAGTAAAATATACGTTAACCGAATATTCGAGCATTAAAATTCCGATTATTTTATGCGAGTGCTGCACAAGAATTACAACTATTTCTAACTGTTCGGAGCCAGTGAGACTATGGCTTCCTCGATTGGGTATGTTGTGAGGCTGAAGGTAGAGGGGGGGGGGGTGAAGATGAAGCTGGCAGGAGGAAGATAGAAAAGTACAGGCCTATGCAAATCTTTTTCACAAAACACTTCGAAGGACAGTTCGAGCAACGTTTCAATTCTGAATGGAGGTATTTCACCAGGGCGATATTGAAAGCATCTGCCATTCTGGAACGTGCCGCAAATATGCTTTATAATATTTTAAATGATAAATTACAGAAAAAACATAAATTAATCAAGTAAAATTTATTTGTGCACGCCGGGATTTGAAACCGCGACCTCCGAATTGTAGCTGAGGTTCGTAATCACACGACAACGGAGGCTTGGGGGTAATATATAGATACATATTTTTTTACATTAGCTCCAAACAGGATGCCACGAGGAAAATAATTCCCCTCAGGGCCTATGTCATCTCAGGATATGTGAAGGGTCTGTTAAGGAAAGGAAGGAGAGGAAATTCTGGGAAGGAACGGATATGAGAGGTGGGTAGGAATCTGGGGGTCAGTGTGTCTAGGAGTGCAGGACGTATGAATCCATCCCTCCCACAGCGATGCAAGGCGATATTCCGAGAGAGTACGGTTGGAGCAATCAAAGGGACATCTCTGGACGGGACTTCGACGAACCCGAGCATCCCTGCTAAGTCACCAAACGTAGCGAAACACTTGGGGTGACCTATGGCAGAGATTATCCAATAAATGGTTCTTGGGGCGGCGGTACCCATACCCGCCTCAAAAATAATTTCCATCGTTCTCCAATACTTTGAGTGTTACGTTATAAGAGTAACAAAAACATGTCCTTTTAAATACTACGTACTAACCTATTTTTAAAACTCTGAAACAAACGAATACCGAAACAAGAAAAATGATAATTAACGATTAATTTGAATTTTTTTTTGTCGTATTGCGCACCTGAAGACCTTTCGCTGGGTCAAATCGGATTTGTGTCAAGGGTGTCGCGCCTAATGGCTCGACGCTTGTTCGTGATTCTTCCTCTCTCTCGTAAAAGGTTCTTAAATAGGCAATTTGAAAAACGGTCATTGTGATCCTTCGGGAGGAGGCGTGAGGTATTGTGACAGGACCAGGATAAGACGAATAAAGGATCGTATACAGGAAGATACGAGAATTGCAGGGAATGTTCCGGCAAGCATAAATGTATTTTGAATAAAATCAGGTAATTGAAAAAAGGTACCTACTTTGATGTAACATAGACAGAAAGAGTACTATAGGCTATATATATTGGTAATCTCTGGCGTTATGAATAATCTCTGGCGTTATGAAATTATTTATCATACGTTTTGTGTCCCTAACAAAATCAAGTTATTTCAAACGTCAGTAGAAAAGCAAACAAATTGTTACCTAGGAAACGATTGTCTTTTTTTAACTAGGCAATTCACTCTAAAAAGAGTACTTTGTTGGCTTCGCAGTTATAATCTATCTCTAAAAATGAATCGCCGAAATGTATGCATGCGCATAACTTCCGAACGACTGCACCAAATTGGATAATTGGGAGAGGGGAGGGGGGAGAGGTGGGCGGGGAGGGCGGTGGGGGAGGGGGTGGGGGAGGGGGAGGAGGACAGTGTGGAGGAGGTTAGGGGTGGGAGAGGGGGAGGGAAGGAAATGAAATGGGGTGGAGGAGGGCGGGGGGAAGTGGAGGGGTGAGGGGTAGGGGGTGGGGGGAGGGGTGGGTGTAGGGCGATTGTTGTAGGGGGATTGATTGATGGGTAGGGGGGTTGATGGGGAGAGTGGAGTGGGGAGAGGGAAGGTAGAGGAAGCGGAGTGGGAATTCCCCTAATACCATGCGTGCGAAGCCGCGGGAAAAAGCTAGTATATATGTATTAGTAGGAAGATCATCAACAGTAAAAATAAATTACAATAAAGGAAAAACGATATTCCTGAAAGTATGTACTAAGCAATATCGAAATTAAGAAATCAAAAAAATTATCGGGAAGAAAAAAAAATCGGTTTTATTTTGATTGATTCGTTACACTCCCTTTTTGTTAGGTAACATGGAGACGACCACACTTGTCTCCGTTTGGCCTATCCACAATTTGATAATGGGTTTGTACACCGAAACAGCTGTCACAATAATAAAAAAACTAAAACACCTACAGATCTTAATAAAACCTGGTGTCGCGAAACTGCGACTCCACTGTATTTTGGCGTTAAGTGCTGCAGAGCAAAGCCCTATGCAACCCCCGAAGGACCAGTCCCGAAACTACTTGATCGCTAAGTTACAGGGACGATTAAATATGCATACACTCGCAAAACCTGATGGATAGTAAGTCGATGGTTCAGGTCTGGGCTTAAGGAAAATGAGATAAGCCCAGATTGGAAAAAGGAAAATAGGACTCACTGTTGCAGATGGGGCTTCACTGGTCCCCAGGTTGTGGTGTACATTTCACAATGTTATATTTAAATTTCGAAATCATAATATTCTTATGCAAAGATGTTATGATATATGCGCCTTGTCTGAGTTGTTAATTCACACTGAGCTTCAAAGCACGCTGTCACCGCTCCAAAGTTGGGTATTTTTTCTTACAGCAATTGCCTTTTTTCATGGTTGCATTTAGGATCGGAATATTAAGTGGGTGGGATAATTTCAGGATTTTGACATTTGCTATCCACCAAGTCTGCGAATGCTTACCTAACCAATCCCAAAATATAATGCGCGAACAAAACCATTATTAAGTTTGATACAAATTAAATTACAAAAAAAAAATTCAAATCTATTCTCCTGTGATTTGAAGAGAGTGATTGATGTTTTGGTTTTGATTCTGAGAAGGAGATGTGATATAGGTTTGAAATCAATGGGTCTTACGTAATCATTGTGATGATTCAAACTGGCCTACATTTGAAATAGGATCTAGGGGTCTATGTAACTTCTAAGAAAATTCTCTCGAAATTAAATTATTTTCTAGTAAATAACATAAATATTAAGTTTCATGAAACACGATATCATTCTATTACTTTGTTTTATAAACCTCTCCGTAATTCTGTTGTTTTTGTTGTTTATGTAACAACGATATTATTATACTTATTGGAAATCTTATTATACCTACACTACCTCATTTACTGAAAACAGGTTAGGCCGTGAATTTTCCTAATAAACCGATCCGATTTTACCACCCACTTGTTGACATTTTAAAGAATGCTTTCTGGAAGGGTGAAAACGATGCCCAATAACGTATGTACCCGCAGGCTACAGGACCCGGCTCCTACAAACGTCCCGACGCTACAGGATATTGGAAAACGAAGTTAGTCTTTTGTCGGACGGTGCCTTCATTAAGTTAACTTCAAATGCTGGAAAAATAGTCGGAAATTTTTGAAAAATGTCTTGTATTTCAAGGAGGTTAACATTAAATTTATATTTAGAGAACCACATTAACTTTTAACTAAATGAAGACAAAATTAGCGAAACTCAATCGGAAATCTGGAAACAGAACAATCATGAAAAGATATTGGCACCTCTGGAACTCGAACCCAAGACCTTCGGCTTTCAGGCCTGCGACTTTACCAACTGGGCTAAGGTGTCCCTATCAGATTCGGTCATATTTAACTGTATCATACTTCGAATAAGAACTACAATCTTATTATCTTAACGCCTATTTTATTGGTTGCTATCTTTAAGCATGCTTGCATTATTCAAACCGTAACTAAATGCTATCTAAATAGTGTCTTGGAAAAAAAAATATTTTTAATATGCGACATCTTGATATTGATTTTTTCTGCAAGTCTAGGATGAATACTTATTTTTAACTTAATGAGTAAAATCTCAGAACAGAAAAATCAGATAAAGATATTGGCTTGATTGATTTTCGGTTTCCTAATTTTTGATTGAGTTTCGCTATATTGTCTGCATTTAATTAAATATTACAATTTGAGGATGATGTTACAAATAAAAATAAATATTGATTTTCATATTTTTTATGATCATACACATCTTCTTATATATCCAGCCTTCGGCAGGACATCTTCTGCCGAAGGCTGGATATTACAGGGTTTTTAAAAATAAATTATAAATACTTGCTGTAAGCAACAAAAGCTGCAAAGAGCTATTTTAAGAGCTGGAACTTTGCAGCCTTTGTTGTAAGCAACAAATAAAGTTCTATCATATACAAAAGTTCTTCCGTCGGGAATTTCTTCGTCTATATATAAGCGATTTCCAATAATTAACAACTGTAGAAGACATCTTGTATCATTCTTTATCGTTGTATTTATAACTAAGTATGTAACTTCATATTTTTGTCTTTGTCTCAAAAACAAAAAAAACAATTGAAATTGTTCGTATAAACTGGACCACTTGAGTAAATTGTGTTTGTGTTTGGAGTAAGGAACACAATCCCAGGATCCCGGCAGCCTTTTTGTTTCGGAAATCCCGAGATTTGAAGCTACTAATCCCGGGATTTTCGGGATTCTTCTTCTCATAAAATGGAGTATTTCATTCTGTGAAGGAATAGAGTTAACAAAAACGTACATATTATTACTAAACATAACTAACTAACCATCATGCCGTTTCCCCGCAGGGGTAGGCAGAGAGGATGGACCGCCAAACAACTCGGTCTTGGCACACACTCTTTGCCTCATTCACATTCATAAATCGTCCCATACATACTCTTCTCTTATTTCTGACACTTGATCGTGCCATGTCTGCCTCAGGCGTCCCCGACTTCTTCTACCATTCACATTTACTAAACATAATCTTCTTAGTAGCGATTTATTGGCGAACATAAGCAAGAAACACTATTTGAGAATAGAGGAGCCAACAGGCGTGATCCAAAAATCAAAAATTACAAGTTGAACGATAAAATTAACTTTATTATGATTTACAAAGAGTTATCATAAAAATAAGTATCATATTTTTAATCCTGTTATAAGGATCATAATTTTAATACAAAAGATCAAAAACATTTTTCTTATTTGAAACCAGACAATGTTGACCTCTAAAAAAGCTCGCATTTCTCACGTATAAATAATAGCATAATACCTATAGATTGTTATGTTGTCCGGTTCGGCCTTATCGATAATAAAGCAGACATCAAAAACACATCAAATTCTTTTTATTTCCCGGAATTTCACTTATGTCAACCTTTCCGCGGCGTTTTAGATTAAAGGACTTATAATAAATTTGTCTAACTGTCTCCCTCTAACCGGACAAATGAAACCTCCGGGGAAATAGCTTTTTGCCCTTCACCTCAGATTAAACAGACTTCAACCCATTGAGATCCGAACATTTCTAATGAATGTAAAGAAATAATAATGTTCAATTTATTAACTTCTTGGCATTCCATTGCCTAAAACTTATAAGATTTAAAATTATCGGATGATAAGTGTTTTGTTTTAAATTTAGGTGTCTACGAATTATAGTGAAAAACTAGGATTTTTTTTTTTAAATTCAAGTTTTTTCTCTTTTATCAGATTGACTTGAAGTAGCTACTGGTGTTCTCACGATGTATTTAGTTTTTCTAAAAAAACTCTCGATTTGTATAAACTACTTATACTATACATTTTGTTACCGTTTCGTTTACATATATATATATGTACATTTTTTTGTCATAAACGCACTAGAGTCCCAACTGCTCCCAACACTCTGGAGCCAGTGAAATTATTGCATTTCCAATTAAAGTATTTTGTAAGAGAATGAGTTGGGGAAGAGGAAGGTGGGGAAGTCCCTAGATATTCAGATGAGGTCACCAAACACGGCCAAAGTCATTTAAAGCAACTTACACCAGGGCGATACTGACAGTTTCTTCTACTCAGGTACCTACCACAAATATACAACATATTATTTTTAATTTTTTTTTACATGAGCTCAACTCCACATGAAAATAATTTCCATCAGGGCCTATGTCATCCTTAGGGATGCTGTATGGAGGGTTTTTTTAAGGAAAAGAAGGAGAGGAAAGTCCTGGAAGGAAAAGGGTTTAAGGGGAGGGTAGGAATCTGGGGTTCAGTGGGTCCTGGTCATCCACCTCCAAGACCTAGACAAACCTCACCCCATGAACCCGAGCAGTGCCGAGCACCCCTGCTAAATCACCAAACGTAGCGAACCACTTGGGGTGATCTATGGCAGAGGTGTTGGTTATCCAATAAAGGTCCCCGGGGCGGCGGTACTCATTCCCGCCTCCCAAATTAGTAAAATCCCAAAGAGTAAATTGTGAAATAACACAGGTTAATCATATAAAATTTAGTTGCGCACGTTGAGATTTTGGGAACCCGTGACATTTGGCTTGCTAGTCGAGAGCCTTACACCTCGACTACGGAGGCCATCATATATACGTAAATAAGCTCCAAAGATCGAGTAATACGATTATAATAATTTTACAATATTTTGATACAAGTATAGATCTCTTCACTAAGGCCTATAAAACATTATTATCAATAAGTGCAGAATACGGCTAGTAAGAAAGTTGAACGAATGCAAAATATTTCTTAAAAAAATTGTTTCATGACATTTTGTAAAAGTTTATTTAATGTTTTCTAGCAATATATCCGCGGAAAGCACTCTTCTCACCATATCCGATAACAATCCGATTGTATACGTAAGTAAAAAAGTTACCGATAAGTTTAACTCACGAATAAGTTTTTCGACGTGAAAGTTTTGCAAGAAATAGTTTTTGTCGGGTGCCGAAAGCGTTAGTCGTACCTAAACGCCAGCGTCGGAATAGGTTTTTCTTTGAGATGGTTCCTCAGAGGGCGGCCGTTGATCTTAATGGCCACAAATCGGGACGAATGGACAACACTGGGACTCCATTTCGAGATAAACTTGGATCTAATAAATGTGTTTACAGACGGGAGTCAAGCGAACAAGTTGGAAACTGCTGCCGGGTGTATATGACACTGTATTCTCACAATGGGGAAAACTCACAACATTTTACAAAATGAATTAATTCTCTGTAATAAATAACGATTTTCTTGAGAAACCTGCAAATCAATTGTTCGGTTTCGAAGTTTGAAAGCGGTGGATGTAAATCACTTTCCAATCAATTCAACGAGAATGAGCTCTTTTATTATAACGTTACCGTGACGACATAAAAAGGCAACAAACGTACCTTCCTTATCACACTAATGTTGCAGCTTCTTCAAAATTTCCGTCCTTGGTCCGTCTCCAGATCAGAAGGTTGCGTGTTCATATCACGTCGGGGTCACCAGTTTTATCCAGGTCTGACAGCCTACAGACCTTGCCCACGTCTGTAAACTAGATGCGTGTGTGCGGAGGTGTTTAAATAATAACTCTTGATATTAACGCGAGTCTAAATATAGTTACAATAATTTGCTTAATATTATTCTTGCTTAGAGGTAAAGCAGGTAGAAAGGGTGAACACTAGAACCGGAATGAATTTGCAAATGAAAATTGCGTTGTAACGCACCTAGCAGGAGAGTGGTGACCGGTGACACCACAGTGCAAAAATGATATTTTATGGATGTTCGCTGCCTCGCTATAGATGAGAGATGAGATACACAAAGTATTTAGGTTTTTTCCTCCAAAGGAAAAAATGTAATCATTTTATTGTATCTCTCTCACACACCGGCCCGTACACCACTAAAATAGTGCTAGCCGTGACAATATTTTTTTTTGCTTTGATACAATATTTTCAATAATACATTAATTTCATTGCACATTACAATACAATATTTTCAATAATACATTAATTTCATTGCACATTTAGTAAGTATGGAATATAGTTACAAGGATAATTTTGAAGTATGAGTGAATTCCAAAAGTTCTAAAATGTAAATGCGTTGATAGTTTTACTTTTGTTCGTATGCTTCAGATATATTATCTCTACTTCTTACACATTAAATAACAGCAGTCGAAAATGAGATAAACGGTGAACGTATGTCTGCACCCCCCCCCCCCAAAGGAAACAAACAATCATTATCATACATGTTTAGTGTCGTACACCCATCGCCGTTGCTGAGAGATGATATATCTGTTTCCTCCAAAGGAAAAAAAGTAGTTTTTACGAGGAAACAGTCACACGTATTTTGTGTGTCTCATCTTTTATCTCACCATTTTTGAACGTGTAAGAAGCTGCAGCATTCTAATGACAAGGAAGGTACGTTTTTGGCTTTTTGTGGGTCGTCGCGGTAATAATAAGAGCGCTTAACGTCTTTGGTAGATTTTTGCAGTTGATGGGTACTAACCTAGTCTTTATTATGAAGTCAGTAGTGTCTATGTATCACGGTGGGATGCATAACACGTAGATCACATCACGGTGGGATGTGTATCTATGTTCGACGGGCAGCGGATAGAGACGTGATGATGATTTTGTGATTTTAACTATGTGTGCTTAACAATACATCTTTTAGATTGGTTTGTAAAATAATTTTAACAAATATTTTTTTGTGGAGTATGGTTTCGAATACTATTTATTTCAGATGAATGAAGCAACTGGCCCATAATGATTAATAACCGAACTTGAATAGAACTGACTTACACAGATCGTGAAAATTAACTTAAAATATTTGATTAAGAGCGTTTAACCAGCCAGCGGACGAAAATCCACATTTCGTCGAAAGTTGTTCTTCCGATCGTGCAGGGTGGTTACAATGAGAAAGATGTATTATTCTCCGTACCAGCTTTTTAAAATTATAACTCAATATCGAATTTATTTCAATCCAAATTAGCTTTAATTTATACCTTCATCCAAAAATGCTGAAAGGCGTGATGATAAAATTATTGAAATAGTGTACTTTTTGTAGTTATTTTTTGATTATAAGTATTTATCATTTTTCAATAATGTCTAAATTTAATAATAATGTTAAAAAAATCAGAAATATATTAGTTTGTAAGTGCGCAAATAAATTCACAAATGGACCAATTTTCGTCAAGAAACACATGTACGTACATATTTTTTAATGATTTTATTGAAACTAAAATTCAAATTCTAAAACAAACGTTTGCTAGATAATGTATTGATTTATTTTACTGCATGATTATATTATTTGAAATGGTTGTGGTATAATACAAAAACTTTTTTGAAAATTTAACAAATCTGCCAACGACCTATGGAATAACCTTATTATACTAAAAATTTAAAAAAAATCTCAAAATTTATTACATACGAATGCTAGATAAAAGAACAACCTTTCGAAATCCATTTATAATTTTTTGTGGAAAAGAGTCAATACGTCTATAAACTTTTTTGAAAATGACGTATTTCCGGTTTTCTCTGGTAATGCCCTCTTAATTGACAATTTTTTTAAAACAATCAAAAAAAAAAGTCTATTTCATATTTGAAAAAATAATCGTTACTGAATCATTAAAACGGCCACCATTTTGAAACGGAAACGGAACGTATCTACAAATAAATTTACAGACAGATGAAATTCAAAATGGTCGAGTTAAAAAATAACATTAACCATACTAAAACGAACGAAATATTTTTATTTACACGAAATCTAAAACACGTTAATTTACAATTTGAGTTAAATATTTTCAAATACAAAGGCGTTTACAAATTCTAATGAATTAATGAGTGTGAAATAATACTTTCCAAAGAATAATAACACATTATTCAGGCCAAATTTATTTTGTAATGCATAAATAATTCTGACATTTTAATTAAAATAACACACCGGTGGACTTCAGCCTTTATGATTTATCTGAATCTGTTCAAAGTATAATAAAAGGAGATTATCCTTAAAGTTCTTAATGAGATTCAAAAAAATCCCCTTTTAAACACGTGTTTTTACAGAAATGACCTGCGGGCGACTCTTTAACGAATAACTGATCAATGAGAAACATTTAATTAAGAAACATTGTCAGATTTTTAGGTTTTTTTTTTACATTGGCGCCACACAGGAGACCTAGAGAATAATAATTTCCTGAGGGCCTGAGTCACCTTTGAAGATGCTTGTGTGGATGGTTTTTTCGAGGAGAGGAAGGAGTGAACTTGTTGTAGGAGGGAGGAAACACAGAGGCCGGCAAATCATTCCATAGCCTGGCTATTGAACTCAAGAATGAGTCGTAGAAGCGATAAAAATTGTCAACCTTACACAATTATGTTGGGCGCGTTTTGGCGTGTTTCGACTGTGCACCGGTACCGGAGGGATCAATGACGCTGCTTCCTCGGAGCTTCTTACATTGTACAATAACTCCACACAGGAGGCACGGAGGAAAATAATTTCTCTCAGGGACTCTGTCGTCTGAGATGCTATGTGGAGGGTCTTTTTTAGGAGAGGAAGGAATGAACATTGGTCTTGAAGAGGCCCAATGTTGTAGGAAGGAGGAAACACAGCTGCCGGCAAAACGTTTCACAGCCAAGCTGTTGAACACAAGAACGAGTCAAAGAAGCGACCCGTTCTCATGTGACAAATGTCAATCATGTACAAATGCTGGGCACGCGTTTGGCGTGTTTCCCGACTATGTACCGGTGCTGAAGGGATCAATGACGCCAGTTCTTTGGAGCATCTTCCATACCGGGAGAAGATTTTTTAAAAAGAAAGACAAACATCCCGGGTTACGAATAACCTGACAATATTTATAAATCTTGTACTAGCACCATAGCAAATGAAAAATGTTACTTGTAATTGAAAACCGAGTAATTGAACTCCAAACGCAATGCCAACTCAGCAACTGACCGATTAATTACACTTTTTATAATAAACTGATGTGTGTGAAAATAGTATATTGAGTGAATGCCGGATACCGGATATGCTAAAAAAAATTAGATTATTTGTTTGTTGCTATTCCACATTTACATAACGTAAAATTGGACAAATCAAAAGTTACTCTGTTGTAACATTTTGTTATAAACTAAAAAAAAATCCTTAAATAGGCCACCTGCATCAATTTTTTTTTAATTTTTTTCCGGTTTAGGCAAATATTCTAAGACATTCTGTATTTATTTATTTTTTTAAATCTTTTTTTTGAAACCCTGGGGATTTTTTGAAAATTTCAATCCGATAAATCGGACCATTTTTTATAAACCGGAAAGACGGGACATAATTTTATAGGTGTGAAAAAACGATAATTACATAGCCGAAAATCATTTTAAAAAAAAAGAACGTTTTCCACACGAATGGCACAGCAGAATAGCGAAGCATACCAAAAATATTACATCTCATAAATATTTTTTTTCCTTGATCCATCTTATTGATCGTAAATCATTATAATGAACAGCGTCTATATTACTACATTCAATGTAATATACTTGTACTTGTAAATTATAATAATAATAAGAATATTATAAAATTTAATTTTGTTAAAATCAGCACCATAATCATTATACCTCTAAAACACGTACCGACAACATCTGCACGTTCTGAAGAGAACCCCGTAGATCATTAAAGTACGGGGTTCTCTTCAGAGCATCTGTCGAAAAGTGAAACCAAATTATAAGTTCGCAGAGAACAAACAATAAATCTAGTGAACGAATTCAAAAATTCGCCTGAAATCAAAGTGATGCCATATAAAAAAATAAATCAGTGTGGAATTTAAAAAAAATAATAGGAACATTTTCGGAGACGGGACATTTTCATGTAGTGACGTCACGAGCCCAAATAATGGATTTATTTATTTAAAAATAAAAAAATCTGTACATTTGTAAACAATTTTACTAACATTTTCTTAATCTTAGTAAAAAGATCTATCCACATGATTTTTTCCAAGCCGTTATGAAATCCATGCAAGTGGCCTATGTAATGTTTTTTCAAAAAAATAATTTTTTTTTTTTTTACAAAGTTTTTTCGTGATTTTTTTATTTATTTCTTAGTGATTGGTTTTTCTTCGTTTCTTCGTGATCGGTTTCTTCTTAGAATTTAATCGAGAATTTATTTTCTTTTTATTATTTTAATTCTATTAACTTAATGACTCAAACCACAAATAATTATATAAATACTAGCTGGTTCCCGGCATGCGTTGCTATGGCATTTAATAAAGAAATTGTTTCTCCCTGTGTGTCCTTTCCCATTCGTCCCGTTCCCCTTCCGCCTCCTCCCCCACCCCCCCTCCCGCGAACAACCCTACCCGAATTCCCCCCCCTCTCCATTTCCATACATTCAGTCCCGGTACATTCAGTTTTCAAACAGCTCGCGTGTCACCTATTGCAATTTTTTTATACAAATTTCATAATGCCAGATACCACCAGTAGTTTTTTTTTCAAATCTTGTACTGATAATAACGAACACAAAAAAAAAGAATTATCCAATTGGGTGCGGTCGTTCGGAAGTTATGCGCGTACTTACATTTCGGCAATTCATTTTTATTTTTATATACATATATATAGATATACCGAATCTAATCTAATAGAGCAATCCCGATGACTTAATAAAACTCATTTTAGGAAGGGAGGTATTTACTATTCAAGAGAAAAGTAATACAATTATACATAGGTATTTTGACAAATCAAAATCACATATCATTATTTTAATTACATAATTTTTAAGCATTATGGGTATTTGTTACATAGAAGGGGGTATAATTGAATAAATAAACAAGAAAAATACTAAAATTTTTACTTTATTTGGTAGAAACAGACTTTTAACTCAGCCTCTTAAGATGAATATATACGTGAAATCCTATTTAGATACCATTTTGATTAATCTTTACAACGAATCGGCTTACAGAATGAACATCAAAAAATATGCTACGGATAAATCGAAGCTTTTATTGGCTTTTATATGTATTAAAATTACAATAAAATTATTATTTACGTAACAAAAAATATAAGCGTAAACCACCAAAAAAAATGTTTTTTCATGACTTAACAATGAAGTAATACAAGAAACAATTTTTAAAAAATACCCCTTTATGGCTAAGACTATTTTTGAGGTTTTCCATGTTCTAACTTTTTTCGTTCTTATAAAATTATGCACAAAATAAATAAAAACCACTTTTTCTCTTACTTGCCTCGTGCAAAAAGACGCTCGATTTTTAAATTTCGCAGGCATGAGATTCGAAATATTTCTAGCGTTTATATTCCTCTTAAAAGGAACATCATTTTTTGTACTCTCACTTTAAAAAAAAATTAACTTTTTCATGTGTTACTCTCCTGCAGCCAATTGGGGCCGGAGGTAGACCCCAAAATTACTATCCTTCTTTATATTCTTAAAGAAGTCAAATTGATTTTCAGTATTTTAGGTATTCCTGCGCAAAGGATTAATACATAATGTGCCGTTTAAAAATAAATGTGAAAAAATCGTTGATCGCATGAAAAAATATTTTGTCAAATATTGGTAATATTTCCTGCCCAATAAATGGACAAATAACAAAAACAAACAAAAAAACGGTAAAAATGGTTTAAATGCCCAAAAAAATTGCATGGGGTCATCGACCAACCCACATGGTTACGGGTATTATGTTTGGCATCTTAGTGTCGAGAGTTAAAAAAAACTCTGAAATCTAATAAATGAAAGTATCAAGAATAATAAAATATTATAATAAACAAAAATTTTAACAAAACAAAAAAACGACTTCAAAAAATGCAATGCAACTTACCTTTTCTATTCATCAATATGTACGTACGATTGTTATTTTTGGAGTCGGTGTCGGCGGGAGAGGAGCTGTCAAGTGAACACGCCGGGCAACACCGACTCCAAAAATAACAATCGTACCTACATATTGATGAGTAGAAAAGGTAAGTTGATTATAAAGTTGTAGAAGAATACGAAATTATTTTTTTACTTTTTAGTGCATTTTTTGAAGTCGTTTTTTTGTTTTGTTAAATTTTTTGTTTATTTTTTTATTTTTAGTGAATCTGAGGTACACTAACTAATTCGATTAAGATTCGGCCGAGTATCGTAAATTTGTTCTTCAAAATTGGAGAATTCCGTTACTTTGTCATGGATCCCATAATCAGAACCTAACCAAACTCTCATCAAACTACCCTTGAAGTACATCCTTTCCAATAAAAAAAGAATCATCGAAATCGGTTTGCGTGATATTGAGTTATTCGTCCATTTTTCGCGCACTTACTTGATCCAAATTTAAGACTTATATGATTTTCTCATAGATGCCATTGTCAGACCTGGACCAAATTAAAATGGGACCACACGGGAAGTACCAGCTTTCAAATAAAAAAAGAATCATCAATATCGGTTCACCCAGTCGAAAGTTCTAAGGTAACAAACATAAAAAAAAAAAATAAATAAAAAATACAGTCGAATTGAGAACCTCCTCCTTTTCGAAGTCGTTTAAAAATAAGAACTAATCATTATTCGAATTTTTAGGTAGTAATTATTACTTATCTAAAAAACTAATAACAGACATAAGTGTCACACGTCCACTCAGCACCAATGCGCGCGCATTACTAAACAATGTCTAACAACAAATTAAGAAGCTACTAAAAACCTCAAAGTCCCATTGTTGTTAATTTTTGAGAAAACCGCGAATTATTATTGATTTGTCGGTCTGAGAGACCAACGCGCGAGTAAAGAAAGGTTAAGTAATATAATAACAGTTCTTTGTAGCTCTGGTAATGGCTTTATACCGTATCATTACCGCGATTTTAAGAACTACTCGTAATATTTTCCAATCAACCTAATTAGTCATTTTCTTTGATTCTGCAAGAATATTTTTATTCTTAGTTCTCGAACATTTCCTTTTACGTCTCAATTATTTTTCCTTTCAAGTTCATGATTGTGTAGTTACTGATTGCAAAAGTTTGCTTTGAAAGTTCGAAGATTTAGCAGAGTTACGTACATACATAATAATATAATGTTGAAGGTTATGATGGAGGGGTCCTTCGGCCCTAACAACCCTTAAATAACCTTCAAAAAGGTCAATTAATGTCAAAACTGTAGATTCAGTACTTGATGGTTAATGACATGGAACACGAATTACCAATTTTACAGATATCATTAAATCTTTAATGATGTGTATATATACATTTATATATATCAAAATCAATATATATTTGCTTCTGTGTATGTGAGTTGTCTAGGCATTAACTAGGCATAAGCGTAGGAAATATTTGAAACTTTCAAAATATCCTCGCGAAAGTTGGTGGATTATTACAACCCCAAGACAAAACATCTGAAAACTTGTTTTATTCATTACAAAACTCCTGCGAAACCGTCAAAAATGTCACAATTTGAGAATGACATTTTTCAAACCATAGATTGTTACATCAAAATTCAATTTAAAACAAATTCTTTAAATTAATGATTTTAATCGAAGTACTCACTTTATGGTATTAACCAAAATCGAATACTTAGATTCTAATCACGAATTATAAGTGTTTTAAATAGGTACCTATGTTAGGTACCAAATTTGATTCATTTTTATTATAATTAAAACTAAGGCAGAGAATGCTAAAATGTTATGTGTGTTCGGTCTTGCTCTATGGATGTGAAACATGGACCTTGAAATTAAATACCATGAACAGGTTAGAGGCTTTTGAAATGTGGCTTCACCGGAGAATGCTCAAGGTCCCATGGACCGACATGATCACCAACACAGAAATTATCAGGCGGGCTAGAGCAGATAGAGAACTGCTTACATTAATAAAAATCTGCTTACATTAATAAAAATTTCATATCTGGGTCATATGCTTCGAGGGGAGAAGTATCACTTGCTCCATTTAATATTGAAAGGCAAGATAGAGGGTCGCCGAGAGCCTGGTAGGAGACAAATGTATTGGCTGCGTAATATCGAGAGTGGACCGGCATTAGAAGTGTGGAGGAGCTATTCCGGGCAGCGCAAGATAGAGAGACATTTTCAAGAGTGATCGCCAACGTCGGGGGGACCTGATACGGCACACAAAGAAGAAGTTATTATAATGTACAAAAATGAATGTTTGTAATATATGAAAAATGAAAATTTGAATGAAAAAATGGCACGCGAGCTGTTTGAAAATCTGAATATATTGAACGCTGGAGAGGGGAGTGGATCGCGGGAGGGGAAAGGGAGGTGGAAGGGAAACGCGAAGAATGGAAAAAGACACGCAGGGAGAAACAATTTCTTTTTGCAACGCATGCTGGGAACTCGCTTGTCCAATATGCAAATATTTAGAATTAAAATTTTATGTGAGCGAGTGTTTTAAGGTTTTTGGTTTCCTTTATATATGTCACATATTAAATCCTCTTCAAAGTTGGTTTTCATCTTTTGACAAGCATTTTGCTCAATGTTGTGATTAATTATTGTTTTCCTCCGCGTGAATCCTCGTACAGGTTCTCAAATAAATTACATTAAAAGCTCATTAGCTTAGATGTAATCAACATTCGTAAGAATATCGGTATTTGTATAAAACAGGTCTAAAGTAAAATACCAACGGTGTGAAATTTGAAATAACACATTATTAGAAGGTTTTGGGGTAAAACTGCCTTTTCTCACCCCACTCCTTTCTCATCCTAGCAAACGTATTCATTACCAATATGATTAATGATGAAGGTCGGAAGCATTCAGTTGGCGGTGGATCGTTCCTTCTAGAAGCCTCCCTGCTCCTCGGGTTAAAACACCCCCACCTCATCCCCGCCCAACATTTATAAAGATACATTAACGTATTTGTGGCTGGCTCGTTTCACTTAATCCAAATCTTTTAGCTGTACAGTCCGCAATAACTACAAAGATTATTTCATTTTTCATGTATAATATATGGCACCTTTTTAAACCTTAGGTTTTGTTTTTCTATGATAGATATGGACAAGGACCAAAAAATATTCCTCCAGCTACCCTGAATGGTGTGAACCTGCAGGTGACTGAAGGAACTAAATACCTTGGACACATAATCACCAGTAATCTGATGGACGATGACGACATCGATAGGCAAGGAAGAGCTCTCAGTGTAAAAGCAAACATGCTCAGTAGAAGATTCCGCCTTTGCAGTACTGCTGTAAAAAGGACGCTCTTCCTTTCCTTCTGCGCAACACTGTATACGTCTGAACTCTGGGCAAACTACAAGAAGAGTAGTATAGAAAGACTTCGGGTTCAGTATAACAACGCCTTCCGCGTAATGTTTGTTCTCCCCAGATATTGCAGCGCTTCCCGGATGTTCACGGAGGGGCGAGTTCCTGGCTTTGCAGCCCTTATTAGATCCAGGGTGGCAGGAATGAGGGAAAGGATAAGCAGCTCTGGAAACATCCTCGTCATGGAAGCCCGCCTCAGTCCATCATCCAGTATTGATGCACACTGGAGAAAAATACTGGCTCCTTACGTGCTCACAGAATCCTGAAAGCTTAATATTATTATTTCTTTTGTTTTCCTTTTACTACTATTAGCTTATTATCTTTTTTTGTTTCGTGTACATTCATATCCACCTTCTTTTTTCTTTTTTTCCTTTCAAATACTTTGTAGGTGTATGTTTATATTATACCCTTATGGAATGTGTGGGATTGCACTCTCCTCCCCACATACTGGAATAAACACTTATTTATTTATTTATTTATTTAATTTAAAAAGGAAGGACAGACATTTTCGGATAACGCAAAATAAAAATAAAATTAATTCGCCATCATTGCAGAAAGTTTTGGTTGTATTAGGTCCTTACATATGAAATTGGCGTTTTGTATGGGAGGTACATAAAGTCGATTTTTTTTTTAAATATAATATATTTACTTAATCAAAGTATGTACCATTGCTATCTATGCACTTTTGCCATCTCATCAGGTAGTTCATCGATCCCTTTACTTAAAAAACCATTCGGACCGGAATCAATAAAATCTTTGAAGGCGGTTTGGACTGCCCCATCGGAGTTGAATTTTTTCCCTTGCAAGAAGTTATCCAAATCGAAAAAAATGGTAATCTGTTGGGGCAAGGTCCGGAGAGTACGGTGCATGTCTTAGACATTCCAATTGAAGCTCCTCTAATTTGGTAGCCGTCTGTTGTACAGTGTGTTGTCTAGCGTTCTAACGTGCGTTTGTTGATTTGCTTCACTCAATTCATGAGTTACCCACCTTTCAAGCTTTTCACCTTCCCAATTTGCTTCAAGTGGATTAAAACAGTTTTATCACTAACACCGCAGCCTGCAGCTAACTCGGTGGTTTGTGATGGATCCGCTTCCTCAATAGCTTTCAATTTTTCATTATCAACTTTGGTCTCTGACCGTCCACGGGGCTTGTTCTGCAGGTCGAAATTTCCAGAACGAAAATGTTGGAACCAAAAACGCACTGTGTTTTCTTTTGCGGCACCGTCGCCATACACATCATTGATCCTTCGAGCCGTTTCTGCAGTACTGGTGCCACGGTGGAACTCGTACTCGTAAATAACGCGATATTTCAAGTTTTCCATTTTGTATACTAAGTGACGCAAAGAAAAAAAACAATTAAGGAAAAAACAAATGAATTATAATTTTCGAAACACAAATACATGAGTAAATAGCCGTATAAATTTGAATTTGGAATTCCTAACCAAAGAGAAGATATTTGAGATCAAAGTTGCCAGTACGACAAAACGCCAATTTCATATGTAAGGACCAATACAATGATCTTCGACCAATTGATCGAAGGCAATGATGGAGGATTTAGCTAGCAGAGGTTTGAATCTGGTGCTCACCAAATATATAATTTAAGTTGTACCACTCGGAGATTTACTGGTCAATAGCTCTTTATATTTATGAAAAATTAAGAAAACATGTCGTTGGGGAAATCTCTCAACATAGAAATAAGTTACTGAGTAAAAACTCAAATTATGACATTTAATCATTGAAGACAATATTAGGGCCTCTCAATTAAAAATTTGAAATAGGAAAGTCGGAAAAAGATTCGGTTGGATCTAGGAAATGACTCAAGATCCTAACCTTGCCGGGGCTCTGCTCTAACCACTGAGCTAATGCGACCTGAACCACCTGCCTTTCTAGATTTCTCTGTTTCCAATTTTCGTTTGGGAGTCGCTAATATTGTCTTCGATGATTCATTTTTTTGTCAATTTTTTATAAGAAAAACTCTCTTTTAATAACTTTTGAAGGTTATTCTCATCAACGAAATATATCATTGAAGAAGAAGAAAGCAATAATAATCTAAACGAAAATATGAAAAAAGAACAAAACCCAGAAAAATAGCAAAGAATAATGATCGCAACTGATACTCGAACCCAGAACCTCTCGTCTCGTCTCATGGAAAAATAAATGTTGAAGATAATATTGTTATTTTTATAAATTTGAAATTTGAGATTGACAAATATGAAGGTTTGACTGAAGGTGAAGATTTTTCTATTTTTATGTGTCTTGTTCTCTTTCATATTTTCGCTTAGATTATTAACCAAATGTTTAAATTATCACTTAATGGTAAACTTATATCTTTTGCTGACGACACTGCAATAATTATCGAAAAAAGACGTGGAACGATATTACCAATGCAGCTAATCAAGACATGAAGGTTATAAAAAATTGTTTCGATAAAAATTTATTATCACTCAACACAGAAAAAACTTACTATATTCCATTCTCTCTACAAGAAGATGTGCCAAATAATTTAATTAACATAAAAATTCATTACAAAAATTGTGCAAATGACGGTACATGTAATACGGACTGCGCTAAGCTAAATTATAAATCTAATATAAAATATCTTGGAATCTTAATAGATAAAAATGTTAAATGGAAAGATCATATCAATCTCATTGTGGAAAGAATAAGAAAACTTATCTATGTTTTCTATAACATACGTAATATTTTAAACAAGAAAACTATCAAAATTGTCTATTATGAATTAATTCAGTCCTTATTACAGTACGGCATTATTGGGTGGGGAGGGGCCTTTAAGGCTTCCTTATAGCCCATAATTATAATTCAAAGAATAATTATAAAAATCATCCTTAGAAAACCATACGACTTCCCTACTATAGAGATATTTCGGGAATTTAATGTACCATCTATCACAGAATAAGAGAAACGCCTTATATCAAATTTATAAAGAATATTTTATTCAAAAAATTCATCCCTCAGAAAGCATAAGCAATAGATTTAAAACTAATGGCTTAATAGCCATCCCTATGCTTAGAACAATCACGGCTCAGCACCATTATTTGTATTTTGGTGTAAGATGGTACAATATATTATTATCCAAAAACAAAATTAGTATAACAGAAACGCTGAAATATGAATTATTTAAAAAAAATAAGTCTCTGAAATTGGATAATGATAAATTGTACCCTTAATGAATTGTACCCTTAATGTATTTTAATATTTAAAAAAAAAAATGTATTGTTATTGTCCTACTATAACTATTTTTTTTCTAAATTGTGTACCTATCTAAAATAATGTTGAAATTTTATTTCATAAGTTCTTTGAAAATTGTTTACACTCATTGGAATATCATTATTATTTTTTGCATGTAAATATTTCTCCCATAAACACGAGCTCCTAGAGCTCAACTTATGGAGTAGTAGAATAAAATGTGAAATATTTTATAACCTACCATATGTAACCAATTGTAATATGTAAACAAAAAATTGTTGAAATAAATAAATAAAAAAAAAAATAAATAAATAAAAATAAATATTGTTATCTTCGTCTTCAATGATTTTTTTCATTTGTTTATATTTATCATTTCTAGCAAGGCCATCCAATTAAGCATATTATATAAGTAATATTTGTAATAATTGTAATCTCAAATCTATAATCACATCGAATCTAATTCATATCACCTAAAATTAATTTGATTTCTAAAAGCACAATTAACGTATTTATTGAGTTATAAATATGGTAGTATAATTTGAACACCATCTTGAAATCATAATTAGATAACTGAAATCAAAACACGGAAATGTATCTAATAATGATATTGCTTTCATATTTTTGTACGAGAGTTTTCCCTGTTTAATTGAAATCAAATACAAAAGTTATTTGGAATCATTTACCGGCGAGAAATGAAGTGAACAATGGATTTAAAATTAATTCAAAGACTTCAAAAGTTTTCCGTTGTTCGCGGAGTGTATGAAATTTCTTCCATTGAATCTCGCGAAGTAAATGCCGTCTGCAATATGGCTGGAGGCATTTCGGCAGAGCTTTTTTATACATTTTATTTTAAGTAAGGCAGGTCATTCGCGAAATTTCAGACATTCAATTTGCGGTCAAAATATTTGCGGAATTTTCGCTCTGCGCAAGAAATGACTGGGAAAATTCAGCCAAAGATGAATGCCGTCAGAGAATAACCTTTTCAGCACTTTCTTTGCAAAATGTATTTCTTTCGCGGAGTTTTATCGACTTATGTTCGGCAAATAAAAACATGTCGGCATCAATACGCGATTCTTATTCATCGGTCCAGTTATTTTATAGGTTGAAATATTTGTTAGCGGTATTGAATTTATTTTATGTACTGTGATGCCATAAAGAACTAAACAGCTCTCAAATAAACCGATATCTACTTTATGATTATTAAAATTGCAAAAAAAATAGAAATAAGTTATTAATCGTACAACATATGTTACTGGATATGGGTACCGCCGCCCAGGGAACCAATTATTGGATAACAAACACCTCTGCCATTGTGGTTCACAACGTTTGGTGTCTCAACAGGGGTGCCCGGGTTCATAGGATGAGGTTTGACCGGATCTTGGCGGTGGATTCATCTGCCGACCAACTGCATGGCGGGCTGGTTCATAGCGAATGGTTGAGGGAGACCTTCTGACCTCTCCAGCAGGACTCTCTCGGAACATGGCCTTACACTGCAGTGGGAAGGATTGAATCGTCCGTTATTCTTGGAAATACTGATCCCCGGATTCCAACCTACCCCTCATACCTTTTTTCTTCCCAGAATTTCATCTCCTTCCTTACCTCAAAAGACCCTCTACACAGCATCCCCAAAGATGACATAGGGAGGCCCCGAGGAAAATAATTCCCTTGTAGGGCTAATTTAAAAAAAAAAATTATTAACGTAGGACAATAATTATAATTGTTCGTACAATTGGCATGATATAATAAACAAAAATTTTAACAATACAAAAAAACGTCTTCAAAAAAGTTTGACTCGACTTTTAAAAAGTTAAAAAAATAATTTCGTATTCTTCTACAACTTCATAATCAACTTACTTTTTCTAATCATCAATATGTAGGTACGATTGTTACTTTTGGAGTCGGTGTCAGTCAAGGTAGGTTTGTAACTACAAACATAGTTATAGGTAATTTTAACTGGTCAATTCATATTGAAAATGTATGTAATAGATTAAGATCCATATTAGGGAAATTTTATCACCTAAAAAACTTTGTTAATAAAAATATATTATACTGTATATATAACGCATTAGCAGAATCAATTATAGGATACGGAATAAATAGTTACTGATTAACGTACAAAACGTACTTAAATAAAATAGAACAACTACAAATCCGTTTCCTAAAATTGATATCAGGCAAAAAAAAAGTTCAATTATGTGATGACGATTATAAAAAAATGTTCTCCTTGTGTAATGTGCTCTCTATACATAGTAGGGTAGATTACCAATTAACTCTAGATGAATTCTGGAATACAGAATTCAAAAAACCTGTAAACCATAACTACCCCACTAGGCATAGAGAAGCAGAAATGTTTATTATTAATAAATCTCAAAATGTATACGGTGATAGAACAAAGAGGCATAAAATTCCGCAAATATTTAATGCATTACCTGAAAATATTAAAAACGAGACATCATATTCAAAAATCAAAACTAAAATTAGATCATTCTACTTCAATAGAATATGAAAACTAAAATATTGTATAAAAATACCTAAATCTATGAAAAACAAATATTATTTTGATCGAATAGGTATAGAATAAAATTTATGTTACAATAAGCATTATAATGATTAGTTAAGTATTTTAATATTAAGTATTATATTATTAAATAATTACTAGATATGTATTAAGCACCAAAATATCAAACAGTTTATATGTTGTAAGTAAATAAATAGGAAAAATGAGAGATTTCTTACAATCAAACTGATTGATCAGTTTTGTAAAATTTAAGTAAGAGAAATTATTGTACAATTAATAACTAAATAAACATATTTAAAAAAAAAAGGTGAGAAGTGCTTGTGTCGCACAAGCAACTTGCTGACACCGACTCCAAAAATCCTTGGATGCCATTATCGGAACTTGACCAAATTTAAATGAGACCACACGGAAAGCACCAGCTTTCAAATAAAAAAAGAATCATCAATATCGGTTCACCCAGTCAAAAGTTCTGAGGTAACAAACATAAAAAAAAAAAAAAAAAAAAAAAAACAGTCGAATTGAGAACCTCCTCCTTTTTGAAGTCGTTTAAAAAAAATATCAAATTCAAATAAAGACTTATAAATTAATTATGAGAAATCATAACAATTTAAATATTCAGGACTTAAAAATTTGAATAGATACCAAGGTTAGGACTGTCGTTAAATTCTAGGCGCTAAGGTAACTCCAATGAAATTGATGAGGCATTCGTAAATAAAACTGAATTTTCTGTTCGTTAAACGAATAATGTAATAGTGTCGTGGAATGTTTTATTTTTGGTAACTTGCATTTTCATGTCATATTGTGCCATGGTCAAAAAAGTTTATTTGAAGCTTACCTGTATGGGAAAAAATCTAAAGAAGAAGCATTTCGATCCAAAAAAATACGTTCGAATACCAATGTTCAAATATGATAAAACACGAATGGTGCAATCCAAAAAATAACCCGGTGGATAAATACTCTTAAAGAAAAAAGTTCGAATCTCATGGCGGGGAACCATTGAATTCTCAGTGAAGTATTATTGCCTGTGTTTCAAAAACATGTTTCCCAACATTAAATTGGGCATAAAAAGGCCCTGTAATATTTTCCTGCATTTTTCCACGTCACGTCCAAAACATAAATACACTCTTGCCATCGATTTTACCGCAAGATTATAACGCTCGGTCTTACGTCTGTTATATTTCACCCTAGGAAATTGTTCAATTATGTCCGGCTGCGCCAGTAGTGAGTATTATCATAATCCACAAATTAATAGTTCCCTTGTGGGCTTTTTCGTTAGACACATTAGTTGGTTATACATGTAAGCTTGTTATACACATTAATGTTCTCCCAGGCGAAGATTGTTAAGTTACGACCTAATACATTTCACAACAAAGATTTTTACCGACTAACTCCTGTTTATTTTTTATTAACTGCATCTAGGAAACATATTAACCCAGTTTACTGAGCCAATTTAGGATTTCGACAATTTTTTTCACCAAACTTGGTTTGTTGGCTATGCTGTGTGTACTTAAGAAACTTATATTTCGTACACCTGCATCCTACAAGTTTTATATGCCTGAATAACGTGGTGAATGTTTATTGTGATGTCCTTAATTTCCAGAATAAGACTACTTAAGATGTGTTTTGTATCTTCCAAATGAGTTATAGGTTCAGGTGATCACTACTAGTTGGTTTATTTAGTTATCGTTAATATTTTCAATGAATATTAAACTGGACAGACGCCCTTACTAGGCTGGGCTCTAAGTAGTTCTGTTGCTGCGGCGGGCGAAATATGTAACACTGAATGAACAATCGTACTGATGCCTACCGAAACGAACAGCGATAGATAGTTCTCTTCTGATATACTACCAATTTGCCATCTCTTGGAATATAGCAGAACTTCGTATTGTAAATTAAGTTGAAAAAAACTTAAACTACATAAATAAATCAATACGCTACAAAATTCACAAAGTGTTGATAGTGTATGCTGAATTCAATTTCGTTAACCTTTATAAATACGAACATATTATTACGAAGTGCGATGACTATTTTTTCAAAACGATAATATG
The DNA here is from genome assembly GCA_917880885.1 of Limnephilus marmoratus. NCBI lineage: Eukaryota > Metazoa > Arthropoda > Insecta > Trichoptera > Limnephilidae > Limnephilus > Limnephilus marmoratus. Next base: position 51,051,528 of record OU862919.1, read on the forward strand.
ATCAATACATGTTCGTTCTAAGTATATTTTTCATTTGTCTAATAAGTAAAACATATAAATATATTTTAATTGTTTGGAAATGACGAACGAATTCGATTAGTAATTATATCCGTATCAGAAAACTCATATTTCTAGCATCCTCATACATTTAAATTTTACTTGACAGACTAACTCAAACATGCAATTTACAACGAAAAGTATGTTATGTAGTACCTACCTACATAAACTGGGACTGGGACTGGGACTAGATAATAACATTGAATGTACCGAACTTCTTTCCCAGTTAATTTTAACAAACCATTAATACGTACACGCCATACAGAACTATTCTACATGCTTAATTACAAGACAAATGCAGTATGTCATTCGCCAATCAATCGTGCTCATCATATGTTCAATATTATTGGTCTAAATTCTAACATCGACATTTTCTCCGATTCACTGGCCAAGTTTAAAACGAGTAGGTATCATGTCAATAATACAAATTGTTCAATGCGCATACGTACATGCATACATACATAGTCACACCCATACACCCACACACACAGACACACACCTTCCCAATACTTATATCACCCGGTAATTACTTAATTTGCATACCATAAATAAGACACTACAATGAAACACATAATAGGTACCCACCATGAAATATACTTATTAATTATATTTTTTTTAACCAAAGTACCTATTGTACTGCTTATAAATAATAAAAAAATAATAGGTGTTCTCTATGAAGTGCAAATAAAATAGAAAATAATTATTATGTTTAAAACCAGTCAAGAGTTCCTACGTATAATAAATAGTCTTACTAATAAACGTGCTTTAAATTTGAAAATATTTGAACTCCGTGAAGCGGATTTTAACAAAATATAGATTTACTACGAAGTTCAACATCATCAAAATTGTCATCACCTGTCATTTAATGACGCATAGTCATACGTGTATGCGCCGCACCGTCAAAAGTAACGTCGCGTCGTCAGGCTTCAATTTGTTCCGTTTAATCACAGGAGACAATATTTGTCCCAGCTCACTTGGTCTCATACGAATGTAAATCACTGTAACTCCCTTACTTATATTGAGAAATGTTAGAAAGGCAAAACACCACGTTTTATCAGTCTAAAAATTATCCACAAAAAAAGAAAAATTTACACCTTTATTAAACGAATGATTCCGACCGCGATTTGTAAAAAAAATTTAACTTTGGGAATTTTTTATTAATTATTTTTATATGAAACGAGAAACGAGAAAAAAGTCAGGTGATATTTTACGTTTATTTAACATTTCTGTAATAAAATAGGTGTACGTGTTTTTATATTTTTTCGTTATCAGTAATTTTAGTTCCATTTAAAAAAAAATTAACATTTCAAAAATAATACGTTTATTTTGAATTATAAAATTTGAAAGCGTATCGCCTTATCACCTGCCAAAAACAGTTTTTAGTTTTCAGACATGTTTAGAAATATTCCAATTATTTGCATTTTATTGTAAAGCGGAAATATTTTGACCATCTGAAAAGTATGCCAAATTTCGAAGGGTTAACAGAACAGTTTCAAAACTGCATTCATTAGCAAGTTTTCAAAAACCGTATTTACAGTATTTATTGGACGTGCACCTAAAACATCGTTTAATGACTGGGTGGTGTTTTTATTTATTTATTAGTAAGTGAATTAAGTTAATGTATTATTAATGGGTTATTTTTTGGCATTTTTATCTACATCGTGTAAGATGACAGCCAGATCATTTTTCATGTGATACATTTTCAGGCCGTCCTCAATGTTCATTGAATATAGTGTCTTTCTTATTTACCAAAATGCTTCGGGGTGAGCCGGAGCAAACCTGTCATCTTTAATGTGCTGATGGTTTTTATTTTACGTACACGTAGTGAATCTATAAATTAAATCAGATATGTTCATATCAATAATTTGTAGGCAAAGTAAATAATGAATAATTATAAATGCGATAAATTATTACTCAAATTGAAAGAAAGATGATTTTGAGCTGGGTGAGATACCTATAAAAGAAAGTTTAATTACTCAATTTCGGCAACGCGAATGTTATTTCTCAAAATATGGTAGCCTAGCGTGTAGCTCAGATTTTCCCCTTCACAATGAGCGGTCATCCGGCTCGGTAGCTGCTTCAGTGCAACCTTCGAGCTCCGCTGTCGAATCCCGCCGCGAGCGCGGTGCCTTCAATTATTCGTTTCTCAACATAAGTTAACCTACACGTAAACAATTTTGATGAAAAAATTGGCGGATGCGAAGTGTGCACGTTGGGTGCCCAAAATATAGGGCAAAATCGTGAGGAAAGCGCACGGGTTTTTTTTAATTGATTTTCCAAAAAAGGCAGCGTTTTTTTGAGTTGAAACGTGGGTTCACCACTTAATCCCGGAATCAAAAAGGCAATCAATGACATAATTTCCACCTTTTTCTTCATCTGAAGCAATATTTGGGGGGGAAACGTTTGGAGACCGACGAGGACGCGGAGCATAAGGTGAGAACATTTTTAGCGGCGGAGTTGAACGGCAAGGAAATCAAGAACGTAGTGCCACGGCTCACGTATGTTCTTTTTTGTAAAATTTTCTGATTTTAAAAATAATGAAGGTATTTAATTCTTGGACAACCCTCATAGGTGCTGATTGATTGATAGTAAAATTCATAAAACTAGGACACCTATTTCCCGCGCTGAACAGGTAATGGGCGGGGAGAGAAAAAGTTAATTTATCGAAAAAAATTGAAATTTATTTTCGAACTGTATTTTTCACTTTTTTGTTATTTGTTTTTGGGGTGTTATGCCGTGTTGCGCTATCTCCTTCTTTAGCCAACATTTCGGAGAGTGTTGCAGTGTCAATCATCAGAGCAGATCCGGCAGACGTGTAATTAATTGTTAGTGGTGAAACGTGTGCTTTTGTACTTGGAAGCGATACCGAGTTGCCACTTCGCTCCACTACGAACTGGTATTATTACGTTTAAGTATACTTATAAAATGGTTGTAGCGTTGTTCCATTGTTCCTACAGAAGGAGGTCGCGCAACACAGCATAACACCTCAAAAACAAATAACGAAAATACTTTTTGCCGTGAAAATCTAAAAACATATAAAACAAAAATACCAAGATAAAAATATATTACAAGTTAAAGCCATCATTACGAACAAAAAAACTAACAGCAAAAACTTAATTCTCCAAACAAATCCAGAATTGAGACTACATCTTATAAATAGAAAAAAAATTCATCTAGGATTCATGAGAATCTATGTAACCGATTGTAACGTTCTTACCCAATGTTTCCATTGTCAAAGATTCGGACACACAGCACAAAAATGCTACAATAAAATGAATAAACCAACATGCAAGCACTGTTCAGAAGATCATCCCATCTCCGAGTGTAAATCCCTGGAACTGCCGCCCAAATGCGCTAACTGTCACTCAGCTAACAAGAAGAAAGAAATAAACTCCTTCAACAGTAAAATGAATGAAATAGACCACCGAACAAACAGCGAAACATGTAAGTTCCGTTCTTACATGCTTAAATTAGCCAAAGAAAGAATAAACTACGACATTGAATAAAAAAAAAATAAAAAATTATATATAATTTTGCAAAATACATTAATTAAATGGATGATTTCTTAAATAGCGAATTAGAATTAAATATTAAAATTCAAGAATATGAATGTATTTGTACTGATTCATGTAACAAAATTATTTCTAAAAACATCAATAATATAATTATTATGCACATAAACATCCGTAGCATTCAGAAAAATTTAGACGAACTAATTCTAAAAATAAATAATTTAATTAAAAAGCCGGACTTCATAGTGTTAACTGAAACATTTACAAACGCTGAGTCACCGTCTTATCACTTACCGGAGTACAATTATATTTCTACCAAAGTAGATATCAACAAAAATTCGGGAATAATAATATTTGCAAATAATAAATTTAGTATTGTTAACATTATAGAACACCCAATACATTTGGTAAACTGCATCGAAGTACATTTCAAACTCGGCAAATCAATATATCATTTAATAGCTATCTATAGAACGCATGGCTCAAGTATTATTACGTTTATTAATGACCTCAAATACATATTATTAAAATTAAAAAATAAACTCTGCTTCGTGGTGGGTGATTTTAATGTGAACATTAATGAAAAAATAGAAAATAGTAACAAAACTGAATACATCAATTGTATGACTGAACAAAATTTCATATCTTGCATAAATAAAAATACTAGAGAAATAAAAGAACATACTCCATCTTGTTTAGATCACATTTGGGCAAACGTAAACATTAAAGATCTTCACAAACTAAAATCAATTGTTTGGAAAACTAACATAACTGATCATCATTCATGCTTACTTCTGTATAATAATAATATTAAACATAAAAAACATAATTTAGTACCCAAAAAATCAACAATAGACATGACTATTCTCTCTGAAAAACTAAAAATGGAAAATTGGAACAATGTTTTAAAGAGTGATGATACCGAAATATGTTCGAAAAACTTTGAAAAAATCCTGTCACAACACATTAAAAATTCGACAACTGAAATAATAATACACATAAAATCAAAATTAAGATGTTTAAAACCTTGGATTACCAAAGGACTTATAATATCTATCAGAAACAAAGAAAAACTTTATAAAACAACTTTAAAAAATCCCCATGATGAAAAAGCATATATTTTTTATAAAAAATATAAAAATAAATTAACATCTTATATTAAAAAAAGTAAGGAAGAGTTCTTTAAAAATAAAATATTATCTTCAGAAAATAACCATAAACAAATGTGGAAAACTGTGAATTTGGCCATAGACAATACAAAAAAAACACAAAATATTAAGTACATCGAACATGATAAAAAAATTATAGATGCCAATTTACAGCCTAAACAATGTGCAAACATATTTAATTCCTTCTTTGCAAATGTTGGAAAAAATCTTGCGAAAAATATTCATAAGCCTTCTAACCCAGAAAAACAAAAAAATAAAATATTACAGAAACGTAATATACTTTCAACATTTGAAATAACAACAGAATGTGAAATCTTAAAAATAATAGAAAATATGAAAGGAGGTTCGTCTCCCGGTTTTGATTCTATTACGGCACAAATGTTAAAATCTATGAAATCTTACTTAATAAAACCCATCACTCATTTAATAAACTTGAGTTTAACGAAAGGAATATTTCCAATGAATTACAAAAACACAATAATCTCACCTATTTACAAATCTGGTGATCCGCAACAAGTAACGAATTATCGCCCAATTTGTCTAATTTCTAACATAGGAAAGATATTTGAAAAAATAGTAAAAAAACAATTGGTAAATTTCCTAGATAGTAATAAAATACTACACAAAAACCAGTTTGGTTTTATTAAATCGCTCAGCACACAAGATGCCATTGCTAACGTAACTTCATACATTTACGAATCATTAGATAAAGGTAAAAAATGTGCGGGTATATTTATTGACCTCAGAAAGGCATTCGATAGCATATCCCATGAGATGCTATTAAAAAAATTAAATGATATTGGCATTAAAGGCAACGCGATTAAATGGATCACAAACTACTTAAAAAACCGCCCTCAAGTGGTAAAAATCAATCATGTTAATAGTGATCAAGAGATTTCAAGCTTTGGAATCCCGCAAGGTACAGTGCTTGGACCAATTTTTTTTACCATATTTGTAAATGATATTTTTTTTCAACATTTAAATGGTCAAATTACATCATACGCCGACGATACAGTATTAATAATAAGAGAAAAGACTTGGGAAAATGTAGAATTAAAGGCCACAGAAGACATCAACACGCTTAAGAATTTTTTCGACACTAATTTACTATCACTAAATAGTGAAAAGACATTTGTAATTCCATTTGCAATCCATCCAAACGATGCTCCCAAAAATTTTAACATTGTCATACACGATAATACTAAAATTCATAGCCAAAATTATTGCAAATCAAACTGTACAATATTAAAAACAACAAATAAAATTAAATATCTCGGAGTAATTATCGACAAAAATCTGAAATGGAAGGAACAAATATGTCAAGTAGTAAACAAAATCAGAAAATTAATATATATATTTTTAAGAATTAGAAATTTTCTGTCGATAAAAAATCTATATTTAATCTACTATGCCTTAGTTCAATCCACTCTACAATACGCTATTATTAGTTGGGGATCCGCGTATAAATGTAACCTTCTTCCAATAGAAATTGTACAAAGGACAATTATTAAAATTATATTAAAAAAATCCTTAGACTACCCAACAGAGCGCCTGTTTGAAGAATTTCAAGTACCCACATTTAAAGATTTATATATTAAAAATTCATTGATTCAAAATATAAAGGAAAACGATAAATATCCATTTTTAAATGAAAACAGAACTCGACTTAAACATGTTTTTCTATGCCCAAAACTAAATACGTCTTTTGCACAGCATCATTATACTTACCAGGGAAGAACTTTTTTCAATCGTCTACCAGAAGAAATCAGAAGCATTAATGATAAAACCCGAATACTGCTCTCTGTCAAGAGACATTTTAAAAATATTCTTAAGAAAAAAATTACTGTCAATTAATCTTACAAATATCCTTAGTTTTCCATTACATTCTTTCTTTTTTTTTAAAAATTCACACCATTATCAAACAAATACTGCAGCTCACATATATTTATGTACAATTAATTATTTAAGTACTAACTTATAACTAATAACTAATAGCATTTATGTACACTCCCCTTCCATACACAAGCAAATGCTTTAAATGGAAGGGTAGTAAAAAAAAAATACCTGTAAAAAAAAAATTATATATTTGTTGTAAAATTGTAATTATAATAAATGTTGCAATAAATAAATTTAAAAAAAAATATATATCTGCATTTTTCACGTCTATATTTTGTTTTATGTGAATACCCCACAAGAGTCCCAACAACTCCCAACCGTCTAGAGCCAGCGAGGCAGGGTCGGCACTATGCAGATGCGATTGGAGCAGTCCGCTCCACTGAGGACCCATGAGGTTTTTACTAGCGCCAGGCGCGCCATTTGGTTCAGAGCCGCGGTGAGGCTGTTCAGGCATCCCACATTGGGGTATATTGAGAGGCTCATGGTAGCGGGGAGGGGAAGTTGATGGGGAAGAGGAAGGTGGGGAAGACATATACTTATACATCTAAGTAACTCGCGCGAGTTCTCGGTGAATGGTCGGAGTTGACATCCGCATGCCCGGGTCCGAGTACCAGTTCGGGGCCGGAACCGTACGTTTCGGCACCCGCTACCGCTCCCAGTACCCAGTTTTTACTAAGAAATCGGATCCCGAAACCATTTTCCTAACTCGAGTTCTTTACACCTCGGAAGCAAAACGCGTAAAAACCGGCAAAACGCGAAACCTACCCATTACTACTCGGCAATATTCGGGTATCTCCGTAAACCAAACATAAACCACCTAGCAGATTGCTATAACGTTACAGTATGTATCAACAAAATTTCAAAGATGATATATTTTTTTAAAAGTACTAAATAAATATTTTAGTAATTTCGTAAAAAAGATGATAAAATAACAAAGATAATAACGTTAAACATATATATTATATTCCCGTAATTTAAGTATATCTTCGGTACTTCCCTAGTGAAAACGCAACTTTTATCGGAGCATCAATATTTTTTTACAAATTTTTCAGTAAATTTGTGTGGGTTTCATATTATTTGACGAACGAGTAAGACCAGCAAAAATGATTTCCTCGTGAAGTCATCAAACTGGAAAACACGCCAAAAACTCATGATCATCGATAAAGCATCGATCATTTATGTGATATTATTTTTACTTTTTTCGCAGAAATGTGCGAGGCGTGATAGAAAAATTTTGAGGCTCGTTTTTTTACATTAGCTCCGTACAGGAGGCCCATTTGAAAAATAATTTCCATTAGGGCCTATGTCATATTTAGGGATGCTGTATTGAGGGTATTTTCGAGAAAAGAAAGGAGAAGGCATTAGGATTTGGTATCTATCTAGGGATCGGTGTGTTCAAGAGTGACGGACCTATAAATCTATCCCTTCTGCTGCGGTGCGGTGGGTTGAGAGACTAGCTGACTAGGTCAAGGAGTCTCCCCGATCCGGCCCGCCAAGTAGCCTGGTGAGCTGGCGCATCCGCCGCCAAGTTCTGAACGTACCCGATAAACCCGGGCGCCCCTCCTAAGTCACCAAACGCAGCAAATCACTTGGGGTGACCCGTGCAGAGATGTTTCCCGGGACGGTGGTACCCGTACACGTATTTACAAAACCTATACCGATTCAGTCGCGGTAACGACAATTTACATTTTAAATATACCTCTATATTGGTTATTTTTTATCACATTGCAAAAACAAAAATTGTTCTAAAATCTAGATAAAATAATCTTTCTAATGTGTATATTAGATTGAATAATTTTATTTCTAAATATTTAAATTTTAATATTAGTCCCATATATTGTAAATACACCTCTATATTGATAATTTTTTATCACTTTGCAAAAACAAAAATTGTTCTAAAATCTAGATAAAATAATCTTTTTAATGTGTAGGTATATTAGAAATTAATAATTTTATTTCTAAATATTTAAATTTTGATATTGAAAATTTAAAGCGACTGAAACGCGGTAGGGATTGTAAATACGCTACCCGTACCCACCTTCTAGATTAAAAATTTTATTCGTTTATGAATAATGCAAAGAAAACATGAATTCATACCTAAATAACTTTTGACTTATTTAGCCTGTTAATCATAAAAATGCCAGATAATATGGATCATGTTTGAATTGAGATTTTCACGGCCAAAATATTTTTTTATTGATCACCTTTTCGGATTGCATTACGGTGTCCACCATTAGGGAAGATGTATAAATTGTAGTTAAGTATGTTTTTTATTTATGTAAATGAATACCATATTACAAGCGTTAATCCTCTTAGGGCCGGTATTTCAGTATAATAATTAGTGCAAAATAATATCGTCTTCGGCGCTTAGTTTTGGTTTGACTAAGTTTGAGTTCAGTGTCAGGTACTTGACGGTTACTGCTCATTTTTTTAAAGTCAATGATGTTCCAAATCAGCTCAACGGGGCAAAAAGAAATTCCTAAAAAATTGGTCTCAATTTAATATTGCCAATTTAATTTCATGAAGAAAAACAGCCGGTTATCCAGGTTTAAGTTTCTAATAGTTGCCATTAAAACTATACTAGTCGCACATGCGAATAACCATTTACTCTGTACCATTGAAACTATACCAGCTGCAAGTGCGAATATTATAACCACTTAAATTTTACCATTGAAACTACACCAGTCGCATGTGCGAATAGCATAAGTACCTAAATTGTACCATTTAAACAATACCAGTTGCATGTGCGAATAGTAAAACCACTTAAGGCCCAGATTCCGGCATTTCTACCGATTTATTACGTATTTTCCAAAATCTGTAGGTAAAGCTCTTAAAAAATATATGTTATTTTCAGGTCTGGGCAAAATACATGCCTTGCTGTCATTGAAATACAAATTACAAAATACTTTATCGCATGTATTTAAAATACGAAATACAAAATACTTTCAAGTCGTGTATTTGAAATACAAAATACAAAATACGGTATTTTAACCATTTTTTTTTATTTCAAATACAAAATACAAAATACCTACATTTGGTTTTGGTAGAACCTTTGGTTGCAATAAATTGACGTAAGTGCCCTTATCTAAGAGTGCGTTTCCATAGAAGTAAAGCTGAGCAGAATGAAACAGAGACGCGCAAAAATTGACCAAACATATTGCTCAGAAGACACATCTGATCTTCGCTCTACTTGTAAAGTTTTGTGGTATAGGACCCAGGTGTTAGATAATAATTATTATAATAACATGACATTTATATAGCGCAGTTTTGTGTTATTTCACTTCAAGTGTGCTATGCTGTAATTAACTTAAAAATAATCTAGTATTCAGCAAATTATTCCTATAATGCTTGATCTAATACTATGTTATAAAAAGGTACAATACAAAGCAACGGCAAGTATAATATAATATGATAGAAAATGTACAATAACAGTGCTATTATAGCACTGGACAATAATAATAACTAGCATGACATAAAAAAATGTACAGTACACTATAAAGCAATGATAAGAGAACTACAAATAATCATTAGTAAGAGTGCTGTAGCACAGGACAATAGTAATTAACAGTTACAATACTATTATAGCACAGGACAAGATAACAATATTAAAATTAAAATACTCGTATAAAATGAAAACAGGAGGTCATTTATGTTCAGACATTAGAACATTCTGAGTAGACATTAAACATAATGCAATATCATTTAGATCTGCTGAGTAAGCTGTAATAGTAGGTAATGTAAATAGAAGTAAACATCTAACTAACTAAACAGCCTATTCATCAGTTAGATGAGAATTTCCTTTCATGAACACTAAGTTTTTAAATGTATCATCAGACAAACAGCCTCTTGTTGGGGAATGAATAAAACCTGCTAAAGAAAACAATCTTTCTACAGGTCCTGATGAGCACAAACTTGTGTTAAATTGTATGAACACTTTTTTTATATTTGAATAGCTTTCAAGAATGGAAAGTTCTTTGCTTTTGTCATTTAAGAAGCTGACTAACTCTAACTTCATTTGTGATGTCTGTGGCTGATCACTGTCCCTATTCATAAAAACAATAAAATCATCATCTTCTTTACTAGTGCTACTACTCCTGCTACTCCCAGGCAGGGAGTAGCAGGAGTAGTAGCACTGTAAAGATGATGATTTTATACTTTTGTACTTCATTTCATGTTTTTTGTAATTTGCTTCTAAGGCATGAATTGCGAGGTTTTGAATTCTTTGCCTCTCGTCTGTTGTGATGCTTTCTGGCAACCAACGCATTTCATAACTTGGGTGGTAACATGACGCCAATATGGCTCCATTTATTTCTGGTGACAGTTTAAAAAACTAATCGAATCTTCGTTCTAAGCTCTCTTTTAGTTGTGGTACAATACCAGTAAAATGCCTCATATTTATATTCAGCAGCCGATTTAATCTGGTTCTTACAGACATTAAAGTAGGCAGAAGTTTTCCATAATAACAATCATTGCCCTGAACGTAATCTAGAGCTGTAGCAATTGGTTTCAATATTTCAATGAATTCCTCTAAGTATTCTACTTCTACAACAGAGGATGCATTAGTTTTACCCAACTTATCAAATAATTCATTTAATTTTGATTTGCTTTTCATGAGCTGCACTATAGAATCGTAAAGAGAGTTCCATCTTGTGGGACAGGGATATATTAACTGATGTCCAAGACAGTCTTTTATGACTTCGGCTGATTTGGGCCTTCTGGACATATTCCATAACATAGTACATTTAGCAACTGCTGAATAGTGAATCCTGCTAGCACGAGAATTTTTTATGAAATTATTCATGCCTGTAGTGACCAAAAGACTTAATGTGTGGCTGGCACATCTGAGGTGCCTCGGCAAACTTAACTCTCTGGTTTCATCTTCTCCTTCTGTTATGTTTACTGGTAACAATACCTCCTCATATAAAATGTTAGAGGCACACGCTGATTCCGCTACAGCTTCAACAGTATCTAAAAAAAAATACATATGTATTTAATTATTTAAACAAAACAACAACAATTGGTAGAAGCCAAATGAACATTATTCAGAAAAAAATACAACAAATAATGAGATTTGGTTAAGTTTTGATCGATACTTCAAATAAAACAATATTAAGAGGAAATACTAGCGGCATTTTTCCATACAAACGTATTCCCCATTTATCTCTCTGGATTTTGACCCTAGAGCAAATTTTTTTTTACATAATATAGATATCGACCACTAGCGTGTCGGTACGTTTTGCTTTTTTTGATTATTTACTTCTTATAGAAGTTAGGACCTTCCAAAAATGAATAAAATTGCCTAATTTAAACGCCGTCAAAAAACGTTCAGTAAACAAACTAAGCAATGTATTTTGAAAAAAAGCAAAACGTACCGACATAGAATATTTTCTTTTAATACAGTTAGAGAATTTTTTTTTTTAAATCCGTCAAGTTTTGGAGAAGAAAAATGGGGAATACAAAACATCGATTTCGAAGATTTTATTTAGGTATTTTCGGCCCGACGTGCAGGTGTCCCTTTCGCTCATTTCTCCTGAGGGGGCCGGGGAACGATGGTTTTGACAAATACATACATATAAAGCGAAGTAGTGATGTAACGAATTTTATCGGTAGACTAGTGTTGTCCTTGCCCGTGTAATCGATATTTTTTATTCGTTTTTTTTCTGTTTAGTGACTCATCGCGGTATACCAATACTGACCGAGCTTTCATGCTAAAATTGTGCAAAATTAAAATTGTTTATGTCAAGTACTATAATAAATTTTCAATTTGGGAGGCGTTATAGGTACCATCGCCCCGGAAACGATTTATTGGATAACTAACACCCCCGCCACTTGGTCACCCCAAGTGGTCCGCTATGTTTGGTGACTGAGCATGGGTTCCCGGGTTCACGGGTGAGGTCTGCATGGGTTTTGGTGGCGGATGATTTTGTTCACTTACTGCGTGGCGGGCTGGATTGGGAGAAACTGGAAGAGGGAGATCTTTTGATCTCTACAGCCGGACTCTCTCCACCATCATTTCATATTTTTACCTACCCAGAAATTCCTCTCCTTCCTTTCATTAAAAATAACCTCCACACAGCTTCTCCAATGACTTTGCATACTATAAGGGTATTTAACTTAAAAATAATTTTTATATTTCATTTTATATAATTGCATTTTGTGATATTTTTAAGTAATCAATCACCTCTACCTTTAATATTTTGTCTATAATTCTCATATGCCTATACTTGTTTGTCTTTTAATATTAATCTTATCCTGACGAAGAACACTCTTTTTTCGAAACATGTTGATAATATTGATTACATAAAGCTGTTTTTACAAAGTTATTTGTTCTCGTTTAATTAAAAATGACGCCACAAAGATTGGACCCATTTGCAGCATTTCAAGCTGGGTCGCCATAACCAATTCGTTTGTGCAATTTCAATCAATGCATTTATTTGTTTCTCGAGAACCCTTCTATGGGCTTACACATCATTAGGTAGTACTTTTACGCCAGTTTTTTAAACATTTGTGGTCAGAAACATCCAAGTAGTGTAGTTTTGTAGCTCTAGCACGTATGAAGCTGTATGACTTTTGCACTCCCAGAAATAAAACCTTTTTAGTATAATTATCATTATGCATATATCCAATTGTATATCCGCATGTACATTATTTGGCTTAATATAGTAAATATGTTATTTTCCACATCAAGTATACAATAAAATAAATGCAAGAATGTTTTTTTTGATAAATTAATACCGTAAAAAAAATATATATATATATTTATTCTCAAAACTCTTGAGAACATATCGTCGTTGCATTCACAAAATATCCCATGTAAGGTTTTCGACCAATTTTTTTTTGTTTACACCATTTGATTCACCACGGTTTCCTAAATAATCTGACATAAATATATCTCATTTTTCAAACTCATCTTTTTAATCATTTTAGAGGCAACTCTAACCATTACTTGTAATTAATGGTAATTATTTAAAAAATATATACTACATATACTACAGAAATATAAAAAAAAAATATAATTATATAATTAAATCCCTATATACTACAAAAATATATAAAAAAAAATAAAATTATAAAATTAAAATGAGAAAAAAAAGTTTTTTGTGTGCAAGAATTCGTATTATTTTTTTAACTCAAATTTGTCGCACATAAATTAATGTCAGAATATTTCTCATTTCTGAACGCAAACTGCCTTTCTGTTAGTATTTTATATTTTAGTTTTAAAGTTCTTGTTGTGTCCTGTGATACAATAGCACTGCTATTGTCTATTATTATTATTGTCCCGTGTGTGCTATAACAGCACTATCTTTGTTAATTTTGTTCTTCTGTCATTGTTTTGTAAATACTCTATACTCTTTTATTATTTTCTCAATATTATAAGGAGCACTGTAGGATTATTTTTTAAATTTATTATAGTTAAGCGCACTTGAAGTGAAATGTCACAAAACAGCGCTATATAAATATAATGCTATTATTATTATTATTACAAAGTGCTTCGCGTATTTACCAGGATTATGGCCTTGGATGTTCTTTGTATTCATGGAGGCGGATATGGATTCCGCCGCCCCGTGAATTGGATAACCAAGATCCCTGCCATAGGTCTCCCCATGTAATTCGCTACGTCTCTGCGTTTGCCCACCTTCTGCGTGGCGGGCCGGATCGGGAGAGACTGGTCGAAGGAGACCTTTTGACCTCTCCACCCGGACTCTCTCGATCCATTGCCTTGCACCTTAATGGGAGGGTTGGATTCATACTTCTGTCACCCTTGGACCCATTGACAGATACCTCCCTTCCCAGAACTTCCTCTCCTTCCTTTCCCTGTAAGGACCCCTACACAGCGTCCCCAAAGATGACATAGGCCCTGAGGTTTTTTTTCCTAAGGATCCCATATGTGGAGCTAATAAAAAAAAAACGTGGAAAGGTGTGTGTATCTCCTTCGGTCGCTGGCTATAATGCTTGAAAAGGTTATAATAGCGCCAAACTACATTCAATAAATACAATGTTAAATTTGAATTCGAAGCAAGATTTTAAGTAATCGCTGCCTTTAAACTACGTTAACATTCAGTTTTGCCCAACCGTTATATTTTATTTGTTATATTTTGTTAAAAAATGTTGTTTTTTATGTGAATACCGCACAAGAGCCCGTGAGACTATGGCATCCACAATTAGGGTATGTTGTGAGGCTGAAGATAATGGGGAGCGGAAGGAAGTGAGGAAGAGGAAGGTGGGGAAGTGCCTGGATATTCAGTACAGTTGGTGTACATTGTACATTATTGTTTAGTATCTTAGTTTTATCCAGAAAACGTGTTATTTTTCCCTTTTACATTTTTAACAGTCTCTCGTGTCTAGGATGATCGAAGTATGTATGAAGAATGAGTTAATGGTGAATGTAAGTAAATCTAAAGTCATGGTATTTGAAAGAGATAGTATGAAAACAGTGTGCAACATAGTTGTGAATGATGAGTATTTGGAGCAGGTGGGTGAGTTTGTGTACTTGGGAAGTATGTTTACGAGAGATGGTAGTTTTGACAGAGATATCGAAAGAAGGGTAAATGCAGGCAACTCTATTAATGGAGGACGAACGCCTTTGGCGCCAACAAAAAACTGTCAAAAGAAGCGAAGGTAGCCGTCTATAATTGAGTGCTGGTACCTACCCTGATGTATGGCAGTGAGGCATGGAACTGACAGAGGAAGGATGAAAGTAGACTGAATGCTGTAGAAATGAGATCCCTGAGGCGTATGTGTGGTAAAACCATGTACGATCGTGTGAAAAATGTGGAGATCCGCGAAGAATGTAAGGCTGATGTAAGCGTAATGAGTAAGATTAAGAAAGGGACGCTCAGATGGTTTGGGCATGTAGAGCGAATGAACGAGTAAAGGAGTGTAAGGAGAATATATGACGTAAATGTGAATGAAAGAAGAAGTCGGGGACGCCCGAGGAAGACATGGCACGACCAAGTGAATCAGTTACTTATATGTGAATGAGGCAAGGAGTGTGTGCCAAGATCGAGTTGTTTGGCGGTCCATGCTCTCTGCCTACCCCTGCGGATAAACGGCATGATGGTTAGTTAGTTAGTTTTAGTTGGTTTACATTTTTAACAACTAGATTACGTATATTGGACAAAATATGTTTTGTGTTCTTTGTACTGCCGTTATTGAATAAAAAGTAAGTTTGCTACAAAACAAAAGACCATTATTTTATTTTTTCCAAATCACGAAATATAGTTTTTTCTAAACTTCGGGTCGTTTAGACTAATTTTATTTATTTTTACGTTTCGAATAGCTACAAATCATATGCAACTTTAGAGACCTCATGCGTTTAAAAATAACGCGCCCTTTTTTCTGTCTATGGAGAGCGATACACCCTAAAGCCGAGTCAAAAACTTCATTAGCGACGAAATAAGTCGAAACATGCCATCCAAACAGAATATTGGAATACCTAGTAACAAGCATGCGATGAGATTCGCGGAAGACGGTAGGCAGGAGGCGCAGAGGGGGAGAGAGAACTCTCACGTGGTCTCAGCCACACATCTATAGCTAGTTCTTTTGTGAGCGCGGTGCAACAACGATAATTTTTGAAAATACCTACCGTCGAGATTTCTCACCGATGGTATTACCTCTTAAACTCTGATTTTGATGAATTATCCGTACTCTGTACTATATCTAGATATAACCAAAATAATATTTTTTTTACCTTCAACATCAATATCAAAAAAATCAGGCACATAATCAGTAAACCCAAATTCTCGGAAAGCCTTTCTAAGTATTTAAATTTTGATATTGAAAATTTAAAGCGACTGAAACGCGGTAGGGATTGTAAATACGCTACCCGTACCCGCCTTCTAGATTAAAAATTTTATTCGTTTATGAATAATGCAAAGAAAACATGAATTCATACCTAAATAACTTTTGACTTATTTAGCCTGTTAATCATAAAAATGCCAGATATTGAAATCCGTAAGTCTAAACTTAAACTTTAGGTCGCACAGTTTACACCCGCGCTGTGCAAGCGGGTTCCCCACAGAGCGTCGGACCATCCCATGGATCATGTTTGATCACTATTTTTATCCACACTATAATGCCCACGCACAGGCTTCGCCTTTGTGGGATTTTTTTATTATTAGTATATTGTATTTTATGTTACTATGTATGTACCTGTATGAATAAAAAAAAAACTTTGCCAATCAAAAAAAAAATAGAAACTCTGATTAGATCAAAATCACTTAAATCGTGAATACAGAAATGATAAAAAGTATAAGTCAATGAAATCTTACCCAGTGTGCAGTTACACCAACGAAGCTTCTAGTTTTGACCATATATCTGCAGTGGTTGATACGTACTCCACATTACTCAAAGTAGTTATAAGTTTTTCCACCATTTCTTTTTTAGACATTTCAATTTTCCTTCCTAATGTTCTTCTTGACATTACATTTAACTTTTGTTGAAGGTCATTAAAAATCTTTACAAAATTGGGATCATCAACGGTACTTAAGGGTTTCATACTCTGTACAATGTAATTCATGATGTTTTATCAAGTTTTTTTGACATTCATTTTTATTTTGTAACTTAAAATCCAGTTTAGTTTGTTTCGTTTTTTCTTCGTTTTTTGATGGCAGTTTTCTTTTACCAGAAACATGTTGATTTAATTTGCTGTTTTCATACTCACTAAGAATATCAGGATGCTTTCTCTGAAAAGAAAAACGACAAATAAATTGCATTGCTCAGAAGGCATAAGCAAAACAGACACATTAGTAACTATGTAAGCTAGGCCCCATTCCCATCGATGTAGTTTGTTTATTTTAGGTTAGGGGAGTTTTATGACAGAACAATCGTATATGTATGTTCTTACAACCCCAAGCTCTCAGCAGAATAATGTATATTGTATAAGATGTGCACAATACATAATTTCATAACCTACAAATCCTACAATAACAGGGTTAACAGGTGTATATCTTACCTTTAAATGCAATCTGAAGTTGCTTGTGGCCTTTAAACTACCTTTGATGATGGCTTTACATTTGACACAAGTGGCTTGGATATTATCTTGTTCGTCATTAATGCCGCGATTGATCACTGCGAAATACTTTCCTGCAGTTAGAATTAGTGGATAAATCACAGCATTCACTTGACTCAATCCACCCCCCGCGCCGTCATCGTCAGGCGTCGTAACATATGAAGATGTTGATGGAATTTGATCACCCATTATCAACTATATTAATTAACTCACGTCTTCATGAAAATACCGCGAAACGATGAAATCAACAATTGACAAGATGCTTGCTTAGACGTACAGTGTTGCCAACTCTAAATATTAACATAATATTTGTTCTGGATTCTAGCGCTTTTAGTTTATGAATTATCTACGTCAGTTTATTTATTTTTCATTTTAAGGTCGCTAAATGTAATTGAAAATGTATTTTGAAGCCATAAGTATTTGAAATACAAATTACAAAATACATCAGCATCAGGTAATTGAAATACCAATTACAAAATACATCTTAAGGAAGTAATTGAAATACAAATACAAAATACGTATTTGTATTACAAATACAAGTATTTCAAATACTGCCCAGCCCTGGTTATTTTCGAAGATAATATCTATACGTTCCCCACGCCGAAACGGTAATTATGTGAAATTCCCTTGATAGACAAAAAAAATTGCAGAGTACGTTCCGAAAATTATTATAAACACGTTTTTTCAGTTATTTTACAAGTAGAAAATGAAAAAAAATAGAATGTTTCTTTAAATGCTATTTTAGACAAGCCTCGCGAGATTTTGGCTCTATTTTAAAGGAATCGTGTTTTATTAAACTTTTTCTCAATTTTCACTTAAATTTGATCGTTTTTAATATTAGCGTGCTCTCTTTAACATTCGTATTTTCATATCTCTCCATCTTCTTCTTTTTGAGCGGCACACGGCGCCTTAAATTGTGCCATTGAATCTGTACCAGTCGCACGTGCGAATAGTACAACCACTTAAACTGTTCCAACGCGGCAACACCGATAAAGCTTTTACTCACTTCAACGACTAGCGTAAGACAAAAGAAAAGGAATATGACAAAGAAACATCTGGTCCTTCGATTTTTCCCAAAGTGAATGATTCCCCCTATTCAGGAATACCCTTCAACTGAGAACGCCCTGTCTTAGGCATTTATACTCGAGAACAACTGCCCGTTGCACAAAGGCACGAAGCCCCTCGAGCGTAGTCAACGGAAAATGGACCTCATTACATAGAGTTTTGGGTGAAATAAAAATCACATTGGAAAAAACCTTTCGACCGATGGCCAATGATTACACTTACAAAATTTATTTTAAAAATTCATCACGGTTCCGATATGTTATATAGGTACGACTTTCATGCCACGTAAATTGATTAAAAACGAGTAAAAATAATAATATTTTAGTGCTAATAAAAATTTCGTATAAAGTAAAGCTTTTCTCAGTAATTTTAGGAAAATCTGTGCAGCTAAATATAAAATTTCGATCAAACATTTCATAAAATGAAAATTCTCAAAAATTTTCGAATAATAATTATTTTTTAAAAGGTTTTCTTTTCACGGTTTTTACATCGCAACGTTGTACATTTTTTGTAATATTGTGTGAAGTCGGATGGGGTGAGTTTATTTTCATCAGTGTCCTGGAGTGAAGCTGTTAACTTTGGGAAAATGCTACAATTTGAAAGAATAGCGCTGGTTTGGTAAAAGCACATCAAGTTGTTCAGTGAGCTTATCTGAATATATTCGTATATCCCAAACTTTTTCTTCCCGAACGAATTCACACAACTTATTAATTTTGATATTTAATTAAATGAAGACAATATTAGTGAAACTCAATCGAAATTTTTTTTTTTGAAAAAACATTGAAATTGTGAAGACAGAAAAATCAGAAAAAGACATTGGCACCACTGGGACTCGAACCCAGGACCCTTTGCTTAAATGGCAAGTGTTCTACCAACTGAGCTAAGGTGTCGACATCAAATTCGGTCACATTTAACTGTATCGCACTTCGACTAAGAACTACCAACATTATCTTCATTTTCATTGGCTTTTAAAATCTGGTGACCAAACACGGCTAAAGCCATTTCAAGCAACGTTTCAATTTTGAATGGTAGTCTTACAACAGGGCTAAACTGAGAGTATCTTCCACTCTGGAGAATATGCCGCAAATATTAAAGTATTAAATATTAATATATTAATTGTAGTAAATATATCACTCCTCCGGTCAGTGCAATTTTCAAAAAATCATTAAGTGAAGGTACGTTTCCTCATAAGTGGAAGTCTGCCGTAATAACTCCCATTTTTAAAAAGGGTGACAAACATGACGTAACAAACTACAGACCTATCTCACAACTTCCCATCTTAAGTAAAATTCTTGAAAAAATCGTTTACGACCAACTTTACCCGACTATCACTACAATAATTATACCTATGTCTGGTACAAGGATGGTAAAATCATGATGAGGCGCCTCAAGAACGAAAAAAATATTTATATAAAACATGTAGATGATTTAAAAAAAATAACTTCAAATATTGGGAAATTATCCTCTTATATTTCCTCACAATACACACATCATACAAAAATGGATTCTTTTTCTACCAAAATAAAGTCTAACAAATCGGACCTATCAATCTACCATCAAAATATTAAATCGATAAACAAAAACTTTGACCATTTTCTCATCGAACTCGAACTTACTAAAACCAAATATGACCTTATATCTTGACAGAATGTTGGCTAACACCTTACTATACTCCCAAAAACATCCCCAATTATACCCACCATCACACCTCGAATCACTACAGACAAAACGTCGGCGTAGTAATACATACATTAAACAACACTCCCAACACATATAACGTCAAAGAAATCACCATTACAAACTCCAATTGTCTTCAAATAACATGCAGCATAAACACATGTATGATTGCACTTTACCGCTCTCCTTCCAAACCTAAAATCTCCCCCTTTTTGCGAGACTTAAACTGTTATCTTACCGAGCTAAAAAAAACAAAAAACCTAGTCTTAATTGGAGACCTCAACATTAATATTCTAAAAAACAACGAACATCCCCAGTGCCAAGATTACTTAAATACCATTATGTTTCACGGAATGGAAAGTACAATAAACTCACCTACACGATGTACACCACACTCTTCCTCCTGCATCGACTATAGTATGGTTAAAACATCAAACCAATACACTTCAGAAATCCACACGTCATAAATTACAGATCACTACGCCACCTCCTTCACAATGAGTTCCAAACACAATGTACAAAGCAAAACATCAACTGAAATAACAAAGAAAATAATTAACCATGACCACCTCAACAAAACGATTAGTTCTAAATCCTAGGACAGACTCTATAAGATAGCAAACATAGATAAGGCATGGAACTACTTCTCTACCTACATACAAGAAACCCTTGTTCAAAACACCAAAACCACCACAAAAACCATTTCTAGAGCTATCAAACCTCTCAAACCATGGATAAACTATACTATCATCAACTGCATTCGGAAACGCAATTCCATACATAAAAAATGTGCCACGAATCCATATGATATTACACTTCGTAATTTCTACAAAAGATACCGAAATATTTGCACACAAGTCATTAGGAAAGCCAAAAATCTATACTACAATAAAAAAAATTCCGAATGCAACAACGATCCTAAAAAAATAAGAAAGCTACCAATTCAAATAAAGCCACCGAACTCTCTCAATATCAATGATATCACCGTAGACTTTACATCGAACCCCAACACAATTGTCAATCATATAAACAGTTATTTTGCAAATATAGGTCCAGAACTAGCAACAAAAATCCAATCAAGCAACCATATGCTTGGCTCTAGCGTCCACCCTTCCAATGATGAATTCCCAACCCGATTTGTTCTCAAAACGGTTACAGAGAAAGAAGTTTCTACGATAATAAACTCTTTAAAAAACTCTTCATCCACCGGCATTGACGAAATACCCAACAGTGTTCTTAAAAAAATTGCCCCGGTTATAATACAACCATTAACTCATCTGCTGAATATTAGCATTCGCCAAGGATTATTTCACGCCATTCTAAATCAAGGTCTTATTATCCCTATTTTCAAAACAGGCTCCAAACTTGATATTAGTAATTATCGTCCTATTACGTTACTCAGTTCCCTGTCTAAAGTATTTGAAAAGATCGTTAATAATAGTCTTATGGAATACCTGGAAACCAACAACCTACTATCGCCGCGGCAATTTGGCTTCAGAAACCATAAAAGTACAAACGATGCCATAGCCACCGTCACTGACCATATCTCTGGCCACCTTGATATGGGCTCGAAATGTCTATCGGTATTTCTCGACCTGTGTAAAGCGTTTGATACAATATCACACATCAAATTAGAACGCAAATTGTTCAACATAGGTATTAGGAATAATGAATTAAGCCTCCTCTCCAGTTTCCTATCTGACAGATCCCAATGCGTTAAACTCAGAGCTACAAAGAGTCAGAATTTACCTATTAGTTACGGTGTCCCACAAGGCAGTGTTATAGGTCCAACGCTCTTCCTAATATACATTAACGAGATGTGTAACCTAGATATCGATGCCACTATTGTCAGTTTTGCCGACGACACTGGACTACTATTTCAAGCCAAAGATTGGCCTACCGTATATTCTAAAGCGGAGGTAGGAATTCAAAAGGTTAAATATTGGCTTGACTCGAACACATTAACTCTTAACGTACAGAAAACAAAATACTTATTGTCTAGTCTCACCAATTTCACAAAACCAAACCTACACCCAAAATTAAAACACACGAATGTAATAACTCATCTCTGAACCGGAATTGCAACTGCCCATGCCTAGAACAAGTAACAACTATCAAACATTTATTATTAACCTTTGATACACATCTAAATTGGAAGCAACATATACTTAATAAACACTACAAACAAAATCCGCAAATCTATATACTTTTTCAAACCAACGCGCAATTTCCTTAACCTACAACTTTTAAAAACAGTGTATTACTCACTGTGCCAATCTCACATCGAATACGGAATTTTAGCTTGGGGTAACACTTATTCTAATGCCCTCGACCCCATCATTAAAGCACAAAAACTAATAATAAAAATAATTCTTAAACTTCCTCTCACTTCCAGCACCGATACGATCTTCAATACTTTCAACGTTATGGACATTAAACAGCTCTACGCAAAATCCATCTTAGTTTATTTACATAAAAGCAACAAAATCCTATACAAACCAACACAAATGATACACAATACCCGAGCCAAAAATAAATAACTTCTCCAAAACTTCCTTT
This sequence comes from Limnephilus marmoratus, assembly GCA_917880885.1. NCBI lineage: Eukaryota > Metazoa > Arthropoda > Insecta > Trichoptera > Limnephilidae > Limnephilus > Limnephilus marmoratus. Next base: position 51,074,474 of record OU862919.1, read on the forward strand.
TCTAAAACCACCTTTGGACAAAAACATTTTAAATACATAGCTTGCAAACTACATAATACACTACCAGCTACGATTAGACAAACTGAATCAATGACCAAATTCAAACAAGATATAAAGAAATGGATTATAAGTATTGGACGTCACACTACTGCTAACATCTGTAAAATAGATTACAAATAGACAGAATTACCATCTCATGTATGTCCTTACCCTTATTAAAGAAATTAAAATAGTAAAATCCTATTTGTATAATATAACTCCCTATATAGATTCGACAGGATTTACTACTTTATTCATCTCTTCCTTCACCTATATAATGCTCTCTTTATGGTATTAACCCTCAATTTAAATCATCTTTCTGTTTGAATTGTATAAATCAGTATGTATCTTACCTTAAATATTCTTATGTTATAATTAAATATTCTTATGTATGATACTCATTTATGTACCTCTACGCCTGTCTCAACACAGGTATACTCTAGTGAGACAGGCATCGAATAATGTAATGTAAACATACCTTTTATAGATAAATAAATAAAAAATAATAATTAAAAAATAATTTCACAGAACCAACACGGATTCATGAAAAATCGGTCTATAACATCTAACCTTGCCCTATTTGTCAACTATTTGCAGAGCAATATGGACGAAAGGGTGCAGGTCGATGCTATGTACACCGACTTCTCAAAGGCCTTCGACCGCGTTATCCACTCAATTCTGTTAAATAAACTCACTCGTCTTGGAATACACGGTGACTTGTTTAGATGGATTAAATCATACATTAGCAATCGTAGTCAAGTTATCTCAATATATGGAGTTTTATCTAAAATAATCAACGTAACCTCGGGTGTCCCTCGGGGTTCCCACCTTGGTCCGCTCTTCTTTAATATATACTTAAACGACATAGGCTCATGTTTCCAATACTCTAAATTTTTATTGTTTGCAGATGATATGAAAATTTACAAAACGGTTTGCTCTCTATCGGACTGTAAAGAGCTACAAAGTGACTTAGATAGACTCTGCAACTATTGCACAGCTAATTATTTAGACCTTAATGTTTCTAAATGCTACACTATGTCCTTTACTAGAAACAAGCATCTAATTAACTTTTCATATTCACTCTGCGATGAACCCGTGATCTCAAAAAATGAATGTAAGGATCTTGGAGTCTATTTAGACAGTAAACTTATATTTAAAACGCACATTGATTCAATCACTGATAGATCTTACAAAATATTGGGTTTTATACTACGTCTGAGTAAATTATTTAGAAATCCACATACACTAGTAATGCTTTACTCCTCACTAGTCAGAAGTACACTGGAATTTGCATCGCCTGTCTGGAATCCCAAATACACCCAATACGTCAATAACATAGATCGCATACAAAATAAATTTATTAAGTATCTCGGTTATAAATAACAATAATTACATCTGCACTCTCCAATCCCTGAAATCCAGGCGAACGGTAGCTGACATGACATTTCTCCATAAAATTATACATAACGAAATAGACTGCCCAGAACTTCTATCTCAAATAAATTTTAACATCCCATCTAAAAGAACTCGCCACACCAACCTTTTTACACAACCAGTAATAATACGAATGCTGCAGCCAACTCCCCCATTTCCCGCTTCCTTCAAAGATTCAACTCAATTAAAAAAACCACAAATACCGAGATATTTTTTGATTCCCTCCCTCTATTTAAGAAAAACATTTTTAGTACACTGAATTCGCACACATAACACACACATCCACACCCTCACACGCGCATTTACACACATACAAACACTCCCACACACCCCTCTCCTTCAATAAGTTACTAACTTAATTTAGGTATAATGTATTATTTATCTCACAAAAATATAAGTATATAACAGCGACATGTCATTGGTACCAATTATTGTATTAATTATTTAGTATTATTTATTTTCCATTATGTAATAATGTACTGTTTGTTTCTGCAAAATAAAAAAAAATAAAATTGATTGTGAAATTAAACAAATTAATCAAATAAAATTTATTCGATTCGATGCCGCAACCTTCGGATTGCAAGTCAAGAGACCACAGAGGCTTTTCATTGAAATAATTTTAATTACATTACCCATTTCATTACAGATATTTAAAGTGTGTAGGTACTAGAAATTAAGTTAATTACCGGTATAAATTAATGTAATTTATTTCTACTGACATTAGCCCGAAAGGATTTCCATAAATAAACATTTTACAGTGATAAATACAATCAATAGAATTAATAACTATTATTAAATTAATTAGTGATTGTCGGCCCTGTCAATTGTTTAATTACCTGTCTGGCAGTTATTTCATTTCGTAAATGAGTTCATCAGAAAAGCTTCACATTTTACAGTCCGTCAGATTGTTGTTATGAACTTCCGATGAAGCCTTTAACAAAATAAGGTGCCGATTTAAGGATTGCAAAATTTTAACCAAATTAACCTGGCAATGAAGTTGAGTGTTTGAGTGAATTTTTCGAGAACTTGAATAGAAATGTACCGGGGTTTAAAGAAAAGTTTAAATTTTAGAATTCCGACAAAGAAAACGTAAAATTTCTGAACAGATTTACTTTTCTTTGATTTGAATCAATAATAAAATCAATCTTATGATGTATGAAACAAAGTCCGGTTAGTTACACCATTTATAACTCAAGAACGGCTAGACCGAATTTTATGATCTCTAATTTGTTGTATTTGTATTCGCCCTAAATAGCAGAAGAGTTATTAAAACATCGGAAAAATTCAAGAAAAAAAATTACAAAGAAAATTATTTTCCTCATCTTTTGAAAGAGAAGCAGGAATATTGTGATAAGTATAATATTGAATAGTGAGTGAATTCCAAAATTTCAAAAACGTCGAATGTCAATTGGCGTGATTTTTTTGCTTTTATTCTTAAACATATAATGCTGCCCCTCTTTCTTACACACTAAATGTCAACAGTCGAAAATGAGAAAAACGGTGAACGTATTAACGTATGTCTGCACCCGTCCAAAGGAAAAATACAATGATTATAATTACATAGTATAAAATGAAGTCGCTCAAAATGTAAGTGCGCGTTAATCTTTTAAACTACGCAACGGATTTTCTTACGGTTTTCACCAATAGATAGAGTGATTGAAGAGGAATGTTTAAATGTATAATACATGTAAATTATATTAGAGAAAAGCCGAGAAATTCAAAGAAAACATATTTTTGTGCGATTTAAAACGGCTGGTGGGCCGTACTATAGTCACTTTTGAAATTAGTTCTACGGAAGAAATTGGAAAATAGATGTCCTAGAGTAAGTAGGTATTTGATTTTCCCTTTTCAAATATCCAGCGTTGCATTGTATGATTAGTGGCGAGTTAATTAGTTTATATGTATACCTAATACATGCTTATTATAGTAGAGACAAGCCGATAAATTCAAATATTCAATTCAGGCAGCGGGCAGCGGGCAGCTGGCAAGCGGGTGGTGTGGATTTTATAAAGATTGGGTAATGGCGTTGTGTTTCGTTAGCCACAAAAACGTGTGCCGGGTCGGCTAGTAATTATAATAAATCTCCCTCACACGTATAAAGAAAATGAAACGCAATTCTCGTAAGTAAGTTGAAAAGTAAGAAAATCACAAAAAAATATAAATCCATACACAATGCCATCTCCGACACTGATAACAAAACACGGACAGTTGCGCATCGACATTGAGTCATTGTGTAATTTTTAACAATTTAATTCAGCTATTAGTTAACATAATAGCTATTGATTCTGAGGCGGTACAAAGTGCGCCGGATCAGCTAGTGTATGTTGTATATACAATGATGGTTTTCAAATTAGTAACATTGGAAATATTAAACACTTTAACAATGCTTACCATTTTCTAAATAATAATAACTTGCCTGCTAGTTTTAGTATAACAATGACGTAGTTAGGCCAGATAATATTATGTTCTGTGGCGTATTCATACAGACAAAATGATGTCGGTACACAATGTTACAGTATATTTTAATAAATCTATAAGCCTTGATGAAATATGTACATCAACATGTTATATAAATATGCCTTGACGAAGGCACGGTCCTATGATAGCTGGTTCTGTACAACTATTAATTTTAAAAAATCAGAGTGTGCAATTCACACGCGGTAAAAGTGAAACCTTCAGAAAACTAAGGAGAGACTTTTTTTATCTTACTTTTTTTTATCAATGTGACAGATGATTTTTACCATATTTTTGTTGTCTAATTCCAGGGCACATTTTCCTGTAAATTTGGTCATTTAATAGTATTTGTATTTTATTCTTCGGAGTCGCTAGATATCGCTTTATTTTGTGATTTCTTTTGCGTTTTCATTGAGTGGTTTGAAGATTAGATATTGATTTTACATAAAATTAAACAAAATATGTTTTTTTGGATTTCATAGGATTTAATTCCTGGTCGGCTGAGTGTCTGCAAAGGTTCGTCAGGCCCTTTATACCACTACACTAAATGGGACTTACGTGGGACCGTGGATTTAACCCATTGTATTGGAACCGAGTACCCGTGAATAAATATTGTTTTCGTATCACATTCTCTCGCAGACTAAATCCTACGGATGTGTGTTTGTCTCTTTTTAGTGTCGCTCGTTTCCGTTTCATCGAGTTTGAAATCACAACGGTGCTAAAGAAGGTTTCGCTTCAAAAATATTTAACAAGTTGTTAAACATATGTTTATAACTGCCTTGACAAAGCCATAGTAGTGCCGAAACCAATTGTCATATTATTCACTTTTATAAAGTAACGTGAAGTCTCCTTTAATATTTATGGGATGTATTATTTTGAGTGATAATAAATTAAACACATATATTACAAAATTCTACCAAATATTTCAAGAATTCCTTTGTCTATATTGTGCACAATCCTCTCCAGACTTATGTACTTGTGAAGTCTTACCGCAAGGAAGAAAACTATTTTCTGGCCAAAGAAAAGGCACGAAAAATACATCGACAAAAAAGGAAATCTGACCTTCTTCGTTTAACTCTTATCGATATAATAGAGTCAGGAAATTTCTGATGGAAAACTGAGCCGGCTTTAAAATAGGTATATAAAAAATATACTGCCCTCGCTATTTTTTTTGGGAGCTAATCAGATTTTCTTTGGAAGATAACTTAATTTTTCAATCTGTTAGATCTTTTGCAAATCTTTACGACTATTTTTCCTCGAGGGATTGAGCAAAATATTATTTCTCATTCTTGTAGGAAATGTTCGCGATCACGCTGTAAGAAATCCCGGACTAAATGAAACACGGAATCTTAAGAAGATGGGGCAGTTGAAGCGAAACGACTTTTGAAAGAAAATAGTTTTGCAAAACTCTGACATGAACTCTCTTTTGCGCTTTTGTGTTGCAGTAACTTACTTAACTTGCATGCTGAAGTGCAAATAATATTCATATAACGACTCCGGACATTTTGCTTCTGGAAATAAAATTTCCTTTTCGAATCCCTTGAGAAATTTCTCTCTCAGTACATTTTTTTTTTTCATAATAGTATCATATAAAATAATTGGCTTGTTTTTTCTGTTTTGATTGAAGAACAACAACAATGATGACGAATTTGACGAATCTTAACAGTAAAGAAGAAATGTGCAAATGCATGAAACAACAAAATCCCTTACATTTCCATCTAACTTCAGTTTCTAAAAATAAAACAAGAAATGAAATTGCATAATTCATATTAAAAAATCATAAGGGAAGATTTGAAATTTTATTTATTTATTAATGCCCTTTTCAAAGGCTTTTACATATGAAAATTTTACATAAATAATTATAATTCTAAATACGTAATTGTAATGTCTCCTATGTTCTCGCCAGATACATTCGTAATTTATTAAGTACAGGGACCTGTATTCTTCGGTAATATACATTGGATGCTTATTGAAAAGACTTTGAGGTTCTTATAATGAAGTGTGACTTTTTATTGACGTATCATAAATTATAATAACACTTGTAGGACAAACATCCTTCCAGGCTGAAAGCTTGGTTTGATCTGCGGTTCCATATTATGCAATTTCAACACCCCTTTGACAAGTCATTAAAAGCTAAGTTTTTTTTTTAATATTTAGCTAATTACCTAACCTAACGTAACCTATTTAACCATTTTTTCATAACTTTTAAAGACTTTTCAAAGGAGGTGTTGAAGTTGCATGATTCTGACTTGTCCGGCACTTTGATCTGCGGAGCATTAGAACGTTAAAACTTCGCACGTTTATCTTCGGTCACCCTCGGCACAGGCACAGCTCGACAACGAGACCATGTGACCCGAAGAACCCAAAGATAACTATAGTAATGCAGGAACTAAGTCAAAGACTAATATGTGATATACTGTGATACAATACAGTAATTATAATGTATACATAGTTAATATTTATATGTAGTTAATAATAATTATACACAGTTATTATGCATAACTGAGCTGCCTCAGTAACAATATTTTGTATTTTTTTCGTGATCAAATGAAAACGTCCACTGACTCGGTATAATTATTTCCTTCCATTAGTATTCTGGGCAGAGAGGAATGTACATGCTAATTACTCAGAGAATTTCTGCACTGAATGAAATCTATACCGACTTCTAGTATTTCGTTGTGGAATTGGATATAAGTAATTCTGGGTTATCAAAGACATCATTCAAAACTTTATATGGAAATACCAAGTCAGAGAAAATCTTTCTGTCTGGCAATTCAAGCATTTTCATATTTTTTAAAAGAGTAGAGTAGTACCACAAATTTGCTGGAATACCCATTTTAAAGCTTATAAAACGTAAGAATTCATTTTGTATCCTCTCAGTGGCTTGTATGCACATGAATAATGCGGGTTCCAGATGGGAGAATTGTAGGTTCTCCAGTTGACTTCTGACAAAGGCAAAATATTTTCGGGAAAATCTACTATTTTACATTTTTAGATGTTTAAGTCTATGTTCATAATGACATCTATCTATCTATATAAATCTATCTATCTGTCTATCTATCTATTTATCCATTTTATATAAATAAAAATGAATCGCCGAAATGTACCTAAAGTACGCGCATAACTTCCGAACGACTGCGCCAAATTGGAAAATTCTTTTTTTGGTGTGTTCGTTATTGTCAGAACAAGGTTTGTATAAAACTACTGGTGAGCTCTGGCATTATGAAATTTGTAAAAAAAAATTGCAATAGGTGGCACGCGAGCTGTTTTAAAACTGAATGTACCGGGACTGAATGTATGGAATGCGGGAGGGGAGAGGGGAACTCGGGAGGGGGAGGGGAACTCGGGAGGGGGGAAGGGAACTCGGTAGGGGGTAGGGGAACTCGAGAGGAAGTTTCGTGGGACGGGGGAAGGGGGGAAGTGGAGTGGGAGAGGGAAGGTGAATGAGGCGGAGTGGGAACGCGATAGGGGAAGGGGACGCGGGAGAGGAAGGGGAGGCGGAAGGGGAACGGGACGAATGGGAAAGGATACGCAGGGAGAAACAATTTCTTTATTAAATGGCAAAGCAACGCATACCGGGAATGAATTCTGCCCGCATTATTGGGAATGAATTTATTTTATTATATACTAGCGAGTACCCGGAATGCGTTGCGATGCCACGTGAAGAAAGAAATTGTTTCTCCCTGCGTGTCCTTTCCCATGCGTCTCCGTTCCCGCCCCCGTTCCCATCCCGCGTTCCCCTTCCACCTTCCGCGTCCTCCACCCTCCCGCGGCCTCCCTTTCTGCGAACTTCCCTCCTTCTTTCCCCTCCCCCTGCTTCCCACTATACAAAATACACACATTTTTCAAACAACTCGCGTGCCACCTGTTGTAAAATTTGTGTGCTAATAAGGCCTCGCCAATATACATATATAGCAATCTTCGCGGGCATGCGCACAACAACCCACCAAAGTTTCATCACAATCGGATGAATGGTATAGGAAATAATTTCATAACACTGGAAATTATTTTCCATCGCAATTGGTTGAATTGTTTAGGAACGCATAAGGGACAAACTTCCATTTTTTTATTTATAAAGATAATAAACCAAATTATTTCTAATTTTGAAATCTTTAATTTATTGTGAATTTTTTAAAACTTGTAAAAAAGAAAGACAAACATTCCCAGGTTGACAATATTTGAAAATCTCTTACTATTCAACAATAAGTAAAAATGTTGCTTGTGTCGGGATGAAGGACTTAGCCAACCGAGGAATTGAACACACGACGCCTGGATGGGACCCAAACGCGATGCCAACTAGGCCACTGACTGATCATTCTATCGTCAGATGTCAGTCGGTCAATTCCGTTTAAGGTGATTGTTTTAATGATTAAAACACCTGTACAACTTTCTTCAACTTAAACAAAATAAATTATTAACTTTAATCACAATTGTTTACATATTGAAAATATTTATTTTTATACGTGTGCTTTACGCACAAAACGCAAAAGTCGTTAATATAATTGGTTAACGGATTACAGGACCAATAATATATTTTTAAACCATTCATTTATCTGCCCTGATGATGGACACTGTAACGCTGTCCGAAACGTTGGCTAAAGGAGGAGGTAGCGCAACACGGCACAACACCCCAAAAACAAATAACGAAAATTCATTTATCAATTTTACGTACGGGCATAGATAGTATTATCCTACGCGCACTTAACTACTAACTATACATCTATCCATGAGATGTTTTTTGGAAAATCAATTAACGTTTTCCGAGAACGACTTTGATATCTTGTAATCTTTTTTGTTCGCATAAAACAAATTGAATTTTTTAATCATAATCTCCAAGGAATCGAATGAGGGGGTGCAGCTGCCAGGCGCGCGCGGTGTGAACGGGAAATTCTCCCTATAAATCTCCACCAAGTGATTATTGAAAATATCGAATGCCGCCACAACCACAGGCGTCTTACACGTGCACAGCCTTCTCTTTTAGTTGCTTTATCGGCTTGTCGTTAGAAAACATGAATTGCGATTTATCCAGTTCAGGGTAGATTATAGCAGACATTCAATATTAATGTTTAATGTCAGCTTTTTAAGATTTCATCTGGATAAAAATGTTGATGTGATTAAATTTTGAAAGAATATGTTTTTAAAATGAAACATTATCAGATTGTTGCTTCAAAAATTACATATACTGTTCACATACTTTAACAGTACACAACTGCTGACCCTGTGCAAGTCGCAAGTGCGTCATACTGTTGAAATTAAAATCTTACTACTTTCTACATTTCTTAATTTGGTTATTGGTTTTTTATCTCTTATTTATTTATTATCTTTGATAGCAATTGTCTGTATTTTTCCTTTCTTTTGTAATTTTTTTTTCTTAAGATCGCAAAGTGGCTCTTTCGGAATAAAGACCACTGCCCAAAGGAGCGGCCATTTGTTATCTCTAATGACTACTAACACTTTGCTGCCGCGTACCTACTTATGTAAGCACTTGCATACTGCTTCCTAATTCCCAATTAGAGTCCTTGCTAGAGCCTTAAAGAAGTAACCATAAGTTACTTATACCAGGGCGGAAAAGTGGTGAGTTCCTCCAAATGTTGAAATTGTCAATTACCTCCGGTCTGGAGACCCAAAAACACTTGAAAAAAGCTGGCTTTGAGAAACCTATGTTTTGATATGCCTTAACAAGCAGTTTGCATTATTTAGAGCACAGGCGTCAGACAAGTATTCTGTCCCTGTTATACCGTTTTTACAAAGGAAGATTCTCCGAGGATCTAGTGTCATTGATCCCTTCGGCACCGGTGCATAGTTAGGAAATACGCCAAACGCGCGCTCAAAATTTATACACGGTTCACATTTATCACACGAGAAAGCGTCGCTCAAGAGCTCGGTGTTTCCTCCCTCTACCTCTAGGAAACTATAACACCTAAAAAAATAACTTGATTTATACAATAAAGAAAAATGCTTGGAAATATCAGTTCTGGGACTCGGGTAGGCGTAACAATGAAAAAGTATTATAATTGTAAACAAAATAGTGTACAAAAATAATGCAACAAATAGTGAACTAAATACTTATTAGACCACTATGCTGCTGAGACGTGGGTACTAACTACGAGGAATAATCGAGCACTGGTCGTTTTTGAAAGGAAAATTTTGAGGCGTGCCTTCGGACCGGTTCTAGAAAATGGATTTTGGCGCATTACAACAATGTGCTCTATATTCTGTTTAAGGATCTGAACGTCAAAAAAAATATAAAACTGGGAAGAATTCGGTGGGTGGGTCGTGTGGAGAGAAAGACCGTGCATTAAGCACCAAAGTCCCTGCTGAACTCAAGACCGATAGAGCGAAGGAGCCTGGGAAGGCCAAGATTAAGATGGAGCGACACCGTCCTCAAATATACACCTACCTTGGACCTTCTGAACTGGAGAGAGCTGGCACAAAACCGAGATGAGTGAAGGAAGACTCTTGAGGAGGACAGGACCCACCAGGGGTTATAGAGCAAAGAATGATGATGATGATTACAATTACAGATAATAATTTTAACATGACATGCTATAATCATTCAACTACTTAGGTGGGAATCAATGAAAAGGGTAATTTTTGAGAAAAAGATGAGCGAAACATAAATCCTTTTTCTTTGTCAAAGGAAGACAAATATTCCCGGGTTTTGAATAAAATGAAAATATTTGAAAATCACCATCACCATATTCGGAAATATCGATTGTGTCGTGATGGAGGATTAGCTAGCCGAGAAATTAAACTGTCATTTCTCAGTCACCGTCAGTCATCAATCAATCAATCGGTCAGTAAAAGTCTTTCCGAGGTGAATATAATATTACGATACGGGTCTGTTCTTCGGTACAAAACCTTACTGGCACGCAAAAACAACGAATGAATATTTTATACCGCTTCCGATGCAGATCTTCGCGAGAATTATTATTGTGTAGTTATAGTGGATGGCTGGATCAATTTATTGGAAATTCTCAATGCAAATTACTTCTGAAACCGGGGCCATTATTTATAAGGCTGCCCGGCCACAGGACAATACGAACAATAAACCATCCCACTGTTGATAGCTCCCAAACATACAGACCCACTAAAACTACTTCAACTTTCAGCGAAGGACTTTGCGATCCTGTTTTTTTACCATTCCTAGAATTCAACAATCTGAAGTACAAAGCAAAACGGTATCTGTGCAGTATTTTCAGCAATGGAATTTAGAAATTTTAATTTTAAAATAAATACAAAGGTCAGTCAATAAGAAATGCCTCCTATTTTTCTACATAAAGTTAGTTTGTGAAAATTTTTAATTTGGTGCTATTCCTCAAACCTTCTTCTACAATCTGCTGCAGTAGTAACTTTTTGTGTCAATAGATGGTAGCACTGCAGTTGCTTGCAAAATGGCCGACATCGTTGTTTGTAAAAGATTGCGTTCTGTGATTAATTCTTGACTGTAGAAGGTGAAACGCAAAAATTCACATTCAAGAAAGACTTAAAAATGTGTACCATGATGCAACAGTGGACATCAGCACTACTAGACAATGGGTTCGTTACTGTAACCAAGCTGAAAGACAAACAACGCTGGCTGAGGAAAAGTGGAGCGGCGCAGACCGTTGATTGCAGCGACTGCACTCATTCGTGGTGACCCCAGATAACTACAGGTGTCGCATTCTCTCCCTCAGCAAAGGCAGTGTGATGAAGATTTTTCGACAACTGATTTTTCAACAAAAGTTTTGCTAGGTGGGTACCAAGAAACTTAACCGGCCAGAATAAAGAAACAAGAAAAACAATGGCCTCACAACATTTGCAGCTCTTAGTTTCTGGACAAAATTGTGACCGGAGACGAAAAATGGGTTCATTTTTTTAACATGAATCAAAGAGGCAGTCAATGGAATGACATGACACAAACTCACCAAGGAAAAAAAATCAAATCTGTGAGATCGGCGGGAAAAGTCATGGCGGTGTTGTTTTGGATATCACCGTGCTTTTATAACACTGTAATACATGCCCTTGTTAAAAGATGGATCAAAGCTGTGGAATTGGACGGATATAATTTTGAAAAATAACAAATTAATCGTCAATAGTATGGTTTTTGACCCATGTAATTGCATTTTACTTACATTTTAATTACTTGACAATTAAAGGAGAACAAAAAATAGGAGGCATTACTTATTGTCTGGCCCTAGTACAATTAAAATAAGGCAGGTGATATTTTGAGTTAAAATAATTTAAGATTTTATCCAATTATTCGAATGACTTATTATAATTTGTTTTTTTTTTTAATTAGCTCTACATAGAAGGTCCTGAGGAAAAAATCCCTCAGGGCCTATGTTGTCTTAGGCAATGCTGTGTGGAGGGTCTTTTTGGGGAAAGGAAGAAGAGGAAGTAGTGGGAAAGAAAATGTATTAGGGGTGGGAGGAATCTGAGGGTCTAATTTACACTATATTTCTTCTAACACAGCAAACTTATTTTGTGGCACCATTTTGATTTAAATTAATAAATTACTTCGTTTTTACCACTTTTATTGTTTACAATTATGTTATTGTTTACGACGATTATTTTTCTCTATTACCTATATATGTCTATTTTTAAAATTAGTTCTGTCAAAACTCTGAAGAAGTCAGCTTTGCTGACGAAACATGTCGGTTTTGTAAACAATAAAAGTGGTAAAAACGAAGTAATTTATTAATTTAAATTACACTATATTAATATTTCTGTGATAATCTGCAACTAGGAAACTTTATTTTTTATTGTAATGTATTATTTTTACTTAAATTTATCTTTATACCTTTTATTCGTATGATGTTTACTTCTTCAAGTTCATCTTTTTTTATTTTAAAACTGTGTCTTTGTATTATAAACGTATAGTGTAAAAGTCCATCAGGGTGATGAAAATTAATAAATAAACGAAAAAAAAATTATTCGAATTGTGGTCGGAAGCTTAAGTTTCATAAAGGTGTACATTCTAATTATTTTGTGGTTCATTTTTACATCTGAATACAAGGCGTTGTAACAATTATTATAAGTAATAATTATTAATCTCCCGAGAAAGGACTCGAACCCGCGTCCTTCTGATTTCCGGTCAACTGCTCTTATCCACTCAGCTACGTCGGCTTATCTCCTGCCCGCCAAATAATTCAATATATACTAGTGTTTCATTCAACAATTACTGCTTATTATATTTTTCCACCTGCAAACAACCAATTTTATTTTTGTATGAGTAAGGCAGGCAAGCGCTAAATCTCCCACTAGGTGGCCTCGAGACAAATTATGCCAACTTTTTTTATGAAATACTTAAGCGTTATATTTGCTCTCTTTAAGACCGTTTAGATCATATTTTAACCATGACAGTAATAGGCCACTTGCATCACATTTTTTAAATTTTTTTTCCGGTTTAGGCAAATAATCTAAGACATTCCGTATTTTTTTTTTTTTAATCGTATTTTTGAAACCCTGGGGATTTTTTTAAAATTTCAAACCGAAAAATCAGACCATTTTTTATAAACCGGAAAGACGGGACATAATTTTATAGGTGTGAAAAAACGATAATTACATAGCCGAAAATCATTTAAAAAAAAAGAACGTTTTCCACACGAATGGCACAGGAGAATAACGAGGCATACCAAAAACATTACATCTCATAAATATTTTTTTCCTTGATCCATCTTATTGATCATAAATCATTATAATGTACAGCGTCTATATTACTAAATTCAATGTAATATACTTGAACTTGTAAATTGTAATAATAATAAGAATATTATAAAATTTTATTTTGTTAAAATCAGCACCATAATCATTATATTTCTAAAACATGTACCGACATCATCTACACGTTCTGAAGAGAACCCCGTACCCATTAATTGTACGGGGTTCTCTTCAGAACATCTGTCAAAAAATCAAACCAAATGATAAGTTCGCAGAGAACAAACAACAAATCTAGTGAACGAATTAAAAAATTCGCCTGAAATCAAAGTGATGACATATAAAAAAATAAATCAGTGTGGAATTTTATAAAATTAATAGGAACATTTTCGGCGACGGGACATTTTCATGTAGTGACGTCACGAGCCCAAATAATGGATTTATTTATTTAAAAATTAAAAAAACTGTACATTTCTAAAAAAATTTACTAACATTTTCGTAATCTTAGTAAAAAACTCTATCCACACGATTTTTTCCAAGTCGTTATGAAGTCCATGCAAGTGGCCTATTGAGACACAACGATTTCTATGAGATCTACATGATTTGTTCCGAAAGGCGAACAAATTAGCCCGATGGGTTAAAGAAAGACTGACGCCCGGTAAAAGATAGGCACCAAGTTACGCTAGAAGAACACGCTTCAAGTACCTTGATCGAGGAACTCCCCTTTTAGAACTCGAGCAAAAGATAATAAATGTGTGAGACGTGTAAGTTGGTACCGTATAAGGTAGTAGATAGTGAGTAGGTGGGCTCGGACCTCTACGGAAATCCTCTCCAATTCCAAGCAGGTTTTGTTGACACTTGTTTCGGGTTGTTGGGGTGTTTTCTTTGTGGGTGGGTAGGTGTTTAGTGGTATTTCCCCTGAAACTATCTCTTTCATTAGAAAATTCTATTTCGGTATCGCTGTAAACATTTAGACGCAACTAATTACTCATCTTTAGAGCGAGTTTCACTACCGCTAACATTAATTACTCTTTTGATTAATTAATGCTAACAACATTTACAGAATATTTATATTACATTTTACAAGAATTACTACATAATCCATACAAAATACTTCGTTGTTAGATGATACGTAATTCTAAAGGATGAGTTAGTAAATTAGTAACTATGTAAGTAAAAATCTAGACCATAAAGCAGAATTTTGATTGTATGAACCAGTAAAAACTTTTAAAGAGGTATAAATTTTAGGCAACTGAAGTCTTTAGATAAATGCAACTATTGTCAGTTCACGTAATTTAAATCGATATGAAAGAAACTTTGAAATTACTTCTGTTTAATTATAATCAAGTAAGATAAAATGGCGTTTTAACATTCTATTTTATTTCAAAATAAATAGAGTAGTTTACAAGGTTTTTATAAACAGTAAAAGTGGTAAACACGTATTCGTTTTCTTTTAATTTTGAGTTAAAATGATGCCACAAAATAAGTTTGCTGTGTTCGAAGAAGTGATTCTGTTTTATTTTTTTTAATATATTCAATTATATCAATATTAAATTTACAAAAACAGTTCATTTATAAACAAGTTCTGCTGTGTAATTATTTCGCCTACTGAAGGCACTATCAAACTGTGGTTAGGCCACTTACATTAAATATATTTATAATGAAGACCTTATTGTTTTTTTTTTTTATTTTATTACCTAAACAGTTATTGATTTCCGAGAAAAATGCCGGAAAATATTTATGGTTATTACCCTTTCAAATTTCCCCAATCACCGCATTGTTTAAATTTGACATAAGGTCGTTAAGTGAGTTATTCCTAAATGGTGACCCAGGGGTTTCTTTTTCAGCATACCTTAGTATTTTTATGATCCCTAATATCCCCTGAACTTGGCTTAAACATATCCAAAAGTGCCGAGCAAATTATATATTTTTGTTCATTTTTCAAACTAGCTTTCGGATTTTTAGATTTTAGTTAATTTCCAACTGCTCTAAAAGGTTGAGTTAACGACCTTTATTTTACAATCTTAACGGAGTTTGATTTTTATCTGTGAGATGTTTGGAAAATTGTGACTGTATTTTATTTTTATTTTTAAACCATTCGCGTGTGTTCTATGAATCTAGTATTAGAGGACCGGCCTGTTTGTCAGATATAAACAGAAATTCTCTCCTCTGATTGAAAAAAAAACCTTTACACAAATTCAAATTACGCGCGAAGTCGGGAAGATGAAGAAGTATTTTTTAAAGTAATATTAATTAAAAGTTTAATCATTTTCGAATGCAGTTACTCATACTTACAGGTGAAAAGTTTACGAGCACAAACTATCTGAAACTTTCAAATTGTTAGCCAGTTTTTGAACCGTAAGACTGATTTTCCCATTCAACTTCTAATAAAAGTTATCCATCTGACATGAAACCATTAAAATAGTCCATTCACCGACTGGCTACTGTTTCTGGAAGTCGTTAATGCAAATATATGCAATCAGTTCGGGATAAAATGCATCAATCCACTTGCAATCCAGATTCCAGATCAATCCCAGTTATCAGGTTGTGCGAGACCGGCCGGCATTGCACTGCACAGTGCACACTGGAGACAACTAAGTCAATTAGCAGCCCTTATTGTCAGGGAGGGATTGGACATGCAATAAATCATAATCTCCTCTTAACTTTGTCCCCGATCCGATTATGGTCATTTCTGTTCAAATAATGCATAAAATTCTAATCATTTTTTTACATTAACCAATTTTTTTACGGAGGCCAAATTATTTTTTTTTTTTTAATAAAGATAAACGTTCCCGGGTTACGAATAACCTGAATACATTTGAAAATATCCTACTACCACCACGGCAAGCGAAAAATGTTGCTTAAGTTGTAATGGTGGACTTAGCCAGCCGAGGAATCGAACACGCGATGCCTGAGTGGGACCCAAACGCGATGCCAACTCGACCCCTGATCAAATAAAATTTCTTTCGGAGTCTACATCATCTCTGGGGTGAGGAGGGTCTTTTTAGGGACAGAAAATGGAAAAAGGTATGAGGAGGGAATACGAACTGAGGGTCAATGTGTCCAGGAGTAACGAAGATGTGAATCCATCCCTCCCATTTTGGTACAAGGCAATGGATTGTGAGAGTGCCGCTGAAGAGGTAAAAAGGTCTCCGTCAACCAGTCTCTCCCGATCCGGCCCGCCCTGTAGTAGGTGATCAAACGCATGTGCCACCAAGACCTAGACAAACCTCTCCCCTTGATACCGGACACACTTAGCACTGGTTAGCAGGGGTGTCCTAAATTAACCCTAAATTCCTAAATTAACCCCTGCTAAGTCACCTTTGGTGACTTAAATGGTTCCAATAAATGGTTCCCGACTTGCCTCCCAAATTGAATTTTTTTTATCGATTGCAAAATTCACAAATTTGTAAGTTTCAGATTATGATAGGTACCTAAATACAAATTGGACATTTGTACCGCAACTCTCAAGACGATTTACCTAAAAAAAAATTAATGACAATAAAAATATTTTTCTAATAATTCTGTTTTTATTTATTTTTTCATTAAATTATTATGATGCCTCAAAGTGAATTTGCAATTATTATATGTACTTATTTTTTAAGCATCTCTTAGAACGGTTTGTTTCAAAAAATTATAATATATTATTATATTTGATTGGCCAGTTGATTCATAAAACTTAAATAATTACAGAACTTGAATAGAATTTTCATAGGTCGAGAAAATTAACTATTAAATATTTTGTTGTCCAAATTTGTTGTTTAAATTGTTCAAATTTTTCGAAAGAACCCATTCTTTAAATAAAATAACTATTGCAAGTCAGAAGACTGTTTATCACGAAAGATTGCATCATTTATTATTGTTTGTTACGTCCAATAAACAGAAATAATTCAAGTTGAGGTTTGAAGTGATGATGTTGAAAGGAAGTCTTGCGAGTGATTAATGGGATCAACAAAGTCAGATTAAAAACCTCAAAGGAAGCGTCAAGTTTCTCCTTGTTAGTGAGGGTGACAATACAGATCTTATATTATTTTTTTCTTAGCTGATTGTCTACGTTTCAAAGTCTCTGAGGAATACACTTTACCAAAGTGGTATTTATATATATGTATAGGTATGAAAATCAAGGTCAAAAAATTTTTTCTATTTCAGAATGCATGGCAGGGCCGTATTTACACTTTTCATCAGTATAGGCCACTTCATTTGCGCCGCCCCTTCCACCTTCTTAGATGTTGCCACCTACCATCATCAGTCACGTGTAGGCTTTTATTAGGTTACGCACAATTTTAAAAATAAATATTCAAATATACGTTAAGTAGGTATTCAAATATGAAATAAAGAATGATTTATTCGTAAAATAAAAGCGTAATATGAAATATGAATTTCAATTTTTTACGGGATTTTTTATTTGACAAAATCATTTATAATAGCTTCGTAGTTGCTTCTATGCATAGAAGATCCAAAGAGTAAAGTTCTTCTTGTAATAATGAAGACCTTTGGTATTTCTTCACTCGCTTTTAACAGGAAAAACTCCTTTCTCCAGAACAATTTGTGGCCGGAGTGCAAAGTGCGACGCGGAGAGATATATCCAAGTTTGGGTAAACGTTGCACAGAGATGGTTTCCTCAAAAAGTTTACTTTAAAAGATTCAGTAATGATGTAGTGTCAGGTTTCTCTCCCGTCTTATTAGAAGAAACGTGACCTTGAAAGTGTACCCATTCCTGAACTAAATCGTCTTCTAAATCATTGCACAAGAGGCTGACTTTTCTGAGACTCTCTGTGCTGAAAGTTCACCCATTTAAAAAAAACATTCTTTGAAGTATTATGCCTTCATATTATGCCTTATGCCTTTGCATATGCCTTCTCTCTAATTCAGATCTCAGTTAGGTAGTTGTTTCAATACCCTCGTTTGATGTCTCGTCTATAAAGTTTTTTCTTTTGAGGTCATCTTAATCTGAATGTCGCTTACACATTGCCAAAGTGCGCACATTTCAATTGCACTTTCTTCGAAATAATCAAAGTTTATTTGCTCTGGTTTAATAAACTTGAGAAGAGATCCACAAAAATCAATTACCGTCAGTAAATCAACGGTGAATCTGATCACTCACTTTATTTAATCTTTCCAAAAAGCATTCCAAAATACAATTAGTAACGTAAATAAAGGTAGCCCACTGCCCAAGCATTTTTTGTGAAATATTCGCACCATAATCGCACGACGCAATCCGCGGTGCCGTACGGGATCACTGGGCGTCTAAAGGTTCCTGTAAGGGGGAAATAAGCGTAGTGGCTTCAAAAAAAATTTTTTTTTTCCATGTATCGATGGTAGAACCATTCAAAAATATTTTCTGAAAATTTCAAACCAAAATTCCAAGCCATTTAAAGTTAATCCCTCGGTCGACCTACCACTATTTAACTGCCACTCTTACATATTTTCGAACGCATTTTTTTTCAAAACTTCTTTTTTCGAGTATAATTTGTGTATCAAGTTTTTATCAATCTTTATCAAACTCAGCACTAGTTTCTTTACATAAATGCGCTCTATTTGAACCCTAAATCCTAAAGAATATCTTTATTTTAACTATTTTTTATGCCAAAAAAACGTTAAAAAGAATGTTAAAAAATCATAAGTAGTAAATTTTCACATTTCTCAAAATAATATTAATTTTAGATTTTTTTGTAAGTGAGGTTCAAATAGAAGAAATACTTATAAAAAACTTTTTTTGTTTGAAAAATTGATTTCGGATGAAAATTGTGATCTCCAGGAGTTACACAAATTGTCCAGCCGGATGGCGACTTATAATGCGCGGCAGTTGATATCTCCGTTATTTTTTGGGGAAAATATGTGAAAATTTTAGAATATACTCTTCAATACACATATTACGTAAAATGACCGCAACGTGTAAATAAAATATATATATAAATCCTTTTACGTATTTAAAAAAATCATGAAAATCACTAAAAATACGAGGTCCTACACCTACTTCTCCCCTTAAACGCTCGTGCAATAAAGGTAGCACACTGCCAATGCCTTTTTTGTGAAATATTCGCAGCACAATCACCGGTCCCGAATTGGACCGTTGGGCATTGAACGACACAAATCCGCGGTCCCGTAAGGGACCACTGGGCGTCTAAAGGTTAATAGAATGAAAACTCTATCTATCCACAATGACTTTTTTGTTGTTGTTTATAATCGTACACAAAATTAACGAGTGAGCGAGCGCCGCCCCCTGAACTCTGCCGCCCCTAGGCCGCGGCCTATAAGGCCTATTGACAAATCCAGGACTGATGCATGGTGAATACTTACGATTTTTGCATCACATGGATTTGCTCTCTGAAACGCGCTACGAAAGTCTAAAATCTAGGAGGATTTAGGCCTCTCACAGTAATAGCAAACAAAAGTAAATTATTTTATTGACAACTTGAAAGAGTGCAACAAAAATTTTTAAGACATAAATTACAAACTACACATTCCAATAGAAAATTTAAATTATAATTATTTAATGCAATTGCTTAAAGTACCTGAATTATCACAGCGAAGAAAAATCTCTGATGTTTTATTATTATTTAAAATCATCAATGGATATTTTGATAGCCCTGAACTTGTGAACATGATAATTTAACAATTACAACACTAGACTCCATGCTCCATTTAACATAGTTGCTTCTCACACTAATTTTATGTTTAACTCTTGCCTTCAGAGATTGCATCGTTGGGGAATGAAACTTGCTCTGATATATTTTTTTATAAAAACATCGCTTCCTTTAAAAAGCGTATATGTATGCAGATGCAAAAATCCTTAAATGTTCCAGTTTTTTAACAGTAACAAATTTAATACCCACTACCCTGTGACAAGTTTCATAGTACCTATTTACTTCTTTATATATGTAATTGCTGTGTACCTTTTATTTTTTTCATACTAATAACAAACTTACGTACATTTATAATAGCAAAAAATTTAAATTACTAAAAATTTACCTATATTTATATTAATCGCTAAAAAATGTTTTACACCTCTGCCAACCGGTGTGCTTCGATTATGTTTGTAATCATGTTTTGTGTAATATTGTGACAGTAATTTTTGAAACTATTATAAATAGCCTGAGCCCAAATACGAATATGCTGGTTGAACTCCTTTGTTAACAATTTACTTATCGAATACTGAAACCTACTTGTGTTGTGCCTACTTATGTCTTTAACCCATTACCTCCACGATTTTTTTATTGCTCTGTTTATTATTTTATGTACTATAAACTAGTTAAGATGCTACATACTTGTTTTAATGCTCCTGTACAATTTACCTTACATGTTAAAGCCATCGAGTCGTAAATAAACAATTAAATAAATAACTTCCTGGAATGATATATATTATTCGTACCGAACAACTTTCGCCAGGGTCAATACGACGATTTGCTCTATATTCCATTTCTGGCCCAGCCCAGTACGACATGGCGCTGCTAAATGATGTCTTTAGGTCCCTTGACATTTTCAACATTGGTTTTGAAGGTTTCATGAGTCATTTTAAGGTCCGGCAACCGCGCACCAAAGGAAGAAAATGGAGAGATATGAAATTACGAATGTTAGATGAGAGCGCTAGTATTTAAAGTGATAAAATCGATGCGAAAATTGTGAAAATGTTTAATAAAATACGACTGGTTTAAAATAGAGCAAAAATCTCGCCGGCATTGTCTTAAACAGCATTTAAAGAAACACTGTGAATTTATTCATACATATAACTTTTAAAATAACTGATACAAACGTGTTTATAATAATTTTTGGAGCGTACTTTGCGATTTTTTTCTATTTGCGTTTCGGCGCGACGAATGTATAGATATTATCTTCAAAACTAACGTATATTTTTTTAAGAGCTTAAAACTTCAAATGTTTAGGGGAGGTTTGCAAGAAATCGGTAGAAATTCGGGTAACGGCGTCTTAAGCAAGAACTTTTTTTTTTTTTTTACATGAGATCCACATAGGAGGCCCTGAGAAAAATAATTTCCCTCAGGGCCTATGTCATCTTTGGGGATGCTGTGTGGAGGGTTTTTTTAAGGAAAGGAAGTAGAGGAGAGTTCTGGGAAGGAAAAGGGTTTAAGGGGTGGGTAGGAATCTGGGGTTCAGTATGTCCTGGTCATCCGCCTCCAAGACCTAGACAAACCTCACCCCATGAACCCGGGCACCCGTGCTAAATCACCAAACGTAGCGAACCACTTTGAAATGTTGTATTGTTAAGTTTTTCTGTTATTTATTTAAATTTATGTAAATTATGTCGTGTGTTTTGTAATAGGTTTACATCCTGTAAAACACATTATCTTAATACTTGTATAAAAATGAATGTTTCTTTGTTTGTCCCTTATGCGTTCCTATACTATTCATTCGTTTGCAATGAAACTTTGGTGAATGTTTCTATATTTATGCTGGTAAGCTCTGGGGTTATGAAATTTGTATAAAAATTTTCAATAGGTGGCGCGCGATTTGTTTGAAAATTGAGTGTATTTGAAGTAGTTTAGTGGCAGGGAGGGAAGCCGGGAAGAGGGTGGAAGGCGGTAAATATGGAAAGTGAACGCGGGAGGGGGGCGGAGAATGCGGGAAGAGAGAGAGAAACGTGGGAGGGGGAGGGGTTGGCGGGAGGGGGAAAGGAAAGCGGGACGAGGGAGGAAGGTGGGTTTGCGGAACGGGTTGAAGCGGAAGAGGGGAGGGTAAATGTGGAGGGGAACGTGGGAGGGGAAGTATAGGCGGACGTGGAACGGGGACGAATATGAAAGGACACG